>OY728140.1:1233729101-1234357055 GCA_963277665.1 Viscum album | reverse complement strand
ATTGATTCTCTTCCTACAATGGTAGTAGTGGGAGTATAAAGGAAATTGATAAATTCCAACATTCTAGGAGTGAAAATATTTTAATGGAGAAGAGTTATGATGATGTTTTGAGGTAGAGAGGCGTGAATGTTAGATCAAAAGCCATCTAAAATAAACAATCTCTGCATGTAATAATGAAAATTAAATCAAAGCTTCATTATAATTTTTTTTAAAATATAGAAATTATATCATAACATTTCTATTATATCTTTCCAAATGGTTTCCTTCATTATATTCTATTCTTCCACATGATTGGTGACATCATCATGTGGAGAAGACATTATCTATATGAGTATTGAAACATTTAATTTTGATTATGTTAATACAGTAGAGGACAAGTAATATTATGAGGAAAAATAGTATATTAAAAAAATCACCTTCTCACTGAAGTATCTTTATTTTTTTAAGGTTTTAGTCATTTGGATCATATTTCTAGAATCAAAATACATTTTTATGGTCCCATCCAACAAACAATACATTTTTTAATTTCAGACTAACATGAAATGATCATGATCTCCAAATTAAATGGTCATCCCAAATTGAATTTTCATTTGACCCGACAGTTTTTTTATTTCGACAAGGAAAATGGAAAAGTTCTTGTTTACTAGACCTAATACATAAAAAACTTGAACTTATTATGATGTCATTATAAATGAATCGTTTTCCCCCTTCCAAACTGGAAGTGTCCTTCACAAAGAATGTTTCGCCAACTTTCACTGCACTCTTATTGTCTACCCATTTGACTTGGAAAATCAGCACTTGAAATATTGTATAATTCAACACGTATATCTATTTGATAATGAATAGATATGAATTTTTTTCCCAAATTTGATATATATCATTAGAACCAGATATGTTCATCGGTTCTACCACAAAAATAACATTACTATTTTTTATCTTACTGTGTTCATCATGTTATTTTGTATATAATATTTAACCATTGATTAGAAAACCAGAGTAAGATATAACATTTTTGTTCAGTCCCTTGTCTAGCCATCATGGTCGCTCAATAATTGAACTCCAAATTTTAGATAACTCATTATATAATTGATCCTAGAACCATCATATAAACTATTGATTATGTGTATTTCATATCCATCATTCAGCCATTGTTTGATCCAATATCAAAAAATTTATTTCTGTGCTTCAACATAGGGGTCATCATCTACACTATTATGTTAAATGTATAGTTTATCCTGCTACCACTCTAGGAAGGTAATTGTAACAACACCTTATCTATAAATTTGTTAACCATAAGTTTTCATGTGTGACAAGACTTTGGATACTTATGCTTCCAACATTTGAGAGGTAATCAGTATAGAACTCACCATATTTTTGAAAAATATACCTTTCTTCAATAAAACCTTCTCGATGACATAAATTCCTGACATACTCTCTCATAATATTTATATACCATTCCATGGGGGACATATATCTATTATGGATAGGATGACATTGTTGAACCTTTCTAACCAAGTGAACCATAAAGCAGATCATTATATCAAGGAATTATAGTTGGAGTAACATCTATAATTAAAATAATATTACCACAACCACCATATTCGTGACTAAAAACTTCAACAGGTCTATAATATTACTATATATGGATTTTAAAAATATGTAGAGTTTGGTTAATTTATGGGGTACATTTTTAGGACGAATGCAACTAGAAGAAACATGTATCAAATATTGCATCAAAACCTGATAGTTTTGTGATTTTAGTCTCTATAATTTCAAATTAGTCATTTAAAAACATTCAGGGTACTTAATGAATTCCCCTTTAGAAATTTTACACAATTAAGTTAATGTAAAAATGGAAAATTTTCCTATATAGATAGAGTTTAGGATTCTGGAAGAAGAAACATTCGCCCTTTACCCTTCACAATTTCCAACTCTTCCCTCTTCGATATATCAATAATATAAAACCTTGACTTGATTCCATATTTCATTTTTTATAAACAATTTTTAATGTTCCAATAACACTATCAAATACATCTTTTTATACGTTCGTAACATCAAGAAATTTTTTGGCATACAAACAATTCAAATAATGTATTTCAAATTAAATTCACCGCTTATTCCAAACTGATTTTGTAAGCTTTTTCAAAAATAGTTTTCTAAAAATTGTGTCAATATATTTTACTTTATCAAACAGTTTATCACTCTTTAGTGGATATGGTGTTGTAGCTTTTTTGACATTCCCATAGAATGCTACTATCCAATGTCGGTATTTATGTCATCAAGGTCAAAATTTCAGATGTCCTCAAAACACAGTCCTTGAGGAATGTACATAAATGGGGAAGTCATTTGTCATCCAAAACAACATTGACCATAATGTGGATTCTTCACTTCTATGAGAATCATATATTGTAAAAATTGCCTCCCATGTCAATTTTAGATCTCTAACCAATGGAGCCAAATAGACATCAATATCATTACCGGGTTTATTTGGTCTAGATATATACAGACACAACATAATATATTTGCGCTTCATGTATAACCATGGGGAAAATTTAAAATTTACTAACATGACAAGATGGGTAAAGTGATTACTAATACGAACACCAAAATAAATTATTCTATCTATAGCTAACATAGGAAAAAAAGTTTCTCAACTCATTTCCAAATTCAGGATTGACATAATCAATTTTCTTTCACTAAATAGAATATATTGGATGATTTAGGGTCCCATCATTAATTCTTGTATCTGTGTTCCATGTAAATTTTCTCACAGTTTCCATAAATCCATATAGTCTTCTAAATCTTGGTAATATAGGAATGTACCATATAGATTTCAAAGGGTTGGATTCATTTTTCTTTTATCGATCTATTCCACACTTAAGGAGTTTTATGAGTGATTCATGGTTCTTGTGAAACAATATAAAATCATTTATATAAGAATGTATTTTTTAGAGCTCATTTATATTAAATATATTAATAATTTAGTGTCATATGTTTTACATCTATTTCATTTTCATATGGTATCATATCATTAAATAAACCAAGTTGTTCTGTACAGTTTGTGTCGCTCCATCTTCTTTCAAATTTCAAACAATATAACTCCATTATAGCTGAAAATGTATGGTATTTTGTATAAATAGTAAAAAATGGCCTCTTAGAACATCTATTTAACTTCTTAAAAAAATTTATAAGACCAAAAAGGCTATCTTCAATTTCTATTTTCATCTATTCTAAGTGATATCTATCATCATTTACACTGCTATTCATATCAAATGGTCAATAAAACGTAGTATCATTCCAATCAGTGTGTATGTTTATTTTTAGACATGTTTAATCCTACATTTATATATCTAATCTATTCCTTGAAAAATAAAATGTTCTTCTAACTCATGTGGACTAATTTTTCTTGAATAAGAACAACGTAAACATGGAAAAAAGATTTGAGAAAGGTTGTATGCATGTTATATTACAAACCTGATGAACTATTTAACACCATATTTATACTATTTTGTTAAATGACTAGCATGAATCCATTTTCGATACATATCCATCCTAATGGGTTCATAAAATATTCATTTTACGCAACAAATAAATAAATACACTTATGTTATTCATTATCAAAGGTGAATGTTATATATAATTCCTAAAAGGGAAAGACAACATTTGATTATTTAAAAGAATTTCAGTATGATTTAAAGAAAATGGGTAGTTAAATTTAAGACAAGAATTAATCCCATGTGGTAGGTGTTATAATATAAATTCAACCAAAGGTGAATGTTATAAACAAATTTCATCCTCATCACCTTTATCTCCCAAATAGTTATTTTTTAATTTTTTTGACCCTCATCCTATATATCTTGTGGGAATGAACCTATGTTTCTTAAAAAAATATTATCAGCATTCATCCATGGGATGACTACTTCTAAGATTATTAGAAGCAACATAAAATTTATGGGGGATAAGTCTCATGGAATAAATTTGAATAATAACTATTTTGGAGACGAAGATGATGAGGATGATATTTGTACTCCATTTTTCAATCTAAAAGGATTAATGCCTCGCAATTGTGAGAATTAGGCCATTGGAACTATTTACTAACGTGTGTCCTATTGAAGGTAAGATTTTGGTGGAATACATGTTATTGTATTTGATTCAAGGGGTCTCAATGGGGACATGCTATGGCATATTAATCATTTGGGAAACTTTGAATTATATATTTATATGATAAATATAACATTTAATACTTCCAATCCTCTAACTAAGACTAGTCCTACCTCTATTAAAATGATCCATAAATTCTTTCTTAAATCGTCTAAACAAATGAAAATATAATATAATAAATTATGAAGTAATAAGAAAAAAATATGATAAATAAGAATAATAAACTCTCACTCCATCGACTAGAATAAATAAAAATGTATTGATAAAACAGTTTAATAAATAAAGATTTATTTCATATACATTGACTGTAATCATAGATTACTAGGGGTGGAACCAATACATATAGACCTAAAAAATATTCTCATAATTATTACATCATATATATAATTTGATAACCTCCATTCTATTTTTTTGGAACAAGCGATGTAACAACCTAAGGAATTGTTACATTTAATATTAATGGTCTATCATATATTTGGAAACATCTCAAAATTATAATATCAATTTAAATGAAAAATAAATATGGAATGGAAAATTTATTTAAGGAAAAGAATATACTTAATAAAGATAATGTTTTTAAATATATAAAAATTCTTAGTTAACAAATTAATTCAAGAATTATGTCTAGACAGTTTGAAAATAAGAATTATTTTGAAGAATATAAAGAGTATGATTTATAAGAAAATTTTATTTTCCTGGATATTATGGGTTCTGTAGTGATTTTGGGCACATTGTATAAAATTTTAGTCATAATGAGATAAATAATGCTAATTATAGAAGTTATATAAGTTTTATTTTAAAGGGGAGATGACCCACTCATACAAAAGTAGTTTCGAAGTGAGTAAAGTTTTCATAAGTAAAATTGGATGATTAATTTCAACCATTGAATGAACTCTATAGAATATGTGACAAATTAAAAGGTTGTATGAAGGATTTTTAGGATTTATAAAAGTAAACATGAATGTGAAGAAAAACATAGAAATGTATAATATGAGAAATAGTATAATGTAAGAGGGATTTATTATTGATGCCACACTAAAGTGTTTAAAAAAGATACATACTTTCATATTGGATATTGTTTTTTCATCGCACATGACATATAAATTGGTGTAATTAATGATTTGTGACCAGTTAAAAGGGTACTTATTATTTTATAAATGTGGATACCTTAGGATAAATTATTTTAATTTAAAGGATGTTTCGAATAAATGGCAATGATACAGAATGATATATTTTTAGATGGATTAAAGAAAAACAGACATAATATTTATTCGACCTGTGATGAATGAAATAAAGTGATTTTTAATAAGTATTAATTAGTGGGTTATCATTTCATAGAATGATATATTTTTAAAAATTTATAGAAAACTAGCCAAACTATATTCTAATTTTGGGTCGATAAAAATTTATGGTAATTGTGTTTGAAAGAGGAAAATTATTTGTGGTACTGAAACATTTATCATATTATATAACGAGACATTAAAATAATAACATAAATGGTTGGGTTCATACGTTTTTATGATGAAAAGATAAAATTGAAATATGTTTTCATTAATTTGAATGAAGAAATAGTTAATAAATAAAATAATAAATCATGGATTTAAATGAAAGAACCCTTGGAGTTTATTCACAATGATATATATGGACCCACAAAGTATAAATCAATTTATTATGATAAATATTTTATTTCAACCACTTATAATTATACTCATATCATATGTATTATGTTTCAGTCATATATATATATATAATGCTCTAAGAGGGATTATAATTTCAAGAAGAAGTATTAATAATGAGTTTCATTATGTGGTAAATATATCTATATTAGATTACTGGTTTGAGTATATGAAATACCTATTATAGGGTGGTATAAATTATTATTAATATTACTCATCAGTACAACATAGTTAATTTCCTTGGTCATTACCAAAAGATTTTATTTTGGATCACTCACTATTCCTACTACTTTATTATAATTATGGGATTATATATAATTTTCTAAAAATGAAAAATATTGGGGATTTTGAAAATTGATGAAAAAAATTAATTCAATTATCAAAATATAAGATTATAATTATAGTATTATCATAAAAAATGATCAATCCTTGGGGGATTTCCTTAATATGTGTTTAATGTTTTTCTTAATGTGTTGTCCCAACTTAATTATCACTATATAGAAATCATCAAAATCATTAAACGAAATGCTTATGACTGTTTGTCCCATGTATGGAACTAGTGTGTTACTATCACATGTGCATTAGGACAAGTACTTTATAAGTCCAATAGTTTGGGGCGTCCCTCAATTGAGAAGAATAACCCTTGGATTCCACATCCATCAAACTAGATGAATGAAGAGAACCCCATTGTTCAAGTACATTGGTCACTAAGACATTCTATATATCGTCACCAATATCTATCATATTGAAGATAAATTTGGAAGGGGAGTCATTTATCATACATTAGTTTGAGAAAGAATTGTTGTCTATTGAATAAAATAAATAATGATGATAAAAATAGAAAATAGATATCACCAAAAGAGAAACGAACGAGTGGAGAGGAGGAGAAAATACCATAGCTTTGATTTATCCTTTGAATCCAATGACAGAATTTAATGATATATCGAAACCTATAACTCATTGGAGCCATGGATTCATTCATCTCTTATATAATTCTAGCATGGGATTCAAGCCCTAGAATTGTTTGAGCCTTTGTTTGAGCAATAATTAAAGCTTGGATTCATTGAGGAGGAGCGCCAACAGTCGGTGTCTTCCTTGGAAATCTTTAGATATTGGGAATGGTTCATGACTGGTTAAGATTCTTTAAATAGATCAGGACACTTTTATCATCACTTACAAAGAAGCACTGATAAATATCCCTTTCATCTGTGATAAATTAATAAGCATTGATAAAAGGAAACTTTAATAGTGCTAAAGTTTTAGCACTGATCAATATGGATTTTATATGGGAGTTTTTGTGCTTATAAAGGAGTATCATTATCTGTGCTAAAAAAGAGATGATAAAGGATTAATAATTATAATTATAAATAAAACATTTTGTAAATATATTTATATAATTCTATATATTTAATTTATATATATATATATATTGTAAATATATTCATTATTAAAAAATAATAATTATAATTTTATAATTATATATATATATTTATATAAAAATATTTGAAAATAATATTTATATATTTATATATTTATATATATTTATCTTATTATATATATATATAATAAATACATATAAATATAAATATAATAAATATAGTAAATATTTTAAAAAAATTATTTTAATATTATTTTTATCTAAATATATAAAATTATTTATTTCTATTTATATAAATAATTTTTAAAAAATTAGTATTTATTTATTATAATTATAAATATATAAATTTATAAATATAGAAAATTTAAATTTATAAATATATATATTTATAAAGTTATTTTTTTATTATTTTTAACAAAATTAATAAATATCTAATCTTCAGTGCATGAATGGTAAAAATATGGGAAATTGAATAATTAAAAATGAGTACAATTTTACAATATCTAAAAAATGGATAGGATTTATTAATTACATAAAAAGTATTTAAAAAATAGGGACATATATTGAATTAAATATGAATACATATTGATAATTTTAAAACATAGTAAATAAATATATATAAATAAATAATAGAAATTTAATAAATGTCTAGAAAAATAAATATCGAAAAATATTAAAAACGACTTAATAAATAAATGTTTTGAAATTAATATTAAATGAATAATATCTAAAAATTAATGATTTGATATTTTAAATTTATCATATTATAATGAAATTCTAAAATTAATACTAAAATTTGAGTAAATTACCTAAATATTTGGTGTATGTGTTTTTATATATGATTTCATTAATTACTTAAATATTTTGTGTGTGGGGTTGTATTTAAAAATGAATTAACAATGTATATATATGTGAAATCAATAACAAAATCATTTAATATATGTTAAATTGAAAAATCAAATGACATACAGTTATGTGCATTACTCGATGCAATTAGTCAGTATTGTCAATTCATATTAATTTTTTATTATAAATAATTCTTCACTTAATATATGACTATTTAGTGTAAATCATAAATATTTTGTGTTATATTAAACATAATTATATACATTCATATATATATATATATATATTTAATATATTATATTTATTAATATTATCATTAATAATTTAATTAATAAAATAATTAATATTTTTCTTAATTTATTTATTTTTACTTATTACTTGTTTAATTTTTATTTTACATATATCTACATATTTAATATTTACTATTTATAAGTATTTATAATTTATATATTGTGTAATCACTTTTTTCATTTATATCAATAAATATTTAATTAATAAAATATTTAATATTTTTTCTAATAAAATAATTTTTATTATTCATTTTTCTAATTTTTTCATCTTATTTAGGACCATTTTCAGTGCTAAAAATGAAGTGTAGATAGAAGTTACCCTTTATCAATGTAAAACAAATATCGCTGATAAGGGGTGCCTTTTAGCAGTGCTTAATAAAAGCACAAATTAAGATTTCCCTTTACCAGTGCTACAATAAAGCAATGATAATGTTTACCTTTTATCAGTTCTAATAAAGCACTGATAAAAGGTTCTCTTTATCAACAATATTTTGCTAGCATTGATAAAGGGTAGTGCTTTTAATGGTCTATTTTGTAGTAGTTTTGAGAAATTTAATTTCAAATATTTTCAAAATTTTATTCTTTTTTTTCTAATCACACTATTTGGTTGTACGATTGTTCATACTGTGAAGATGTTGTATTGGTGAATCTAGAATTTTAAGAAAACTATTTTCTATGGATGGAGCATGTTAATCAAGCCATGTAACCACCTCATGTGGGTTCCCTATAATCCCATTATGGGGCGCATGGTTAGCACATTGTTTGGTATACCATGAAAGAAAACCATCAGAATCCCCCAAACATTAACATTTTATTTTTCGAGAAATCTCTTTTCCATTTAAAAAATAAAAAAATAAATAACAATAATAATAAAATCTATACTAAACCCCCAACACACCTCACTCCTCCCCCCTCTCCTGGGGTCGCAAAACACCCCCTCTCGTTCATTGTGTGTGAGTAGCCCCTATGGTACAGAAAACTCTTCTGACTTCCTCCTCATTTTCATGTGTGACACCTCATGTCTGAGTTTATCCTCCATCATTTTCTCTATATTCCTCTCTAATCACCACCTTTTCTCTCCCTATATTTCTTAAGTTATTTAGGTCGAACCCTTAGTGTCTTGTCTTCTAATTTCTTAATATTTTAGGTTTCTACTATTTGAAATCTCTATCCCTGGAATCCCTTAACCTGTATTGAAGTGTTTGTACATCTTTTTATTTTATATAAGTGTGTTTTACCCATGATTAACCCATTAGTTTTAGAACCTTTTTTTTATTTATCATCAAAATTATTTTTCATGATGATTAATAATCTAATATTGATATTTCAAACATTTCTATGGATGAAATTATGTTTCAACCTGGGTTTTCTTAGATGTCTCCTTTGGTTTCCCCTATTTTAGATAAAATTATTCATTCATTTCCCAGAAAAATATTTTTTATGAATCCTAAAATCAATTTGGGTATTTTTATATATCTTAATTTGCGTATAATTTTTATGTGAATTAATAAAGCTATTTAACTGATCTCAATTTATTTATTCCAATTTGGTTCAATTTCAATTTTATTTTATATTCCCTTTTTGTTATTTACTTTATATATATATATAAGCAATAATTCATAAATTCATATAATTATGTGAGAATATGTTAATATTATGCGAGTATCTATATATGTATCCATTACATGATAAAGTGTTCCAAAAATGGTTTTAAATAAAATAAATGTGAAATTCTTCAACTACATTTTAGGTATGCGATGGTTGTGCTCATAAACATGAGTATACATACATGTATATGTATATATATAATTATAAAAATTTACATTGAAACATGTGAATTTTTGAAATAAGAATATATATATATATATATCTATGTGTGTGTGTTTAATTGTATATGGGAACAATATAAAGGAAGCCTTAGGAATTTAAAATTAGTCTTTGAACTCAGTTCCAAAAAAGTCATTAGGCGGATTTCGAAATAAATTGTGTAAGACCATTTGGAATGTTCTATTCTTCTTGTTATGTTTAAAAAGTCTATCTTAATTAATTAATTTCTTACCTCTAAGGTTTTTGGTTACAAAGTAAAAATGCATCACGATTATTGTTAAAATGGTATCCTTGGGTTTGATGTGAAATTTTTTTAATGTGGAATATGTTATTTTATAACATAGTTTGTTTAAAATGATAGAAAAACATTGGAACATTGATTAATTTGGTTAGATGAGTAGGACTAGTATTCTAGTATGTGGTAACTATGATATGAATTTCCCTCCATAGCCGGATTACACAATAACAATAACTAAACTGGTTGACAATGATATAGACTAGTTACTACGTGAAGTTTAGTTTTACACTCTCTAGTGAATCGTGCAGGGGAACAACAATATATGGTTTGATCATAGTGACTATGAGGATCGTAGGATGAAAGATCATAACATTAGTTTCCTTAGGGTTCCCATGGTTCTTGGTATGACCTACATACTTTTTACTTTTTCTAATCTATTTGAATTGTCAAAAACATGTTTCCTTTAAAATATATTTTATCTAGCATGTTATACTTTATCAGGTCTTGGGTTTCATATTTAAATGTTTAATTTTTTTTAAAAAACAACGTTATAAATTTCAAGGATTTTTTATTTTTTTAAATGTAATTAAAAACTACAAAATTATTTTTTAAATAAATTTTCAAAATTGCATGATAGGGGATATTTAATTAAAGGGTAAAAATGTGGAATGATATATGGGGGCGTACATGGAATTTTGATGCTCAAACAAATATATTTCATTTTAATTTTAGGTTCGACTCTTAATCCCCTCATAGTGATTGATGTTCTAGTTCATTTAGAGAGTGACCTTTTTTCCCAATGGTTAATCAGTTCAGATATATCAGTTCTTCTATTTTTAGTTTCTTCCCTCAAATTTCTCATGTATGAGTTTTTTCATTGTACGACCGGTGTGTAGAAATTTAAATTGGACTACATATGGGAACTATAGGTGGCTAAAATTTTGTTTATAAGATATCTAGTTTGGGTAAGTGGATGGATTATTTGATTAATTTGTTTTCTACTTCTATTTTTTTTGTTAATTTATTTCTACACATTTGATTCAGCACAGAAGTTCAACATATAATGGTTCATTCCAAAATTTTATTATAATTGTTATTATTATTTAATTAATGTTTATTGGTGAAATAATTCCAATGTGTGGAATATTTTATGATTGTATCCTTGTTATAGCTACTAGGGATTGTGAATTCTATTTAGGCCCTATCACAATCCAGATTAGGTGTTCGATAGAGGGATTACTCAAGCTTCTCCATGATATATTATACTATTATAGATCCAAAAAAATTATAATTATCATATGTATATAATATTTTACTTATAAATATTTTCCCATAGTCATCTATAATATAATTTTACAATATTGTTTAAGTAGGTGGTTAAGCTGACCCAAACATGATCACAACATGATTAATGGAAGATCATGATGTGGTTTAGATGTCATATCATTATAAAATAATAATATTGATATTATTTAGTGTTCATTACTATGGTAGATCAAAATTCTAAATAAATAAAATAATAATATGAATCGTATAAAGTTATTACATAGAATGAAGAGATCATTTTCATCTTAGTGTCATTGTTTAACATGATTAATATTATAATGATCATTTATTTCCTATATCATTAATAGGTTATTAAATTTTACAAAAGATAAGGTTAATTTTTCTATAAAAATAATATTTATCCTTTAAACCCATTCTTATGACCATCCATGTAAGGAGGTAGTGATAAACAGAATAGATCGATACATGTGGGAGTTAGTCCGCACATATGCATTGATCATGATTTAATTTTAATAAATTGAGAGAGAGTTGTTACATGGTTTATAAATTAATAATATTAAGAAATTATATATATGATAATTATATATCAGATTATTTTTTGCACTAGAAATGATAGGATGCGAAGGAAAAAACATGTCACCTCATAGAGGTTGTAGTCTGCACAACACACGAATGAAGGTTTCATTTTTATTAAATAAAAGGGGAAATGTGGTTAATGATTATTACATCATCATAATAAAATATATGTGTACTTATTATATTAATTTTATAATTTTTTTATGGTGTAATGGAATGTTTGGAAGAAGAATTTCACATAAATAAAAAGTAAATGAGAATGGAGAGGTTATAAATTTATACCCCACTTCATTCATTATTTCCTTTTAAATGGGTTTTAAGTAATTGAGGGAGGGTATTTTGAGATTTCCAAACCCACTTTAAGGTGTCTTGGAATTTTTTGATGGGATTCATTATTCTTTTGTCTAAACTAGGTGGGTTATTATGTGAGGGTAAGTGAGGAGAGAAGTGCCAATTTATAAAGTAAAAAAGTAAATCATTTTTTTCAATACCCAAAACTTTTCAATAATGGGAAGTAACTATTTATAAATTGGCACAAATGTTTTAAAATAATGAATAGTTTAATATATAAGGTAATTTTATAACTCAAACAACCAATACAACACATTCTTTAAATATGTTTTGAACTTATTATTGTTATATTTTTCCCTTTTACCATTTTCACTCTTACCACGGGGTCTATGTTTTATCTAATGAATCTTATCCTTTGTTCCCAAATATAAAATGGCCCTTATTATATGATTTTTAATTACTCCAATTTTTAATCCATTTAAGTATATTAATTTTTGGAATTGATACAATTCAATTTTAAAATACTAAATGAGTAATGTATTAAAACCCTTTTTTGAAGAATATAACTTATGATCTACAATGTAAAATATTGATTTTTAAAATAAAAAAAATTTAAATTAAAAAGTAACTTACATAATACATATTTATTCTTAGATTTCCTTTTCATAAATTTCCATTTAATACGTATATAATAAATAATATCACAAAATTCAGGTTATTTGTAAAAACGGTATTTTTCAATATTAATCTAGAAATAAAATGTTTGAGAAAAATATAATTATTTCACCCCATTGTAATATTGATATTTTAATTTCGAAACATAAGTTTGTTTTTAAAAATTATGTTTTTATAATTTTATATTTTATCTTTTAAATAATGTGATAAAATGTAATGAGAAAGAGTTTTAATGGGAAAATAGATTTTTAAAATAGTATTTATTATTAATATTAATTTCTATAAACCACTAATGAAGATAGAATTAGTCAATAAATATTATATTGTATTAAAATAATCATTTTACAAAAATACACTCTGTTTTATTTAATTTAATGAAAAATACATAAACAATTATATTCTTTAACACGAATTAACAAAATTTGTATTAAATAATATATATATATTAATATATTTCATAATTTTTCTACGTATATTAATAACAAAAACGTAAAAAACTAGGATTTAAGGTTCTAAACATATCAAGGTTTCATTTTAGTTTGGCCTTGCATGTGGTGAAAGATATCAAACACATTTTATATTTATGGAAAATTCACAGTGAAGTGTTTAGTGTTTAGATTCCCCTCTAAATAAGTTACGTCCTTGAAATATAAATTATTTATCACTAAATAAATTAGGTGAGGGAAAACTTAACATATTCATCATTCATGGTATTATCTCTAATATAACATCTAACTTACTATATTAGGGTATATTAAGTTACTTATCTTTTTCAAATAGCATTATCCATTAATAAAATCATTAACCCATGTATGTATATACTGAAATAAAATATTCCCCTTAGCATAATTTTCCCAACACAATTAGAATATTCAAGAAATAAAAAAATAGAGAAACCATATATTCTTCTACATATTTACACTATTTTTAACCCTTAAATGTTAAAAATTCATGACCTAATAGATATATATAAAATCCAAAAAATACGATGAACATAACCGAACATATCCTGAATCAATTATCAATACCACAGTTACCAATACTTTATAACTTACTTTTTCAAAATTCCTCTACCATTTAATGTCTCATCATAAAGAACATATTAATCTTCATATTTATCCGTCCCACAATAATGTGTTCTCCAATGGTTATCCCAAAAATATAACATTGTAAAAAAATAACTTTTCATGGTCAATGATTCCCTTAGATATATGTTTACAATCCTTTTAAAAAATTATTAGAGAATAATCATATGATTTTTCATATATTTCTCAAAAAATTAGAATATGACAGAATATGAACAATAAATATCTATCACTAATGAAAATAGCTAACGATATCAAGATTTAATTTCTATTAATATATAAACCTCACTACCCTTTATAAGATAAGGATACTCACCTTTTTCTATAATATAAAACATATAACAAAATCAACAACCCATTTATTACAATCCTATATTAAATTATAAGACTTAGTAAATTATGGATATATACCTTTCTTGGATTCAATTTTGTGATACTTCATCATCCAAATACTAAAAACAAAATTATAAAGAAAATTTACTATAAAATCAGGTTAAATGATCAAATGAATATGAAAGATTACTCATAAAATTACTTCTCTAATGGAATAATATTTTGATTCTTTGATACTATCAGTTCAATATAAATTTCATAAAGTTAGGTTCTCTTGTACCACTTATCCTAATAAATTAACATAATTAATCCTTCATTATACCTTATAAAGTTAATGCGATTATCCAAATAATTTCCCATTGTAGTGTCAAACCAAGTGTTCAGATAAGACTCTTTTTCCCACCAGGTGAAAATTTGGTTAATATCTAATACACCATTTTCAAGTTTATTACCCCTAGGTACATTTTTCCCGAGATTTCATAGAAATATGGTATCCAACTATGGATTTCATTTCAAGGAAAATCAAAGAATCTTTACTTTACCAAAAATTCTGGATGTTATAATATATTAATACACGTCTCTTATACATACCCCAAAAGGTTTTATTGAAGTTACCTTATCATAATCCATAGAATATTACCTTAAATTACCTAAAGGTTTATCTATACATATGAAATTGTAATACACCATAAAATAGCAACATTTTATGACATTTAGAACTCCCAAGATATCCTCAACTCATATCATCCTAATATACAATGTTATCTAAGCCCTATTTTAATAAAAATTATAGAAATCCGTAGACATGACCACCTAATTACCTGACTAAAATGAAATATTACAATATAATACATTACCAATACCTTATATGTTTAGAGTTTTATAGAATTTAGAAAACTAAATAACTAAAAAACCATTCAATTTTATCATATATAAATCATTACCACTATATTATAACCTACATAACCTATAAAAAGTCATTCACATATCTCAAAAATTATGCACATAAGAAAAACATATATATATTTCATACTTTTATTTTCTTTATAACCTAGGGTAATGGAAACATAAAATTGGTGTGATCTAAAACACTTATTAAGGTAAAAAAATCAATGACTCAAAAGTTATATATTACAAGTAGGTGATATAACATGGATAAGGATGAATATATCAGATAAAATGATTATAAGAGTATAAGACCATGGTAAGGTCATAAAAGTTGTATAATAATCATATGATATATTATAATCATATAATAATAATAGTTAAACATTAAAAAATGAATACAATTTTATATATCCCAGAATAAAAACATAAATAAAGTAAATAAAAAACATCATGTAGTGGAAAATGTTATTGCAACCAAATTCCTATATCATAGCGATGTTGGGATAACAACCCATGGACCCTTTATAGGCTTGGGATACAAATAAAGTACATCTTTAGGATTAGGATAAGAAAATTATACATATTTAGGTTTGGGAAACTACTTTTTTACTTCCATAGGCTTGGGAAACAACCCTTGTACCTCTTTATATTTTGGCTATAACCAGTGTACCTCTTTAGGCTTGGGCTATAAAATGTACACTTTTGGTGTTCATGTGATATTAAAAATTAACCAATGAATTGGAAAATAATATAAGACCCCAACAATCATCATCCCTATAAATGTGTTCTGTAAGATATGAATCATTCATCATATAAAAAATAACCAAGAAAATAATTTGTGTTTCAAAACATTTCAAAACATTATCACATAAAACAACATCCTGAATTGGATTAAATGATGACAACAAATCTACCAAAAAAAATAAATATTACCAAAATAATGATAGATGGAGATTCATTAAAAACAACCCAATTGAATAAATATCCTTGAATTTAAAAAATATAATAGAAATAAATCATTAAATGATTATTTTAAAAAACATTTTTCAGCTTTTCATAATGAGATGATGTTGTCGGTCATTTTCAAAAGAAATTTATCAAAATGAGAAGTTAATGGTTTAAAAAAATTATGTTAAACATATTCTACATAAATAGATCCAATAAAAAGATATAAATTTATATAAGGAAATTTTCTTTTTTAAGGGAAAATATTTAATCACGGAATGTAAAAACATTTTGATATTTTGAAAGTAACTTTACGGAAAATCCATATCATTAAATGTGTAATAAATCTTTATTTCGAAAAAAAGTTACATGAAATAGGATATAAATTTTATTTAATATATAATAAGGTTTATATGTATGATTAGAGAATGTTTCTATAATGGTCAAACAAGCATATGGAAGATAAATCTCTACCTAAGGATGCTAGGAATAATTTGTAAATATTTTTTAAATATATGAAAAAATAAATTATTAATATAAATTTATTTGTATGAAAAATAATTTTCACCATTGGTAAAAAAATATAGAATATAATTTAAATTGGAAAATTGGATAACATATATAAATTAAATTAACTACTTTGAAGATGAAACATTATAACTCAAAGAAATAAGTTTATGATACCGAAAATCACTTTGGGGAAACATTGTCCATGAAGTAAATAACATTTAAAGTGGGGATAAAGTTATAGAAATTAAAATATATTTAATTCAACATAAAATAACACATAATTCATTTATAGATTATCATTTACTAAAATTAAATGAAATAATGTTAATAAGAATAATAATTATACAATACATGAGAATTGAGTTTACAAAACACCTTACAACTCCAAGAGCATTTAAATAAAATCCCCTTGAATGAGAGAGATTTAAATTTAACTTCAATTTAAACTAATAAAAGGTTTTTCATTATATAATATCTCAAATATAAATTATATATACCACATAAATTTAATTAGGTGTATAAGAAAAAACATGTTTCAGAGAGAGTAACTTCAGATAAAAACCATTACCTCGGTTCTAATTCTTTCCAAAAAAACAATAAATTTTATAAATAATTAAATTTAGTTTATTAAATAAATTACTTAGAATACTATTCATAATTATAAACATTTATAACAATAATTTATAATCATTATATATATATATACGTATCTTAGTTTGTATTCTTTTATTTTTAATATTAGTTGTAAACAATGTTGAGTGTTTTGAACTAGTTTCATAATAACATTAACATTATTCATTCATATCCAATAGTTCCTCATTCCAAGATAATTCAAGGTATTATAATTTATGTTTCTAGATTTTATATAATTTTATACTTCCATTCCATGAGAGTTTGAGTTACGATCCCTAATGATGAAATCAATGGGAAGAATGTTTTAGTGATTTTTAATAAACAAATAGAGGTTCCTTAATTAATGAGTCTGACAGAATTAAACCATTACAGGAAATAAATATCATAATTCACATATTTAAATCACATTATATCTATAATTACATTCCCATCATCATCCATGATATAATTTCAAGGAATATTTCAAGTAGGTGGTTGCACCGACCCAAACATGAACAAACCCTGACTAATTGATGATTATGAGGTAGTTTTGTATTAATATAACTATACAAGAATCATACTGACATTATTTAGTGTCACTTAGAATGATATATCATAATTTTAAAGACTTATAAGAAGAATTTGATTCATATTAATATAGTACATAGAGAATATATATCTTTTTACTCATAGTATACTTTATTAACATGGTTAATTTTATAAAAAAAATTATTTCTAATATCATTAATAGTTTCTATAAGTTGACATACCAATACCATAATGATTTTATACAAATAATATGTATTTTTTAAAACCATTATTAGAACCATCTATGATCGACGGTAATGAAAAATGGAATATATCATTCCATGGGGGTGGTAATACAAATGCTCTCTTCAATGATGATTTCATCATCATAGAACATGAGAGAGGATTAATATGGTTTATAATTGAAGAATATTAAATAAGATATAAGAATCATCATTATAAATTAAATTCAATTTTAAACTATCCATGTTAGGTAGTGAAGGAAAATGAACACGTTACTTTGTGGAGGTGGTAGTTTATACAAAGCAGGAATGAATAATTCATTATTCTTAAAGGAAATGTGAAAAAGGTTAAAGATTATACCATAATCATAGTAAAATATCAAGGTAATTAGGGAAATAATTGTATAATTTTAGGGTTGTGTAATGTAATTTTAGGTATAAAATTTTCACTTAAAAAAACTGATATCAGAATGGAGTTGTCATAAATTCATAAATCACTTCTTCAAATATGTTTTTTTTTCTAAGTGGGTCAAGACTTTCAGGGATAGTCCACAATGTAATTCCCAAAATCGAACCACCGTATCCATATAAAGTTCCAAAAGACAACATATGTGACTCCCCTAATGGGAGATGCTGTCAATTAGCAGTGAGGGACAAAATCTATCATTGGGCAGACTATACCCTCCATATCATGTCATTGCACCAAAAAAATAATATAATAAAATAATCATTGTAAAATGTGAAAAATAAATGTTAATAATGTAATGAATCATGGAATCCAAATCAAAATAATTAATTATCAAGATCCCAAAGTGGTAATCCAAGAAATAGTATACGTGTAGTTGATATGTATATAAATAAAGGACTGTGGAATCTGGTGGAGTCTTCCCATGTCTATCCAGTAACCCCATATTCCTCTGTTGAAAAATATTCCACAAGTCCCTTTATTTTTGTTTAATCATTATAAATTAATTCTACACACATATTGATATAACCATGCATGGATTGAGTAAAAAAACCCAGTAGGAAAAAGTCCCTTTATATTTTGTTTAATCATTATAAATGAATTCTACACACATCTAGGGAAAAAGTATCTCGTATAGCAAGGAAATGAGTAGATTTAGTCAAGCGATCAAAAATAACCCATATTGCATTATTACCTCGAGGTGTCTTCGGAAATCCCATAATGAAGTCCATGGATATATTCTCCTATTTCCACTCTGTCACTGGTAAAGTCTAAAGCATCCCTTTCGGTAACTGCCTCTCTACTTTAACCTATTGACAAGTCAAACAGTTCACAGTAAAATCAGCAATATCTCTTTTCATTTCATCCCACCACTAATACTCTCGAAGATATCTATACATCTTAGTACTACTTGTATGAACTGAAAACGGAGAACTATGTGCTTCACATAAAAAATATCTCTTCAACTGTGAATCACACGTCACAAACAAACTCTTCCCAAATCTCAAAACACAATCATTATCAATGTTGAATTCATGCAACTTACCCTTCTGAACCAGCTCTACCTTTTTCTGTAACTCACTGTATTGATTCTGTGCTTGCTTAATTCTGTCTGATAGAGAAGATTTCACCGATACCTGAAACAAAACAGAAGGACATCCTGCACCAAAAACTTCTATTCCAAAGTTCATCAAATCCTTAACCAAAGTATCACGTTCCAAACACAACATTGTTAATGAAGCATTACTTTTTCAACTCAAAGCATCAACCACTTTATTTGATTTTCCTGGATGGTAATGAATTGTAAAATCATAATTGTTGATTAATTATAGCCATATCCTCTGTCTCATGTTCAATTCTTCCTGAGTGAAAATATACTTTAAACTTTTGTGATCGGTATATATTTCACACTTTACTCCATACAAATGATGCTTCCAAATTTTTAAATCAAAAACAACAATAGATAATTACAAATCATGTGTAGGGTAATTTACCTCATGAGTTTTCAACTGTCGTAATGCATAAGCAATTACCTGATCATTCTACAGTAGGACGCAACCAAGTCCTTTCAATGAAGCATCACTGTAGATAACAAACTCACCATTCCTAGAAGGTAGTGCCAAAACTGGAGCATTCACCAATCTTATTTTCAGTTCCTTAAAAAAATCATCACATTTTTTTATCTAGATAAACTTAACACCCTTTCGAGTCAGCTTAGTCATTGGACTAAATAACCGTGAAAAATTTCTAACAAACCTTTGGTAATAGCCTGCCAAACCAAGGAAGCTGCGAATCTCTGTTACATTTGTTGGTCTTGGCCATTCTTTAACAACCTTTGTTTTTTCAGGATCAACATTTATTCCATCTTTAGAAATAATATGACCAAGGAAAGAAATTTGTTGCAACCAAAACTCACACTTTATGAATTTCCCATACAATTTCTTTTTCTTTTAAGGTTTGCAAAATGACCCTTAAATAACTTTCATGCTCCTCTTTACTTTTAGAAAACACCAAAATATCATCAATGAAAACAACCACAAACTTATCCAAGAACTAATGGAAAATTCTATTCATTAAGTCCATGAATACAGTAGGTGCATTGGTTAGCCCAAAAGGAATTACTACAAATTCATAATGGCCATATCTTTAATGAAACGCGGTCTTCGGAATATCTACTTCCTTTACCTTCAACGGATGGTACCCCGATCTCAGGTCAATCTTTGAAAATTACTGAACTCCCTGGAGCTGATCAAAAAAATCATCGATATGAGGAAAAGGATATTTATTCTTAATAGTGATGCTATTCAAGGCTGTATAATCAATGCAATGTCTCATAGAACCATATTTCTTTTTAACAAATAAAACAGGAGCACCCCAAGGTGATGTGCTAGGCCGAATGAAACCTTTCTCTTATAAATCTTACAATTCCTCCTTCAACACTAAAAGTTCAATTTGATCTATTCGATAAGGGGGTTTTGAAATTGGATTAGCATCAGGAACTAATTCAACAGTAAACTCAACTTCCTGATTTGGTATTATTCCAGGAAACTCATTAGGAAAAACATCAGGATACTCATTTACCACTGGGACATCATTAATCTGAATAGTTCCTTTATTTTCAACAATATGTGCAAGGTAACATTCATTTCCATCTTTTACAAGTTTCTCAGCCTCTTGATATGTTATCAACATTAAGGGTTCATTATTTTACACAAACTGAAAGTCTTTCTGAAAAGAAACTTCTTTAGCTCTACCGTAAATCTTAGCATGATAAATAGAGATCTAATCCATACCCAGGATAACATCAAACTCTACTAGAGTTAAAAAAATAATGTTTGAAAGTAGGTTCTTTCCATGGATAAGGATGGGAAGATTCTTATAAATTCTTTTTGCCTCAACATTTCCCCCATGTGTTTTTACCACATGTTCAGGAGTCATTTCTTGAGATGGTATTCCCATTTTACTAGAAAAGTTTTCAGAGATGAAAGAATGTGTAGACCTCGAATCAAACAATACACAGGAATAATCTGAAAAAACAAACAAAGTACATCATACCACTTCATTTGATGGCCCAAAATCTGCTGAAGTAGTTGAAAAGGATTTCACCACACCTTTATGCTTGTAGTCTAACTACTTTCCATCACTCAAGTTCTTTGTCGGACACTCGTTTTCATAATGACCCATCTCATTTCACTTGAAACATTTAACTAAGTGTAAATAAAACTTGGTCTTACCATCACGCGGATCTTTTTCAGTGCAATCACGAGCCTTATGTCCCATATTACCACATCAGTAGCACTTTCCAGAATTCAGAAGACATTCCCCAGCATGCCTTTTACCACATTTATCACAAACTGGAAACTTAGTTTTCTTACCATCAGACCTTTTTGAAGAATTCTTCCCTTTCTCCTACCACCTCGGTCTCTTCTTCTGTTGGTTTTTATAGAACACTTGATCATCGGAAAACTCCATTTCCACCTTCTCAGCACATCGAACAATCTTTTCAGAACTTTTTAACTCACGAGAAGCCAATTCCCTTCGATATTTTGGCTTTAATCCTGATTAAAAACAATTGATTTTACTATCAAGATCTCAGATAAAATTTAGAGAATACCTTTCCAATCGAATGAACCTTTCTTCATAAGCATCCACTAAGTCATCCTCTTGCCTCAATTCCAATAATTTTTTCCATCCTAAGTCAAAAAGCCTTAGGAAAATACTTCTCAAGAAACATACCTTTGAATTCATCCAATTCGAGAGCATCAATCTCATCAGCGTCCCTGATATTTTTTACCATTAACCACCACTGATCTGCTTAACCCTCCAAATGGTAAATTGCAAGACTAACCTTTTGATTGTATGAAGACCCCATGACATAGAAAATCTTCTCCAGTGCTTTAATCCACCCTTCAGCTAGCACAGGGTCAGATGATCCTCTGAATGATGGGGGATGTTGCCTAATGAAATGTTCCACCACTGACATGTTCCTCTACAGTTGATCTGGCTGATCTCGTGCATGGATACCACCACCATTAATCGCTTGAGTCAACTACGCCATTACTACAACAAACTATTCAGTTCCAATTCCAACCATCTCAGGATGCTGATTCGAAAGGTCATTTCCTTCGGTATGCATTCCTAGCACTGCTTCCCTATTTCCTCTGCAGAAAACCATTATGAACAAACATGTATTAGATGAAGAAACATGGTAATCTTCAAATTCTATATCATTTAAATTTGAAAATAATAAATATTTTTGAATAATAATTTAAAATAATTATAACTCTTAATATTATCTAAACTGACCTCTGATACCAACTATAAGGCCCCAGCATTAAACATTACTTAATCTTGAGTTACTTCAAGAATACACGTTGAGGATATTTTTAGGTTTAGAGTTTTAGATAATTAGATCATAAAACATGAATTACATTCCACATTTAAATAGGGTGGTTATATTAAAAACAATATTCACTTTTCCCATCAAAGGAAATATATTTAAAACAAAACATGGATTCTTTCTCGACACTTCCTTGACACTATCATCGTATCATGTACCTTTCCCTTGACCTGTGAAAAACATTTAAAAAACGTGGGATGAGCATAAAAGCTCAGTAAGGGATATAAAAATATGGAAAGGAAACATGAGTACATGTATACATAAGAATCAATGAAATCATACTTTACTCATAAAACATAAGCACTTTAACATACCTCATCAAATCATGAATAAAACATGGAAATCATAAGGAATAAAGGTAACTCGAGGCATTCATAACATTCTTATATAGGGAGTAACCCTCTTGGTGACGTTTGAAATACCCATCACAGTATATTCCCTAAATCTCTTCAGAGAAACCTTAACGTTTGACTCCTTCGCGTTACCCAATGCATTGGAGAGCTATATGGGGCTCACCCGCCCTTAGTTTATCACGGATCCACCCATCTTCATAACAATCCCCAAGAACCATAACATAATCGTATCACATAAAACATGCAAAAAGGAAACATAACATTTCCACTTTTCAATCACAAGATATCAATACAACACATTGATATAAAAGCATAATGAAAACCATTTTCAATACCAAAAGAAAAGAAATGTAAAACATGGTATTTATTTTTCATTTAAAAAAAAATTATGGCTTGTAGAGGAAGCTGAAGCTCAAATAATGGTCATGGCGGCGGAGAAGTCATTGTCACCGCATACGTACGACAAATAAAACATTCCTTTTTTCATTTAGTAAAATGCTTCTTATAAAAATATTCCTTTTGAATAAAAGAAAAAGTCAAAGGTTTTTATACACCGTATAAAAGAAAGTTGTGTATAAAACAAAATATGCCTCAATGAAAGGAGATTGAGATAATGTCCCATACCTCGGGTCCGACATGACTCGATAGTTGTTTAACGTCGTGAATAATAAACTTGAGTTAATTTCTACTTGATTAAGAATCTTTTTCAAGTTCATTTTTCCTTTTATATCACTTATTACTATGTTAGGAACACTATGTAATTATTTATGTTAATCATGGTCGTTTTGTCGATCATTGGTACTTGAGTCAGAAATAAACTCTTTATAATAACAAGTTGTTCATGTTGTAAAATATCCATTATATCAAGAATTATATTCATGATTTAGATATCATATATATCATAGATATATAGTATATACATGAAATTATAATATTACATAACATTTAGAGGTAAGAAATGAAATGCACTGTTCATGGAGACGGTAAGCCGTACGTACGCATGAACGCTACTTCCATTTCTATTTCATATTTAATGAAATTAAAACATAATGATAAATAATAGTATTATAATTATAGTATGGTATAATATATAATATCATTAAATTTATCGTTTATACATACCACATATGGTATTAACGAATCAAATCACTTTGAGAGGGCGGTAGTCTGCACTTCCTAAAATAAAGATATCGCGTTTACCCATAATGGAAACCATAAAGGTATGAAATAAATGAAAAATACAGAAGCTTAAGTAAAACATAAACATATTATATATCATATATAAATATAGTGACATCTTAATGGACACCTTTGAAGGTGTTAATAGAATATTGAACAATCATCGTTTCGTGAGGCAGAAATTCACCATCCACAGAAACAGTATGTTATTTACCCATTAGATGTAGGTTTGTGTAAGTTTAGCTAGAATCATTCTTATAAAAACATCCCAGTATATTGAAGATACTGGTGTTGTTACAAAATAAATTAATAAAAAGAGTTTATGGGGTTGGAGAAGCAAAATAAAACAAAAGAACACAAGTGAAGACATTACCTTAAAATCTGGTAACTCTCTTTGGTTTGAACCAAAAGGGTTTCTTAAAGAGCTTCCTGCCTAAGGTAAGGCTTCTAAGATGATGAGAGGGATGTGTAGTGATAAAATGAGCAGAGCTTTGACGAGCCAAAGGCTTGCGAAGTGTGGGTATGTAGGTATAGCTGGGGTCCTTTTATAAGAGGAGAAGTGGGGCACTCTTGGAAAGGTATAAAATGTTACTTTATTTTCAAATGAGTTTAGGATTTTAAATGTCCCACATTGATGTATTTCGAGGATATAGTGATAAGAGTTCGAAATCCACCCATACAATAGGGTTTTGACGTGTTTAGGTCTTTGATTTTACATTATCTTTTCATTTTATTTAAATCGTTAAATAATGAGGTAATCGCAGCATCATCATGGTATCATATATAATTTAATTTATTTAATGTCTTAAAATTATAATAAAATACTATGATGTAGGAAATCTTTTACCTTTCCAATGACTATTTATAGTCCAAGTGACCATTTATGTAGACAAAATTAAAAATGTTTTACCCAGGTGATACATTCTTTGTTATATTTACTTTCTTTACAAAAATAAAAAGATAAAAAGTCATTATCACACAAAATTGATTCCATGGGGTCCCCAAGTTTGGCAAAAGGCATCCCATGGTCGTCCGTGACACAAACAGTAGTATTAGGACACATGTTGGTGTCATTTTTTATTATTATGATATTATTTTATTATCCTTAACTACACGATTACTAATTAATCAAGATAATTAATGATAATTACCGTCGTTACTATTCACAAAGTCCTAAAACAAAAGAGTATTAATGACATAATTTGGAACTTCTAATTCCAAATATGTAATCCATTTTAACAAATTCAAAACACATAAATTTCAATAATTAATTTAAAAAATAATTCCCGTTGTCAAAACAAATGGGGGTTTTTTTGAAACATTATCAATGAAAAGTTTGGCATTAGTTTATGCCCAATTCCAAAGTCAAATTAATTATAATGAACACCATTGGATTAAATGGTAAAAATATATTATAATTACACTTTAAAACCAATTAAAAAGATAATCTTACCATATAATTAAATTAGATGAAAAAACAGTTTTGATGTAAAATGCATTATTTTTCACTATTCATTAAAAAATGAACATTGTCAGAAAAATATCAAAAAATTATCCAATGTAAATTTAAATGTCCCAATCATAAAGAATAAGTTTATTTTGAAAAATAGAGCTTATAAATTTGTCAAAAGTTTTATTTAAAAAATGTTTTTCCATCAAAAGGAAGTAAAATAATCTTTTAAAAATATTAGTGTATTCCATGCATAAGATTGGATTTATTCTCATTTTAAGCCTCTAAAACACTATCTAATTCATAAATATACATAGATAAGAATATCTATTATTCATTACTTACTTGGGATGTTACATAGGTTCTATAATTACTTCTTTCGAGATAAAACAATAGGAAACATCGTCATTAAAAAAAGATGTATAGAACAAAGAAGTGATGAAGACCATACCTCTACAGTAGTTGGTACCTCACCAAAATATATTCGAGTTTGATCTACTATATAAACTCAGCCTGCCTTAGCTGGTCAACTCTGTCCTAGATATTCATTACTCTCCCATTTCATCTTAATTTGATGGGTCTAAACATGCTGTTGAGGACCCTGGATGATCACATGTCTTGATACATATGTCTGAATGAAAACCACATAATACCTCATTGGGAAATAATTTGTGTAGATATATTTTAGATTCCTTTTATTTATAAACTTATCACACTTGATGTGTCGTTTCAAGCATAAACTAATATAATTTTCCCATTATCCCTAGTTGAAACATTGGGAACCTCTTTCCCCCACTGATGGTGCTGAAGAGACTCTTGACATATTTTATTATCCACTAATACTGTATCATGAATTGAAGACCATACACTTCCAACCGGTGAAAGTGTTTCTAGAAAGTCCACTAAATATTGAAGGAATATTTTTTCTCTATCTTACATTAGTCCCGTCTTGATCACCAAGGCCTTATGGCCAAATAATTTTTTTATATAATAAATTCCGGTTTAAGGGTGTCTGGTACCCAACATACAACGCCAAACAAGTTCAAAAAACAAGAACAACATACAACACAAAACAACACAAATTTAAACATTATAATAACTGCTGTCGTCCCCGTATCCCATACAGGATTCGTCTTCTCCTGTAGATGATTACCATTCCAGATTTCTCCAAAAGTTTTCACTTTGAACTCTATTCCTAAGCATGTCTAGATTATTCATAACTGATGCTATCTTCTTAACCCCAATGCCTTTTTTGAGTGCAAGGACCACCAGATTATTCCTCTTGGGAGTAGACCTTTTCCTCAATGGACTCGAGAGATATGAGTATTCTTTTCTTGGCCTCCATGTTGAGGTTGTAGATAAAGGTCTACCATCTTTAGACCTCTTCTAATTCCCATCTTGAATAATATTTCTAAATAAACGGCAGTCGGGAGTACTCTAGTTCTCCTTCCCTCTCCTAGTGCACTCCATTCCCACCTTGGACTATTCCTTCAACCCAGCTTCATGACCTCCAGTCAAAAAATCCAGCCTCTGTTCAGAAGTAGTGCATTCCACCAAGGGTTTTCTCCCCTCATGTAGGGGAGAATCCTCCCCAGCCATAACAGCAACCTATTTCCCTTTACCCTAAAGTAGAAGTACCTAAGGAGACTTTTCCCCCCCAGCCGAATTCACAGAATGAGTAATGGCCTCCTCTTCCATAGGACCTGCAACTAGTTCCTGCCCCAGGTGATCCTCCTGCCTATTCTACGCAAGCACCTCATCACCCTCACCCCCTATGTTGGACTCCTCTTCCAGACCCTCAAACACCTTTTCCTCTATAAGAACATAAAACCTGTTGTTCAAAACCATGAAAGCTTTAGCCAGGGGATCTAGGCCTTTAGCCTCCGTCGGCCTGGCCGTGGTTACCACTTCCACAGAACTGCATCTCCGGTCCTCTCCAACCTGTTTAGTACCCACAGTGCTGGAATTTCGTTGATCTTCCTCAAAGCCAATAACAGAACCAGAGAGAAGATCTTCCACAGCTGGAGCATTCATCTGAGAGCCCCTCCCTCCTTCAGTTTGCCCTTTCGTCGCCGAATCCCGGCTCACCCTCAATTCTTTTCCCATTTCATTGTCCCTTATACCCTCCTCAGATCCTATCCTAGCCTCCTTCCCACTGTGATAGGTCCCCCTCGCTCGGAAAACATCAGTCGGGTGGCCCAAGTGCTTGAAAGAACCACAAAAATCCATCCAACTTTCATAGATAACCCGTTGTTTGTATCTATATTCCTCACCGATCATGATCCAAATATAATCAACAGGAAAGTGTGATGCATCCATTTCAACATAGACCCATGGATTTACCGGATGGAAAACCACCTCTGTGAGATAATCCGAACAAAGATATCTTCCTACCATGTTACCCAACAGGAGAATAACAGATGGGTTTTGAAATAGTAAAGGTAATTTGGGAAAACTTAACCAAATAGCAATAAAAGGGGAACCCTATTTCATATGCAAATCAAAGGACCAACGCAAAAGCATATATAGATTACCTTTGAAGATACAAGGCGCCCTAGCCCCAACCTGAATGAGGGCTGTTTCGGACTCGAACCTAATCATAATTTTCTTACTATCCATTAAATCCACAACCGCACGTTCGCGAAGATCCCATGATCCAAAAACAAAGCGATCGAAGTCGTCCACCGAAGGTCTTTGGTTCCTTAATTGAGCAACCAAAGTGAAGTTCCGCATGGACGAAGACTCTGTGAACTTAGATAATGAGACGGGAAGATTCGATGCTCCATCAATTAGGTCAGGCACCTTAGGGTTAATCAAAACCTTCAGGAAAGGAGGAAGGAACTCTGGGTTAGAGAAAGGATGGAAAGTCCGAGCTCTCTCATGGGACAAGGATTCCCCCTCCCCCACAAAGGGGGGAGGAGCCGGCATCGCGACCGCCATTTTCACCAGTGGGAAGAAATCATCGCGAGGTTGCGGCTGCTGTCAATACCCTTAATCATGAAAAATTTTCAAGGCCTTATGAAGTAGTGGACTATAAGTCATTAGGATGATGTTCCTAATTGGTAATATCAACTCTTATCGAATTTCAATCTCAAATGTCATTTATTTCTATTCTTTATTCACATACAACATAGGATTAAAGTTCAGTAACTCTGTGAAATTAGCTGAGTAAGAAGACACCATCATGTTACCCTAGTGAAGCTCCATAAAGTCCTCCACATGATCCATATTCACTTTACTCAGGAATAACAACTCAAAGAAAATGTATTTAAAAGTCACCCATTTGAGACCTGCACATATTTCAAACAAAATAATAACATCCCATTAGAATCCAATAGCACACTAAAGAATTAAGGTTGTAAGATTCACCTTCCCTTCTTCTAGGGTATTTAAAAAGTTGAATATCCTTTCAATGATCCATATCCATTACTCACTATCCTTTGAGTCTCTAGTGAATTGCAAATATGGAGGATGTTGGAGTTCTAATTCTCATGGATATCTAAATATCAACTTGGTATCCCACCCAACTTGAAAAATAATAATGTGGAAAAATATTGGATGGAGTATTCCTCCCACCCAAACCACTATGGAATGTGTGCGATAATTATCTTGTACGATGTATGGTAGAACTATAACATCCTACCTTATGAGAGATTTTGCCCTGATCCACCCAGATATCCAGTGAAGCATCATAAATGTGAAATTTCTAAATCACATAAGAAACATATAGAAAATTTATTATGGATCCTATAGTTCTGTTGGATAACACAAAGGTTATCCTATGAGTCTACCCATAACCCAAGGTATAACCCTCCTTGAACTGACCGTGATTTTCCATCACTAAATTTTAGTCATAGAAATATATATATCTATTGATAAAAATAAATGTGTGTTTACATTAAACTATTTAATGATATAATATGCATATCAAAACAATAAGATAAACTGATATACCAAATAACCATTAATAAAATTCTATCTCAAACAAATTTCACAATCAAGACATTAATTTTATGAACTAGTAAATATAAATCAATAGGTATATATACATATATTTGAAATAGGATCCTAAATTACTTATCATGATTCATGAACACAATTAAAATCTCAAAAAATTGTAATAGAATTTCCATCAACAGTAACTCATAGGTTTGTTACACAAGAGCTGGACATGAAAATTGTTACTCCCATAAACTCATCCATGTCCCAGGGTATTCAAATAGAAAAGTAAAAAACAATACTATGATACCATTTTATAATTCCCCAACCAAAACTATTGAGTTTATACTGGAGTTCCACAAGAGCTTATATTTTCCTCCTCATACGTTAGAGGTTATTGACTAGAAGCAAGAGTCCGAAGTTCATTTTTGGGGATGAATATACCCTCAATATCATTAAATTGTAACAAAAACAATAATACAATAAAATAATAATAGAGTCATGTGGAATCTAAATGATTATAATAAAAGGAAATATGGAACAACAATCAAACAGATAAAAAAATGAACTCCCAATGTGAAAATCCAAAACATAATATAAGTGCAATAAATAAGTAAATAAATAAAACACTACATAATCCAGTGGAATTTTTTTCAATTATTCTAACAAAATTGTGATCCTTAGTTAAAATATTTTTCATGGGTCCCTTTCCCTTCCTTGAATCCATATATATGAAGTATACACATGCATCGAGATTCTCCTATAAGGTGTGAGTAATAAAACAAAGTAGGATACCACCAATGTGTGTTTAACACGAGTGAACAAGAATAAGAGTGTATAACATGATAATAAATAATGTATCACACAAGAAAATAATAATATGGAGGATTTGTGTGCTAAAAAAGATACCATGATCCCCTATACCTACTTCGACTCCTTGAAAAGAAATTTATAAGTGGTGAATGGAACATCAAAAGAATAATATCCATCATCATTTCTGGTTAATGGTTGTACATGCGCTAAGTCTCTAGGTCATGTAATGACATGCCATAATATCATATTAGTATCGCCCATTTCATGACATATAGACCACCATAAACTTATTTCCTCGTGGTTCCTAGTGCATGGACAATCATTCCCCTTGGTCAGGCCATACTAGGCCATTATTTTCTATCATCAAACACAATCTAAGTTTTATTTCATATGAATTGTCCAAACACATTCCCCTTCTAGGTTTATTGATCCATTCTGGGTTCACCTATCTTCTTGTTACTATGACTAGGGGAACTATATAAAATTTACCTTGTAAAAACCAGAGGCAACATGTCATAATGTAATAAGACACGCATAACTTATCATGAGTGTGAACAAATAACCAAAACATGCACACATGAAATCAAACTCAGTATATTATATAGATCATAAACACACAAAATCAAATCATGATAATAGTCATATCCATAACCTATATGATCTAAGGAACCTCCTATATCAAGGTTGTTGATAATGAACTCCGAGGTTTGTCAAGGAATCGATGAATGAACCATATCTCACATCCATAAAGAATATGATCACTCGTCAAGGATATATATTCTAGTTATAGTTAATTAAAAATTTATTAAACATATCTCAAGGAGATTCCATGTCAAAAAGATTATTCTAAAATCCCATACCATACAGATTTAATCAATGATGACAAATATGATATATATTGAATGAAGGAACACCAATTCACTAGATCCATTACTAATCGAAGAACAGATCATGAAATATTTACCAATTATAGAAAGGAGGTGAAGGTATATAAAAATATCATCGTTCCATTATGAATCCATCTATAGAAAATATATTCAAGTTTAGAATCAAGAATAAGAATATCCCATGATGATTGATCTAAAAGAATTACTTTGAAAACATCATGGGTCCTGAAGAATAAATATTTTATCAAGGAGTTAGCATGGAAACATTAAAACCTAATTAAATATATCATGGATCATTTAATAGATTATTGTTTTATCATTAATTCCCAATCAGTAAGAGGTTTAGAAATATTATTCCTTAACACTTACCCAAAGAATGTTTATTGTCCATGGTATATCTCACTTAGATCAAGAAAAATAATCAAGATTCTAGATCTATCATAAATCTATGACGGGATGGAGAATTCGTAATTAGATAATTATCAAAAATATAGATTCCTCATAGATATATGATCACCTCATAAGTAGGATGAATAATTTGGTGTAGATCTAAAAATATATTTCTGTTCTAGTGTCATCAGATCATTCCAACGATGATGGAGAAAAGAGAGGTTAATAGTGGGGTAAAATTTCCAATAAATGAGGTATTTTATTCAAATATGGTTCATAGGGTTTGTATTTGTGGTATTAATTGGTGGTAAAAATGTGTATAATTAATACCCACTACGTTCATTTAATGATCACACAGATTAGGCACACCAGCTTGCTAGTACATGGTTATCTGATTTGAAGTGTACAAGGAATAATGTTGTGCATTATTCCTTGTCCATATGCTGGATGATGTAACCCCACCATCTAGCAGGTGCTAGACCACCAGGTGGATAGTGTTCTGAGAAAAATGTTGTTCTTTCCACCTCATCCTCAGGATAACCAATGGGGTCTATAGAATAATGAAAACAAACTGGAACCCCACCAGGTATCTAGTTGGATCCACTGGCTTGCCAATGACTATTTTATAAAAACCTCAATACCATTCCCTACTCAACTATTCCACCACTAGTTCATAAACCCTTAGTTAAACAAAAGTTCCTCTTGACACCAATATCATATAAGAATTAAAATAAAAAGGAAATTTTCTTTAACCTTAACATCTCATACATCAAAAAAATTGATGGTGTTACACTTTGAGAAGAACAAATCCCCTAGAAGGTGGATATGAATTATTTAGAGAGGTTTTCTTATAGTTTAGACTGAACTAAGTGGGCTTTGGTGTGAGGGGAAGTGAGGAGAGGAGTTCCTCTTCTATAAGTGAAAGTGGACATTGAATCACAATGAATGTGGGTATAAAATTGAGAAATAATTGATAAGGGTAGAGGTAAGTTCATGACAGGGCTAAAAAATCCATTACCACACATGTTTTAAACATGTCATTGACTCATTTCCATAATACATTTTTCATTAACAAAATTATATTTTACCGTGGTTACTAGTTTTCACCTAAGATAAATTATCCTTGTTCCCCAAAAATAAAAAGTATTTTATTACATAATTTGGACGTAAGATTTCCAAATTTCTAATATATTTTATTATTTTATTATATTAAAATTTTTAATTTTATGTAAATTAATATATAAATATATAAATATATAATATATTGAAAATAATATTTTTGAAAATTTAACTTAAGTTCTAAAATGTAAAATATGGGTATGTAAATTGAAAAAACATTTATAAATTATAAAGACTCTTATAATGTACAATAGTTCATCTTATGAAATGGTTTTATAAATTTATAATTCATATTTATATACAAATAATGTCATAAATGATATGTTATTTGTAAAAATTTAATTTTAATCTATTCACCTAAAAAAAATTCCAAGAAAATCCCAAAATTTCACCATAATCTAATATTGAAATTCTAAATTCAAAAATGAATTTTATTTTTCCAAATTAAATTTATAAAATTTTTTATTCGAAAATTTGAATAACTTCATAAAATAAAATGAGGATTTGTTTTTATAGGAAATTATAGTTTTAAAATACTAGTTGTTATTTTCATTAATTTCTATAAATAACATATTAATCTTCAATTTATCAATAAAAATTATAATTTAATAATATCATCATTTAATACTAGCATATTTTGTTTACATAAAAATGTACAACACAAGAAAAATATATTCTTAAAGAAATCAATTAAATAAAAGAGATTTTATAAAATAAATAATATATATATATATATATATATTTCATAATTTATTTACTTTTATCCATAATGACTATTTTGAAAACTAGTTTTTAATGGTCTAATCCTATTATGGTTTCCATTTAGTTTGGTGTTGTTTGTGGTGAAAGTTATCAAACACATTGTTTTTTATGGAAAATATACAATAAAATAGTGTGTCATTATAAGGTTAGGGGGTTTTGTATCACTTAGTGCTTATATCTCATCTGTGTTGGGTGTCATATATATTCAGTTCATAAATTCTAGAGGTATATTATTGAATATTATCATATGGTGGAATATAATGTTCTTTAATTAGAGAATTTATTTGAAATATTTGGAAGAGCCATAAAATTTTAGCACTACAGAAGAATATCCCTCAAAGATAGATGATTTCGTGTTTTTGGGGGTGATGATGGAATCAGTATGTATAGGAGAACACATTGTAGTGGGTGTCCTAAATGAGGATATAGTTCTTAGTTTGGTTATAGTTTCTTTTAATTATAAACTCAATATAGTTTGAGATTTATTCTTACTTTATATATAATTAAATGACATATATTTTATGTACACTATTATTATATAATTTTCTTTGATTTTTAAAAAATTACTTGGTAATTTTAAAGGATTATCTTTTTTGGAAGTCCAGGTTTTGGGATATTTAAATTTTCATGTTCCTAGGGTATTGGTAATAATTTGATTATATTTGAGGATTTTTAGAATAAAATATTTGTTTGGTGTATCTATTTTAGATGTATAAAAAATTATAGTCTCATTTTTTGTGAAACATTCAAAGTAATTTTATTCAATTCATACTCAACGGGATGAATAATCACTTAAAAAATGTAATTACCAATAATATAAATATTCATGTTTCTATGGATTTATAGATATAGAATTTCACCTAGTGATAGAGTTTGGTGAAATTATATGTATTTTTTCTGGGCTAATTAAATGAAATTATTTGATTTTTTAATAATACATGAAATTTATATAATATTAGGGAAACATGACGATGTTATCAAAATATTATGTCCAATTGATATTTTTCTAATGTAGTATTTCTATGAACCTCATGTATTGTTTAGTAATGATGTAATTTGATGGTGGGTTTTGAGCACATTACATGATATTTTCCATAAATAGATAATTTCACTTATTATTCATCATTTTTATACAAATAGGAGAGAAACATTTTGTTCATTTTATAAAAGGTTGAGAAGGGAATGATGATCCCCCTAATGTAGGAACACAGTCCACTTTATCAGTCATATTTATATGTTATAATATATTGTTGTATGATTGAAATTTATTTAATATAATATAATTATATTTGTTTTATATGATTCTAAAAGATATTTGAATTTAGTGTTTGGATGACTACCAACCACAATCTACTTTCCCTCTCACGGCGGGGGTGTGACCACCATAGACAACACCAGTGAAGAAGACATTGACTGACCTTTTTCAATTCACCATGAAAACATCACCATACTGTATGCCACTAGAGTCATTAAACTATAAATAAGGATAGAAACACTTATCAAAGTAAAATAAATATTTATCATTGCACACACATTGAATTTTTAAATGTCGTATCCAAATCATTATTTTTTAAAGGGGTATGAATATATGCCTCTAGTATTTAGAATACTTGGTTTTGAATGTGAAAATAGAACTATGTGTGAATTTTCTATAGAATTATAGGTTTCTAGTTTTGGTGGTGAGAAATTAATTTTAAGAGATAAGATCAAATGATTTTATAGAAGTTAATTCTTGTTTTGTGAATGGAGGTGATCCGTGGTAGATTAGGTGAAAAATATTCCATACTATTGATGCCTATGTTTAATAGAGGAGTACTATATGGGAGTATTATATATATGGGAGAACTATTTTTAATCAAAGAATAATGGAGGAGCTAGACCCATGGGTTGTGAAGGAGGCTATATTCTAGAACATGATTTTCCATGTAGAGAGGACATGCTACTGAGAAAAGGATGAGCACATTTTCAAGGTGGGTGGAACTTGTTGGTTGGGTGGTGAAGCTAGATTTTAGAGTGTATATTTTGGTATATTTAATGGGAAAAATAAGTTCCAAGTTTCTATTTATTCAGACTCTAGAACTTGTATTATTATAATTAATATTTTTTAATTTTTTTTAAAATATATATTTTTCCTTAATGTATGCTTTTGATAAATATACAGTGTATTTTACAAATTTTCCCTTAACGATCATGATATGTAGTTTTTAAGAAAAATATTTATCCATTACATTGTGCAGTTATAATTTTTAATTATTTAATACCAAAATCAATCATAACACAGTTTTGAAAAATCCCAAGGTATTTTTTTCCTCAAGTATAAAATGGTATTTTATTGCATTAGATCAATTAAGGATCTAATGTAAATGAAATTATAGAAATAATAATTTGGTCTTGATAATGAACGATTCATTTTGAAAATAATTTCAAAAATTATAGGGAATAACGTAATCCCAAATTACCCTATAGACTTATAAATTTCTACAATTTTTCAATAATCCTTACTATTTAACATGAAAGGACATATCAAAAACATTATTTATCATGATAATCAATGATGATCCTTGAATGATTCATTATATTAATTGTCAACAATGAGTATCATTAACTATAGAATGATTATTACTGATTATAATGAAATTAAATGTGATTGGTCATGGTAGTTATGGTAATGAAACATATATTATTATCATTTTTATAAAGAGAGCTTGAGATGGTGATGAATTAAGAATTATCATATTGATGATATAAATTTTTCATATCATGTTGTATGATGATGGAATTATTCCCACATTTTTTTATGATGTTCTATAAGAATGTATTATACTTATTAATATATCGTTATATATTAATTCATGGATTTTCCCTCATGTTGGGGTTCTATTGTATCAAGGGGATTAACTAATTTTTATTATATAACCATGATAGAATAAATATATTGTGAACAATAACAAGTTGATTTGTCATTAATAACCCTGTTTTATTATAGAGTATTGACCTAGAGAGTTTTATCCTTTTAGATTTCTTGTAGATAATGTTGTGGACTATTAATTATGATAATGAGGATTTCTCATAATAATGATATAGAGATTTATTTATGATGATGTAGTCTTAATATCAATAAGAATATGAATAGTTGGAAGATGATATTATATCAAGAATTTGTTGTCATGGTTGTCTTATGATTACTGTTAATTGAATATTATGATATCCTATATGATATTAATATTGTTTATGTTAGTATCTCAACTTTATATATGGGATTATGTTTGTTATGCCTTATTAAATTTAAATAATATTTTATCAATGAGAGTACCATTTGTTATGTAACTACCACATGAGGATGTAATTCTTATGTGTGGCAGAACATTTAGTTAGTGAGTGAGAAAACTAGATTGTTATTTTACTGTTCCATTCCTCTCTATATTAGTTTGTTTAAATTTTATAAGCATTTGATGTAGTATAGAGTGGTTTAATGTTTATATTATTTTATTATAACGAATATTGTATTGTTATGATAATTGGTTAGTGGCATGGAACTAGATGTTAGAGAGTGGTTCTGGTTGGATACTAGGAAATATACTTCATCGATTTTTAGATTTCTTGAAAAAGATATAATTTTTAATTTTATATTACAAGGATTTGAGGATTATATAGTATTTGGATTATTATTTGACATAGATTAGAAATGATAGGTTTTGTGTGGTGTTCAAATGAAATTATTTTACGATTTAATTTATTTGACTATTTTCATACATGAAATTTATTTTTTAATTCATTATAGGAGATGGCCAACTGGTTATGTTGATATAAACTTATATAAATTAAAATATTGTGATTGAAGACCGATCAGGTGGAGGATCTTGGTAGCCTTATCCTGCTTACACAGGTTTTTCATTTCAGTTTTTAAGAGATTATTTATATATATAATTGAGGTATATTATATCTACGGGGGTCACTTTTGGGTTATAATTTTTGAGTTTAGTGATTATTTTTAAATAATAGTCTTGTTACATTTTTTTATGTTGTAGGATATACATTCATTTTTAACATTTAACATTAATGAAATGTTGTTTTTTTATTCTTAATGAATCTTGGTTTATATATTATTTGATAGTATTATTTTATTATATAGTGACAATGATCTCTATTTGAGGGTTTAAATCCATTAATGTTAGTAATCAACACATTTCTATTTGAACGTGTATTTGATGATACAATTTTATTTAATTCATTGATATGTGGATGGGTGTTGGTAAAAATAGGATAATTCATTTATAATGTTTGGTGTTTATCATATAAGAATAAAATTTAATCTTCTCTTTCAAACAATAGAAAATATGTATAAAACCTATTCTATTATCTATATGGTTCAAGAAAGGTGAATAAATTAATTGATTTAATCAATGAATTTTATGACATATTTTTAATTTTTTATTTTTATTTAAGTTAAAAAATACATCAAAGAACATTTTAATTAACATAAATCAAAATTAGTCCCCATATAACATATAGCAGTGTTAAATTTTTTCATATTTACATAGTGAGTTTTATAAGAGTTATAAATTTAAAGAGACTATAAAATAATGTTTTTATGTTCTATTAAATGTAAGAAAAATCCATGTCTCTAATGACCAAATCTTGACATATATGGACATTACATTACTTTTGCGGAATACTTGATACATGACACAAACAGATACCCAAAGTCCGTATTAGATTAGTATCTTCGGAAACATGGGACATAATCTTCTGATGTGGTGAAATATCTTCAATATATTGCATAAAGAGCTTCCCATTTTTTGCCAACCTAAAAAGTTTCTTTATATCTCGTGGAAAAGAAAACATAAAAAGGGTGAGCTCAAATGATCAGTAAGGGTAAACATTGAGATAATAAAACAAACTATAAACATAATAATGTAAAAAAAGAACATAATGTTTAAATATCATAATCATGAGTCATGAAATAAATATTGGCAGTACATAAGGCATAGATCACAAAGGATCATTTACCATGATAAAATATCATTGGTACAAAACAAAGGAATTGTGGAAAACAAATATGCACATAATATGATTTCTACAGAAGCCAAGGCATTTATCCCTAGACCATCATAGTGGATAAAGTCCTTTACTGAATTGTGTTTACATGCGGTTCTGGCCATGTATTACTGAACTTGATTTACATGTCATTATAGCCCAATATTACTAAACCAGATTTACTTGTCAATCCAGTTATGCCTATCACATTAGATATAATTCTTTTCCCAAAGAATTAGAGGGAGACATAGGTCGCGCCGATATCAAAATTAAATCATTCTTACATGTTTCAGAAAACATAAACCTTTCATCATAGAATAACCCAAGAAATAAAATGGGGTTCTTAAACATCATTACATTATAACATATTCCATATAAGATAAATGTATTTTATAAAAATAATTACATCATAAACACTATAAAATAAATGTATTAATAGGGATAGAAACATAATCCTATATAATTTTAGATGGAAAATAATTTTGATAAAATACTTGAAGTTAGTTACTGGGGAAAATATCCTTTATTCTTTAAAAAAACATTTTCTATTCTCAAAATATCATGAAATTTTAAAAGAAAATAATTTAGTTGAAAATAAACATGAAATCATGTAGAGGAAGATTCATTGACATAACGCCTTATGAACATGTAAAAATCTGTTTATTTCGTACAATTAAAAAAACACTATCCTCGTACTTTTTTCAGGGAAGTTAGAAAGTAACTCGTATGGTAAACAAAAGAAAGATTCATTCCAAACTATGTATTAAATTTCAAAAATGGGTAAAAAATGACTCTAAACATATGTAGAACAATATTAAACATCTTATGAATATTTTTAGAAAACATAAACATGGTTGATAAATATACACCTAGTCAATACTTAAGTATAAACAACCTCATATAAAAATGAAATTCCAAAATTATCCCTTACCCTAGGTTTGATATGCTTTCTATGTGTCTGAATCTTCTCTTCCTCGATGTGCTTCCTCTAAATTTATTCTTAGAGCACTAGAGTTGGTCTTTGAAGATGCCTAAAACCTATGGAATGAAAGTAGGGATATTGAGAATGAAAAAAGGGTGGGGGATGACCAAGATTGAAGTCCCAAAATGAAGTGAAGAGGTGGGGGAGGAGGTTCCCTTTTATAATTGAGGTAAGGGGCACTTTTGGAAACTCCATAAATAATTATTTATAATAAAATTAAACCCCACAGAAAATCCACCAAATTGTCCCAATTTTGAGGATGAGATGAGATGGGGTTCTAATATCATCAACGAACAAATTTTACACGAGTGTTTTCATCAATTTAAGTCTCATAATTTTAATTAGCACTTATTTATTCTATTTAATTTTTAACTAGGGTAACAAATATTTCAATATTAAATGGATGAAATATTTAATTTTTTGATGTAAATTAGACCATAAATTAATAATTTAGGACATCTTAGACCATATGTGAATTATTATATATATTTAAAAAAATTTATGATTTTTAAATAATTTATTAAATAATTAGTTTGAAAAAATATAAATTGGGTCAATTTGGACACTATTCATTTCATTGATTTTTGAAAATATCAATATAAGATGTTATCCTTAAACCAAAGATTTTATTATATCCCTATGTGGTCATGGTAATCTATAAAATTAATTGGAAAAATTAGTTATTCCAAATTAAATTTATTTTAATATTTATAAAAATAATTATTTGATATTTCGCTTCATAGAATCATTACTATATATAATTGTGTAAATATTTAATATAAATATTTGATGAAGAAAAATTAAAAATATAATTCTATTACAAATATATATTTACTATTATTTATAATAATATATTTAGTAAAATTTATCTACTTGAAAATGCAACATAATTTTTTTTATTCTTATTGAAGTGTGAATGTGACAATTTTAACATTACTTTAAATAAAATATTATAATTGTATTAATATATTCTATATGACTCTAAATGATCCATAAATCTACCATTCGATGATTATGGTCGATATATACTTGACTAATAAAATTTAGAAATGTGTTTTTGAATGTTAATGGTCATTATCATTTTAATAAAAATTAGTCTATTGATTTTTTATCAATTAAATAATTTAATTTCATCATCATTCATATATAAACCATTAAGTTAATTATTTATTTTAAAAAAAATTTAAATAAATTACCATGAAAAATATAAAAATTTTAGATATCAAATAATTAATTAGAGTAGAATTTATTTTATGTATAACCTTATTAAAAAATGATATATTATTTAAAACATGAATGTGATATCTTTAAATTTTCCTTAAATAAAATATTATAAATAACATAATATCTCTCAAATAGACTCTAAACGTCAAAAATAAATTTATATTAAGGAAATATGTTTATTATGTTAAATAATATAATTTGTATTTGTTGATACCACCCATTTGGCCATATGTGGATTCCTAATAGATTTTAATGACAATGAAAATGTCAGTTTGTGTCTTTCATTGATTTAAATATTATTTAAGTCATTTTCATGGAACAATTCCCATTAATTGACATAATTTAGATCCTTATGTGTTATGGGTAGCAATAAATATATCAACTATTTTTTTTTCAATTGTTTTGGTAATTTTATAGTCATTATAATTTTATTTTTACCCTAATTTACCTAATTTACCCTTTACTATGGTAATAAAATTTTCCATGGTCACTATTCATATTGGTAAAAAAATGGATCTAATTACCAAAATTTATACCTCCAGAATAAAATTTTTTTATCGATTTTTCAAAATTCAATACACAGAAGTTGCAAAATTTAATTTAAAATAAAACTGTTAAAATGTCATGAATTATTTTTTCGAAAAAATGTCCCTTCTTAAATGGAATTTTTTAAAGAATAATTCATGTATTATATAATTTTTAAAAACCCTAATAGGATAAAAATTAACTAATTAAAATTTTAGACTAATCCAAAGCATAATTTTACTATTTAATGACTTTAAAATTAAAAAAAAATCAGTATTTTCACTATTCATCAAAAAAATAAAACTTATAAGAAAAATACCACAAAATCAACAAAAGTATGCTTCTATATTTTGAACTAAGAGAAGAATTTTATTTTGTAAAATTGAATATAAAAATTTTCAGAAACTATATTTAAAATTGGTGCACCATCAATAGGTGGTAAAACAACATTTTTTTTTGAAAAGTACTCCTTTTATCGAAAAAATTATTTTCTTCTTATATAATGTTGTAGAAAATATATAAGATTCATTTTAATGTTATATGTATTTCAAAATATTGATAATAATATATATAATGGCTATTTTATATCCCATTAAATAATAATATTTTAATAATTCCTCTTTGTTTAGTGAAAATTGGTATTCTGTATGGGACACACATTAAAGGAAGGTCTCTCTTACGTGTAACAAAAGTAAAGTCATTATTAAGTTTAGTGTAAGCTTCCTTTTTTGTTGCATATAACATAACCCAAACTTATTTCTTTAATACATTGAACAAAATATATACGCAGTGTTGTGTGAAATAAATAATGTCAAAAGAACTTGGAATTGGGTGTAGCACAAGAAAAGAATAGTGTTGTGTATACTGCAAGCTAATATGGTGTTGTGTATAGCCCAAGATAATCTTGGTGTATAATACAATATAATACATAAAACAATTACAAATAATCTCTATCATAAGATCTCAGGTGTTACAATGTCATTTTTAATAGGTAACCCATCATCGATAGTTACCAAATTGGATGGTTAAGGAAAATAATTCATGGTTTAATGAATACATGTATATATATTATTTTTAGAAAAATTGTTTTAGAAAATATACCATGGTTGGATGGAACACATCCTATTTCAGTTGTAGATAATATTGATCATGATTGTGCTTCTTAAGAAAACATGACTTTGATATTATAATTCTATATAGGGTCAACATGATGCATTTTATTTTAAATAATACATGGTAATTTTTATTTAAATTTTGGGATTATTGTTTTGAAAACACTAGGAATAATACATATTATGGTTTTAGGACCTCATTTAGGGATACATAAACCATCACGTCACAGTTTATTTAAGCATGAATTTTTGAGTATCAAAAAGTGAAAAATTAATTTCAAATGAATTTTATATTATTTATAGAAGGTTTGAAATAGTTAATAAAATTAAAATTTGGAATCAACTAATTAAATCACATGATTTGTCAGGTGTTCATTCCTTATATTTTGACACAAAATTGCAAAAATATTGAAAACTACCCAAATTTTCAAATTTGTCTCTTGTAAACTCTGTTGAAATCTTGAGAGGGACCTAGGTTCTATTGGGATATATTTCATAGTTTTAAAACTATTTATTTATGGATTTATACCTAAGTATTAATGGATCAATGATAGTTTAATTGTTTGATTTATTTATTTTAGTATCCTAGGGAACCCTTAATTGTGTCTATTTTATTTATGATTTTTTAAGAGGGTGGTTAAATCTTGGAATTGTTTTCATTTTTATAAAATTGAGTATATGATAGATAAAAAGTGTCATTTTTATTTTATAAAATTATTATTTCAAATTTTATCTATTTATAATTGATGTGTTAGAGGTGATGTATAACAATAAATGAACATCAAGGGAATGTTTTTCTTCGAAGGTAAAGATGATCATATTGAGGGGTTGAAAAAATATAAAGGCAGGTCCAACATTCTTGACTTTATTATTTGAGGTAAAGTTGATAATTTTGACATATATAGAGCCAATTTGTATGTATATTTCATTTCTAAACAGTAATCACTAAAATCACAGCCATGACTGTTTGGTAGAATCTGTTATGGAAAAATACCTTAATGTTTCTATGTATACATATTAAGGCTCTAGAATTAAGAGTATAAATAATATTTAATATAGAATATAAGGGTTTTATATGAGATAAAATTTTAATATTAAAAATAATTTTGTAATTGGAATAAGCATGATCATCTATAGAGTAATTTAGAGAAGGTTAGAAGGTGATTTATGTGAATAAATCCAAATTACACCACAACATATGTGGTCAGATTTTGAAATATTTTCTAAAATAAAAGAAATGTTATTTACTAATTATTTTATGAAGCGCTGCTCAATAACATGCATTACACAATAGTAGTGGATATTTCACTATATATAAGACCATATATGAATCTAGTGAAGATCTCTCTAGATATGGATGAGTTATTACATTTTAAAAAAAAGGTCATGCAAAATCGTACAAAAATAAAAATATTATTAAGTGATGAATTTGGGATATAAATACACCAAAATTTTATTCAAATAACATTTATCGTGAATTTTAATTAAATATGGAATGATAAAATAAATAGTAACATAATATACCATACAATAATTGGCCTATGATTTGTTTTGATTTTGAACATCACACCATTATTTTGAAGGAATTTTAATATTGGTATCGTTCATATTTTGGTTATATATAGTCAAATTTAAGTTCATCTCTCAATGGATTCTATCACCCAAAATGATTATGTTAAATTATGACACATTTTATTGTAGATTATCACAACATGATATAGTAAAAATATTAATGGACATTTGTTTAGAATTTTAAATGAATATATATTTCTCATATTTAGGAGGATGAATTGACATTGATTAGTATGTTTTACCACACTGATTCATGATGGACATAAGGAATTTAAAATCAATGTTATATTAAGAAGTGTTTTTCCGTACTGTTGATTGAAGGTTTGGAGCCCAGAAGAGCTTATACAATCTTATGAGGTACTTCTAGATGAGATTCATATTTATTGACAATATTAAATTCTAGAGATAAAGTAAATTGAAGGGAGAATGAAATTAATAATTATCATTTTGAGAAAGAAAAGGGTCAAATGAAAAAATACCATGATACATTATTTACATCTGGTTCATAGAGAATCTCTTGGAGATAGAGTTCTATTAATAAAAAATGGTTGTTTGTGAAAAAGAAACAATGAAATATAGGAAATCCATGTTAAATTTTCCTAATCTCTAGGACATTATGGCTGCTTCTAGATATCATGTAAATTTAAATGAATTAAATCTATCATTAAGATATATTTTTCATTTGTATTTTTATAAAAATATTTGTGTAGTGAATTACACTATTGTATGAAATATATAATATTAATGCACATTGATTTAGTATGGTTCACTGATATGGAAGATAACTTCAAGTCTATATCATGAGGATGACTTCCCTAAATCTATATAAGAAAGAGGAAGAATAAGGAGTGAACATTCAGAGGTAAAATGTTATCCCTAAATCCTATAAAGGTTTCACACATTATCTTTGAGTGATGAAGAAAATAAATTTTATCCACTAAATATTGAGTATAATTGATTTTGGTTTATTAGAACATCACTATGTGTATGATTCCTAAATATATTCCCATTTGAGTAAAAAAGTAAAAATACCTGTCTCATGTGTGAATTTAATTTTTTTTTCATTTGCGATTTCATTTGGTGTGACTGATGAAGAGGGAATGATAAATTAAAGGTGTTTCTTCAAAAATAGAACACGATCTGATAAAGGGTGACTTAAAAATTATAATTGTAAAATACCCTGATTCACCCCCTCTTAAGGTTCAATAACACATGAATCATAATCCTCAAGTCCCAATAATAACTATTTAAGAACAATGTTTATAATTTAAACTTAAATATTCTGTATCTATTTTTAGATTTATTGAATATATGGAATCACTGATATGGCCTCCTAATTTTAAATGGATCCAAATTTAATGTCCCAAAGAAGATGATTCTTTAATTTCTACAAGCTTTTTCTAACAATACCATGTAATATATAAATCATGATACTAATGTGATAAAGCGTAGTGTAAAATTTCATTTTGTTGAGGTTGAAATGATGTTGGTTAAATCGTTGGATAATGAGGTATATAAGAAAAATACTCATTATACTACCATGTTTATAATGTGGAAAATTTTTGTAGTTATTTATATCGAAATAGAAAAATTTAATGATATTATTAAGAATATCTAATTTGAATATTTTAAATCTTTTAGTTCTGTAATATAAATGGAAAAACTAGGTAAAATTACTTTATGATAAGAAGTGGAGGAGAAATAATAATACCCACATGAATGAAGACACACCCATTATAGTCAGTGTTATCAACTATGTTTATTAACCTATTTTAGTTTTTTTGTGTTCTCTATCAAATTTAATGACATGGATTCCTCAATGGTGATGAAATTAAGTGATTATTCTGATGAAGATGTGGAGATGAAAATGAGTTTCCAATCTGGAGATTGTTTTATAGTAATTATGATGAGATCCAATTTTTAAATAAAAAGATGGATCATCTAGATATTCCCCATGGAGGAAGTGATGTTCTTATAAATTAATGTATTAATGAAAATTAAATATTAACGAAATAAGAGTTGAACATGAATTAATAAATTACTATAATTGGTGAAAATATAAATATATGAAGTTGTCTACTCAGTGATATTTATATGATTTATAAAATAAAATAGAAAATTATAAGGAACTAAAAGAATACATGATTCCTTTAAAAAACACAATTTGAATATAGGATCATGTCAGAAAATGATTTTTTATAATGTATGGATCTCATGTCAATGTAATTTATGGTTAATTATATGATGATAAAGGATAATGAGATGATGTTGAAATTTTAAAATTTAAAAATTGTGATCCGCCCCATGGAATTATAAAAAAGTTGATTCCACAGAGGTATAATTCAAGGAATCCTAAATAGAAGGAAGGTCCCAAATTTTCCATGAAATGATGGTTAAAAAATAAAAGTTTCCTTATGGGGATACTTTCATAGAGTCTTAGGACACACCATTTAAAATTTTCTAGATTCTAGACCACTCAATAGAATAAGGAAACATTGAATAGACCTTTGAGAATATTGGAGATTGATGTATCCTCATTAAGTTAATCGAAAAATGTGGAGTTTAGTTGATCTCATGAAATCATGGTCTTAATGGAATTGATCTTTAATTTTGGGTTATATTTATTTCACAATCACCATTATATCATATGGATAGGTTTTTAGATGACCTTTTTATTTGAGGCATGATATGGGTTTTTTATTTTGGAAATTAATTCATTAGATTGGTATAACTTCATGTTTAATAATTAAATATATACTCATGGATAAGTTGGTAACTATTTAATGATTATATGATATTAAAATGAATGAATGGAATAAATTATTTTTGTATATGATGAAATCATTTCATGAAGGATGAGTATAGAGATAATAATTTTCCTTTCACAACTAATATATAACTTTGAAGATAAACAACATAATAGAATTACAATCCCAGGATCCAAGGCTTTAGTGTCTTCGTAAAATTAGTCTCATGCATAAATTTTACACAAAAAAACATATAAATTATTTAATTTATTCATCTATATCTTTATAGTGGCCGTTATGTTCTCCTTACTACATGTAATCCCTAGATGAGATACATCAATGAAAGGGGTGATCTAAAAGTCTAGTAAGTTGATTAATAAAGGAAATGAATTAATATAACATGAGTGAGAATAATAATCATCATTGTAACATAAGAATATTATTATTATAAACATTATAGTGGAAAATAGATAAATTCATGGAATGTGGAAATGCATAAAAATAAAGCATTATGTCATTGTGGCCAAATACCACACATAGTTGTGAACAAATCTTGCATCACGTTCATGCATAACATATGGTCATAATCGTAAAAAAATCATTATGAAAAAGGATAACATCATGTTCAATCATAATTCACATAATCTCATGAGATATGTCACATTAACCAGTGAATTTGAGGGATAGATAATTCTAGACCCACCCATCACATTATAGTAACAAAAAATCATGCATTCCACAGAGAATGTTTTACTATCATAGTCATGAAATACCCAATGGAAATGAATGGGTTTAATAAGGATTTCATCAATCATGATTTCATGAATAAACATGGGGTTTCTAAATTAAAAAAGGGAAATTATCCCTGGTATAAGAATCACCATTCTTGAGAAAAAATGAAACAACTCCAGAGGACTCAAAGATGTGTTTTGGAAAGAAGAGTCCTTTTAGAAAATAATTGAGTTTTTCAACAAATAAAGTAAACAACATGTATTTAACCAAAAAGAAAATTTTAACATTAATGTAATGTTATTTAAGGAACATTAAAAATATATTCATATTTATATTGGTGTGAATGATGTAAATCCCAAGAAAATGGAGTTGGGTTTGAGAATCCCCTTTACTTAATTAGTGTCTAATTTAAATTTTTTCCACCACCTAAATAATGAAAATATATTTATTAAAAAATTTATCTAGAAGATAATTATAGTAATTTATAAAATTATTTATAAATTCTAATCCTTGGATTATAATTCTTATTTTTTTATGAAATTGAAGCATTTGGATTGCATGTTTTTCATAAACATTTCTCATTTCACATTGATTGATTTATTTTCATTCAAAGTAATTTATAAAAAAGTCTAATCAACTCTATAATTTTATAATAGATGTAATTAATTTTTAATATATAATTTATAATTAATAATATCCATCTGTAAATGTTGTTATACGAATTGTTTTGGGAATTTATTCATATGTAGTAAATCAGCCTTTAACTAGACGTCGTCGAATGTTCAGGAATGGGAACTACGAAATTTATATTTATCATAAATATTATAGTTAACAGAGAATATCATCATTAATATAACTTTAAATTAATTAATAATTAATTTTATAGTATGTGGTTTGGAAACTAATTGAGAAAATGAAGAAAGAAAAGAAGAAAATAGGGAAGGGTTAATAGATACTTACTCTCTCCTTGTTGTCTTGTACGATCTTATAACTCCCTTGGTGATTGGAGTTGGATTTCTCTATAATGTACGTTTGTATTCTAAGGGTATTGATAGGGAGTATTTGTGAGTATATTTTAATTTTTAATGGGTCAGAGGAGTTATTTTCCAAGGGAAGGGAGAGGTGTTATTTATACGTGAGGAGAGACGTATTTTGGAATAAAATATTATATCAATGGTCAAACCTATAATAGTGGTGTTTTGACATTTGAAATCATATATTGATATAATATATTGTTTTTAAGACTTTAAAACCCCTTTATAATTAAAATTCAGTAGTCTATTAAAAATGAAAGTGGAAAGAATGAAAAATTGTTTTTTAAGGAATAACTATTGACTTTAGGTTTTGAAAAGTTCTTTTTAGGATTGGATATTGAGTTTATTTTATTTTAATGATTTTTTTGAAAATAAGTATAAGATGGCACAACATGATGTTATATAAAGTATTATTTTATTCTTATATTGTGCATGATTTAATTTGAATTACACTAGTTATGTGAAAACTGTATTTTTACTATTCGGTTAAAAATAGAAGTATTTCAAAAAATTGTGAAAAAATAACCCTTGGATATCATTGATGTGTTGATTTAAAAAAATTAACTCATTTTATGAAAATAAATTTATAAAATAGTTAATTTCATATTTTATAATAAAAAGTATGAATTTTACAAAATACTTTAAAATATAGTTTATTAAAATTATGCATATATTTCCAGTGATTTTTTTAATCATTATATTTATTTTTTAGCATTATAAAAATTATATTTAACTAAATTAATCATGATAAATAATATTTATATCACAATTTATTATTTTTGGGTAAAATTACTATTCCAATGGCTACGTTACCATTCCCAATGGTCATGTATCTATTCCCAAGGGTCACATTACTATTCAATGGTCACATTACTATTCCAACGGTCACATTACTTCTTATTTATACAGCTCTGTTATTTATATAAAAATTTATCTAAATTCGTAAGGGTTTAATATTTCCATAATTTTTCTTCATTTACTAATATTTTACTTCATCTCAATAGTATTTTTAGTGGGGGCCACAATTCTAATAGATTGGGGGAATCCATATTTACCCATTTGGATTTTCTATTTTATATTTTTTTCCAATTGTAATGTTTGGAATTTTAGTTGGTTTTATTATTTTTTAATGTAATAGTATTCAATAATATAATAATGTATTTATTGGTTTATTTATATTTCTTATGGGTATAATATTATTTAATATGACACAATAAAAAATTTATTCTAGAAACAAATATTTATAATAAAAAATAGTCATTACATTCTTCTTCCTTTAGAAATTTTATCCCCTAAATTACAACTCAAATTCTCAGTTGAGAATAGATAAGGGTATCTTTATTTCATTTTTTCCTCTGGTTCCCCCACAACACTTTGAAAAGTTTAGTTGTCTTTATTCATTGAACTTTTTCTTTATAGAACATGATATTCACCATTTTTTTCATATTAGAAGTCATTCTTCAATTGTATCACCTCTGTGTTTAGTACATGTGTGGGATTGGGTATGTAATTCCTCAGATGTGATATGTGGAATACGTTACGAACTTGAGCCATACTTGGTGGAAGTGAAAGCTAATAGACCAATGCTACTATGAAGTCAATGAGGTCAAAGGGGATAATGTACCTTGGGATAATCCAACCATTCATTCAAAACTGCATGAATCTCTTCTAAGGTGATATTGGAATGAAAAAATTATCTCCAACATCAAACTCCGAGACCCTTAGATGGTTTTAATCCTAACTCCTTTTTCTAATCTGAGAAAAATTATATATTGTTATATAGATTGAACCTTCTCTATCATATATTTCACTAGATTAGTTCCAAGTAGTTTTCATTCCCCAAATTTATCCCAAAAAGTTAGAGTTCTACATCGCTTTCCATTTAGATCTTTATATAGAACCATTTGAATACTCTTGTGGAATTTTTTTTTTATTTTAGAAAATAGCCAATGTGAGATGTTGGTATCATATTCCTTTATATTCCATTACAATGGCTCATTCCATGCCCTCAATAATCACAATATTCATTTCAAATTGGCCCTTTTTTTGGGGATGATTGTCTGTGCTGAAATTCAATTCTGTACTCAAATCATGTTGAATACTTCTCAAAAAAATTTGATGTGAACCTTGGATCATGATATGAGATGATTGAAAGTTTAACACCCTGAAACCCCAAAAATTATTTCTCATATACGTAGGAAATTTTTTCAATAAACAAATCTTCCCAAATAGCGGTAAATTCGGCAGTTCTGGTGAGTTGATCTACCACAACCAATATAACATTGATTCCTTTGGCTGTTTTCAAAAAACAAGTGACAAAGTCCACAGTGACATCCTCCCATTTCAACGTGGGTATATTTAATGGGTTAATCATCAATTTTTACTTATTTCAATCTTCTTTAACATGATTAGATATGAAATACCTTGAGATAAAATCAATAGTCTCCTTATTCATGATGTCCCACCATAAGTTTTTTTGAAGAGCACGATACATATTGGTACTTTCAAGATAGATGGAGAAAGATAAGGTATATTCCTTATACAATAGTTCCTTCTTTATCCCAGGGGATGAAGGCACACAATGTTTTCTTCCAAACTGAATCACACCAGTATCATCAATTTGGAAATCATGTAGCCTCCCTTCTTTTATTTCATTCACATTCTTTTGTAACTCCATATCATCCCTTTGTGCCTACTTGATCATTCCTTGTGTAGATGGTTGAGAATTAATTGGGGAAGGTTATTATGTATTGCCTATTATTGTGATTTTATAATCAATCCTTTGAATATCCAAGAGGATATGTTCTCTATGAATATTCAACATGGATATAGTATAAGGTTCCTTTCTGCTAAGATCATCAACTAACTTGTTCACTTTTCCAAGATGGTAGTGAATGGAGAAATATAAGTCCCTTATTATCTATAACCATATTATTTGATGCATGTTGATATAATTCTATGTGAATATACAGTTTCTGATCTTATGATGGGTATTATGTCACACTTATCACTATATATATAGTGCCACAAAATCATTAGGGTAAATATGAAAGTTTCTCACCCCAGAGCATGTGTTGAGTAGTTTTGCTCACAGATATTCAACTATCTTGACATGTAGTTTATCAATATATCATTATATATGAGTATAACTCATGAATTTCTTTGAAACATCATATTATATCACAAAACCTTCTCCACTAGTAGGTATTCTGAGCCCCTTCTTGAGATCCTTGAAGCTCTCCTCACATATTTCCATCCAAACATAATTTAACCCATTCCATGTTATCTTAGTTGGTGGGATAGAAAATGATGAGAAATTTATAAAAAATTGTTGTTAGTACCCATCTAATACATGAAATCTATGGATTTCTATGACACTACTGGGTCTGGGACATTATTCAATTATGTTTGTTTTTGAAGGGTCTATAGAAATTCCCTCACTTGTGATTATGTGCCATAATAATGCGACTTGATGCATCCAAAAGTCACTCTTAATAAAATTAGCATATATTCTATACTTCCATAATGTATCAAGAAAAATCATTATATGATTTTTATGTTCCTAATTGATCTTAGAGGTAATGAAAATATTATTGATAAACACTACCACAAATTTTTCAATGTAGTCTCTAAAGACTTTATTTATCAAATACATGAATATTTCTTTGGAATTACTATGTCCAAAGAGAATAAATATGAACCTACAGTTATTATACCTTATATGAAACAAATTATTATATATATCATCCCTATTCATGTTTAGTTTATTATATCTAGAATTATGATCCACCTTTGTGAAGTACTAAGATCATCATGGTTGATCGAACAAATCACCAATCATTGGAAGAGGATACTTATTATTTAGAGTGATCTTTTTGATCTCATGTTAATTGATACACAACCTCATTGATCGATCTTTATTCTTGACAAAGAGCACTAGGGTACCCTATGGTTATGCACTAAGGAATATGAACCCTTTTTCTAAATTCTCATGCAACAACTTCTTTAACTCCACTATTTCAATCAGGGTCATCCTTTAGGGGAATTTTGAGCTAGGAGTATCTCCATGTAAGAGTTATATTGAAAACCCTACCTCATGATATGGGGGAATTATGGGTAACTCTTCGGTAAATACATTATTGTATTCCCTAAAAATTTCTATTTTATTCAGATTGATACCTTCATTTGACTCGACCAATGGAGTGAGGAATACTTCTTCACATAGAATCAACACCCACACCATTAGGGTATTTTCCAAATAAGATTCATGATCTTCCTTACATTTTTAGAGGAACATGGGATGGTTTGTAATATGAAAATAGATTTCCTTTTTAGTAAAGTTTATGTAATCTGTATATAATGATAAAAAATCAATACAATTATAGAATCAAATTCCACCACGGGAAACTTTATGAGATTTTATGGAAGAATATTCCCACATAGGCCAATAGGAAAAGATTCGTTGAAATTATTTCACCATGATGTGTATTTATAGATACCTCTACTTTATGGAATCAGGTCTCCTATTGAATATTTCTAGAAAATTGTTAGTATATAAAGGACTGAGTATAACTAGAAGAAAATAAAAAATATTCCATTCATGAGGGGATAGATAATTACCTTTTACGAATTTGTTTTCATTCTCTTCATTATTTTTAGTGATGGAATTATATTTCCCTTGACCCTTTAGCTTCAGTGGTTCCTAATGCATATTACCCTCAAGGACCCATGGTTTAGTACACTATCTTGCATAGTTTTCTTGCTCTGTAATGTTGAATCACATGACCATAAATGGTCCATTAGGAGGTCCCCTCCTTTCCTCCATCATGTTGGATGGATTCTTCATGGCTCTTTGATATTCATGAGTTCAATGGCCTTCTTTACAACACTTGAATCATTTATTCATCCCTTTGAGTCAATTTCCATGATGTTTCTTCCCACTTTTTTGACATGTGGGTAGTTGGATCCTCTTTCCTATTTCATTATTTGACCCACCAACTTGAAACTCCATCATTCTCTTTTTATCTCCATAACCATTAGACTATTCTATGAAATTCGTCTCCACATTGAGAGAAAATCAAACCACTTCTTCATAACTCAAAAATTATTGTATTTCTAGAGCCTTTTAAATGTGTGGTTTTGAAACCACTAAATAATATATCTATTTTCCAATCATTATTGATAACAAACCCAAGGAATATCAGGAAATCATTCTGAATTTTTACTATTAAGTCATGATGGATTAACTTTCATTTTTATTTAGCTCTTTGAATTATCTATCCTACATCATTCGAAGAGTTTGAAGGAAATACTTGGTAAGAAATATTTTCATAAATTAATCCCACAACTTCTCTTCCATTTCATCCTTTACCGTGGTGTTTCTAATCAACTCCCATTGATGTTCAACTTCTCCTTCTAAATAATAAATGTCTAGAGTCACCATATCCTTATCAAAACAGTGGACCATTTAAAGATCTTATCCATTGATTAAACCTATTATTCCAAGACAAGTGGATTTTATGTTCAACTAAACCATAATGGTCATTTAGGCATAATGAAATCGTTGGCTAGTTGGTCCATCTTTGTTGATGGAAGATGTTCCACATGATTCAGGTTTTTATTCCTAGCCTGAGATGACTTGGTAAGAATTTCCAATATGTTTAGAACTCAATGTCCCTTGATATTAAAGATATATTTCAAGAAATCATTGAATTTTTACTCACATGGGTTGTTGTCTTGGTTTCTCCTCATTCCCATTGTTTTAAAAAATTGGAATGGATTGAAAAAAATATTTGTTAACAAAGAATTAATAAATAATTAATCTCTTTTGAATTAAATCTAATGGAACATCTTATGGGATCCCTAGGTTTATAATTTTTAGAAAATAAAGTTTACTGGATAATGAAATACACTTAGTATTATCAAAAGTGTTTTCACAAATGTTCTATAATCCCAAATCTCAAATTAAATAAACCATACTCTATTACCAACTATATCAACCTTACTTTTTCTTTTAGAACTATTATATAATTTTAAATATAATCAATATAATTAAATAAAAAATAAAAGATCTAAAGGATTAGTGTTTTAAGGGAATTAGGATAATACATCACTTTTACATGATAAAATATAAACATTACTTAATTCCTTCTTTTCTATCTTTTTAGTGGTCCTTGAGTTCTACTTAGTACAAGCAATCACTTGAGTATATTCATTAATGAAAGGGGTTAGCTAAAATCTAAATAAGAGGATGAATAAGGTAAATGATTCAATATAACATGAGTGAGAATAATCATCATCATTATAAAATAAACATAGTATTATCATCAACATAATGAGGGAAATAATTAATAAGGTCATGGAATGTGCAATTCATAAAAATGAACTGTCATGTCATAATGTTAAAAAACCACACATAGTTAAGAGAAAATCTACCATCATGTTCACACATAACATAATTTCATAATAAAACATTATCATTGTGAACATAGGTAGATTAATTTTCATGCATAATACACATGATATCATGATATTCATCATATTACCCAATTAATTGGAGGGATATATAATCTCAGGCCAACCCGTCACATCGTAATGTTACACAATCATGCATGGAACAAATAACATATTATAATCATAGTCATGAACTAATCCATGGAAAGTAGTGGATTTCATAAGGATTTAACCAATAAATATTTAATAAATAAGATTGGGGATCCAACATGAATGTGGGTAATTCATGTTCGGTATAACAATAATCATTCCTCAGTGAAGAAAACAACTCAAGAGGAGTCAATGATGTATTTTTGAAATAAGAGTTCATTTGGAACATTATTGTAGTTTCCATAAAACCTAGAAACAAACACATATATCCCGAAGAATAAATAGGTAAGAATAATTTAATGTCATTCATGGAACATTAATGGAATATCCATACAGATATTGGCGTGAAATAGGGAAAACAAAAAGAAATGGAGTTGGTTTCATGAGTCCCCATACTTGAATTCCCACCTTATTTATTCATTTTTCTTCTCCTGAGTAAAAATAATAGACTTATTAAAAATTGATACATAAGTGTATTATATTAATTTATAGAAATATTTTTCAATTAAAATCATTGGATTATATTTCTTAATTTTATTTCAGGAAATTGCAAAATTTTCATATCATTTTTGTCTTAAATGTTTCTTATTTCTCTTTGATTTCTATTTTTTGTTCAAATTAATTTATAGAAAAGAATAATTAACTCCAAAAGCTTGAAATACATTTAATTAATTTAACATATATTCTATATAATTAATAATATCCATTCATAATGGTGGTTATAAAATTATCTTGGAAAGGTCTCCATAGGTGGTTAACCGACCTTTAACAAGACATTGTCGAAAGGGCAGGAAAGGAAAGTATGGAATTTATATTTTTCATAAATGTGACAACTATAGTAGATAAGAATAATTAATATAATTTAAACATACTATATAATTAATTTTATAGTATATGGTATTGAAATGAATTTTTAAAAATAAGAAAGAGAATAATGAAATAGGGAAGAGTTAATAGAGACGCACTCTCCCCTTGGTGTAGCTTCTCCGGTACGACATTATAACTCCATTAGTGCTTGGAGATGGATTACTCCATAATGTCCCTAAAAACTATAAGAGGATTGAGAGGGATTATTTGAGTAGATAATGGTATTTTGAATGGGTGGGAGGAGTTTTTTTCCAAGATAAGTAGGATGGGTTATTTATACTTGAAGAGATGTGTATTTTTAGAATAAAACATGGAATAAAATATTATATCAAGGGTAAAACATGAAATAGAGAAATTTTGAAATTATAAATAATATATTAATCTCATATATTTATTTTATTTCTTTAGATACTATTTATAATTCTAATTCCTTATTTTAAAAAAAAGTAAAGTGGAAAGAAAAAACATTGTTATTTTAAGGAATAAGTTTTGAAGTTATGTTTTGGAAATTTATTTTATGGTTTGGAAATTGAGTATGTTGTGTTTTATGAACAATTTATGAAATTAAATATATGATGGTAAAAAAAAATTTCTTGAAAGTATTATTTCATTATTATATCACGAATGTTGATATTTGAGTTACATCGATTGTGTGAAAAATTGTATTTTTACTATTCCTCTGAAAATTGATGTATTTCATAACATTACCCAAAAAACCCATTGGATAATTTCATTGTGATGATTATAAAAATGATATTAATTTATCAAAATAAATTTCTAAAATATGTAATTTTAAATTTTAACATAAAGATTATGTCTTTTAAGAAATACATTAAAATACAGTTTAATAAAAACATTCTTATATTTTCATTGAGTTTTTTAATCATGATATTTATATTTTAGAATTATAAAATTTATCTCTTCTAAAATTAATCATGAAAAATAATATTTATATCACATTTTATTATTTTTTGTAAAATTATTCCAATAGTCTGGTTACCTTTCCCAACGGTCAGTTTACTATTCCCAATGGTCACATTACTATTCCAACAGTCACATTATCTCATATATATAATACTCAATTACTTTAGTCAGTACTCCACTCAATTACTATAAATATTATATATTTCTAGAATTGGTCTTAGTTTACAAATATTTTTCTTCTCCTCTACAGTGTTTGTAGAGGGGGAACAATTCTACAGATTAGAGAGATCCATATTTTCCCATTTTGGATTTTCTATTTCATATTTTTTTCTCTAGTTGTAATGTTTAGAATTTTAATTGGTTTGATTGGTAATAAATTTCATTGTATTTCATAACAAAATAACTTCTTTATTGGTTTCTTTATATTTTTTATGTGTATAATATTGTATAATATGATAAAACACACATTTATTCATGAAAACAATATTACTTATAAACATTGGGTCATTACAATGAGTATCTTAACGCAACATGAATGAGATTATACAAAAAATAAATGAATTTATTTGACATGATAAGCCATAATCATTGAGTTATTCCTATATAAAAATAAATTAATCTCACAATATATGGATCATTCCATATACATTTTTTCCACACCATGATTACATTAAAAGGTGAATGAGTTAATCTGATGTCAGGTATTTATACTGAGTCATAAATCTAACATGGTATGTGTTGGTATTATGAAGCCTATTAACGGTTATATATTAATTAAACTGGAAGGTGGAAACAGTTGAGAGACTTCCACTGGTGATAGGTCGATTATAAGGATGTTACAGGGGAAATATAAAGTTAATAAAAGATGGATTATTTGATTCAGTGAGTTTTATAGAAAATTATTAGGTGTTTTGTCTTCTAGTTTAGTTAGTGTAGATTAGGATTTAAATAGGAGATAACTGATATGTATTTCAAATATAGGGAGGATAATAAATTAAGGAATTCATTGCATCTAGGTGGCTAGTGAAACATAACTATAAATGGAGTTAGACCACCAAATGATGTGTAATGAGATTATTTGCTATGATTGATCTAAATGGATTACAATTCAAAAGGTTTTAAACTTTATAATTCTATAAAAATAATATTTATAATTTTATCATATGGGAATATTATTAAATTATTAACCACATATAACTATAAGTGTTATTTACATTTTCATACTCCTTTTAAAATTTTTATTGTTGCATTTATATTTTTTTGAATGAATTGGTGCGCTGATATTTAGGGCGCATTCAGGTTTGCAATGTTCTAGAGTTTATAGTTTGGTAGGTTTGGTGTTTCCACTTTGTGTGATGTCTAAAGGTTAAATTTTTTATGAAGGGAAAATCATGATTTTGATGGTTGAGTTTCTGATAAATTCGTGAATTTCCAACTAAATTTTTCTTATCATCTCCTCAATAACTGTTATCAATGTTATGTTCATGAAATTTTAAATATTATATAGTATATTAATTTCATTTATTATTTTACATTATTTTATTTAATGGGAGTTACTAAATTAGTGTAATCGAATCAAATGATGGAAAGATCAATATTGATACATTTTAGGGAAAGGTCGATGGCTTGTTGATGATGTATATGAAATATTATCTCATGAAAAGTATTTGGATGTTCAAATTACTATAGTGAAATAAGAGAAGATAGTGAAATTTGAATGTAATTAACTTGATCATAAGGAACTCAGATTGATTCAAATTTAATTATAAAGTAATATAGATACTAATAACTTGTTGAAAAAAACTAAATTAGAATTTATGAAATCCCTGATAGATAGGTATGAAGAAATTAATGGTTTTAAAAATGATTTTATGATGTAAAGGTTTTTTAATTGGATATTTTTAGAAGGAATACCTACAAATGAAAATTTTATTGATTTTATAATGATTAATAGGTATATTAAATCTTTTAATGTCACATTAATGGATGATTTAATGTCATTTACCTTACCATCATTATTATTGAATATATGGGAGGAGAAAGGTACTCCTGTTATTATGTCTACTTGAAAATCATCCATATTGTTTAGGGATGTCAGGAACCTAATATGAAATAATTATTTTTAGCTGGTCTAAGTCCAAGAACATAATGTAAAATCATTAATCATAGAAGTTAAAGGATAGTCACCCAACCAAAATATTAGTTAGAAGAAAGAGAAAATCAAAGGTTATAGTAGAGGTAAATCTAACATACCCAAACCAATATTTTAAAACCATGGTAAGATAGGGAATATCAAGATTCATTAAAAAGATATAGAGTGAATTCATGATGAAAATATTCTATATGTATCATTCTTTAAATACAGTGGAAGAAAATATTAATTTTCTACTAAGTGTTATTGTTTTAATAGAATCATGGTTGGTTGATTCTAAAGAATAATTCAATTCCACTGAATAGAATGGTAACATTAAGAATTGTGTATCTGAATGATTAAAAAATATACATTTTGTGTATAAAGCGGCACTTGGATTTTTTTTAGGAAAATGTGACTTTAATATCTAGATTAAAAATGGGAACTTCCTTAAGTTAAATTGAGTGATACACATCCAAAATTTTTGAAAAATATCATTTATAAGAGAATAATGGATTAAATCAGATATTCAACAAGCTACAATAATGGTCTATGTTATGTTACCTGAGAAAATTTTTTTGTGTAATGGGATGTAATGGATAAGACCTTGTACCTGACCATAATATCATATGAGAGTTTGATTGATGAACCGATAACTATGAATGTTACAGAGCGGTGGAATTATCTATGAGGTCATCTTATTGAAAATAAAATAAATCTTCTAGGAGGAAAGGGTCCACTGAAGCTCAATCGTACTAATTTAGAAACTTCTAGGAGTTTTAAACATTATAAAATGAAGTACTTCTTTCTTAATTTGAATGGAAGGAAAATTTACTTTCAGAATATTATACTTGTTCATTCTATTGTATAGGGGTTGAACCCATTTCATTATCACATAGGTTTCTTATACATTCCCACTATATTATTGATGCAATAAGAAAAGTGTGGGTATATTTATATAAGAACATGTAAAAAGTGTTCTTTTTTCACTTATAAAAAAGCCTTAGTTGAAAGGGAGACCAAAAGAAGGATTATTTACATCAGGTCAGATTATAGTGGTGAATATAGTAGAAGGGTATTCAAACACTACTATTGGAAGAAATAAAATGGGAATTATAAAAATTCACCAAGAACATGAGAAAAATGGTGTGGCGAAAAGGATGCATAATTTTCTTTTTGAGAATGCATGTCGAATGAGTTTTCACTATAATATATTTATAAAATTTTAGGAGGGAGCATAAAATTGATTTGTTAATCTTATTACTTGAATTCTATTAGAACAAAAGTGGTAGGATAATTATGAGTAGTTTTTTCTGATAAACCCACTAAACCACATCATCATAATATTTTTGGATGCAAAAAATAGGTTCACATTTATCATAACAAAAAGGATAATGTAACGACTAAATATTTTATGATCGGTATTCCTTTAATACCTATATGTTCAATTATGTTTGACACTTTCACCCCCAAACCAAAACAAACTACATGATTTTATAAAACCATAAAAATGTATTCATTGAATTAGTATGTAAAAACAAATGAAATTTAATTCGGAATTATTTTTATGTATAAAAATAATGTTCATTATCCATGTTATGTAATTGATATATTAAATTACTTTAAATAAATAAACAATGACCCTCATTTATGCTTTAAAGTGTAACCTTTATAAAAATTGGCCTTTTATGTGAAACTAATTATATTATAGATAAAATGTATTATTGACATGAATAATATAATAACAAAACTTTTATAAAAAATTTAGAGTAATAATGAATTGGAATAATTAATATTTTATTTAAAAGTCATTTTGCAATGAAAAAAATATATTTATATTTTAATATTTTAATTTCAAAGTTAAATTACAAATTGAAAAAATAAAATTCATTTTTTCATATAACATTTCAATATTAACTTATGATTAAATTTTTGATCTTTGTGAAATATTTAATTTTTAGATGAATAGTGAAAAAATAATATTTTTACCATGATTGTATCATTTATAACATTATCATTACATAATTAACATCTATAAATTAATAAAAAAATTTAACTTATAAAATATTTATTTAAAGAGTAATTTAATATTATTTTAAATACCATTTATAATTTATTAAACATTTTTTCAACATTTTTTTAATGCAAGTAATATTTTCCAATAAAAGAAACCAATTGTTATATTTTATTTTAAATTAATATTTTGTGTGAAATTCAGATTTGTCTAACTATTAAATCCACATAATTTTTTTAGTTATAATCCAATTTGTATCACCAAATTAAAAATTATTAAAAAATTTCCATTACATAGATTCTAATATTTAAAATTCACTTTTTTGGAAATCTTTTGTCTACTTATTACATTATTAAATATGAAAATTGTTTTTTATTACATATAGAAATTTTATCTAATAAATTGTATTTGATATTTGGAATCTCTAGTTACAAATAATGTAGTATGGATCTTTTTATTTTAGGGATTAAAATTATATTACCAGAGTGAAAACAAGTTACCATGGTAAAACCAATGATGGTAAATGGTAAAATTATAAGAGTAAAGGATTTAAAAAATGATATAAAAAAATGAATGGAAATTAATGGCTGAGATATTTTAAACCTTATATCACCTCCACCCAATTATTTTCCTTTTTTAGATCCATTTGAGAATTAAAATATGATATCTATTTATATTATGCTGAAATATTTAGAAAATATATCACAACTTATTAAATGGTGATCTCACCACCTATTAAATAATTGTAAAAATATTTTTTTCCAATTGGAAGTATACCCATTATCCATCACCTAGAATTTTGTTTCACCCAATTAATATTATGGTTAATAGATATCAGACTATGTCATCCCTTTCCAAGGAGACTTCCCAGGGAAGCCTATGTCCTCAACATAAGTACTATTTTTCATAAGTTATTTTATTTTATTTCTTAATTTTACAAATATAAATTTCTAATTTCAATGTAATGAAATCATTATTTTTTTATACTGAATGTTATTATAATATAGGAATTACTATTATCCACCTTTTAATTTTTCTATGATTAAAAAAGGAATCTTTCATCCACGAGTTGTTCGGACTACCTCCTCCATAAAGAGATGACTTTTATTTTTCACCAACCCCTCTATTCAGTAATTATAAGGGTGAAATTAATGAACTAACTTTAGATAAGAATTATAATTATTATTATTTGGAGAAAAATTATAGTACATCTTCTTTCTCCCTAATTCTTTGTGAATTTATGAAATGAATCTGAATCTTCATGTATAATGATTTGATTTTATATGGATTATTTTTTAGACCATTCATAGAGGTGGTGTTTGATTTTTAGGCCCATAATAAATGTTTGAAATATATTAAATATATTATATATGACACAAGCATATTTTTCCTAAAAATTTGAATAACTCCGGAATGTGGGATTTAATCATAAATATTAGGCCATTGTAGAGTTCATAACACAATTTTTACCCCAAGAAAAAGATAACCATATTCAACATGAAGACTTTTTGAAAATGTTTCCACATATGAAAATAAATAAAATAAATAAATAAATCAATCAATTTTGTTTATTTTTTATGTAGATACAGAGTTTTATTTAAATCCATGGTTGTAGATTTTGTATCATGTTTGGCCTCTAAACATTGGAGACCTAGAGAATGTTGGAGGTGATCCTTCTTAGAGAATGATTATAGATCAAGACCATATTGTGGATCATTATGCCAATAGTGTTCGTGGACCTAATCAATGATGAAAACACAAAACCATTCTTCATCCAGGATTGATCCAAACATAAGGTAGGATGTTTGATTCTGTGTTTTCTATCCCAAATGATTGTGGATCAACTCCATGAATAGAATCTATATACGCATTGTTAGTAGATTTAAATTGATGGAATTTATATTTTATTCATTGTGACTATCCTTCTTCATTTTTCAATCCTGAAACAATAGATTGTGGACTACTAGATAAAGTAAAAGAATTATTCCTCAATTTTGATGTTATTTTGGATTACATCCCCCATTCACCGTACACTTATCTGATGTATTTCCTTTGTCCGATGGTTGGATGATTACCTGATATTTTATCATTGTACAACCGCTCATCAGTGAAATAGATAAATACTATGGGTATATTTTGTGATAGATGTTACAATTGTGCATTGTAAATGATGGAGGAAAATCATAGTAGTATGAAACCAGACCAGTGGGATTCATTTTTCCTTAGTGATGTGTAGTGCGGCTACTAGTGGATCAAGCGAATGTTTTCTAAGAAAATTCAATGTTCGGATCTATGATATCTAGTGAATAGAGGCTTGTCCAACCCCAGATTTGTATATTTTTTTGGGAATGATTGATTTATATATGAAAACAATGATGCAGAAGAGGAACCTAGGATTCTAGAAAATCCCGATCAACATGGCCTGTCATCCGACATCACACGCTGTGTGGGACCCCAAAGCTGCGAAACTAGGGTGTCATCTAGAGTTAAGTATCACACACCATGTGATATGGTGAAAAACCTGTGAACACTCTGTGGTTTGTCATCATGTACTTCATAAATTTCCTAGAATCAACTATATGTACATGGCCATTGGAAAACCATCTACTCATTAATGGGAATTTCCATGAGTACACCGGAATGGCCCGGTGTGCAAAGGCTAGTCCATGGGCATGTCCAGTGGTACACAGACATTTCCAGTGGTACATAGGTAGGTGATGGGTGTTCTATACATGTCGTGCATTATTCCTATAGATAGTGTATTTGGATATCTACATGTCTTATGAGGATTTACCACATAACATTACATGGGGATAGCTAGACATGTTGTATACCCCTAGTATACATCGTTTACCAAATCTTTTTTGAGTATGATCCCTTCGTTTCCATAGTCCTGACTATTATTTGATGAGTATTATCCCTTCATTTACTTAATTTAGACCAATATTGGTTTTTTATGAACCCTTGGTCCATTCCCTCGAGGGTACATTGCGTAATTACATCCACATCACTGGATTGTGAACCCCCCAGAGGATGCATCACAAATAGATATTGTGGTTTGCCTCTGTGAGACTACAGAGTGATCCTATATGATCTTTATACCATATATGGGGTCTTTGGAATTATCATAACCACATTGATAAGAGAATTGATCCTCCATCTTGTAGGCTGTATTAGTAGGGTTCATGGTATCATTGGAATATGACACCCTATGAAGTGGGTTGATCTTTATTAGGGTTCGTGGTGTCCCATAGAGGTTATGGTCATGATCCCCTATCTAAGAACCATGGTAGTTTGAGACCAATTAGATTTATTTAGTATGGTTCAATGATCTAGACCTTATTGATTAGAGTCTCTCGTTATATCATGGATCAGGTTGTGGATTCTATCAGAACATGAATTGCCTAAAGTAGAATCCTTTGGTTGGAAGCTGGTTGTGACTACCTGGTGGTGTTTTGTCCTTCCTGGGCATATCTAGGTATTTTATACTATACATTGATTATTATATCTTTTATTAAGATAGATATACTTTATTGTTCATGTTTAGTGTTTTCAGGGTGTCTTTCAAGGTATTATTATACTCAACCATGCATGAGCTCTTCCTACAAGTGTAGTGTCTTATGCAGACGATGACCCATTCGATAGTGTCCTTGGAGGATATGGAGATGGTGGGGCATAACTTGATCCTAACAGACTGAGGTATTTACCAGAAACATTCATTTTTCCATAATCATCTCACTTATAGCATGTTATAATCTTTAATTTTTTTGGATGGGATTGTATTTGGCCCTATTTTCACTTTCATTACTTTACTTTCATACTCTGGTTGTATCATAATAGAAGTATGCATTCATTTTTTCAGGTGTTTTTATTTTTAATAATTTTTTAGGCTTAGAGTTGTGTGCATGTATAATGATACAATAGTATAATGCCTCCCATGTGTGGGATATGACAAATCAATGTTGGTCGCTAGCCCATGGGAAATTGGAGGTAAGCTTGGGGTGGTCACAGGATGATACCCAATGGTTTATGTCATGACAATGTTGTATCATAGTAGTCAGTTCTACCTTATGACTGAGTCAATGAGTTTTGGTTTGAAGAACCATTTTTTACTATTTTGAGTTTGGATATCTTTCTTGGACTCCAGTGATGCTACGACAACCAACGTATCCATACACCATGACTCTGATCAACAACCATTCGATGTGGTACATGTAAAAATTAGGTTGTAGGGATAACTTTTTTACATATATCTTGTTGAAATGAGTTTTTTTTTCATTTCATTAGGGAGTAATCTTACCAGACATACTATTTTGACTGTGGTATATCATTTTATATTTTAGGATTCCAAAACACATAAATCCATCTAGGATTTCATTGCATGATCACAATGATGATTCACCAAGTGATGAGGCATCGATACTGGGTCATTTACTATAGATCCCACCTTCAGGTGGTCTACTAGTAATACCACCACCCATTGAGTAGTAGAGTTCTATTTTATGATATACACATGTTTAGTAAATTTTAAGAGCATTATTAGTTGATAAATCCTACGTTTTGTGGTGATCAAGACCCCTAGGTGGTTGAATAATTTCTAGAGGTAGTCACTCATGTTTTTTCTTTGTAATGATGCTTGTTAATCAGAAGGATAAATTTACGGGGATCCATATTCAAGGATCTATTAGGTGATGGTGGAGCTTAGTGACTCATTTACATGACGATACAACTCTATACTAGTCTTAATTTTAGTGTATCTTCAAGGAGGAGTTATATCCAGTCATATTTTGATTATTATGCATTTAGTTGATTCTGTATCTGCAGAAGGGAATCCTGACCATGGAAGAGTACTCGACAAGGTTTACTAATATCTCATGTTACTCCATGAATATGATTTGGGATCTATTCATTAGAGAATATAGATTATTCCAGGTCTTATTCAAAGACATTAGGGATTTATTTTTATCATTATTCATTCCCACGTATGCTACGATACCTGGGAGGGACTTGGTGGTGCAGATCTTCATGGAAGAGAAGGCACTAAAAGTTTGTACTAGTAGTGGGAAATAAGGAACTGATACCTCAAAAAAGAAGCCTATTGCCTTTATAGGGATCCAATCATGTTAAAATCATCAGAGGCCATCACTAGACATTGGATCTGTGGTGTAGGGTCTCAGGATATCTCAAATCATCTGAGGGAGAAGAAATGTTTCTCCTATGGTGTTAGAGGAAAATTGGCTTGAAATTGTCTGACCTATCATAAATCGAATTGAGAGATAGTGGATTGACCACCATGGAAAAGATAGTGGTGGGAAAAGGGTGTTCTATTATGTGGAAAATGTGGAATAGAGGTCAGAATTGTAGTAGGAGGTGGTCATAGGTTTGACCTATTACCACCACCACCTCTTCGTGGTCCACGCTAGGCACAAGAAGATAGTGGTTAGAGATAAGTCTAGATACATGATATAGAGGACTATGAATCCATGGCTCTATGGATGATATGAGGTAAAATATGTGTCTTTTATACTATAGTTGTTGTATAGATAGGCACTGGTTTGATTCATTATTTTGTTTCCAATTCTTTGCTTAGAGACATATTTATTTTGGTTGAGCCATTGGTTAGACACTTTCAGTTAAAGCCTCTAACAGCCAGTGACTCGACAATTGCGGACTTATGATAATAGTGATATCTGACACATGGAGGCAAGAGTTTCTATGAATTCTCGTTTTAGCAGCGATGAGTCCAAATGATGTCACCTTTGGCGTGTATTGTTTATCCATAGTGAATTACTATATTGATGATTTTAGGTGAATGATGATAGTTTTCTATACATATTGTACCATGTTTTCCATTTCTTGTGAAAAGGAATCCTTGGCGATGCAGGATGATATTGAGAATAGTAGATTATAGAAAATTATTAACCATTTTTATAGCATGAATCAATAATCAGTGGATGCTTTGGGCAATCAGTTCCTTAGGGTGGTTGTGGTGGTGGAGTATGGGTATGAATTTCCTGAGGATGTACCAGGTTTTCCTCCCCACCGAGAGCTATAATTCTGTAATGACTTGTATGCTGAGACGACCCCAATACCTACACCAGCATATCAGATGTCTCCAGAAGAGATTCTTGAGATAAGTGTGTTGTTGGATGACTTTCATAAGAAATGATTTATGAGACCTAGTGTCTCCCCCTCTTAAGCCCCAGTGTTGTTCTCCCAAAAGATGGATGAGAGATTGATGTTATGTGTAGACTATTGATTCCTAAACCATGTGATCATGAAGAATATATATCCACTAACTAGGGTCTATGAACCCTTGGATCAGTTGATAAGGGAGTGATGGTTCCAAAAGATTGACCTCATATCTGGATATCACCAGCTATGAGTATGAGATGAAGATATACTGTAGATGAAATTTCTATGTCTCTAAAGTCACTATGAGTATTTGGTTATTCTGTTTAGTGTGATGAATTCACCAAAAATATTCATGGGAATCATGAACCAGACCTTTCAGACAATCATAGACTAGTTCATGGGGGTCTTGATTGATGAAATTATTGTGTACTTGACATCCGAGGAGGAGCACAAAAAACTCTTGAGGAAGGTTCATGACACACTCTGAGAGAACCATCATTATGGGAATCTCTTGAAGCATTTGTTTTGGATACAAGAGATGCACTACCTGGGACACAACATATTAGAGGTAGGGGTAGTAGTGGACCCGACGAAAGTTGAGGTAGTGGTTTCTAGGGATCCACCCAATATTGTTACCGAGGGGAAACATTTACTTGGTATGATAAGGTAATATCATAAATTTGTACCCAATTTATCTAGAGTGGTGGAACCCTTTATAGCTTTAACCTAGAAGGGTTTTCCTTTTGTGTGGGAATATGGCTTCATAGGTGGTTTCTGGAGTTGAGGCAGAGATTGATGAGAACTCCCATGATGAGATTTCCATAGGAGGGTGTCAAGTATGCAGTATTCTACAACACATTAAGAACCAAACTTGGTTGTTTTAAGATGTAGAGGCATGTAGTTATTTCCAAGGGTTCATTTTAGTTGATATCACATGAGAAGAAATATGTGACCCATAATCTTGTGTTGTATGTGGTAGTATTTTCACTATAGTTGTGGTGACACTACATGATGGGTGTGAGATTTATTGTTTACACTGACCATAAGAGTCTCAAGTATATATTTTCATAGATGGATCTTAACCTAAGATAGAGTAAATTTATATAAATCATATAATACTAATAATTTAATATTTTCTATAGTCCTTATAAGTGTAACATGGAGGAAGATGCTCTTAGCAAGTAGTATTGGACTCAGTTTTCAACTGAGGTTTCAGAGTATTCCTCCTCTTTGTAGTTGAAATTAGTGTAAAAAAGGATGGTTCCGCATATATTAATTCAATGGGTTTTACCCCATCAATTTTATATTTCTTTTGGGATACTCAGTGTAGAGATATAGATAGTGAAACTATACATGCATAGATATCCAATGGATATGCTCATTATGGATATTCTATATATGGCGAGAATGATATCCTTTTTAGAAGACGAACTATAGTACATTTTAAGTTTCAAGAGGAGGTGATATGTGAGTTTCATGCATCCCCATTATTAGTATATCCAGGAGGGGAAATGATGTACCGGGACATTCAATGTTAGTTTTGGTGTCCATGAATGAAGAAGGGGGTTGCTAAGTTTTGTGTCTCAATGCAATAATAATTAGCTGGTGAAGGATGAGAACTAGTTTCTAGTGGGTTTATCTCAAACACATGAAGAGATAGAGTGGAAGTGGGATGAGATATCCCTAAAATTCATGATGGGGTTTCCGTGTATATCTAGGGGACACAATTCTATATGGGTGATCATAGGAAAACTCACCTTGTCGACCAACTTCCTAGCTATTCCAAAGCATAGTTCAGTAGATAGTGTGGGGAATATCTATGTATATGAGATAGTATAACTCAATGGAGTTACAATTATAATAATATCTAAATAGGATTCTTGATTCATATCTTAGATATGAAGAGGATTGAAGGAGGCCATCCAGACTTAGTGACACATGAGCATAAAGTTTCACCCACAGACTGATTACAAGACTGAGTAAACCATTTAGGAATTTTAGTGCGTACAATAGGATTTCAGGTTGGAATTTTTCCTTAGTTTCAAGGATTTTCTATTCTTGTTGGAATTTTTATACAATAACATCTCCCATTTTACAATTGGTATGGATCCAATCCAGTCTTTGTACGAGCGACCTTGAAGGTCACCACTTTCTAGTACTCATGCAGGTGTGTCAACATTCTTGGGCTTAGAGTTTCTCTAAGCTACTAAAGACAAATAATAGATCATCCATGAGTAGATGATGGCTTCACATAGTCTTCAAAGTCTTATATAGACCAACGATGGAGACCTATGGAGTTCAAGGAGGGATAACATGTGTTCCTAAGGGTTTCACATCAACATGGATTATAGATATTTCTCTAGGGTGGAAATTTATCATTGATATTTATTAGTCATTTCCAAATAATATATAGAGTAAGTAAGGTGTCATGACACTTAGTTATTCGATCATAGTTTGAATTGGTATATGACATCTTCCACATTTCACGACTGAGGAGGTACATGCATGAACCATCACATGCTATTGTCTGGGATGAACTAGACATCAATGATTGATCTACCTTTGCTGAGTACTGAGTGGAGATTGGGGATTGGTAGGAGAGGATCATTCAGTAGTGATCAATTCCCTTAGTGTGTTTTTAGTGGAAGTATAAGAATCTTTAAGAGAGAACCTGGGAGAAGGAGACCCAGATGCGAGCCTAGTACCCTTATCTTTTTAGTAGGATTTTATCTTTTTGGGTTGAAAATACGTATTTTGGGGAAAATTTAATTATTCATATTTTCTATGTATTATTTTTATATATGATATGGATTATTTTTGATACAAAATATTTGAATGTTTTCTGATATTTAGGGATTGCGTTCCTATAATAAATGTTTGAAATATATTAAATACAACCTACACACTATTTTCCTAAAAAAGTGAAATATGAATGAGGTTCTGGATCAGAGATATGAAGGCACTACTAAGTTCATAATGTTGGTTTTACACTATTTTGGAAACAAGCTTTCCCATCGTTATGAGTTTTTGAAAAATTAATTTTCAAATAAATGAAATAAATAAAAAATTAATTTTTTAGGTGGTGATTAAGTTATCTGTAAATCAATGGTAATGGATTTTGTATCAGGGTTGACCGGTAATCCTTGGCGACCTAGAGACAATTTTAGGAGAGAATTATTGGTGAATAAAGATAGATAGGGACCACATCAAGTATCTTTGTGCCAACATGGTTCATGGATGTCATCAATGAAGGTAGATCAAAATCGTTCTCCATCAATGATTGATCCAAACATCATGTAGGTTGTTTGATCCTATGTTTTCAATCCCATTATTTATTCCTAGATTAATGAATATAAACTAAAAAAACATAATTTATACACACATCATTGATAGATTTTAATTTATGGAATTTATATTTTGTTCGTTTTGATTATCCCTCTTTGTTTTTCAATTCTGCAAAAATGGATTGAGGTCGAACGAACAAAGGTTTATATTTTTTTCTCACATTTGATGTTACTTTGGACTAGTTCAATTGTTCTTCAATTATTCTTCTCATGTTCATCATGGGTATTTTTATTGGTCAGTGGTCCTATGATTTCCCAGTACTTTATCTTTGCACAACCATTCTTCAATGCAACAGATCAAAAATGAGAGTATGGTTTGAAATAGAGGTTTTGATTTGAGGATTAGAAATAAAAGTGGATGAATAGAAGCGGGATGAGACTGGACTGTCAGGATTAATTTTTCCCTATTGATTTATGGTGTGCTTACGGAAACATTGAGCATATATTTTCTGAGAAAATTCAAATCAGGGATCAATGATTTCGGATGATGAGAGTCTTGGAAAACCCCAGATAAATTGATTAAATCATGGATAGTGGCTCTAATTATGTGCCTAATGATGATGTATAGGAACCTAGGATTAAGGAAAATCCCGATCAACACGGTGTGTAAGTTGACTTTACAAGCAGTGTGTGACCCCCTAGATATGACGCTAGGTTTTTTATTGGAGTTAATTATCACACATCTTGTGACCTATCCATTAAGGATTTTCATATCCTATGGAATTTAAATGTATCATAATAGTGTAACGTCTTGTACTCAAACATGAACCGATCCAGATGTAAATGAGAGTGGCTAGTTTTACCTAGGTTGGTATAGGGGCATGACCAGTAGTACACAAACATAGCCAACGACACATGGGAAGGTTCGAGGTGATCTCAACATGTCATTTACTATTCCTACATGAAGTAAATTTGGAGACATACATGTCGTGTAGGGATTTACCACATCAGAAGACCTGGGGAATGCTGGACACACTATGTAACACTAATATATTCCATATACCACATTTGGCAGAATTTTTTGCCCTTCGTTTCCTTAGTTTGGACGAGTCCTAGTTGACTTTGTTCCATTGGTCCATTACCTATAGGGAATAGGGCTGAATTACATCCACAAATAATGATTTTGATCCCCTATAATGGATTTTTATCAGATAGAGTTCATGGTGTCCCATTATGAGACTTGAGAGTGATCCCCTTTCATCTTTATACCCAAGGTTGGCTTTGTAGAATCACCAGGACCTACTTGAGAAGGGCATTGATCATACAATTATTAGCTTGTATCATAATCATTCATGGTATCATTGGAAGACAACCCCATATTTAACGGGTTGATCCATAATACGGTTCTAGGTGTCCTGCATCGGGTTTGGACGTGACCCCCTATTAGAGTGTCAGGGTAATCTGTGACCAACAATCTTTAATTAGTGGGGCCCAATGATATAAACCACTTTGATTCGAGTATCATGTGATATAATGAAACAATTATTGGATTCTCCCTAAATGAGAATTGCATTGAGCATAATGTTGTGGCTAGAAATTGGTTGTGACCTAGTGGCACAATGTCTTTCTTGAGTATATCTGGGTGGTTTCTATTATACATAGATTATTGTATCCTATATTGATCTGGATGTACTTGATGCTTGATGCATAGTTTTTTCGATGTTTCCTACTAGGTATTGTTATATTCAAACCTACATGGTATCTTCCCACACATCTCATGCATTATGTAGAAGACATCACATTTGATGGTGTTCAGGGAGGATAGGGAGCGAGTGGAGGATATCATGATCTTGAAAGACCGAGGTATTTACTATGAGAATTCATTTGACCGTAGTACTCTACCATTGAGCATCTTGGAATATTTATAGTTTTCGGTTGCACTTGAATTTAGACCCTTTTTTCCATACTTTATTTTCATTGTATAGTTGTGGGGTTATAGATGTATGCATGGGTTCGTTTCAGTTGTTTTTACATTTCATCATTTTTTAGTCTTAGAGATGTGTGCATGTGTATAGGTAAATTAGGATAATGCCTCCCATTTGTGGGATATGCATAATCGGTGTTGGTCTCCAGCCCTTGGAATATTGGGGGTAGGATTGTGGTAGTCACGGGTTAGGCCCAAGTGGGCCGGGTAATTAAAATTGATAGCATTAATTTGTTTTGTATGGACCACAACCCCTAAAAAATAATGAATAACATTTTTCATCTAGTTTCCTTATTATTTATTAAAACCTATTAAAATATCATTAATAGAATATTTTTTTCTAAATAATAATAATAATTTTTAATATTGATATTATGTCCAAAATAAACCACTTTTATAATCATCATCATCCATTAATTGTACAGTGTTCATATTTGTGTCTGAATAAGTATATACATGAGAAATGATGTAAAATAATATCTTCCATGACCATTAGAATATAATTATTGTTAATATGTTATATAAATAAGAAAATTAAGATTTTATTTTGGTTCGGTATTATTAGAATTAATTTTGAACCCATTAATTATGATATCGATGTCCATTCATACAAAAGCATTGAAACATTCTCATCGCCAATTTAATCTATAATGATCATAACAAAAAATCCAATAGAATGAAATTATTACAATTTTAATATTTGTAAAACATAAGTAGTTATTTATTTTTTGTTCTATGAATGATTAACATTGTGAGATGAATGAATAAAAACATCACAATTATAAACCTAGTTCAGAATGACTAAGATTTATCACACCTGATATTGAAAATATATAATCACTAAATAAAATACATGTAGAGAATAATTATAAATGGTATTTATAAAAGGATATATATATGAATGAGGTTATGAAATATTACATTAATATAGTTATTTTTATATAGGAATTTCATCTTCTTTAGTGGAAGTCAAGAATTAATGTATGGGCTTGTGTTAACTTAATTTTTTTCTAATGAGTTATAAACATTCTTATTGAAAATATAAATGTCCAATATTAAATTATTCTACCAAATTTATAATTAGTTTTATATTATCATATTATTTTTTGGGATTTAATAGTTTTACGTATAATCACTTTATCAAATGATTCTTACCTCAATGATCATGTTACATGTATGGGATTCTTGGTCCCAATTCAGATTCATTTTGACATGTTATCTTTGAACACCATTTTTCATTTCATATGATTTTAATTTAATTTAATAACCATGAATATAATTTAGTATATTTTTTATTTTAATCCATGGGGTATAAAAATTAAAATAGGGTTACTTTTTTCATATAGATTTCAATTCAAGCATTTCTGAAGTCATAAGGGTTTGTGCTAACTCAGTTTTCATTCATTTAGTTACAAAATTTATTACTTAACTCTATTGTCACAAGTTCTACTTTTTAAACATACTGACTATATTTTATTTCATTTCTTAATTATTTTCCAATGCTCTACAATATATCCTTATAGCATAATTATCAAATAATTATTAACTCAATGATTATATTACTTACAAGGGTTACATATATCAAATTTTCTCCTTTAGAAAAATACTTCTTACTAAACACAATTTTTTTATGCTGCATCAATTGATATTGTATATTTTTTTGTCATGAAAATATTATTATTCAGGGTATTTAATGTTCCATTTTAAATTATATCTAACATGATATTTTTATTCAAATGTTCCTAAATCCATAATTTCCATTTTCCTCTATTTTCAATTCCACATGACATGTTTGATTTCATGCAGCTTCTTTTCATTTATATGGTATATTCACTATCGTATCTCCTTTAATTATAATGAATATATATTATTTCATTATATTTAATTTCATGGAATCCATATTATGTTATTTTAATTCATACGTTTCCATTATTATAATGGTGTTTGAATATAAATTTTGATTCATTGAGACTAGATTCATATTCACTAATTTATTTCTTTTTCTAGCGTATAAAATATTCATTGACAAATTTATAAAATCCTATCAAACTATATTTCTACTAAGGATTAATGTTTCTGAAATCCATTAGTGCCTTTTTCTTTCTGAATTACCCTGTATTATACGCAATAGTTTTCATTCAATTTATTTCCATAGTTAATACCATATTTTTCAATACATTATTTGAAAAGAATTCAACTAGATAGCCATACATCGATTGATTGGGTAAATTATTTACATAACCATATAACATTATTCCATACAGTGATAGTTTTAGGGATTCATACATATAAATATATTTTATTTATTGATTAGGGAAATATTTAAAATCCCTATACTTGTTATATCAATATGGATATTTATTGATAAGTAAAAATTTTTGGTTATGTATTGTATAGTTTATTCATTCCTCCACATGATAAATGAGTTAGACTTAATTAGTGAATGGTGTGGAACATTATATATATCCCCTAAATTCATTTATAGGTCTCATGAGAAAAACTATGTTGGGTATCTTGGTGTATTTATACCAAGAACAAAATACTTTATAGATATAAATCCTTAAAGGGAAGATTGTGATGTCTTTTCATAGGTAATGAAATTAGTTTTTGGAGATTTTTTATTTCATAACTAAGGAATTTATAGTTGTTATATATGTATTTTTGTATTAATATGTTAATGATGGATAACATATGATGACAGTTTTTATGTTATGATTCATTTTGATTATCTACTCTTTTCTTATTAGTTTTTTCATCTTATTCTCACATATGATCATTCATTGTTATCGCTTTTATTTTAAATTACTATGAATTATATATCACCCATTAATTTTATTCAATTTCACCTCGTTTTGAATAATATTAGTAGACATGATATGTATAATATAATATATTGTGTGGAGAATTAGTGGGGGCTATTAATGAAATATTAATTATAATGTATTTTCTTGAATAAAGGGAAAAATCCATTTAATGTTAAACACATGAGATTTTATAGTTAATATTTCTTCCAAAATATTTATAAATAAACCTTAAATAACATGTTAATGTATGTGAATCAATATGTGTTGGTGATACTCACATTATTAATGGTCAGAATTAGGTCACCACGGTTCATTTCAAAAATGGTACACAAATAAGTTATTTGTTAAAACTAGATTCTAAGATCATGGTTTCATAAATAAAATTGGGGATAAGTTATATAATTATTTTTTTGGTCAAGGTATAGGTAATATTTTGTTACTGAGTATGAGATTAAAATTATAAAAATATCACTGAAGCTCAATATTTTTACTTTAATGTGAGAGGGTTATGGAAAGATCAGAACATCAAAGAGGCTAACACAAAGTTGAAATTATTAATAGGATAGGATAATGTTTATTTGGATTAGATAATGATAAATAAAATTTTTCCATTGATTTTAGATGGTGGTATAAGTATTCCTAAATGAAGGCTAGTGGGAGATATAATATTATTATCAATGGATTAAAATCCATGAAGTAGACCTCCAAATGTATGGTATGCAAAATAAAGGGCACCAAAAGTTGTAATACTGAATGTATCAAAATCATGTATTTATTTTGTGAATGTATTATATAGTTATATTGATCATTATAATAAAATTATAATTGGGAGATAATTTTTTTCCATATTGAATTAAATATTTTCAGAATTAATGAGTTTTATGATTGAATGAAGATGTTGATGAATGAATGAAGTATAAATGTAAGTTGGTGTTGAATTGATTCTGAAATAAATAGTGTATCAATTTCTCTCAAATATTGTCATTGTTATTCAAGAATAATTAAATCTATATGGTCTTATGATTGGTTTCAACTAAGGATATGTTTTTAGAAAATTGGATGAAAAGGTTGTGATTCGTTATGTTGATTTCTAGGTTGAAATTTAGATTATGCAACCAAATGGTTTCAAGTTTTATAGGAATAAAAACCTGGTGTGTAAGATAAAATGTAGTCTCTACATCATAAAATCACCACTAAGACAATTAAACTAGATATTTTACATATTCATGGTTAAAATGAGTTTCATGTGAGGAAACTTGGATAATTGTTCTAATCAAAAAGAGTTTTTGGATGATTTATTTATATTAATTCTCATGATTATTGATGATATACATCATGTGGGTCTAAAAATTCAATTGATATAGTATTTGAAGTGTGAGTTTTTTTAATTTTGAAATGGTGTAACTCAATGTTGGAAAAATATTCTTGGTATGAGTATTGAAATATGTATGAGATCTTGGAGTTTAGTTTTGTCTCAATGAGAGTATATGTTGAAGGTCAAAAAATGTTTTTTATGGTCAAATGAAATTCATTTTGAAATCCTCTGGCTAGGACCTTTAAATATATAAAGGTAAAATAACCATGAATGAATGAGGTGAAAAAATACATGGATTTTTTTATTTTCATTACTAGTCATACATTTTGTGTAAGTTATGTTATATAATCACCCTGAAATTATATTTTCAGTTGGAGTGGTCTTCCAAAATATGGAAAATCTCAGAATGAAACACTGTGAATCTATAAAATAGATTATCTCATATAAAAAATATATAGAATATAGTTCCTTATTCTTCAGGATATACAAACAACTTCAAGGGGATGTTTGTGTTGATTTTGGGGATGATTCTAATACTCCCAATACAACAATAAGCATTTTATTTATATTTAAAAGGATGATAATTTTCTTGAGCTATGAGTTATAATTGGAAATTTCACTCTCCAATATAGATGCAGTTTATGTGGTGGTAAAAAAATAAAACAAAGGATATGGTTAAGAGGATATGTTTAATGGTGGAACTTAAGAGTAATCATAAAAGTGGTTTAAGGTTTTATGATTTCCAACTTGTGATTCAATTGGAAAAAAAATATAGTGTTTTATTCATATAAAAAACACATAGACTTAAATTCCTAAGATATTATGAATTTTACTGAGTAAAGAGAGTGAGATCTTTGAAATATTGTCGGGAAAAAGTCCTACTCACATGTGCACTATGTTTGTGGTCTAATAATGTTTGAAGAAGAACTACGCCTTTATGGTATTTGTTTAATCAGAAGGTGGGGTAGATCACTATATTTATTAAGAAGGAGGCTGAATGCTTGAATATTTCTAAGTGTTAAAGGTTTCCCATGGATCCTTGAATTAGTCCTTAAGATGGATATTATTTGGATTTTGGAGGCTCTTTAACGCACTGGATTTAATTTATTAGATGGTGGTAGTAGCAATGAGACTTCAACCAGTGGTAGGTCAACTAGGAGGAAGTTCTGATGGAATGTGTTTTTCTGTGAAAGATGGTTAATCAAATGTGGGAAGGTGTCCAAAAATTGTTGCTCACTCATCCTACTAGTAGTATCCATTCTAGATAAGTATTTCTATATGTGATAAGTGCTTGTTGTTGCAAAGAGATAGTGGTTAATGAAACAAGTTTGTTGGTGAAACTAGGTGACTGGATAGACACCTCTATATATAGAGTTGGAGAACATACTAATGTTTATAATTATTATTTTATAATAGTGATCCACATGGTTGAAAATTGATCAAGTCTTAATTTTTATACTTCTTGAGAAATATATTTTTAATTGTTCTCTAATGGATGTATGATGAATGTCTAGAAAAATTAATTCCATTTTTTTACTTTTTTTAATTCCTTTCAACTATTTTATTACATGTATGTGTATTTATGGAAATGACTTTTGTTCATGGATATTAAAAGTCATTGAGACTTCCTATGTTTCATATTGATTATCCTATTATGTTGGGTATCCCCACTATACATTGCATCTGGAGGTTGAATTTCTAGTAATTTCTAGATCATGATTTTGGTGTTTGAATAACTAATTTTTTCATGATTTTTGATATTAGTTTTTTACCAACCTCTCTCCAAAATCATGTTTTTAATCTATCATAAGTTGAATTACACAATAGATGTAATTTTTGTACCATAATGGTTTGACTTAATTATCGAGTAGAATTCAACTACATCATAGAGCATCCTTGGGATAAATATTTGTTAGGCTAGGATGAGAAATAATATGTCCAGACACTATATTGGAATGGTCCATGGCATAATTAAATGGATCCCACTATCATATATATGGATACACCACATTCTATAGTAAAAGTAATAATATCATATCATTATATTTGAAACAATGAAACTATAACCTTGGTGACAAAGTTCTAAGGATTTACTTGTTCTTGATATTTGAAGAAAGTAGTGTTGCATTTAATGACCCACAAATTACTTATTCATATTGAAGAATATTGGTTGTTTTTAGTTATTTAAAAGTTAAATGTGTCTCATTAAAATATACCCGAAAAACATAAAATCAATTCAAATATATTATGAGATAGTCTAAGAGGTTTGAGATTTTTTATTTTATATATTTCATAGCCAAGGTTCACATAGAATGAAGAGAATTCATGCTACAATAAGAGGGGTCATGAAAAAATCCATGTTACATATATAAAAATAAATTTACCATTCAGGAGAGTTATTGTGTGAAAAAACTAAGTTACATATAGGGATATAACCGGTATTCTTGGAAGGGTTTTATAATATTGTAAGGAAGATAACATCGGTACACACAAAGTCCAAGTTTTTTATAATATGATTTAGAATAAGGTAATATCATTTAACTTTTATAATATTTTTAACAATATTTTTATTTGGATTATTTGTTAATAAATATCCTCCTATAAATTTTTATTTTATGAAAATTATAATTGTGGTTGGAGGACCACAATGGTTTTATGAAATGGAATAGCCACAAGGTAATAAGTGTGAAAGAACACAATGAAAACCTTTCTTTCTAAATGAGTTCTCTCTCATTATCTTATACTCACATGATCACAATCATTATATTTTTTCACCAACTATAAATGGGGTTTATATATTGTTTATAGTTGTTTTTTTTCAATGGCCCTTGATTCACCCCCTATCAGTGCTAATTTATAGTATCTTAGGCCTCACAATTGGTATTAGAGCATAATAAAAATGCTTCTATGTAAAATTACCATGAATCAAATTATTCTTAAATCTACTTATATATTTGATCTATAATTTCAAATTTGTTAATAAATATCATCAATAACACGGTAGTCCATATGTTTGATGAGAATGGATTCAATCTATGGACATACATGTTGGTTAAATATCTTCTATCGTTCATTCTATAAATTCTTGATATCTTCATGAATTGTATTAATATTCCCATAATTGGGATGAAATTAAATTTTTATTCTAAGAATAACATCAAATTTTATGGGAGAGTGTGAAATCCATTACTCTCATCACTCACAAAGAAAGTGTTAACCTGAGTTATAGGTATGAAGATAAAAGGAAAAACCTGGACGAAACTCCATGATATAAATAAATGTGTTAATAAGGTGAATAAGTCATAGTTACAGATATATATGTCTTAATTTAGTTATATTTTAAATGTAAAATTTGAATATATTTAAAAATAAATTATTTTTGTGAATAAAATTATAATCATTATTTGATGTTATGGTTAAATATTTGAAGATTATAGCATTATCAAATAGATAATGATAATCCTAATTGATAGATTTGATTAAAATATTTTATCACTTGATGATCAAGAATAATATGAGTATACCATTTATGAAATCAATAAAATCTTAATCACACACGAGATGGGAAGTGGTCCACCCTTATGAGGAAGATTAAAAATAGAGAATGAGACTATATTAAATGCATTAAAAGTCTTGAACCATTTTGGGTGAGAGGATTTTTTTCATTCATATATTTTGGATTTATGGGTTACATAAGATGTAGATGAGATTTGTAAAAAAATAGGAGTCATGTATTAATGAATATTATGTCTATAAAAATATAGTGACACACTGAAATAATGAGTATATAGAAAAAAGAGGAGACTTTAAAAGATATTATAATCATTTCAAGAGGAAATTGATAAGAATTTATAGAGGAGAACCATGATTTCCACCAAATCAAAATTATGGTGCAAATTGTGGTATAATAAGAAAATACCTTTAAATTTTGTATTCTTACTTTTCATCTTCTTTAAAGATGTTTAATAGATTTCACATTCTTCATTCGTTATTCATTTCATAATAAATTGAAACATGTATTATAGTATCTTCTCTATTAAACATTAAGGACCTTCCTAAAATAATAAGGATGAGTAAACCTTATAAAACTATTATTTACTTGTGTGTTCTCTTTTACTGAACCACTCATCACCACATCATCTCTATTAATATCTATACACACTAATCATATATATATAGGTCACATTTTTTGTGAGGGTTAGTTGCTTTAGTAACCACTAATTCTCCTCCATCTCAGTGGTCATTTAATCACTCCTTGGTCTCACTATCCTCTTAAAAATTTTCAACTCATGTTTGAATTTTTTTAGATATTTGTTTTATCAAATTTCGTGATATTGAAGTAATATAAGATCAAGAGTCATTATAATTATACATACTTTCATATAGTGAATAGTAATTTTGTTTCCCCTAATGGAAATATATTATGTTGAAAAAATAATTTATGATATTGATGGAATTTGGTGATGGAATAAAATGAATGATTTTTCCCTATGCATTGAATTAAATTTATTCATAATTTTATTCAAGGATGAAATTGAATAAAATTTTCGGAAAGAATAAAAAAATATTTATGTTGATATAATGATTGTTGAACCATTAATGAAATAATAACTAACAGAAAATAATTCTACGGTGGTATTTCAATCCATTGAGGATGATTAATGTGAATTATGCCTGGGTGGATTCAAAAATTATACTACTATGAAACTGAATACGACTAGTTGAAGGGACTTACAATGGTGGATAATGAATGAAGAATTTTTCACTAATGTTTGATCAATAAAACTAATGTGCACAAGTGGTGCCGAAGTCATAGTAGAGATTAACTAAAATTCAAATAATTTGGAGGAATAAAATGAAAATATAAATAATGAATTGTGTACAATTGGTATTACTCATGGGAATAAAATTTGTATCGCTTGTAAGAAATTTGTAATAAATGGATCAGTACACCACATTAATTAAAAAAATACATCTTTCATTAAGTATTATTTTTATTAACATCAATTTTGGAGGGGTTGTATTTGTAATCATCATTATAAAAATATTTTAACATTGGTCATTGTAAATGATGTAATTTTTTCAAAACATCAATTATTTTATGAAACAAATATAGTATGTTATTTTATAAACATTTCACATTAATTATTTGATAAAACATAATTAAAACTAACCTTTTAGGTCAACAACCATTTCAAAAAACCAATAAAACTAGGATTTAAAAAATACCATGACAAGACGCCAATGGTATTTTCAATCCCCATGAGTTGATGAATTTCACACATGAATCTAACAATAAAATTGATCAAATGATTTTCCTAACCTAAAAAAATACATTTAATATATAAAGAGAAGGATAACAAAAAAAATTATTCCACAACCAAAAATCAACAATTTTATACATATAACTAGAGAAATAAGCTTAATGAACATATAAGAACCCAACCATAAACATTACATAATCATGAGTTTTGATCATGAATTTACATTATTTTGAATAGAGGATCTTTTCAAGTTTAGAGTTTTAGAGAATTAATCCATAACTATTACATTTCATCTCAAATATTACAAAGGATACACTTCTATTCTATCCAATTTTTTTCCAAAAAAAAATCCTAAAAAAACAATAATTCTTTTCTGGATAAAAATATTCGTTAAATATTCCTCTCTCTAACCCTTCCTTATAACCCATTAAAATCATTTCAAAAATGTAGGATGAGCATAGAAAGCTTAGTAGGTGTTATAAAATAAGGAAATAAAACATTAGTCAACGAATACATACAAACCATTGAAATCATAATTTTTACTCATAAAACATAACCTCTTCAACATACCTAATAAAATAATAAGATTTATTAATAACTCATAGAAATTATAAATCATAAAGGAAACATGTGGAATCTATAACATACTTACATTGTATCTTTCACAGCCACATAGAGAGTAACCTTCATTGTTATGCTTATAATAACCATCACGGTATATTCTCTAATTATCTTAGGATAAAATTTAATGTTTACCTACATCACATTACACAATACATTGGAGTGCTATCACGGGCTAACCCGCCCTTTGTTTATCATCGAACCACCTGTATTCGTAAGCAATTCCCAAGAACCATAACATAATCACAACACATTAAATAAGCATAAAAGGAAAAAATAATTTCCATATTGAAATTACAGGATATCGGTTAAAGATAATAAAATAATAAATCCATTCTCAAAACAATTTTTAATAAACAATACCCTAAAAAGGTATACTATATTTAGGTTTATTTTTTAAAAATGTTACGACTTGGAGAGGAATCCAAATATCAAATAATGAACGTGACAGCGGAAGGGTCGTTTTCATGGCATATGATTGAAAGAAACATTATTTTTGATGTTTTGTAAAACACATCAAAGTAAAAGATTCCTTTTTAAAATATGCCTCAATGAAAGGAGATTGAGACGAAGTCCCTTACCTCTTGAGAGACATTTGAATAAAAATAATTGAATAATAACATTATGATACACCTTAAATATCATGATAATATAGTAATTAATGATATAAAATGTCCAACGAGGTACTATATACACCATAAAGGATAAATAAGTCTCACAATATAAAAATATGCCTCAATCAAATTAGATTGAGAAGAAATCCCTTACAATGATTATATCATTGGATTAAGGATAAATAAATGAAATAATAATGTGTTACAAATATAAATACCCCCAATATAGTTAGATATTCAGTGTAAAACAATAATTGGTCATTCACACATATTCATGAAGAAACAAAACCAATGAAATTGATATTTAACTCAATGAATGGAAATTGAGTTAATATTTCCCATAAAAAGTTTGTATAATTGATGTATCAAATTTATCAATGGGGCTATTATGTATAGAAATATTATATCCACACAAATAAAAGTTTAAATTATAACATAAATAAATAAATAGATATTCCACACATAATATTTTCATAATATAGTCAATGAATTATGCATAAATCCAAATGAGTGGAAATTAAGTTTAGAAATTACCTTACAAAGATCATTTTGTCAATAAAATTTATCGATTTTGTGTATTCACTATAAATACCCAAAAATTAAGGATAAATACAATATAGGATATCAAAATATATTTCTCACATATTCATATCATGACATAATCAATAAGTATAATATTAACCAAAATAATTGAAATTGGGTTAAGAAGTTTCCTTACAATGTTTTTATAGTTGACGTAAAAATTTATTAATGAATTTATAATGAGTTGAAATAGTTTATCAACACAAATGGAAGTCAAAATTATAACATAAATAAATAATCAGTGATTCCACACATAATATTATCATAATTTAATCAATGAAGTATGCGTAAAACCTAATAAGTGGAAATTGAGTTTTGAAATTCCCTTACCTTGAGTCCAACTTGTCTTGTTCATTATTTATCAACATGAATAATAAACCTACATTAAATTTTATGTGCTTCAAAACATTTTTTTGTTTATTATTCAACTTACATCACTTATATCCATTTTATAATAATTAGTTAATTATTTGAGTTTATGTCAGATGTTTTGTCGATAATAGGTTCTTGTGTCAAAAATTAACATGGAATGATGTCAACAGACCATGTGGTCAAATATCCATCATATCAAGAATAGTATTCATGATTTAAATATCATATATATAAATTATATATGTATATTTAATAGTCCATAACATTTTGAGATAAGAAAGTAAATACACTGTTTATGGAGATGGTAAGCCGTAAGTATGCCTGAACGCGAATTTCATTTCATTGTCATATTAAAGGAATGGAAATATATGATACATAGATATATTATAATTAAATTATAATTTCTATGTTATATATGTTATATTTTTTCATTAACTATAGCCTTTATACTTTCCATGTATGGCATGAATAAGTCATCTCACTTTGAGGGGGCAATAGTCCACAATTCGACAAATAAAATTATCATATTTACACATTATGGAAAGCATAAAGGTATGTTGTAAATAAAAATTAAGGAAACATATAGTAAATATAAATATATTATATATCACATTTTTTTATTCTATTCATTTATATAATATTTTTTATGAAGATCGTGTAGAATTAATTGCATCGCATCATGGATATGGTAAGTCGTACGTACACATGAGCAACAATATCATTCACTTAATGGTTAAACTATAAATAATTTGAGAGTATAATAATGTTATAGAATAATTATCATGTTATATTAATATTTAAATCCATTATAATCATCATTATACCTATAAAAATTAATTGTTTTTGAATAAAAAATTACACCACAGCAAGGAGACGGTAATCCGTGCATATGAACGCACGGTGATATTGTCATTAGTAGGATGGATAAAAGGAAGTATAATGTTTTCCTAGAATTATAATAACATCTCAACATATACAAGATACTGGATTTGTTAATTTATTTTGTAAATGACATAAGAAGGGGAAGTAAAATAAGAAATGAATTTTGAAAGGGGTGATAAATAAATACATTTTTTAGAGTATGCCCTTTTGATTTTCACGAAAGGTCTCATTGGGATTGATTTATGGCAATTTTTGGACTCTAAGAGGAAGTTAGGGATGTTTGTGAGATTGTTTCAGCAGAATTTCGATGAGACAAGGGGCTTGAGAGGTGTGAGTAAGTGGGTAGAGGTGGTGACCTTATATAATAGGGAGGAGGGGAACTTTAGGAATGTCTTGTAATATTATTTCATTATAAATAAAGTTTCAAATTATAATAGTTAAAAGATGACAAATTTCTAGGATAATATGAGTATGGGTATAAATACTCTAAAACAATAGGTTTTAGAGAAATTTAGGTCACAAAATGAACATTATCTTTTAGCTTTAACCCTTAGTTAAAAACATTAACTCTTACCATATCTTCTTATATTTTTATAATATATGGTGACTATAGTCGGTTTAAAATGACAATCCGACAAAAATTGGATCATTATTTACATTGTTTACATTATTTAAGTCATTTGAATGAATATTATATTTTTAGGACTATTATATCATTAAATAAAATATTATTTTTTTTAAAAACTCATTTATTTCAATATTGACACTATTTAGTAAATGATTTTTGTTAAAGTCATAACTTCTTTATTCCATCGATCCAAAGGAATTAACTGATCCCTAACATGTCAGTTTCTTTACTAAAATTGTATGATGGAATAAAAACTTTCAAATTAAATTTATTTTAATATTTATAATATCATTTATTTGAATCATTGATTAATAAGGTAATCACCACATCATCATTCTTTCACAAATAAATTTATTTATTTAATTTATAAAAAATATAAATAAAATACCAAGATATAGGATATGGTTTTATATTTATAATTAATATTTATTGTCAAATATATCAATTATATAACCCTATATTAAATTTTTTTTATTAAAAGATACATGTTTATGTTACATTTCCCTTTACATTAAATTAAATATTATAAAATGTCATTTTCACAGCCAAGTGGATCCCAAATTCCAGAAGTTCATCCTAGGTATTTTAATGGTTGGAAAAATCTCATACAATATGATTAGGACACATGATAGGGTATGTTATTAATATTTTAATATTATATTTTACCCTTATTTTCCTGATTTACCCTTTAACCACGGTAAATAAAAATAATTATTGAAGTTTCTGTTCATAAAGTCCAAAAATAAAAGGTAACTATTTAAATTATATGGGCCTTTTAATTCCAAATATGGAATCCAATTTTCCAAATTTAAAACACTTAATCAGATGAAATTAATATCAAATTAATTCCCATTGTCGAAACCAAAAAACAGGTTTTTAAGAAGTAAAAGCTAGCAAAAGATTGACACGTGTTTATGTCCAATTAAAATATGCAATTACTTCTAAAAACCATAGTTTGATTAAATGATAGAAAAATAATAAAATTACACAATAAAAACAATTAAAAGGGAAATATGACAATATAAATAAATTATATTAAATGGTAGTTTTGAATTAAAATACAGTATTTTCACTATTCGTGAAAATATGGTTTTTATCAGAAAAATACAAACATTTCAACCAAGGTAAATTTTGATGCCCCACTTATAAAGAGAATGTTTATTTTTTAAAATATAAAATATAAAAATCGGAAAAACTATATTTAAAATTGGTTCACCATCAAAATGCAATAAAGATACATTTTTGAAAATATTAGAGTATTTAATTCGTAAAATTGGATTCATTATCACTTTAAGCCTCTATAATTTAATGGATAAGTGTAAAACAATTTATACAACTTGTGTAATCATATTTTAGTTGATTATATTCATAACCTTCAATAAAATATCTATGAAATATCTTCTATTTAAAATAATAACAACATCATTGTATTATTTTTTGTTATAACTCAACATTGCGTGCAATGTAAGATTTCTGAGCAACTTGTTGATGTGTGTCGAGTATTCTGTCAGAAAAAGTCTCCCCTTTAACATAATATAAATAATAAATTCAAAAATATTAATATATATAATGTTTTATTATTCTATAAATACCTAGGATGTTACATCATTCCCCATTTTGGAAATTGTGTCCTCGTAATTTTAAAATTGGTCTCGGAAACATTAGTGAAAATCCTACATCTGAAAAAGTGTAAATAAAACTTTCACTTAAAAAGAAATAAATATAAGTAAAAAGGTCACCTGAGATAACTCATACTAGGATCCCATGTAGGAAAAAATGGGTTTGGAAGAAAAACTAACCATCTTGTTCTGATGGAGAGTGACTGAAAAAATTATTAGGAGAAAGTTAAAAAACAAGAAAACCATAAACTTGTGATGGGTTAAATTGTCTTTTATTTATATATAGGAAAAGAAAATAGAAAACATTTTCATCTTAATATAATTTTCTCAAGGTTGAGGAATTTATTTATGATGTTGACTAAGAACATAAGGAAACATAATTACTTCTCATGTAGAGTTTCATCCTATAATAAATATCTACCACACACCCATCTTTTCTCCAAATGATAAGTATTCAAGATGACTTGGTCAAACCTAAAGTGCTAGAATAAACTTATAGAGAATCACATAATCCAAAAACGATGGAATATATATTTCCTCTATCTTTAGACATCAAATAAAACCAAAATGGTTTGTACAAGGTCAGATAATTTCCAAAAATAATAATCCTTTATAAAAATAAGGATTACTTTTAATCTCCAAAATTATACAAACAATACCAAAATTTCAAAAAATACCATTCAATAAACAAATTTCCGAAAAATCCTCAAAATAATTCAAACTATGATTGAAACCCAAAATTCTGAACAATTTGATGACATAGTCTTCCATGATAAATCATATCATTTATCTTTACATAACATCGACTACTCTTAAAGTATCATACTTAAAAGTAATTAACCTAATCACATGTTCTCTAGGATTGTTTAATCATTGCCAAAAATAACACTAATTTCCATAAGTCCACAATATAAATATATATTCTTCCAAAATAAAAATCATCCATTAATCCGGAAAGGAAACCTCATAGTATTCTATTTTCTTTCGGTTTATAGTGTTCTCAAAAGAGTGAACGTCTTCTAAAATGACATTTATCATATAATCACAAAATTATTATTTTATTCTAAGGATATATATTTGATAAAACATAAGTTATAAAAATAGACTTATTCATGATCCATAAAATTATTTAACTAAAAATAACACGTCATACTAACCTGGAACATCATGCAGTCCAGTGGTAGGTGATAAATCCCAGTCGCACTTAGGTTTTGGGTTCGATTCCCATAGATTTGTCCGATGTGATTAGTTATCACATGGTTTACATGTTGTTATTTTTCAGAAACTATACAATTTTATAACATTCCCAAAAATTAGATAAAATCCTCAAAAATAAACATAACATATTTTAACCTCAAAGTTTATCTCATACCTCGCATTTTTCATCCCAACAATTAATAACCCATAATTTCTTCAAAGGTGAATGTCATAAAAAATACCATTAGTCACCTTAATATTCCATATCATAAAGAATAGAAATGGGTTTCTAGGACATTGATCTTTTGATATATCTTAAAATTATAAACCCATGATGATATCCCCAACCTTTAAGAAAACATCCTAATCTTTAAAGTTTTCTAAACCATCCTTTGATACCAACTATATGGCCCCAACCTTAAAAATTACATAATCATGAGTTTTGATGAAGAATTTAATTTATTTTACATAGATTATCTTTTGAGGTTTAGAGTTTTAGAGAATTAGGCCACAACTATTACATTACAACTCAAATATTACAAACTAGACACTTCTACTCTATCCAATTTTTTTCACAATAATAAAAATCCTTCGAAAAACAATAATTATTTTTTGGATAAAAATATTATTCAATTATTCCTTTTTCTTAACCTTCATTATACCCTGTGAAAAAAAATTCAAAAACATTGGATGAGCATAAAATTCTCAGTATGGATTATAAAATACAGAAAGAGAACATTATTCCATGAATACATACAAATCAATGAAATCATACTTTTCAATCATAAAACATAAGCTCTTTAACATACCAAATGAAATCATTATATTTATGAATAAATCATAGAAATAATAAATAATAATTGTTACTTTTGGAATACATAACATACTTACATTTTAGATTTCACAACCACATAGGGAGTACACTTCATTGTTACATTTGTAATACCCATCATAGTATTTTCCTTAAATATCTTATGTGAAACTTTAACGTTCACCTCTGTCACCTTAACCAATGCATTGGAGATCTATCATGGGATCACTCCCCCTTGTTTTATCATGGAACCACCGGTAAATGTAAATAATCTCCCAGAACCATAACATAATCATAACACATAAAACATGAATAAAAGAAAGATAACACTTCCATATAGAAATCCCAAGATATCAGTTCAATATATTGACATAATCAATCCATTCTAAAAACCATTTTCAATACCAAAATACCCAAAAAAATATGGTATTTGGTTTTATTTTTTAAAAATATTAGGCTTTTAGAGGAATCTAAATATCAAATAATGCTCGCGGTGGTGGAAGGTTTGTTATCACCACATATTTTAAAAAGAAACATTACATTCGTCATTTAGAAAAATGCTTCTTAGAAAAAGATTCCTTTTGAAAACCAGTGAATGAAATTGAAATTCCATGGGGATAATTATACACCATATAAAAGAATCTCGTATATAAATCAGAATATGCCTCAATGAAAAAATATTGATACAATGTCCCTTATGAGTTAAAAAATACACGAATAAAAATTATTAATGAATAACATTAAACAACACCTTAAATATCACAAGTAAACATTAATCCATGATATAAAATGTAAAAAGGGGCCGTATATACCCCATAAATGATAAATAAGGTTCACATTATCAAGATATTCATCAATGAAAGGAGATTGGGATGAAATTCCTTTCAAATATCGTATCATTATATTAAGGATAAATAAATGACATACTTATCTATAAAAAATAAAATACACATAATATAAGTGGATATTCAGTGTAGAACAATTATAGTTCATTCACCCATATTATTGTAAAAACAAAACCAATGACATTCATATTTATCTCAATGAATGAAAACATAGTTAAGATTTCCATTATGAAGTTCGTATAATTGATGTAACAAATTTATAAATTGGGTGATTATGTGTAGAAACAATATATCCACAAAACGGTAAGATAAAATTAATACATATATAAATAAAAATTGATACCACACATAATATTGGCATAATATAATCAATGAAGTATGCATAAAACCCAATGAGTAGAAATTGAGTTTTAAAATTCCCATACAAAGATCAATTTTAATAAAATAGATTGATTATATGTATTGAATTTAAATACCCATAAATCATGTACAAATAAAATATAGGATGTCAAAAGTTATTTCTCACAAAATCATATAATGACATAATTAAGAAGTAGATGATTAACTCAAAGAATTCAAATTGTGTTAAGAAGTTCCCTTACAAAGATCATATAATTGACGTAAAATTTTATCAATGCAATGAATATGTGTATAAATAGAATATCCACACAAATTTAAGTGTAAATTATAATATAAATATTTAAATAGTGATCCCACACATAATTTTGGCAATATATAATCAACGAAGTATGCGTAAAACCCAATGAGTGGAAATTGAGTTTAGAAATTCCCTTACCTCAAGTCTGACTTGTCTTGATCATTCATTATCTTCTTGAATAATAAGAATATGTTAATTAATAATTAATCCAGAAGATTTTTTATATTTATAATTCTAATTACATCACTTGTGACCATGTTATAATAAGTAGTTAATTATTTGAGTTTATGTCAGATGTTTTGTCAATAATCGCTTCTTGAGTACAAAATAAACATGGTATGATGTCACCAATCCATGTGTTCATATGCCCATAATCTCCAGAATAGTATTCATGATTTAAATATCATATATATCTAGTATATATTTACATAGGATTGTCCATAACATTTAGAGATATGAAATGAAATACACCGTTTGTGGAGATGGTAGGTCGTACATACACATGAACACTACTTTCAATTCATTGTCATATTAAGGGACTGAGAAATATGATACATAGGTATATTATAAATACATTATAATTTATATTTTATATATGTTACATAATTTCATTAATTCCAACCTTTATACACTCCATGTTTGGCCTGAATGAGTCATATCACTTTGAGGAGGCGGTAGTTCACACTTCCCCAAATAAATTATCGTATTTACACATTATGGAATGCATAAAGGTATGTTGTAAATAAAATTTATATAATAATAGATTAAATATTAATATAATATATATAACATATTATTTATTAAATTCTTGTATATAATCATTGTTTAATGAATATCATGTAAAATAAATCACATCACATCATGGAGATGGTAGGTTGTACGTACGCATGAGCAATGATAACATTCACTTAATGGTTAAATGGTATAGAATTGGATGTTATATTAATTATAAACAATAAATATAATGTTATATTCATTATTTACATTCATTATACACATCATTATTCATATCCGAATTTTTTCTTGATGAATAACAAATTACACTATGGCGTGGAGACGATAAGTTATACAAACACACAGAGGGTGATATTGTATTTCATAGGATGAATAGAAGGAGGGATAATGTTTCACCATAATTATAATAAAATATAATCATGTAGAATATAATGCATTTATTAATTTTTTATATAAATGACATAAGAAGTGGAAGTAGAAGAAGAAAAGAATTTTGAAAGAGGTGATAAAACAAATACCAATTTTTGGAGTATCTCATTTTGATTTTAACACAAGGTATCCATAGGATGGATTTCTTCCCCAAGTTTGGCCTCTAAAAGGAAGGTAGGTATGTTTGGGAGCTTATTTGAGCCTAATTTGGATGAGACATGGGGCATGAGAAGTGTGAGTAAATGGGTATAGGTGGTGGCCTTTTTATAAGAGGGTGGAGGGGCAGTTTCTGAAAGGCTTGAAATATTATTTTATTATAAAAAGATTTTCAACTTATAATTATTAGAAATTAAGAAATTTAAAAGATAAGATGATTATATGTAGATATATTATAAACAAATATGTTTTTGAAAATTTTGGGTGAAAAAATGAACCTTATCTTTTAGCATTAACCCTTATGTAGATACATTAACTCTTACCTTGTCTTCTTATATTTTCATAATATATGGTTACTATTGTTACAATAAAATTAAAATAAAAAATAGGATCATTAATGATATTTTTAACATTATTTAAGTAATTTGGACTAATATTTGATTTTTTGGACTATTAGTTCATTTAATAAAATTGTATTTGTTTTAAAAACTCATTTATGTCAATTTTGATACTATTTAGAAATTGATTTTTATTAAAGACATAAAAATATTATTTATTAAAAAAGGCATTACATCATCCCTCACATGTCATTATCATCCAAAAAATTCTTGTATGGAATCAAAAGTCTCAAATTACATATATTTTAATATTTATAATATCATTTATTTGAATGTTTCATTAATAAGTTAACCACTACATCATCATTGTGTCATAAATAAATTTAATTATTTAATGTCTAAAAATTATAAATAAAATACCACGATATAGGTAATATTTTTGGATTTATAATTAATATTTATAGTCAAATATATTAGTTATATAACCCTATATTAAAAGTATATTACTAAAAGATACATGTTTATGTAACATTTCCCATTTCTTTAAATTAAATATTATAAAATGTCATTTTCACACCCAAGTGGCTCCAAAATTCCAAAAGTTCATCCTAATGATGATAATGGATGGAAATATCTCATAAAATAGGATTTTGACACATGTTATGGTAGTGTTATATTATTATAATATTATTTTTTCCCTTATTTACATAATTTACCCATTAACCATCGTAAATAAAAATAATTACTCAAGTTACTTTTCATAATGTCCAAAATTAAAAGGTTACTAATTAAATAATTTTGGCCTTATAATTACAAATATGGAATAAAATTTTCCATATTTAAAACACAGAATTTTCAAAAATTAATTTTAAATTAATTCCTGTTGTCAAGACCAGAAAATGATTTTTAAAGAAGTACAAAACTATCAAAAGATTGACATGTGTCTATGTCCGATTAAAATGTGAAATTACATAAAATGAGCATAATTGGATTAAATAATATAAAAATAATCTAATTAAACTTAAAATCCAATTAAAAGTATTACCTAACTATATAAATAAATTAGATGAAATAGCCATTTCGAATTAAAATGTCATATTTTTTACTATTCATTAAAATATAGATTTTGTCAAAAAAATACCAAAAAATAAACCAAGTTAAATTTTGATGCCCTAGTTCTAAATAAGAAGTATATATTTTCAAATATGACATATAAAAGTAAACAACTAGATTTAAAAAGGGTTCTCTATCAAAAGGTTGTAAACCGATTTTTTTTGAAAATATTAGAGTATTTTATGTTTAAAATTGGATTCATTATCATTTAAGCATCTAAAATTTATGGGATTAATGTAAAAACAATTATCAAACATGTGTAATCATATTTTATTTTATTCTATTCATTCCCTTCAATACAATGTCTAGGTGTTAACTACCATTTAAAATAATAATAATAATATTGTGTTATTTTTCGGTATAACTCAACATTGTGTACAATATAAAATTTTAGAGAAACCCACTGTTGTGTCTCGAGTAAACTATCAGAAAAAGTATCCCATTTAAATTAAAATTAATATTAATTTCAATAATATTAATAGATATGATGTTGCATTATTCTATAAATACCTAGGATGTTACATTACATGTCTTGGATAAAAAGAAAATTTAACTAAAAAATAGGTAGATACTCTACATGATGTGAGGAAAACAACACACTATGTCACCATCATCCACCCATACACAAAAGCAAGAAACCACAAAATCTCACTATTATTACATTCCCTTTCATACATAAAAAATTTTACACACCCCTATGGTAGAGTTCATCATGTGAGATATACAAGAACAATATAATCCTACAAAGGTATTCCATTACAAGTCTATATTAAATAATCTTGATATGATCAATATAATAAAATCATGGAACGATAAGGGTGTTTTCACATTTATATCAAAATATTGGAAAAAAAGTTTCCATTCTTACAATTCTTACAAAAATACCATATAACATAGTTTCAAATAATATTTCAAATAAACAATTTTATTATTATCAAATCATAAATAATAAATCATTTGATGTCTATACAAGGATAAGAACAATGTTGATAACACCTTGGATAACACATGTCTAGGATTACTACGTCACCTATACCCCAATAATCAATCTTAAATAATGTGCACATCAAGTTCTTAAATAAAAATCATCTAAGATCTTGGGAGAAAGGAAAACCATGGAAATTGAACCCCATTATGGTGTAAAGATCATGTTCTTAGAGATAATATTTCTATAATCTAGGGATTGAGGAAACCCCTTTGAAATCATATACCTATGAAAATAAAGATATAGAACAATACTATACCCCCACCTAGGTGAAAAAGGCACCCATGTGATGTATATGTAAAATATGTTCAGAAGGGCTTTTCATATTCTGCAAGATAACTTCCAAATAACCGTTTTTATCTAAAGATCCTGATTTGAAAACAAATTCCACAAACTATTTCATAATTAATTGAAAACAAATTTATTTTAAGAAAACAATGAGTAAATAATATTTTACCAAAATCCTATTTAAATATTCATTTAAAAAATCATGAACCATGCCAATTATTATTTGGAAAACCATTTATATAACCTATATAATTCATGGTTCATCAAAAATTGGCTAGATACAAAACCACCCACCTCACACTTGGGTCACATGAAAACCACAATGGGATATTCACATTAGAAGGATATCTAGATAAATCAAGAGGATTATTACACATTTATTACCACATAATAGAATTGAGTTTCCATCAGATAAATGTTGGTTAATAAGATTTATCAACACAAACCTCAAATTTCACACATGCCACCCACAATCAACATGAGATATATTCACTAAGGAAAAAGAAGATGATGGATCTATAAGGGGTTGGGAGAGACCATAACATGGTCAATGGATTCCAAAAAAGTCAATCAAATATTTGTTTTTAATTATAAGATAAATAGTGGAAATGATATGTATTTGACCAAACGTAACAAATAGGGAATAACCAATTGACCAGAGATTTGTTCTCTACAAAATAGGGATAGAGAGACCCAAAGAAAACCCTAAAGATACCCTCGATTAATTAATGTAGAATTATGTTTGAAGGGGAGATTAGACATATTAAAAATCGGTTTAAGGGGTATAACTTAAAAAAACACCTCTTCTTAAATCATCATATCCAACCACCACCGACTATCCAGTGTTGCCCAATAGTGAGAATAAACCTATATAAGTTCAATTAGCTAACCAAAGGAGTTCTTATATGTATACAAATATTAAAATATTTAATGGACTAGAATATGTCCTTCAAACAACCACTTATTATCATATTTAAAATTCCCCATGCTCCCAACACTGAAATCATCATTCTCAAACATACAAAAATGTTCTAAAACTAGAGAAAGAGGAGATTAGAGGAAAAACAATGATAACTAAGGTTAATGTGGGATATAAAATTTCAAATAACTAATATGAATTAACATTTTTCATGTTTGATATTCAAATAAGTAATGAAATAAATGTTGAAAAAAAATTAAGAGTGAATCAAAAACCATACACCATTTTTTAGATAACATAAAATAATAGATATTGCAACTCAAAAAATAATATATGTTTTAATTTTCAATTACAGTTTCAAATGAAAAAGAACCTTTTAACTACCATTAAACAGACATAAATTATAATCATTCATTAAATAATTATAATAATCTATTGATATAATAAATAAATATTTTTAAATAAATTATATGATAATAAAAGAGATAGATCAATACATTTTAACACTATATTGGAATAGTTGATTGGCATAATTACTATAAACATATATCCTACTCTCTCTCCTTTAACAGATTAAATCTAGGTAAATATAAATGATGAATATTCCATCAATCTTTAGAATATATAAATGAAGAAATGGGTGAGAAATTAAATTTTGAAATGAAATTTTGTGGGTTTTATAAATTCGTAAATTTAGGAATAAACAAATGTTTGAAATGTAAATGAAAAAATGATAAAAACTGTGATTGATTTTTATATGGTGATGTTAAAATGAGTTGATAATATGTAAGAAAATTGGATTCTCTTTATATGGTGTGATATATTTATATGTTGGAAGTATAATTGCATTATTGTGAGGGAACAAAATTTCAATTTCCTTATTATGTCAATATTTTTAACATTGGTTGTTTCAGTAACTGATGTTAAAAAAAAATATATTCTACAACATACGTTGTGTAAATAAATGATGTTAAAAATAAAAAATTTGGTGTATTTGGAATAGTCTATTTCATTTACTAATTTTAAAGCCCTCTATGGTAGAGTTGTAATGTTAATTTTCTCAATACGCATTGTAAAAACTCTTTTTAACCTCAGTTATATAATAAATAATATTTTAACTCAACCATGGATTATATTTAATAAGTTAGTTTAATGAATAACCATATTCCTCTACTTTATGATTATTGGGATATAGTACTCGCCCTAATAATTTTATTATAAATATTCTTAGTAGAGTATTGTGGGGTTAATGGGGAGAATTAATCTATCGGATAAGTACATAGAGAAGGGAATAGTATATAATAAAGAGGTGAATACACTAAAAGATTCATGTGGTGTTGACCGAGAGTATTAAAATACCTATGGTGTAAGATTATCCACGCTGACTAATAATTATTTATTTGGAACTCACAATGAGGGGTTTTTGAGAAATTAGAATTTTTATCAAATCCCAATCAAAATAATTAAAGTTGTGTATTTTTCAATTTTTAATTGAAATCAATAATTAAAAAATTGATGTGGTATCATGCCTGATATAATTTTAAAGAGGTGTTAAAGACATTTATGATATATATTGTGGTATAAATCTCAGATATGTTGTCAACAATATAAATCAAGATATATATATTGGTATGAAATAGAAAATATTGAATAGTTTATATTGAAGATTATTCAATAATGTATATAGAGGATTTCATGTTTTATTAGAATTAATTTCACAAAGATAAAAAGATTCGTTTGTTTTAAGACACAGAGAGATACTTAATGGTGAATCTTATGATGGGTATCAATTCTTAGTGGAGGTTCCAATTATAAAGTAAATCATTTATATTTTTTTATGTTCCAATGTATGATTTATTTATTTTTTGAAAAAATGAAACATTTTAATGAAAGAAAAAATATATATATTAGGTTGTATCACAAGTGTATCTTATTGAGTGTCATTAATTGGTTCATCCTCTTATTTGACCTATAATTTTTTTTCTTTGTTCCTTGTTTTTTTGATAATTTATACATTTGATTGTGATCATTATTAAAGATATATAAGGAAGTAAAATAATATGTTTTAAAAATTTCGTGAAATGGACAACATTGATTTAGTTATGATACACTCTTATTTCTTACATCGAGTTTTATCTTCGTATGTGTAGCAACCCAATTAATTTCAAATAAATTTAATATAGAATCCGTGAAATACTGAGTCTCTATGAAAAAACACTTTTTTATTATAGAATATAGTTATTACTTAGCCATTAGATATTATTTTTCTGCTTCTGAGCTTTGAATTTTGAAAAACTGACATAGATGATAGTGATCAGTAAGGTATTTAGATTCTAGTTGGATTAACATACAATTTTGGGGAATAGTAAATTGACTCTTATGAATATTCATCTACCCTTATGATTATTAATATGAGCGTTATGATGAGTAACATCAACCATGTAAGTATAAATAAAATTTAGGCGCCTTATAAGTGAAAGGGAATATTTAAAAAATTAATAACTAAATGTTGATATTCTTATGAGTAATAAATATTTAATTACAATTTTAAATTAATAAATTTACCTAAAATAAAATTAATTTAAATAAAATTTATTTTCCAATAATTATTTTATTATCGTATGCTTTTTGGATAACTTTATGAGACAATAGTTAATTTTTGAAAATATTATAAAATCTGTTTTAAATTTAAAATTTTTATTTTTTAAGTAAATAATAATTTTATTTAAAAATTAAAGATCAAATATTTGTAAATTTATTTGGATAAAATGGAGTCCACCTTTTATTCTAAACAGCAAAAAATGGTTGTGGTGATTTGTTTGGATTTTTCTGAAATACTTGATTTTTTTGATGAATAGTAAAATATTTTAGTTTACAGTATAAATACATTATAAGATAAATACACTATTACTTGGATCATGGATGATGTAAGAAACAATTAGTTATAACTGACATTCAATTATTACTATTTTTGGTGACACATATCAAACACTATTGCTTGTTTAGAGAAAATTAATAATATAATGAAATAATATATTCAAGAATCACCTCTCTCCTCCAATATTTAATCCACTATCACCCCTCTTCTCTTTAATCTTATAACTACCCAAATACTCATCCTTTTCAGCTCCCCACATCTAGGATCTCATTTTCTTGGAAAAATAATGAAATCCCTTACCTTAAATAGCTTTTCAAAGAGGTTTATTAAAGACGTAAATCCTCTACATTTCCTTTTAATTTCATTTCAATTTATTTTATTTTATTAATGTATCATCACCTTCTCTATCCAAATGATCATGATAACTCTATTATGATTTATATACTGGAATTCTATCATTTTGATTTAATAACGTTATCAATCTCCTTACTCTATCTTTTTATTTTGAAAACAATCTCATCGTCCGGGATGTGTCGATTTACAACCATCATGGATGATGAAGGTTCATTATTAAATTTTTCCTTGAAGGCTATATATTAAATCATTTTAATGGATTAAAAAAGATTGTAAAATAAATAATACAACCTTTTTAATGTATTTTATGTGTCATATTTTCATAATACAAAGCGATAATAAAAAATGAGTTCGTTATGATCAACACTCACTGTAATAATCTAAACGATTATCACTAAGTGTTTTATCTAATGATATATAATCATAAAATATAACCAAATGATATATATATATATATATATTTATATCCATTTATGATTTTTATTCTCATTAACAACATACAATTCATGTTCTTAAGAATCATACTAATTTAAATGAACTCTATTACTTATAATCATGTGAACCGATCATGAAATCAAGGAAACAAACACTCTATAATGATGTAATTAAATCATATAACTTATATGGAAGGCCATAAATGAACTTAATAAAACTATAATTAATAAAATACATGTATATAAGGTTATTAATTATTTAATTAATGGATTTAATTTTATTATCCAAGAATTTATGTTCAGGTGAAGAACACGTTTAAACATAAACTAAGGGTTTTATTCAAGAACCTCCATTTTCATTCGGGTCACTCTTATTCTCTACATACCTTAATGAAATTTTTAATTATTCTTGTTTAGTAATCATGATTTTTATTTTCATTTTGTATATTTTTTTACTAAATATAATCCTTCTTTCTTTTATGGGGAGTTACATATTTTAAAAGGATCTTTCAAAAATTCTTCTCGATAAACAAGCCCATTTCAAAGGAACTACTCGAATTCATACATATTATCAAATGAAATATATAATATGTTTTTAACCACCATTATTTTTATAAAATCACACATTTTATTATAAAAAACTAAATTAATTATCTTCTTGTTTTTTGCAATGATTTTTCCAAAAGAACTCTTCTTTTCTAAGTAAAAGAGTATTTATCTCAAGAATTACTCAATGATTTTATATGATTATTTTCAGCTATTTCAAAAACTCTTGCTGATTCTTATGCTTAATTGGGATTATTATTTTATGATATTATCTACCATGTTTTGTTGAATGGTTTATGATTAGTTTGATTGTGGATTTGATATCTTGATACTATCCACCATATTACTTTGAATGGTTAGTGTTTATGTTTAATGTTGGGGAAAAGTTAATTACATTTCAATTGTTAGTTTCAATATGAATTTATAAATTATTTATGTTTATACCCATTCATTGATTAATTAATTAAACTTATTATGTGATGGGTGGGGCCCATTATAGCCACTTGATGCATCGGTAGGTCTCATGAGACAAACTAGCCTAGCTTTGTTCTAATTATGTATGGTGTTTTGGATGAGGCCTTGATCGTATGATAATGATGTATGGTATTATGAATTCCATCATTATCAAACTATATATTTATAGTCCTTGTAATTATTTGACTATTAGAATATCCATGGTTATGTTTTATGGAATTATTTAATCATTTTTTATTCCATCTATATTATGATCATGTTTATTTTTTAAGGCATGTATTTTAATTATTCATCATGCCTCGTGTTTATGTTTATGATTACATCTGTCATATTATTTAACCTTTCTGATCATCTAATATCACACTTTTATTATGTATTATATCTCGCCAAGATGTGAAGAAGTGTATTATGAATGTCTTGCAGGGATAATCTAGGAGTTCAGGTAGCTATTAATTGATCTTCTATAATGTATTTCATTTATATATGTAATGTTGAATTTATGTATGTATCTGGTATTCCAAAACTACTAAACTATTCATTCCTTTGGGAGAAAAATTTGTTGTAATCATGCCCAGGTAAGAAAATAATGCACCATATCTAGGCAACTAGGGTTGGGGTGTTATAGATGGTATCAGAGAAAGTTTTCAAGAAAAATTGAAACTAGATATAGAAAACATAGATTGATAAAAAAATACATAAGGTTGACTTTGAGGATAATCATAAAATAACATCCTAGATGTTAGGTAAGGAAGATATTATGTGGATCTTCCAAGAAATAAATCCATGTCTGGATACTACAAGTGGACTTTGTTCTGGAATAGATGTACTTAAGATTAACAACTCTAGAAAGGTATTCTTAGCTTGAATCGAGGTCACCTAGTACATAAATAACATGCCTTACTGGACAACTGGTTTGACACTCCCAAGGGATATGGTTTGGATAATTCTTATCCTCTTTACAAGCCGTTGTGATGGATTTAAATGTAATTTTTTACTTAAATAGACCAAGGTTATGATTATGGGATTATCTGTGCATAAGAAATCAATTTATGGAACATATTCTACTAGTTAAAAATTTTGAAATATGATTCATAACCTAATATAGTGTATGCCATCATTTAGGAATGGTTTCAAGTGGATGGAGTTGAAACCACATGAATGCATGTATCCCATGTTGGGATCTCCCTCCTAAGTAATATAATGATGTTGGTTCTGGAGCTTTGACAAGTGCTGAGCAACTTAAAACAATATTGGGATAAGCAACACATTTTATGAATAATAACATTACCCGTATAGAGCATCTTTAACCACAATGTGTAGGAAAAATGTTATACCTCTTTGTAAGACAAAAACCTCAATCATTTAATAGGATAAAAACCTATTCATAGCAGAGTATGGATAAGTTTTCTTGAGAAGATATTTATCTCTTTAGGAAGTAACTAAAGGAAGAATATTTTCATGGAAGTTTATCGATTATTGGGATATGTTGATCACTGGTGTTCACTAATTCCATACCAAATGAAAGAGGATGATATTGAAAATATTTAAGGAAGTAATTTTATGGAGATATTCTTAGAAAAATACATTCCTCATGAAGATAAAGTGGATATAGAAAGGAAGTTTCCAAATATAAGATAAAAAGAGGATGAGAATGTTTCAGTGTATGAAGGTAACTTTACAAGGTTAAAAACGAATGTTGTGGACTTCATATGTAATAAAAGGAGAACGTTTGATTGATTCTTTGATCATTTAAAACCATTCCTCAAAAGAGAACTATTCTCCCAAAGTTTCTCATCATATGAAGATTTAGTCTCATGTGCTATCAAGAAAGAAAAAAAATCTCTAAGTATTATACCTTTAAAAAATGAAATAGAATTAGAGGGATGATAAACACTCTGGAAATTAAATAATGAAAAGAGGAAGAAGGGAAGAAATGATTTTCTATTCTATGATAGTTTTGGGAAGAAACACCCTAGTACATGCTTGAAGGGTATGGGTGTTTGTTATAAGTGTGGAGAAAAATACCACAAATCATGTTATTGTAAAGGAATGAAATAATCCTCCGATGTTCAATTATACAATTTCAAGGAGATGGAACATTTTGAAAAATATTTTCCTAAACATCAAGAAAACATTCCCTAGAGAAGGCCAGGGGAGCACAACCAATCTTATCTGATCAAAGCAATTGATATTGATGTTACTAATGATGTGGGGGTGGGTAATTTTCCTATTTCCTCAAACATAGAAAATGATTTATTTGATTCTGAATCATCATATTATTTTATATCTTTCCAGTTTCCTACAAAAATTATACATTTTGAATTTGATTTAATTAACGAGTTGTGAGTAAAAACTCTTAGGTGAAGTATTATTTCAATAAATATATTTCAATAAAATCCCCTTATAACACACGAACATAATTTAGTTGCTGACCTTATCATCATACCCAAGATTGAATTTGATATAATTATTTCTATGAATTGGCTTTCAAACTATGATGCGGGAATATATTACAAGAAGAATAATGTTACACGTTTTGAGGACGGTGAAGAACCCCTTATATTTAGAGTAGAGGCCTCATCATTTGATTCTTATCATGATCTACCCCTAGTAGCTATACTGAATGAAAATATTCGGTAGGATGAGATGGAAATCTATATGAGTGAGAATGAAATATAGAAATTGAGGATGTACCTGTTTTTCAACAATACATTGCTTTCTTTCCATAGGATTTTCCTAAAACATTTTTAGAATGGGAAGTTGAGTTAAATATTGATTTAATTACTAGTTCAAAACCAATATCAAAGACTCCTTATAGAATGAAAACTGTGGAGTTAGTAGAACTAAATAAATAACTAGAGGAATTGTGTTATATAGTATTTATCCTCCATAGTGTTTCTACAAGGGGAGCCCCTATTCTATTTGTCAAGAAGAAGATTTGACCTATGAGGTTGTGCATTGACTATAGGGAGATCAATGATATTATTATAAAGAAAAAGTATCTGCTTCCTCACATTGATGATTTATTTGATAAACTTCATAGAGCCCAATATTTTTCAATGATTGACCTATGATTTGTATATCATCACTTGCATGCGAGGAAGGAATATATTCCAAAAACATCATTTTGTTCCAGGTATGTGCATTACAAGTTTACAGTAATGCCTTTTGGGATAACTAATGCACCCTATGTTTTATGGGATCTAATGAATAGAGTTTTGAAGGAATATTTGATGAATTTGTTATGGTATTAATTGATGAAATATTAGTATAGTCTAAAAGCTATGGTGATCATGGGAATATCCTGCGCATTATTTTGATTACTCTTACAGGAAATTAATTATATGGGAATTTTAGAAAGTGTGATTCCCGACTTTAAAAAGTTTCTTTTCTAGGTCATATTATCTCTAAGGGTAACATTTTAGTGGATCCTATGAATAAAAAGTTAGTTCAATATTGTCCTATACTAACAAACATTAATGAGGTATGTGTTTTTATTTGTTTACATGATATTATCAGAGTTTCAATCAGAACTTCACCCGATTAGCCAACTCGTTAACCAAAATTACTCTGAAAGGGGATAAGTTCATATGGAAAAAAGAACATGAAGAATGTTTTCAATAATTGAAGAGGAGATTAGTGAATTATCCAATCCTTAATCTATCACCAGGGAATGGTGGATTTGTGATTTATAGTGATTTGTCAAAGAAATGACTCAGGGGTATCGGTATACATAATGATAGAGTTATTTCCAATGCATTAAGGTAGTTAAAAATTCATGAACAAAACTATCCAAATCTTGATCATGAGTTAGAATCTATAATCTTAACTCTAATGATAAGGAGACATCATCTCTATAGAAAATTATTTGAGATATTTACAAATCACAAGATGTTAAAATATATCATCTCATGGAAATAACTCAACATGAGGCAAAGGTGATGGCTCGAGCTACTCAAGGATTATGATTGTTCTGTACCCTTCCCCCAATGAAAACTAATAAGGCAAATGATACATTGAGCATGAAGTATCCTTGAGTTTTAAACAAAATGATAACTGAAAAGGTTCCTATGTATATTTATCTAGTAGGAATGGATATGATATGTATTAAAGAAGGTGAAACATCACTACTTTTTTAATTGGTTTCTCAACCATCTTTATTTGAAAGAGTTAAAAGTTCTCAGTTCGATGATGAGAATGTTCTAAAGAAAAATAAAACCATGCATGATGGGATCTTGGTTGACTTCATGTTTGAGGATGGAATTCTGAAATTTGGGAGGAGGTTATGTGTCCACTATATCACCGAGATAAAGAGGGACTTATTTGATGATTCTCATAGTTTTAATTCCTATATACACCCCGATAGCACTTGGATGTATAGATATTTGAAGGATCATTTCTAGTGGGACTACATGAAGCTGGAAATTGCTAATTATGCTTCAAGATGTGTATTTTGTCAATAGGTTAAGGCCGAAATACAACATCCTAGAATATTCATGATACCTATTCTTATTCCTACATGGAAATTGGATGGAATCACTATGTATTTTTTCACTGGATTACCATAAAAAGTAAGGGAGAATGATTTAATATGGGTGATTGTCGATTGTCTTACCAAATATGCACATTTCCTCACAATAATGGAGGATTTCCCACTATAGTGCCTTCCATGACATTATATTAATGAAGTTTTAAAACCTAATAGAGAACCTATATCTATTTTTTTATCGTGATCCAAAATTTTCATCAAAATTTTGGAAAAGTATTTAGAAATCTTCGGATACTAAACTTCAATTGGGTGCTTCTTATCACCCTCAAACTGACAGACAATCATAAAAGACTATCCAAACATTAGAAGACAAGTTGATATCATGTTTACATGATTTTCTAGGTATGTGGGATCAATATTTACCCATGGTGGAAGTTTCCTACAATAATAGTTTCCATTAAAGTATTCAAATGAAACCATATGAGGAAATGCCTGGATAGAGATGTCGTATACCAACATGTTGGGATGATGTTGGTGAAAGAATGCTTGTAGGTACATTTCTTGTGGAGGAAACTATAATAATGTTAATTCGTATTCAAACCCATATCAAAGCATATTGAAGCATAAAAAAGAGAGATACTGATAATCGAAGGAAGCATTTGAATTTTCAAGTGAGATATCATGTTTTCTTTAATGTATCTCCATGGAAGGGTGTTATAGGATTTGGGAATAAAGGGAATCACAACCCCAGTTAAATTGGACCTTTTAAAATTTTGGAGGGAATTGGAGTTTTGGATTATCATTTGGAAATGATACCTATCCTTTCTAAGGTACACAATGTGTTCCATGTCTCGTTATTGTGAAATTACATTTCAGACCCAACAAATATACTGAATTCTAAAGGTATAGAATTAGCCTGAATGGCTCGAATGCCTTCATTTATATTGATTTTTGATAATGCCCCTTTCAAGGGATGAGGGGGAACCCTTACAAAGCCGGTAGGCTCAGAGATTACATGGCCCGTAGGCTTAAGAGATTACATGACTAGAAGGTCTTAGGAAATTCAACCAGACTATCTACAAGGAACTGCCCCTCCCCAACATCTGCATCTTGATAGTAGCTCTCCACCTTTGCATGACTGTCTGGCTAGGCTTCCTGTGCAAGCATAGGCTGGTACCGATGGCATAGCCATACCCTCTCATTATGACAATCCATTTGGCTCTGCTCTTGTGAGTGCACCTTCTTTGAATCATTTTCCGGGGATGTTCCAATTTTGTAGTGTGTCTGGGGCCGACATTCATATGGCCCAAAGGCCTTGAAGTGGTCCTAAGGCCTTATGCTGCCCCGAAGGCCTTTAGAATAAACTTTCCCGAAGGCCTTGGGTGGCCTGAAAGCCTTGCAGGACCCGAGGACCAAACTGGTGGCCTGAAGGCCCATATGGATGATTATTTCAGGCTGCTACAGTACAGAACATTGGATACTACAGTATTGCTATAGTAACCCGGGAATATGCCTCAACCTGGATTTGATCTCGGGTCTCTTGGATGCACCTAGCGAGTCCTCACCTACTGGGATAAGGCTCATGTGCAAAACGTGTGTTGCTAACACCAACTCCCAGAGGGGGCCCCCACCCGCCAAGTGTGCACCACGTTCCCCAACTAAGAAATGGCATTGAATCACCCTGTTTATAATACGAATAGTGTTTGAGCCTGGTAGGACTCGATCCTACACCAGTTCCCATGTAGAGCGAGGGGTACAACCTGCAGGTACCACTCGGCTAACACCCCATGGGATAAACGTGTGTTGCTAACACCGACTCTCGGAGGGGGCCCCCACCAGCCCAAGTGTGTGCGACGTTCCTTAACTATGAAATGGCTTTGAATTGCCCTGTTCATAATACGAATAGTGTTCGAGCCTAGTGGGACTTGACCCTACGCCAGTTCCCATGGAGAGTGAGGGGTACAACCAGCGGGTACCACTCAGCTAACACCCCATGGGTTTAAAGTGTGTTGCTAACACCGACTCCCAGAGGGGCCCCCCACCAGCCCAAGTGCGTGCCACGTTTCGCCAACTAAGAAATGGCTTTGAATCTCCCTATTCCTAATATGAACAATGTTCGAGCCTGGTTGGACTCAATCATGCGCCAGTTCCCATGGAATGCGAGGGGTACAACCAGTGGGTACCACTCGGCTAACACCCCATGAGAAAAACATGTATTGCTAACACCGACTCCCATGGGCAGCCCCCACCAGTCTAGGTGCGCGCCACGTTCCCCAGCTAATAAATGGCTTTGAATCACCCTATTCTTAATACGAACAATGTTCGAGCCTGGTGGGACTCGATCCTGTGCCAGTTCCAATGGAGTGCGAGGGGTAAAACGTGTGTTGATAACACCAACTCCCATAGGGGGCCCCACTAGCCCAAGTATGTGCCACGTTCCCCAGCTAAGAGATGGATTTGAATCACCCTGTTCATAATACGAACAGTGTTTGAGCCTGGAGGGACCCGATCCTATGCCAGTTCTCATGGAGAGCGAGGGGTACGACCAAAGGGTACCACTTGGCTAACACCCCATGGGGAAAAACGTGCGTTGCTAACACCGACTCCTAGAGGGGGGGCCCACCTGCCCAAGTGCGTGCCACGTTCCCTAGCTAAGAAATGGCTCTGAATCGCCCTGTTCTTAATATGAACAGTGTTCGAGCCTGGTGGGACTCGATCCTGCACTAGTTCCCATGGAGAGCGAGGGGTACAACCAGCGGGTACCGCTCGGCTAACACCCCATGGGAAAAAACATGTGTTACTAACACCGACTCCCAGAGGGGGGCCATAACCAGCCCAAGTGTGCACCACGTTCCCAAGCTAATAAAGGGCTTTGAATCATCCTTTTCATAAAACGAACAGTGTTTGAGCCTAGTGGGACTCGATCCTGCACTAGTTCCCATGTAGAGCGAGGGGTACAACCAGCGATTACCACTCGACTAACACCCCATGGGAAAAACATGTGTTGCTAGCACCGAATCCCAGAAGGGGGCCCCTACCAGCCAAAGTGTGCTCTATGTTCCCCAACTAAGAAATGGATTTGAATTGCCATGTTCATAATACGAACAGTGTTAAAGCCTGGTGGGACTCGATCTCACGCTAGTTCCCATGGAGAGCGAGGGTACAACCAGCGGGTACCACTCAGCTAACACCCCATGGAAAAATCGTGTGTTGCTAACACTGACTCCCAGAGGGGGCCCCCACCAGCCCATGTACGTGCCATGTTCCCAGGATAAGAAATGGATTTGAATCACCCTGTTCATAAAATGAACAGTGTTCAAGCCTGGTGGGACTCGATCCTGTGCCATTTCCCATGGAGAGAGAGGGGTACAACCAGCGGGTACCACTCGGCTAACACCCCATGGGCTAAACGTGTGTTGCTAACACCGACTCCTAGAGGGGGCCCCCCACCAGCCCAAGTGCACGCCACGTTCCCCAGCTAAGAAATGGATTTGAATAGCCCTGTTCATAATACAAACAGTGTTCGAGCCTGGTGGGACTCAATCCTGCGCCAGTTCCTATGGAGAGTGAGGGGTACAACCAGCAGGTACCACTCAGTTAACACCCCTAGGGAAAAACGTTTGTTGCTAACACCAACTCCCAGAGGGGGGCCGCCCCCAGCCCAAGTGCGTGCCATGTTCCCCTGCTAAGAAATGGATTTGAATCACCCTGTTCATAATACAAACATTGTTCGAGCCTGGTGGGACACGATCCTACTTCAGTTGACACAAAGAGCGATGGGTACAACCAGCGGGTACCACTCGGCTAACACCCCATGGAAAAAACGTGTGTTACTAACACCGACTCCAAGAGGGGGGCCCCACCATCCCAAGTGCACGCCACATTCCCCAGCTAAGAAATGGATTTGAATAACCCTGTTCATAATATGAAGAGTGTTCGAGCCTGGTGGGACTCGATCCTGCTCCAGTTACCATGGAGTGTGAGGGGTACAACCAGTGGGTACCACTCGGCTAACACCCCATGGGCCTCAAACGTGTGTTTCTAACACCGACTCCCAGAGGGGGACCCCCACTATCCCAAGTGTGCGCCACTTTCCCCGTCTATGAAATGGATTTGAATCTCCCTATTCATAATACAAACAGTGTTTGGGCCTGGTGGGACTCGATCCCGCTCCAGTTCCCATGGAGAGTGGGTGGTAAAACCAGTGGGTACCACTCGGCTAACACCCCATGGGAAAACATGTGTTACTAACACTGAATCCTAGAGGGTGTCCCCCACCAGCCTAAGTGTGTGCCACGTTCCCTATCTAGGAAATGGCTTTTAATCAGCCTGTTCATAATACGAACAGTGTTCGAGCCTGATGGGACTTGATCCTGCGCCAGTTCCCATAGAGAGAGAGGGGTACAACCAGCGGGTAGAGGTACCTTGTAAAAATCATAAAATTGAAGAGGTGACATGGAAGCCTATGGAGCATATGACGAAGAACTACAAAAAATCTTTTTATGAGGTAAAATTCTTGTAATTTAGAGAATTAAATTCTTATATGTAGGGAATAATGTAACATTCCATGTAAATAAATAAAAATTTAATGTAGAATGATTGCAACACTGGGTCTCTATGAAAAAAGACACTTTGTATCATATATATAATATAATTATATTATGTTAATGGAACATCCAACATCAATCTCTTTACTCTCTCTCTTTTATTTTAAAAATGAAATCACCATCTGGGAGGTGCCGATTTACAACCTCCATGGTCAACTAACCTTCATTCTTAAATTTCTCCTTATGTTATGGTCATGAAATGATTTTTATTGTTTATACAAACTATTATATATTTATTATAACCTATATTAAGTTTTGTTCCTAATATATAAATATATATATTCATAATATTAAGACATACTACAAAAATAGTTTTCAACATTCAAAATAGCGCCAAAATAATCTAAATGATTTTGATTAGTGATTCACCTAATAAATCATCCTTAAACTATATAAAAAATGTATTATAGGACTATTTAAGATTGTAAATTTTCATAATTAACATATAAATCCAATTCTAGTGAATTATATCTCTTCCACATGTACTCTATTAATTATAAAAAAGAAAACCGATTGTGAAAATCAGTGAAACAGACACTCCAAAATGACATAATTGAATCATATAACCTATCAATAAGGACATAAATGAACTTAATAAAATTATTATAATCTAAATAAATGTCTAATAAGTCTTTAATTATGTTATTAGAATGTTTAATTTCATATTCTAGGACCTTAAGTTCAAGAGCGGAACATATTCAGACATAAGGTAATGGTTTTCTCAACTCACTTTCATTCCCATTAAATATGCCTTACACAACACTAATTCTTGTATGTGGTGTATGTATACTTACCATTGATGTATCATGCAATTAATATATTTATTTTCATGGTATTTAATGTATCATTTAATGTTTATTAATTTTTCTTCATAAGATTCAATTTATTTCCAAGTGGTTAGTGTTTTCTACCCAAACCTCCATTTATTTCTGGTAACTCTTTGTCTTTCTTAATCCCAATTAAATTATAATTTATTCCCATGAAATCATCATACATTCTCTATGAATTTATTATATATATGTACCAACTAGAATCCTTTTTTTATTTTTCCATAGAGATACATGTTTTAGAATGTTTTTTAAAAAAATCTTCCCAAAATACAAGCCCGATTCAAGGGAATTTCTTGAATTATTACTTATTTTCAAGGGCACTGTATAATCAGTTTTTTAGAAACAATTATTTTTCTAAAAAAAAAAATTTATTATGAAAAAACTACTTTAATTCACTTCTGGTTTTATAAAAATCTAATTCAAAATTAAATCTTCTTTTCAAAGTAAAATGGTATTTATCTCAAGAATTACTCGATGATTTTATATGAGTATTTTCATCTATTTCAAAACTCTTGTTGATTATTTTGTTCTATTGGGATTAATATTTTATGATATCAACAAACATATTTTATTGAATGGTTTATGATTATTTCTATTTAGGATGTTCTATCTCGATACCATTCCCCATATACTCTAAATTGTTTATGTTTATATTTAATGATTGGGGAATATTATTTAAATTTCATAAGATAGTTTCTATATGATTGTATATTTTTCTAGGTTTATCCCCATTCATATGAGTAATTAATTAGACATATTAGATGATGGGTGGGGCCATCTATAGCCCCTTGATGTATCGATACGTCTTATAAGATGAACTAGAGTCTTCGAATAAGGCCTTGAAAGTATGGTTATTTATGATCTTAGCACAAGGCTTTGATGGCCTGATTATGATGTCCAATATTATGTATTCCATCATTATAAAGATAGTGATTGATATTCTAGGAGATTATTTGAATAGTATAATATACATTATTATGTTTTATGGAATTATTTAATTATATTTTATTCTAGTTATATTATGCTAAAGTATATTTTCTAAGGCATGCATTTTTAGAAATTCATTATGAATATTATTTATGTTTATAATTTATTCTGCTATATTGTTTACCCTTACTGAGAATCTGAGATCACCCATTTCACATGTTTTATTTTCCCCTGGTTGTGAAGAATTATATAATGAATGACTTGAAAGGATAATTAAGGAGGTTATGTGTGATTCAAAAGAAGTTGATATGTTGTATTTCCTTTCAATTTGTATTGTTGAACTTTTGTATGTATCTAGTTTTTCAAAAGTACTAAACTATTCAATCTTTCAGGATAAAACTTATTGTAATCATGCCAATGAAATAAAATACTACACTGCCTCTGGGCAATTGGGGTTGGTTCCTTACATAAACAATATAGAAATGTAACAAATGGAAACACATAAAATTGAAATCACTGGATAATTCATAATCAATAGGGAAGGGAAAATAAATAAAACTATTTCCAATTAATCAATGAAGTAATAATAAAATTCATCCATAGATAAATTTAAAGAAAAAATATCATGGAACTAATAATTTCTTACTAAATGTTGGAAATTCTTAAATATCATATATTATATTTCACAAGAACGTGATAACTTTACCATCAAGATAAATCCTCAATAATGTTTAAAATATACTAGGTATAATCTGATTTTGTTTGGCCAACCACAACTTTACTTTCAAGACATGTCATAAGAAAGTTTAAAAATTCTTGTAAATAAATGGGAAGGGTTTTTCACCAATTGATTCATCCCATGAGACTATTGATACATCGAGGGGATTTAATTAACTAGTCCCCAACCCATATGGTGAATGTTCAAATAATTCATAATATATTTAATAATTTATTTTATCCATAAAATATTTTCCTTATCAAATATTCAGATTTAGTAACAGATACAGATTTATCCATGTTTCCCTTGTAAATCAAATAACATTCAATTTAAAAACATATGTAAAAATTTTATACAACTTAGGAAATAACCATATCCATCATACCAGAATATGAATATCACAAAAAAAATGAAAATTATTTATGAAAGTGATTATTTTAATTGAAATTTAACAATCACAAAATAAAGTTAGATCGAAAGATTACTTTTACAAGTTTTTAATTTTCAAGATAAATACCCTCATATGAGAAAATTCAAAGTAAATAATTAAACAACATGAATATAAAAGGTTTTTTGAGTTAATAAATAAAAAATTTCAGTATATACACCAAAAAAATTAATAAGGGGCAAATATGACATTTATCTTAAAGATGTAAAAAAAGGGAGGAAAATATCTCACTACTTGAGTAACTTTTGAATCACGAGATACATGAAAGTATAAAATCAATTAAAACTTTTAATATCTTTAAATAAATTAAATTAATGATATAAAATTTCATAGGAAATGGTATACACCACACAAAATAAATTATTGGTGAATAAGGAATAAGTCTCACAGAAATAAAAGTGAGACTAGAAATTCCCTTACCTTGTATTTCAATTTGGGATAATGTTCACTAACCTCCTATAATGGTATTAATAATATTTTAAAATTATAATTGAACCATAATAACATTTATACTATCATATATAATATTAATATAGTGACTTATTACCCTTTTTTGACAATAATTCATTATTTTCATCGTTTTAGGTGCTAATCGTCATGTTTTTTTAGTATGTTTTGACTTGTTATTTTTGTTCTTATTGTGATGATCACAATTTCATAATCTCCATGATGTAATCCGAGATTTAAATATAATATATTTTCATTATATTTTTATTTATATTAAACCATAATATTTGGAGATATGAAATGAAATGTGTCATTCATGGAGATGGTTGGTCGTATGTGCCAATGAACACTACATCCATTTCCTTATCACATTTTACGATTCAGTGGAATATATATATATATATATATTATCATTAAATTATCATATCTATTTTATATATATCACATATATTTATTAAAACCTTCCATAATACATTCCATGTAAAGTGTGAATGAATCAAGTCGTTTTAAGGAGCCAGTAGTCCACACGTCCACAAATGATAATATCATATTCCCAAAAAGTATAAATCATGAATATATGTGTTATTTAATAATTCCAGAAGCATAAATCTATTATAATTATTCTTTATATCATATATAAACTATAAATCCATCATTATTTCTAACATTGAATGGTGATAATGTAATAACGAAAGGCATCAGTTTGCGAGGTGGTAATCCACCGTATACAATGATGATGTTTGCACATCCCATTTTATGGATGTCTGTAAAAGTGTATGTCAAAAACATGAAATAAAAACATTACATTCGATTGATAATACTTATATTATTATATATAATAATATAATGACAATATAATTGGTGGATAATGAAATGAAACAAAAGTGATTATTGAAGAATGTAACCACTTATTTGGGAAACTCTTTTTGATTTATAACAAAAGACTTCCCTCGATAGATTTATGAAAAAATAAGGATTCTTGGATTAGCGTAAAAAATTTGGTAGATTATTTGAAAATATTTTTGATGATACAAATGGATTTGGAGGTGTTATTAAGTGGGAGGGGTGAGTTCCCTTTTATAGTGGAGGAGTATCTTTCTTGTAAATATAAAAAGTTAAACACTATTGAGCATTCTCACATACATCATGTGCCATAAATAAGGAAATATTTTTACAAAAGAGAGTATATGGTTGAGATATTTCCATAAAATAGGTTTTGGACATGTTTATGGGTCATTTTTTCACTTAAGTGTATTGTTTATCCCCTAGTTAGGAGAGTTTTTCTTCTTAATTTATTTAATTAATTTTAATTAATTTCCCAAATATTTTTGTGAAAAAATTATATTGACCATAAAAGAAATTATACATTATTAATATTTAAAATATTTAATCCATTTTTCTAAATTAAAATCATATAAGTTGAAGAAATTATTTTTATATTAATCCAACAGATGGGAAGGAAAAGATGGTTCTTAATGTCAAAATGTTCAAAACATCACCAAGTTTTTATATTTCAATTCAATATAAAATTTATTCTAATTACCTAAATTGGATTAATATATATAAAACTTATCTAATTAAAATTTAATACCAATTAATAATATAGTTTATCCTTATTAATAAAATTTAGGAAAATTAGTTTTCCATTCAAATTTAGTATTTTTCACCATTAATTAAAAAATGAAACTTCATAGAAAAATAAAAAAAATGAACCTAACCTAAATTATAATTTCTTTTATTAATTAATTATTTTTATTTTGACAAATAGGATTTATAAAATTGAAAAAAGTTGTTTTAAAACTAGTGCACCATTAAAAGGCACCAAAATTGACTTGTGAAAAATATCGGTTTTTATCTGTAAAATTTGGTCTGTTCAAATATTATACCAATAAAATCCATTGGATGAATTTAAAAAATATTTTATTGAATATATAATATTTATATATTTATTAATATCATTCATTAATAGTAATTAATTTAATTTATTAAGACAAAACACCTTTGAGAGCATAAAATGGTTTGTTTATAAAAACATTTCCTTTATATTCAATTGGTTTTTTTCATTTATAATAAATTGATTAACAATGAATTAATTTTATATTTATTTAATAAATATATTTCAATATGTTAGTCAATCATATTCATAGATTTTAATTTAACTAAGTTGTTATATTTTATTATGTTAAATAATAATATTAATAGTTTTTGGTTAAACTCATTAATGCATCCAAAGAAAGCTATCAAAGAAAGTATTTTTCGCATGTAAAACAATCTAAGTTAGTATCACATAAAATTTATTATGTAAAATATATTGAATTAATTTTAAAATAGATAATATATTGTTTAGTATCGGGATGATATATTTTATTCTACACTTGGTGATATGGGTCATACGTTATATCGAATAGAATGTTCTTAAATTATCATTATAGGGTGTTATAGTCTCCCTATATAAATTAAATTATGTCCTCTCAATTTAGACATGATATCACTAATACATGATCTGATATTTGAAAATTACCTTGTTGAAAACCTCATATCGTAAAATATTTTTTTATATATTATCTTAATACGAGATAATGAAAAGTATGAAGGTGACATGGTCTAGAATATAAATAGGTTTCTACATAAGAGAACATTAATGTCAAGTAAAAATACAGACATGGTGGAAAAGATTAAAAAATAAAGGGACCGATTGAGGTCATTGATCAAAAACATGTTAATGATACATTTAATGTTGGGGGTCTCAAATCCATAAATATATAATGAATTAAAATACCATCGGTTAAACAAAAATGAAGGTATTAGGATTTTTTTCATATTCATTTCCTAATATTTTAGACATCATTTATTGAATGAGAATAGAAGAAAATATACTTACTTGTTACCTTTCAAATTTGAAAGGAAAATTTAATTTTTGTTCTGATTTGAACAAATTCTAATTCAACCCTTACTCAATGAAATGAATATCCAAATATGATTTTTTATTTTTGAAGCACTACATTTTTCTTTTAACAAGTCATACGACCAATAACATTGGTCTTTATATCTATCTCTAACTGTTTTACGAAACCGACATGGTTAATAACTAAATCTCTAAGCCAAAAAGTAATGCAATTGTTTCATCATTAATATTTATTCGGCAAATTGTTTAACTAAAAATGATTACATATTGACCCGAACATTTCGCAGTCCAGTGGTAGGCACAAAACCGTTATCTTCCTTCATTTAGGGGTTCAATCCCCACCACCTTATTGGTTTTCCTTTTTCTAAAACCCTATTAATATAATTTCCAAAATATCTATGATGTAAATCCTTGAAATTTACTCATTAAATCCCATTTTCTCTATGGTTTTCAATACACCATTTTTATAGAGCCTAATAATATGATTTCACTATTATTACAATTCCATTAATAATAATAATAACACTAATGGTTATCAATAACTTTAAACTTGTGGCTCTAAAATGTATGGTCATTATTCCTCAAATATATTTTGAACTAAAAAAATATTTAACTAATGAGTTATATTTCCATAAATTCTGGACAAAATATTATTTATCTTTGTATACTACAGTTACATAAAACATAAAAATAGGTTTTTAAGAGATAAAACATATGATCAACCTTAATATCATAATATTTTGATGGAATCCATGACTCTTGTGTTAATGAATACATGTGTGCTTCTATGATAATCCTCAAAGTCTATCATAGTTTTATATTCCCTAAACTATGTTTTCATCGATCTATTTCTCAATGTAAAATCTATACTTAGTTTGGTACAAACTATAGCGACCAGACCGAAAATCGCAGAGTCTGTGTCTACTACCATTATAATAGAATTATTACAAGGAATCAAATCCTGAAGGGCTAATAAATTTTTCGTTCTTAGTAAACTATATACATACATGAGTCTCGAATTAAAAATGTGTAGACAAATTAAAACATAATTTTTTTAAGGAAAATAAATTTATTCCCTCTAGAATATGTTTTCATATCTATCTTAGTAAACTTCATGGAATCCTTGGGAAAAGAAATAAAATTAAGGGTGAGCTAACATTATTTGTATGGGTAAAATAAAGTGGATGTAATAATGAAAAAATGAGTATAATCAATATGGAAAGGTAATAATAGAAAAAACCCACCATATAATCAATAAAATTAGAAGAAAGTGCATAAACAATATGGATTGTGAAATAACTGAATGAACATGACATATAACCAATAAACTGAGAAGGAAGTGGATAAAAAATATGGAAAGGTAATAAATGAAAACACATTCCATTAAAATAACTAGATAAGGAATAATCAATATAGAAGGAAAAATAACAAAAACACATGCCTGTAATTTATGAATTGAGAATGAAATGCATCGATAGATAATGTTAAAGTAAAAATCTCATGGATAAAAAAAAATGAATACTGGATGAAGAAAATGATTTATTATCAGACACCATGTTTCCCAGGAACATGATTCATTTACCATAGAGATATATTCTCAAGACAGTTTATAACATACTGGGTAAAAAATTATTTTGTTTTGAATAACCATAACTCTACTATCAATACCATTCACAAGACAGTTTAAAACTACTTTGAAACAAACATGAAGGGTTTTTTTCACCATCTGAATTCATCCCATGAGACTATTAATTCATCACATGGCCTAAATTAATCAATATAAAACCTGTTTAGTTCATATAAAAATAATTACACTTATATAAAATAATAAATTTAATTCATAAACAATGTGCACTATTAAATATTTATATTGAGTAAACAATACATATTTATTAATATATCCCTTGTAAATCAAATAAAATTAAATGTATGAAACCATATGTAAAAATGTTATATAGTTTATGAAAAAATCAAATACATCATACATTAATATGTGTATCTCAATTAATTATAATTTTCAATGAAAAAGGATGATTATAAATTTATTATTTTTAATTAATGTTAACAATCACAAAAGGAAGTGAAATTACAAGATAACTTTTACCAATTAGTAAATTTCAAGATAAATCCCCTTGTATGAGATAATTAAAAGTAAAAATTTAAATATCTTGATGTTAAAAGTATTCATGATATAATATATTAAAAGGTTTAGTATATACTCCACAAAAAATATAAGTAGTGAATATGAAATTTTTCTCATAGTTGAAAAAAAGTGAGATGAAAATCCTTTACTAATTGAGTACGTTTTGAATTGTGAAATATCTGAAATAATAAAATCAATTCAAACTTTTATTGTCATGAAATAAATTAAATATTTGATATAACATGTCATAGGTCATTATATACAACACACATGAGAATAGAGTGTTGAATATGGAATAAGTCTCATAATAATAAAAATTAGACTAGAGATCCCTTTACCATGCATTTCTTTTTGGGTGAATATCTTTTAAACTCCTGTATAATTATTTTAAAAATGTTACTAACTTATACCATAACCATTCACATATTTATAATATCATATATGATCTTTTTATAATATCTTTTTTCCCGTTTGTTAACAATCATTCATTATTTTTATCATTTCAGGTGTTAATTGTCATGTTTTCGGGTAGGTTTAGCTTGTTTATTTTATTAATTAAATCATGATTTAATAATATACAGGATTTAAATCATGATTTAAATATAATATATAGTTTTTATATATTTTTTTATAAAAATCCATAATATTTGGATATATGAAATGAAATGCACCGTTCATGGAGACGGTAGGTTGTGTGTACGCATGAATGCTACATCCATTTCATTATCGTATTTAGAAAGTAATTGAAATATACATATTATTGCATCCCGGTATTTTCTTACATTACTATTACATCATTGAAAAGATAAAAAACATAATTTTATTACACATAGAGGATCCAAAGGTTTAGTGTCTTGGGAAAAATAGGACCACACATAACAAATACAACATCAAGAATAAACATTTATTTAATTTATTCTTCTCTAGATTCTTATTGGCACTTGTCCTCTCCTTAGTACATGTAGACACCTGAGGATATAAATCATAAGGGGTGATCTAGAAGCCCAGTAAGAGGATAGATAAGAAAAATATAACATGGGGTGAGCATAATCATAACATAGGAAAAAGATCATGAACACGAGAGGAGCAAAAATAAAAGACTTAAAAAGTGGCAATGCCTAAAAATGAAACATCATGTATTAGTGGTTAACTACCCCACATAATTTTGAACTAGAATAGAATCTTGTTAAAAAATAATTTCACATTTAATCATGAGATTCATCACTTTACCCAATTCATTGCAGTGCTATATAATTCCGGGTGCACCCGTCACATTTAAACATTCATATTGCGCTATATAATTCTGGGCGCACCCGTCACATCATAACATTATCAGTTATCATGAATGCCAAGATGAACATATAATATAAATCAACATAATGAACCCATGAAAATTAATGGGTTTTATCTCATAATAACACATTCATAATCTTTGAGTTCTTAATAGAAAGAGGGAATAACACCCATGTTACAAGAACCGTCCACATTAAGTGAGAAGTGAAAGGGGCATTCTCAAAAAAAGAGTTCTTTTGGAAAACATTTTGTTCGACATAAAAACCACTGAAAAACATTTATATCCCAGAAAGGAAAAGGCAATGATGAAAAAATGATCTTTATGGAGTAACTATATCATGAATTGAGTGAAAGTGGGAGAACCCGAAGGAAGAAAATTGGGTTCAAGATTTCCCCTTACCATGTACCCGAATGATTCCTTCACTTTAATGTCCTGTATAATGACATTATATTCACTAATTAGACATCCAGAACCATGTGTAAATTAATAGGGTTCCTTCTAGTTTCATTATGTCATATTGTGTTCCTTATTATGACTTATAGAGTTTAGAAACATTGTTCGAGGATGTTCGTTTTTATGGTTTTTCTTGGGTGGTTCACTTGTATTCTTAAATTGAAGTTCGGGTAGAACATGGTTAAACATCCAGAAATGATATTACATGTTATTAATGATATTACAGGAGATTTAATGATTTTATAATGTACCACATTATATCAATGTGGATGAATCATTAGATAAGAATCAAACAAAGATTGTGTGGGTTAATTTTAGCGGTTTTTCGATCAGAATGAACTTGTTTTAATTTATCCCTTAGTAATATGTTCATAAGTCCATCCCAAAACGTTAAATAGAACATAATAAATAATAAATATTCTGTTTTAACCATAAAAATGGTTTCATGACCATATCTGAAGGTATAAATGGAAGAATAGATCATGTTGTTTTTGAAGGTGATAAATTTAACACCTCATGAATAACGTTCTCTTTAACAAAATAAAAGGAAGAGGGAAAGGGTGAGGGGTGCTATAATATCACATTAGCATCATAAAATTACATTAGATTTATAATACTATATTTACAATACAATTTAGATGAAAATAGGTGGGGAGAGATCAAGAAATGAAGTTGAACTTGAAAAGAAAATAAAGGAGAAGAGGGAGAGAAATTACCTCTAGAATCCTCCTCTTGAGAACCTCCTTAAGGGCCTAAGATTGGTCTTTTGATGAGACCATCAGATCTTGGAAGTGGGGGAGGGGATAGGTAAGGTGTTTGGGCAGAGTTTAGAGAAGGCTTGGTGCTTGATAGGTGTGAAGAAATGAGGGTGTGGAGGGTGGCTTTTATAGTGGAGGGGAGAGGGGTTTCCCTAATATAAAAATCATTAGTTTATTATTTCCCCACAAGACAAGGAATAGTGAATCTTGAATGACCATGAATTGTAATTTTATAATGTAATACCGAACCAAGTGGGCTTGCATTAGCAGAGCATCATCGATGACTCATTTAATCCATTATTTAGCAATTATTGTTAATTATCGGATTCTACTATTCATCAAAATTTCAAGTATCTCAGAAAAATACAAAAAATTTACCCCATCCATTCTTTGACATGTAGAATCCAAAAATGAACTCAATTTTTCAAAAATAATTTTGTAGATATTATTAATTTAATATTTAATTAAAATCACAATTTACTTAAAAAGTTGTTTTTAAGATTAAAACAGATTTATAGTGATTTAAAAATTACATATGGTCTTATAAAATTATCTAAAAACTATAATACATTGATTCAACAATTTATGAATACATTTGATGGAAATAAATATTATTTTAAAATAATTAATTAATTATAATTAATTATTTATGACTTCCAAAATAATAAAACGTTTACTAAGGTCAAGTTTTCACTTTCTAAGATGTATAAATTTTATTTAATTATTTATAGGTAATGTTACTATTATGTTGGATGATTTAATATTCAGAAGGGTCATATTACTATTCATATGGGTATGTTACTATTCATAAGGGTATGTCACTATTCACTAAAAATTATTTTTCTTTCATTAGACTCCAAAAAATCATCTTAAACACAACCGTGTATGTCATATTTTTGAAATTCAAAACATAGAAGTGAAAAACGTATGTTTAAAGGTCACTTATCACTTAGTAGTTCATTATGTTGTGATTTCATGTTATTTTATGACATAAATATAAGTAGATAATTTTCATTGAGAAACTTTAGGTTGTTACACACACATATATATAATAAGTATCATATCATATTTATGTTATATATATCCCATATTATTATTAAATATCTATCTATTTCATTCCATGTAATGTGTGAATGAATCACATCTCTTTGAGGAGGTGGTAGACCATACATCCATAAATGATGTTATCATATTCCAACAAAATGGAAAGAAAGAATATATGTGTTATATAATAATTATAAAAGAATAAGGAAATTTTAAAAATAATTATATCATATATAAACTATAATTCCATAATTATTTACAAATTTGAAAGGTGTTAATGGAAGAATAAATGATATTAATTCATGAGGTGGTAGTCTACCATACACACTAACGATGATTGTGTATCCCATTTGGTGGAAGTTTCTGAAAGTTTATGTTGTACCCATTACATAACAAAATTAAATTATATTGAGTATAATTATGTTATTATATTGTAATTATATAATATGAATTTAAGATGTGGATAAATAAATGGAGCAAAAGTGATTATTGATGAAAGTTACCTCTTATTCTAGTAACTCCTTTTGGTTTAGAGAAAAATAATTTATTACTTGTATTTCTTTCCCAGATTTATCCTTCTAGGAATAAGTTAGGAAGGACAAGATATTATTTTGGAAGTTTTAAAAGGATACAAAGGGCTTGATAGGTGTGAATAAGTGGGAGTGGTGAGTGCCTCTTTATTGTGGAGGAGGAGTGCTATTCTTCTAAATATAAAAGGTAAATACTATTAAGAGGTCTCTCTTACTTCATGTTCCTAAAATAATATACCAAATTAGATAAAAAAGGATATAGTTGATATATTTCCATAAAATATTATTTTTACTTGTGTCTCAGTCATTTTTTCCATTAAGACTAAGGTTTAGCCTCTGGTTAAGAAATTTTTTTTCTTAATCACTATAATGACTATAATTACATTAAAGAAATTTTTTTCAAAAACTGAGGTGAAGTTAATAGAAATTATAAAATTTTCTCATTTAAAATATGGAATTAATTATTCAAAATTCCAATCACATAATCTTTAGAAATTAATTTAAAATTAATCTCACAGAAGAGATGGAAATGCGAGGTTTTAAAGTTAAAATGTTCATAAGTTCACTAAGTTTATTTATTTAAATTAAATATAAATTTTATTCCAATTACCAAAAATTAATTAATATATATAAAATATAATTAATTAAACTCTAAAACAAAAAAAATTATTTTTACATTAAATATAAATTAGATTAAAAATAGTTTTCGATTAAAATTTAGTATTTTCAATATTCTTCAAAAAATGAGACTTCTCAAAAAAATTACAAAATTTAATCCTAAACTAATTTTTAAATTTATCTTTAAAACAAATCTATCTTAAAAAGAAAAAATTTAAAAGTTTTAAATACTAGTCTTAAAACAACTACGTCATTAAATGGCGGTAAAATTGGCTTTGGAAATATAACTGTTTTTATGCATAAAATGAGGTTTGTTTTTATCTTATGACAATAATATATATATGATGAATTTTGGAAATATTTTATTGAATACATAATATATATATTTCTTTCATATAGTTAAAAAATATTAATAAATTTACTTTATTAAGATCAAACACCTTTGGGAGCATAAAATAATTTTTTTCTAAAATAATTTCCTTTATATTTAACTGGTTTTTATTTTGATTTATATTAAATTTGTTATCAATGAACACATTTTATATTTTTGTAAACAATATATTATCATATAATAGTTAATAATATTCATAACGCCTTGTTTAATAGTTGGGTTACATATTATTATACTAAATAAGAATATTAATAGTATTCTGTAACACTCAGTATTGCATCTAACACAATCTATCTAAGAAAGTCATTGTGACATGTAACACAATATAAATCAGTATCACATGCATTTTAAGTTATAAAATATATTTAATTTATTTTAAAGTATTGAATATATTTACAAATCTAATTATTTTATATTCCCCTATACACTTGGTGTTTCCTGTCATGCTTGTTATCGAATATAATGATCATACATTAGAATTTTGGGGCATTACATAGAAGTAAGGATGTTAAAGTAAAATACACCAAATAATGGGAAGATCATTTGTATCTGGTTAAATGGTCTAATATGTACATAAGAAAACCCATTGACGAATCCGTCGATGAGTTCCTAACATATAACTTCATTTTATACTCTAAGCTCACCTCCCTAGATGGAACTGCCCATTATCAGAACATATCATATACTAGATCATCCATTTGAATACATGATCATAATTATTTTGAAAACCATATAAAAATATCCAAACAAGATAAATAGATTCCCTATGATGCTATCAACTAGGGTTGTGAAAACATGTATCACATATCAATAACTATTCAATAATAAACCATTTGGAGAAAAATCTTAATGTCAAAACTCATCATAACCTAAATACACTTATAATAAAATGCCTCATTTAAGTTCACATGAAAATCAATAATAATCAAATTCTTTTAATAATACTAACAAGATCATTTAACATAAGGTTTTATGGGGATTAAATTATTGGTGTAACCGTTTTCTAAAAAAAATCATTCAAGGTTCCAAACTGGCCCATGAATTTAAGATAACAATTCTATGGATAAATCATTTTTTTGTAAATTATCCTACAAACCATATACAATTTTAAATCAATTTTTTAAATGAGAAAGTAAAACTCACATTACAATCACTAAATACAACATGCCATTAACATAAATAAGAACAATACGAGTGAACAACTATGAAAACCCCAAAAACATATATCATCTTTGAGAAACCTAATAACATATCATAGAAACACATCAAATTCTAGTTAAATTAATTAATAACCAATAAATCCTTTAAAAAAATAAAAATGATATCATTTTGAAGTTTAATACATCATTTAAAATACCAAATCACTGGATAAAATCATCTATGACATACTAGAAAACATTGACCACCCACAAATTCTATTCATGTTGAAATAAGAGTAAGAATCCACAAACACAATTTTTTATTTTAAAAAATGAAGTCATAAAGAATTAATTAATAACATATAAAATGTTAAAGATGAAAATAATTTTAAGTAAATGCGTTTCACAAAAATATTCATAACATTTATTTTCAAGGAATGGAAGTAACATATAATATATGATGTCCCCAACCCAAATAAAACTAATTGATGTCTCGGATGGTGGCTCCATGTGGGTTGAAGCATGACTCCCCCAACCCTAGAGGCATTCTACTAGTAGTAAGGGTCTTGGGTGTTACCGTAGGTATATTATACCCTCATATAAGATTAATAAAGTACCTAAATAATCAAAAAACATCCATCACATATAAAAAAGTATGCACAATCAATAAAACATAAATATTCTATATAAAATATATTATAGAATCTTGGAGTCTTATATAACAATTAATATCCCATTTGGATGACCTCATGTAAAAAATAAAAAATGAGTAAGTGAGAATAAAAATACAGGAGTGGATCTACCACCATCCTCAAGCCTAACGTCGTCCAAATATCAATACTCTATTTGAGCTACCCCACTCTATTGTGAAAAAATAGGCCTCTTCCCTACCTAAAGACATAATAATTTAGGAATTTTCAGGAACCTATATGACTTGCATACCTATGTAATGTTTTAATAATAATTAGTCAGGAAAAATGGGGTCCCTAACATTACCAGTATAATAGTTCAGAAACACGTTACATGCTCATGTTAGTAAAATAATATAACTTGAATGAATAAAATAAAATAACAACCCTTGGACCTGGGGTTCAAAAGAGACACCCTAGATCGAGAAAACCAACTTTTGAAATATCTGGATGTTTCTAATATCATTGAATACGATGAAATATAATTTCAAGAATAAAATCCATATCATACAGAACATATAAGAAATCCCAAATAAGAATAATAGGTAAATCCTAGGAAACAACCCAAAATTGTATGCTAGAAAAATTTTCAAACACCAGATAATAATATCAGCATTCCATAAATCAATACTCATAAAATCCAAGAGAATAATATTTCCATGCCATATAGTACCTATCATATCACCGGATCCTAGGGGTATCCTAAGAATCTCTTATACCTATTGCAATAATAGGATCATATAGAGTATATTAGGTTTCCCATATTGGAAATAACTAAATCCAACATCATAACACAACCATTCCTTTCCATTATGATAAACAAAAGAATCCCAGACATATGAGGAATCCATAATAATCATTAATAAAATTTAATATTAGGTCACACCCTAGGAATTACACATAGGTAGAACTACCGCATCGAAGGTAAAAATGTGGGAATTCTATATATTATTAGTAATTGACACTAAATAATAGGAATTAATAAAACAATTCTACATAGAAATAAATGTATAATCCCATTTTACAGCCTAGGAATTCCATACAGGCATGGAAACTGAATCATAAGTAACAATATGTGTATTCCATATAGGCATGGATATTGAATCCCATGTGATCTAATTTGGATTCTTGATTACATTTTTATGTCCAAAATATAACCAGTAACATCTCACATAATTATAAAATGTATTGGTCAACTTTCCAACCCATATAATTTAACCAAGGCTAGTATTTGAAGTGCACTGTAACACCTTGATATTTTAAAATGTTTTTTTATTAAACAATTTATATATTTTATTATTTCTTGTGAATCACAAAAATAATAACATGTAAAAATAATTCTTATATATTATAAAATTAATAACAATATATTTTATTTAAATTAAATAATTATGAAAAATATTTTCTAATTAAATTAATAAATACTATTGATCCTAGAGATATGTTTGAAGTAATTTATCTTTTAGAGTTTGTATTTTTATATATATTTTATTAAAAAATTAGATCAAATTATTAGACTTATGAAAATGTATGTTCTATAAATTCATAAATTAATTCATTTGTTATAAATTTTTTAAAAATGAAAATAAATTTATTTGAATGTAAAAAATGACGATTTTTGAAATGATGATGTGAATGTGTGATATTAGATTTTATAATAATGAATTTAATTAATAAAAAATGGTAAATTATTTTAATTAAAATTTTTGATAATATTTTCATATAATATTTTATCATAAATCTAATTGTATTTTTTTAGAAAATTTATTGAGTTAAAATATGTTTAATGCTCAAGAATTTATTTATCAAAAAACTTTTTATTTCATGTATTCTTCACTAATAAAAGAATTAAAATCTACCACTTATAGGTTTAAAATCTTATAAAGTGGATTAAATATTTTGTATTAGAATAATTGGTAATAGTTTAAATTTTTAACTTAATTTCTGATTATAATGAATTGTAACCATGGTAAAAATATTATTACCATGATAAATGTTAAAAGGTTTAATGAGGTGTTAAACTAAATAGATCAGTGACAAAATAACCTAAAAATATTTCTAAATCCCAATATATGAATGATTTAGATCCTATGTCATGTCATATTCTTATTTGATCCAATTTCGAGCCACCTTCTAATGAGTGTGGCTTTATTATTTTTTAATATTCTTAATTATTACAGTTGTACCAATCCCCTCACTTAAAAAAGGGCACCCTGTCTCAATTACTTCCACCCCAAATGGTCCATTTATTTATCCCATTATCTACCAAAATTATATCTTGAAATCCTTATTCATGTTATTTAGGTTTTTTTAAGATAAAAATAGAAATCCAAAAATTCAGTATGTGCTTTTAGAAGGGGGAAACCCGAAGTAGAAGTATATGTTCTTACCAATATTGTCATGTTTCATTATTCATAAACCTCATACAAATTTTCAATAACCATATTAATATGATTTAACCGGTATACATAATTTGTTTATATGATTTTAATTTAATTTTATTGTATTTTTCTATCTCATACCCATCCTTTGTAAAATCATAACATCTTCCATATGTACATGTGTACTACCAACTCTATAAAGTGACATGATTAAATTTTTTATTTCCAATTCTAAATAATGGTAATAAGTATATATTTCATGAATATATATAATATTTATTATATAATAAGATTATATAAAGGTGAATGATTGTGTACCTAGATTTTTTCCATCCATTGACAAGTGAAGACATCACATCATGCATACGTACAGACTACAGTCTCCATGGCGTGATGTAAATCATTTTTCATTACTGATTTATGTGAATGGATATAAAAGTTAATATAATGAATATATAATACCCTTAACACATGATTAATATTTTTAATATTATGAATCCATGTCCTAAGTGTAATTATCATAACCATTGAAATAAAACATACTTGGAAAACGAACATGTTTTTTAACGGAATAATGCTTCTAATGAAGAATTTTTGATAAAAGGGTAATTAAAAATATAATGGAATGATTATATTATTAATAATAATAATATTATTATTCTAAAATATATTAATAATTAATCTCAAATTTTTATATATGTGGTTTGAATTCATATGTATCAAGACGATACATAATTTAATTATTTATGTTATAATCTCATTTCCTTTTTTAATTATCAATGATAAATTTCTATTGAGTGAAATAAAATGATTTTTATAATTTAAACCACATATATTTTATTATCCAATTTTTATTCCTATAGTTTACAATTTTTAGTACAATTTTCAACTATTTTTTACTTTTTATTATTTAAAATTTTTTTTTAAAAAAAATATGACCATATTTCCACTTTAGATGATGAAATTATTCTTCTCTATCTATATTATTCAAAATGTTTAATTTATTTTTTATCTATATATATATATATTTGTGAAATTTTATTCATACAATAACACCTTGATATTTTAAAATGTTTTTTTATTAAACAATTTATATATTTTATTATTTCTTGTGAATCACAAAACTAATAACATGTAAAAATAATTCTTATATATTATAAAATTAATAACATTATATTTTATTTAAATTAGATAATTATGAAAAATATTTTCTAATTAAATTAATAAATACTATTGATCCTAGAGATATGTTTGAATTAATTTATCTTTTAGAGTTTTTATTTTTATATATATTTTATTAAAAAATTAGATCAAATTATTAGACTTATGAAAATGTATGTTCTATAAATTCATAAATTAATTCATTTGTTATAAATTTTTTAAAAATGAAAATAAATTTATTTGAATGTAAAAAATGACGATTTTTGAAATGATGATGTGAATGTGTGATATTAGTTTTTATAATAATGAATTTAATTAATAAAAAATGGTAAATTATTTTAATTAAAATTTTCGATAATATTTTCATATAATATTTTATCATAAATCTAATTGTATTTTTTTAGAAAATTTATTGAGTTAAAATATGTTTAATGCTCAAGAATTTATTTATCAAAAAACTTTTTATTTCATGTATTCTTCACTAATAAAAGAATTAAAATCTACCACTTATAGTTTTAAAATCTTATAAAGTGGATTAAATATTTTGTATCAGAATAATTGGTAATAGTTTAAATTTTTAACTTAATTTATGATTATAATCAATTGTAACCATGGTAAAAATATTATTACCATGATAAATGTTAAAAGGTTTAATGAGGTGTTAAACTAAATAGATCAGTGATAAAATAACCTAAAAATATTTTTAAATCCGAATATATCAATGATTTAGATCCTATGTCATGTCATATTCTTATTTGATCCAATTTCGAGCCACCTTCTAATGAGTGTGGCTTTATTATGTTTTAATATTCTTAATTATTACAGTTGTACCAATTTCGAGCCACCTTCTATTTTTTTATTCTTACTTAACATTTTTCCATGGTTACTTTAAATGAAAATAATATTCCAAATACTGTGGGAGTTTTTACTTTTAAATTATATCGATAAAAAATGATATATTTCTTAATTTCAATGAATTGTACAAATAACTTTTAAAAATATTTTTAAACAATTTCAATATACTTTAATGATTTTTACGCTTCACTAGGGGTATGTCTCATGATACCATAAAAATATATTAATTGTACTTTTTTTGATGATGATGTCTTAAGGGTGATTCAACAAAACCAATTATATACCCATTGGTTAATTATACTATGATAATATGATAAATGTTTTTATGAAATGATTCACTTCATTTATTTGGATGGATTATGATTATGTGATGGAAAAATGTTTATGAAACATATTTATTTTCCATGGGTTATGATCTTATTAAAAAATGATTTTTTTTAGGATCTTATGGAACACTAATATATGGTTTTCCATAAGTGACTTTTGGGAATGAAATTATATAGTCCAATAATGAAATGGTTAATGATTGATATCTCATTAGATAATATGGGCTAGAATGTTGAGTGAACAGAGTTGAGTAGTGGACTCTACCCACTATGGTAGTCCTATAAGATAAGTATGACTATGGAAATGATGGAATGATGAGTCCACCCATTCCACTATGGGATTTCCAAAATTATGATAGTATTGTAAGTGAAACTTGAATAAAGAAATGGTTTTATAAGCTTATGTATATACCAAAAATACATGTTTTGTGCTTACTATATGTTTTCCTAGATCATGATTGATTATTATTGATTCCTACCTATTTTGAGTAATATATTTTATTATGACAAAGAATTATTATATGATTCATGATTACCGATCCTTGAATAATTGGGTATTACTTTCATAAATTATGACCATATTGTTATAACCTTATACATACTTTATTCACACTTATGATTATTGAATGATATCTTCAATGTCATCCACTATTGTGTATCCAAGCTAATCATTTTTTATGTTTAATTTTCTACAGGTTATGTATAATTATTTTTAATGGGTGTTTCTTTAAAAATATTAGGGACAAAAATTGTTCAATGAGCATAAACAACTTTAACTTTATCGCTTCTAGGTTCACATTGAGTTCACCATGATTAGGAATTTTTCTAACCATCATTGGATTGTGGTGGGGTTTTATTCCTATAAAATCATTCTTCTTGGGTACAACATTTTCATTTTTCTAAGAAACTCCAAATGGATCACATATCGATAACCGTGCATATAACTTCATTCCAAAGGAAGGAGTTTAGTATTTGAATTAGAACCAATGTCACATAGAAATTCACACTGGTCAATAGAATGGGAGGTTTGGTACATAACACCATTTAGGGGGTATTTTGGACTAATCAAAGACTCTCATATAGATTTAACATATGTTCATGAATCCATTCATACTCTCAATAGAGAACTAGTCACCCTATAAAAATGGTAATTTTTTTAACCCCACAATGTACAATAGGATGTATATTAATGATTCAATATCTATGTATCTATGGTTCTCCTTCCATTTCCCAGTGATGGATATCTTATTTTATTTTAATTCCATATAATAAGGTATTGTAAAATTTATTTTCATATAAGGAGGTGATTAATATTTTGATGATGGTAATTAACCTATATGATACATCCAACGTATCATTCTTATATAATGAATCAAAACCCATGTATTTTATTAAACCTAGGTAGTTTAACATCATGTGAAAATGACATGTACAGGGATACCTAGGAACATAGTATTGAGCTTGAAAATCAATGAGGATTCCTACGTATCCGTGTTAGGATAGGAATTAGAGTCATCATAGGATTGTCATGCCCTTGGGACATAACCTGAGGTAGATTTACTTATACTAGGAAACTCATATCATACCACTGATTGGGGAATACAAAATGCGGTTTCCCTATCTGGTGGATATAAATATTCAAGTGATATGACCATTGAAATTCCATAATCCCACATGATTTGTTCTCAGTTATAGAAACAAGAGAAAACAAGTAATCAGTCTCATCGCATATGGATGTCGGGCTTATGTGCTAAGATAAACCTTTGATTTTTTTTGATATGGATCTTAGGAATTAGAAATAAATCTTATGTATCCTATTTTTGGTAGGAAATAGAGTAATCATATTTTAGTTTTCTCCTCAGTCCATTGGTGGGTGAGTAGTGAAGAAAGTCCCATGGGAGATATGGGGTCTCGATAGTTGGAATGTCGTAGACATCGGTGGAGTTACACTAAGGTGGATGTAAATTTGATCTCAGTCCCCGAGAAGCATTTCTATGTATCATGTTTATATATAGAATAAAAATTCTCATAGTTTAGTTTGATCGATGCATAAACACAAAGGTTTCCCTTGTATATCCACTAGAAAAGGATACCTTGTCTCGAGATGCCTATTTCCCGTGGCTTGATTATCTTCCCAAAAGGTCTAACTGTATTCTTAACATGTCTGAAGAGGTCTATACATGTCGTGGTTTCATTGAGTAAATTTACAAATACAATAACATGTTTCATTTGTCTTTATTTAATTATGTTACATTGTCTTAATGAATGTTTAGAGGCCATCTCATGATCAAGGCTAACACATCTAGAGGGTATCACATGATTCGACTGACATGTCTAGAGGATATCCCAAGTGAAAGGATTCCATGTATGGAGGGTGCTGTAAGTCCTAGATTACATGTCGAAAGACAATCACATGATCCATGATAACATGTTCAGAGGGTTCCACAAGACCTTTGATGACATGTTTGGAGGGTCTCACATGATCTAGGATGACATGTTCTGTGGATGCCACTTGACCTAAGATGACATGTCTAGAGTGTGTCAAAATTCCTTGATGATTTGTCTTGTCCACATAACTGACATGTTTTTGGAAGTCTGGTAATGTAGGAAGACAATTGCATGATCTTGGTTGACACATCTGGTGGGTGTCACATCAATTGGATGACTCATCTGCATTACATTGCAAGACCTTTCTAACATGACCTGGTGTCACCGTATATCTTAGGAAACATGTTTGGCAGAACTTTAATGGTCAAGGATTGAAAGACCATAGGGCTTCACAAGACTGGTTTTTCTTGTTCGGTGGGCATTGTATGACTTTTTTGACATGTTTTAGGGACATCACCTGATCCAAATAGCAAGTTAGGGGAACATAACATTATTTGGGTGTCATGATCTAGTGTTTTCACCTAATCTAGGTGAGTGAGTTGAAGCACATGAATATCTGGAAATCCATCTTTTCATAAGTATCATCTATTTTATATTATTTTTTATCCTTTTATTACATATGTGCCTCAACATTTTCTATTGTTGGCTTATTATCAATTTTGGTGTGACCCGAATGTCATGCAGTACCTCCTTCACATAATTTGGGTAACACTCTATAAGTCCTTACTATGATATACATAGTTATGAGACAAGGTTCCTATAAATTCCACATAATCCCTTTGGTTATATCATTGGATTTTTCTAGGAAGAATACCTTTGTGATCATGCGACTGGCCACTCCGAGAAATTTTCTCCTTTGATCTAGTGTGTGATGGGTCGTGCATTGGTAGGTGAAATTTTTATATTGAGGGGGAAGGATATATAAAAATCACCACCCCATTTAGAAGTTTCCTTTCACAGTGTTTATCTTTTTTTTTGATTTGGAGTCAGCGGAGGAATTTTTTGTCATGCGCTTCGCATTATCCTGTCATAGGCCATCCATGGTGCCACCTGATGACAATGACCATGAGAATGTCCCATATTTTCCTTTTTTATTAGACCCAATATATTTAAAGGTACTTTTACATACCTTCTGTACATGTCAAGTAGCATCTATAAGGTAATTCTAACATGTCCTAGTCTCTTCACAATATCAGGATGATTATGGGAAGGCTTACTCATGATCAAATAAAACTTATATGGGTTCTTTCATGAGACGATGGTGGCTTTTCAGGGGGCATTAATGAGATCATGATGTCTTATTGAGGGGGTTATCACATGATAAATGGTTACACTTGGGAAATTTTAACACTTTCATGTGAAGGAATGAATATCCTCACTCTATATGAAGATTGAATCTTCTCCCCTTTTATTTCCTTCATTACTTTATAATGGATGAGGATATTGTGAAGTTGTGCATGTTTTGTTGAAGAAAATCACTCTCCCAATTTATGATACATCACATGAAAAATAATATTTATTATGGGGATTCATGATAATTATCATGGAAAACCCCTCTTTTTGTCTCTAGAGCTGAAGGATATGCATAGAATTTAATGGATATGTTCAAGACCCTTAACATGATGACAGTGACATGTGAATAAGATCATGTGGGAAAAGTTGGACATACAACCTAATGATTCATTGTGTCTTGAGAACTAAATGATTGTGTTTAATGAATATCAATGAACTAATAATGACTCCATCATTTTCATTTTTTCCTTCTTTATTTTATTAGCGTTTTAGATGATTTTCAGGCATCTGCTGGCTGACAAATCTCGTGACTTAGAAGAACTTTCTAGGAAGCCTATGAATGATTAGTGAGTGTCTTGGACACCTTCACAAGAATATGAGGGCTTCTTAGAGAGGATGTATGTGATATTCAGCAGGTCATATGATATACCAGACCCATATTTTAACCTTTTCAAGGTTTTATGATCAAGTGTCTTTCAATTGTTTACATGAACCATGTGATATTGTCCACCTTCCATTAATTTATGGTTTGGAGAAAATAATACTCATATTTCTTGTATTTATTCTCTTGTAGATTTTTTAATGCTCATTTGGAAGTAATTAAAAATTCCCCCACACCCTATAGAGAGATGTCAGTGGGGAATATTGATTGGTTTGGAGGAAAGTAAATGTCTTCCTAAGTCTTTCGGTTGTCATTAATAAGTGTATAGGGCAATTTTTGGTCTTCCATGTGATAATTGGAATTCCATGTAATTCATTATGAATAAGGGACTATATGAGATGTAATTCACCAGCTACTTAAGATATCTATATTTATTGTGATTTTATTTCATCACATGATCCATTTGCAAGACCATCCTTGAGAACTGATCATGAGACCAATCTGTAAGGCTGTTTATGGTGATCCATTTCATAAGATCTGATTGCAGGGCATTGTTTTTACCAGGACTTGCTTTAACCAATAATAAATTAAAACTTAATAATTTATTTAACCTTGGCCTAAGTCGATGGCACTATGTTCCTATTTCTGTTTTTTCATGAGCCACTAGTTAGATCCTATAATAATTTTACCATTATAAGGATCACATGACCAAGTCAAGGTGATGTGATTGAAAAATTTATAAACCAGCCTATATCAACAAGATATATTTTATGTCAAGTTTACCATGATATCTACATGGTTCATGCATTTCATGAGACAAATATTAGGTCAACTAGTTGTGAATTACCTCATGGTTAATGTGATTTACGTGAAAATGTCAAAATCACACATCTCTGTTGATTAGGATTCTTTCTCATTTGACTTGTACTTATTACTTTTTTTCATATATGTTCGAGATCCCATCTCTCTTCTACTACCTCTTGTAAAAGGGACCTGATCCTTAGGAACCATAATGTAGGCCCAAGATATCATGTGCATTCTAGAAATGAGGTTTTGAGTAGGAATCTCTTATCTAAAATACAAAGTTATCCTTTATCACACTGGCTCCCCCTATATGGATTCATCCATATATATGTAGTTTCTATAAGTTTTCCAGAATAAAATCTTCCATATTGATGAGTGTAGACTTCCCGTGAGTAAATATTGATGATGATTTCTAAAAAAGGACATCTACTTATAGCACAGTCTCATGGGTTGTCTTATATGCCGGTAAACATCCCTCTATGTCGATACAACATCAATTTGACCTTCCAACCAATTTTTAAACCAATTAAATTATATTTGTATCTTATTTGAACAATATGGGTGGTGGATGAAAATAAAAATGGGATATGGGTCATGGTGGTAATTTTTCTGAGGAATGGGAATAAACATTATGGGTTAGACAGTACTATTCAAAATTTTCTGACCAGCTACACATTATACATATTTACGAGGACATATGGGTTATTAAGTTCTTATTATACCATCTATATTATCTTATTAATGAATGGATTAGTTGTTGGTGACCTAGCACTAACTCATTCCTTTTGTACCATGTCAAGGTGGTAATTAGCCTCTAGAATATCTACATATTGGGAGGGTTAACCCCCCTTAGGGAAATATATTATGAGTTCCTTACTATTACTGACATTTGGAATGACCCCACATAGTCTATAGACTAGGATAGTGATATTCTCAAAATTTTGACATACAATTTAAGTAATGGGATGAATAAGATATCACATATCTCTTGAAATTATTGGATCAACATTTTTCTCTATCGCATCGATGTTTGGTCGACTTCTATTCGCACTCACTGGTTCCTTTCTTAGAAATTCCATGATAGAATCATATCATATTGAAAAACCCTATTATATAGATTATATATATTAGGGGGAAACCAGGTGATGTAGAATATGTCCCCAATACTTAGGTTGTCATATTTTATGTCATTGTCATTGAATGAGTAGATTTTCTCAATCATGGGCATTTACTCCGGAGTTCTAGTTATCACATTGGTGTTGGAATCTCAGTTAATAGAGGGATGACCTCTCAATGTAGTTTTGTCAACTCATGACTGATTTTACCTTATTTGGGAATATATTAAATAGATAAACATTCCTTATCAAATTGGTGGTCCTTTCCAGTTTTTATTCTCTTAGATAGGGGATAATTTTCACTAGTACTGATATCACAACAATACAAGGATCCTTAGTGCCTTGTTTCTCCCAGATCTACTAGAAATATTATGTGTTCCTTCAATGTCATTAGGAAAATGTAGTTCAATGAAATATTTATCTGGTTTTATCTCTTCAATTTCATTCCATATCCATCACCAATCGGGCCAATTACTGATAATGGTGATGACTCTTTTGATAAATGATCACACTTGATCTCCCTTCGAGTTGGGGCTCTCACGGACAAGTCATATGAACAAATCATTTTTGAGCTGTATAACCATTACTAGTTCACTCTCCAGTTTATCTATATCAAAAGGGTTTCTCATATCCCCTCAGAATGAAATGGGGGATGACATCCAATATTTATCTGCTAGTTTTGGATGATATTGGTGTCCAAGGATACCAATGTTGAGATTTTCCTTCTGACTATTGGCTCTCCTATCATCCTAGAATATGATTATTCCTAGGCTTTATAGTAGGCCTACATAAGTGTTGTGCTAATAATACTAGTCCATTAAATTGAGAGACCACTTGTCTTAAATGGCCCCTTTGTCCATATCAACATGGAGATGATTTATGATTCAATAGAGTCCTAAAGGTGGAGTCCCCATGCTAGAGACAACCATTCAATTAGTGGAGTAGAATTTACCAAGGAATCTAGTCCTTTAGATGGTGAATATTTTGAGATAATAATATATGGATATTTATCTCTCACTTATACATTATCTCATCCAGTTTTTCTCAATTTTGATGTACCTTCTCCAGCATTTGTAAAGAATTAGACTCGATGTAGGCCAATTTGGAATAATATTCAATCTTTAATCCATGATAATCCCATGGAAACATTTTTTAATCAGTATGAACATCTTCTCAAGATCCTTAATTTTTTAGGGGGTGAGAAACTTTAACCGCAAGCCATTATATGAGATCAGATGACATATCATCCTAATGTGAGAAGAATTGGATACTAGCAAGAGGTGTTTGTTTAATTCCAAGGGAACTACCCTTGAATAACTAATTAAGGATATTTTAGAGGAATTAGAGTAGATCCATCAAATCATATATGATCTACATTCCAAAATGGATGTCTTTATAGCACAAAAGTATTGATGTGATGAGATCCTAGGTCACCCAATGTCTGATCATTCAGCATCATCATCCTCATTACAAACTACTCACAAATGATAATATGATCTTTATACTCTTATCAAGAATATTCTCCAATGGGTTGTAGTAGAAGAAGTGGGGTAGGTGGAAATTCGGTGCTCCATCAATTATTATAATTAGACTCTTTCTGATTTGGCCAACTTGGCTGATCAAATATTATTATAGTTTGATTATTGATGTATTTTTGTTTTGATTAAATATTTAAAGAGGCTATAAGATGTTGATATTCCTCCTTTTCCATTCTATCATTGAATAGATCTTCCAAAAATTATGTTTCATTGTCTAGTTCTCTTTTATTCATGATGTATATGATATTTTATTGATCTGATATCCCATAAATCAATGATACCCATCATTTTTATAGTGCCTAGTAATCCTGAATTCCTTGATTTGAATGTTTAAATAATAGAATATTTTTCTCGAGTAGTGATCATGAATTCCCACCAACATTTTATTCATCATTGATGTTTCTAATCCAGCTATCTTGAAATTATAATATTTTAAAAAGTATAATTTTGGTAGAATATATGTACTGAGGGAGAGTCATCTATATTTTTCTAATGTCAGTGGACCTTGCGAGCATAGCTTTATTTTTTATATGTCCATATAATGGGACAATAAATATTTATATCTATTTTTTCATACTGACTTAAATTTTACCTAATTTTCATACAGGGGAAGGCTTAGTTGGCATGGACATGTATTTGCCTTGGGTATCCCTCTTAAAGGTTTTCAATGAGATTTTTTTGGTTTTATGTCTTATGAATGATTAATATTTCCTTGAGAATGAAAATATCATTCCCAAAAAATAGAGACTTGACTTGTTCTTATGATTCCTTTATCATGTTTTCATCCTGGTCATTATTAGGTCTCTTTTAGTCTTTCAAACTAGACCATTTTTGTGCTTTAGGTTAGGGTATTTTAGATCGATCCTTTTGTTGTTGTACTTTAGGGAAATTTATATTGAACCTTTTATTTATACAATTTATGGAATTTTAGCACAGGCCGTCTATCACTTGTAATATATCGTTTGTGATGTAGTATTCTCTGTGAAGTTCAATGTAAGGTGGTAAGGACATTTTCTATATATTTTATCATTATGTCATAAGGATGTAAATATGATCTACAGTTAAAATTATTACTACAGGGAAATGAAATATTGACAAGAGATTTAGGTTGGAAAAAACACGGATGAATAAAAACACCATAGTGAACTGAGTTCTTCTATAGTGTTACCAGGGCTCATAAGTATCTGGATTTCCTTTCCTGTATGAAGGAGAGGACTACGGTTTGTAGGTCAATGCCCTTATGTGTCACTAGTAAGGTTAGAAATTGGTGTCCCTACTCTTTTTCAATGGCTATGAAATATGTTTGAGATATTTTGGATGAATGGTGAAATATATCGAAGTCAAGTCCACCTAGATAGTTGGAGTATGGGTCTAGTAAACCATAACCCTAATGTTTGAGTCAGTAAATATGGAATGTGGTAGACATTCTTGGAATATCCCATAACACCATGAGGATCTGAGTTATTCTGTGGGTTTACTAGATAATCCATGGATCAAGGTTCCTTTTCTACAAGGAGATGATTCTTTTGGTCGGTATGTTAATTCCATTATGCATCAGTATAATTTTAAAATCAATGTTTTCCCACTTTATTCCAAGGCCCATGAAAGATTTCTGAAGACTCTATCATCTGGATGAAGAAGTTTTTTATGATAGAAAAGATATACAGTAAGTGTTATGGCACCCTATGGAATCTTATCTCTTTAATTATGATGCTTAGACCCTTTACCCTAGGTTTTTGAGTCACAGGTGTGGGCTATCAAATGGGTTGAGAATCGAGTGTCGCATCCCAGATTTGAGAAAGGGTACAATACATGGTGAAACAACGACGAGGATGTTCAATCCATTTGAAAAGTCGGGTTATGAGGATTATAAATCAAGGTCCAAAGTTCCCAGTTCATGACGAAGATATGAGAATATTTTTCATGGGAGGACCAAAAACACCCTAAGGTGTTGAGTTCCACCACGGTGTCATCAAGGAACAAAAGGATCAGAAATCCATTTTTCAAGGTATGATGCATTTGGTTGATGACCAAGAGATCATATACATGAGCCATAGGCATATATTTATAGATAAAAAGGGTATCATAAAGCCAATTATAATTTTATAATGTCCATTGATGGTTCATGGTGATATGAGGCATTCAAATCATGAATTGTGATTTTTTAAGTGGTAATATTCAAGAATGGTTTGAGAAAACTAAAAGTTGAGTCACTAATAGGTGAACACATCATCACATCACGGAAATATGAAAAATCATTAATCGAATATTTTCTTGGAATATGGGGTCTAGTAATCATGGATAGAATTTTACTAGGGCCACAAATTGGGCCCTTTTATATTTATTCCGTTTTCAAATACACTTTAATTTTTCAATAAAATATTGAGATGATGAGTTTAACGAATAAAGACTTAACTTTTTTTCAGGACACCCTTTGTGATTTTTCAACCTAAACTGTTTTGGGTAATGTTTTACTATAATTTTAGGCTATTTTGATATAGATCATTAATAGTTATAGTTTAATTCCATACAAATTTTACCAAAGTGCATGTTGTTTATGGTCATAATGCACATTGATCTAATATGAGTGTAATGTTACAAAAAATCCTTATTCAGTTATATATGGTCCAAAGTACTCTAAAATACTTCTGTGAGGTAGATTAAAATTTGTTAAATTATTATTATAAGTTCTTAGGTCATGAATTTTGATAGGGTAAAATCATACTATGAATGGCCAAAAACACCCTAAGGTGCTGAGTTCCACCACGATGATGTTATGATCACCAAAATCATAAATCTATTCCTAGAGGGCCAATATGTCTCTGTATAGTAGTTATATGACCTTATCCATTGATGTAATATAAAATTATTGATATATATTTTCTTTTACATATTCCATAAAAGGGTTGTGGTAACTCGAGGCACTCAAGGCAAGAAATGTGATTTTTGGGATCAGAAGCATAAAAGATGATATTAGTACCCCACACTCCAGTTGATTGGGTTTAGGATCTTATGGTCCTTCGATATGGAATAATAAATGGTGATGGACAAAAAATTTCAATTTCATGTAGTAGGGAGTTAGTTATCATGTAGTATTAATTTCATTCGACCAATACATTTTCCTTGTAGTTTAATATAATGCTGTAAGAACATTTTCCTTTCCTTGTTATTTAACGTCACACGGTAAGGATGTTTGAACTAATGTGAAAATTGTGAAAGATTTCCTTTGGTATGGTTTACACATATTGGGGGAATTTAAATTTTGGGTGAATCTTATATCTATGTATATACTTATTAGAGGATGGACATATGTTGGATCCCTTCTTGCGTAGATTTATCATGTGTAAAATAATGTTGTACATAGATCAGACTCATGGGTAGGAAAAAAAGATCACTTTTTGACTCAACCTTCTTTAGAAATAGGTATATAATTCATTTTCATATAGTTTAATGTCATAAGTATTGGACATATATGATATAGCTAAACCCAGGACTGGGGATCATAGATTCTCTATGTATTATATGGTGATATGAATAAAGTAAGACGTAATTATTATATAAAGGGATCCCATAGCATGACTGACCAATATATAGGGATGGGATGGGTTATTTTCATGTTGTTTATTATATCTAGACCCATCATTCAGATATATGGGCTTCACTACATATTAAATGGTAATATTAATTAATCCACACGTATTTATTAAATGGAAAATGTTCTACGCAGGTCTGAGCCATGCCAAAAGGGGGCATTGTTCCCATTTATTGTTCTAGTTGGGCCAAGTATCAGAGATATATGCATCAATACATATCTTGTGATTACATGAATCAATCCACAATTAGTTATTGATAGACCATGAAGTTTTACATCACGTGATGAGGACATAGGCACCCAAAGTTAAAAGGGAATATTGTGACTGGGACCCAGAATGGAGGTATCAAAATCACTTTGTTTCCTATGATGGCTGGAATCAAGCAACACATAATTGATAAATAGGAAAATCTCTTCACAGATATGACCTATATGTAGATAAGGAATATTTCCCATTTATTATTATAATTGGAATAAGGATTGATGATCTATGTATCACTAAGTGTCATGTGATGATAGGGATCAATCCTAAAAATAGTTCTTGAATAGATGTATGGTGGGAGTCCAACAATAATTCTAGTGGACCTCTCAGGTGAGTTCCATTGTATTCAATTTTTTTGTGTCATGCAAGAGACATCAAATATGCATTTTAATATCATGTGGTGAGGACTAATGGACTTCCTTTTATGTCCTTTTGTTTAAGACCATAATAACCTTGTTGAGAACCGAAATGTCTCAATCATGCGAGGAATCCCTTACCAAAAAAACCAAAGATAACATGTGTTATTCTTGGTTTGAGAAACATGGAATGGAAATGGATTCACTCATGACATGGAATTAATTAGAGAACATACATGGTAATTTTGTATCATGTGGTGGTTGGGCGAAGATATAGGATCTAGGTGTCCCCGCATATCTCATTTAAATGAGAATAAAGACATACACTATTAGAGAAACCTATGAATTTTAGTGCCATGTGGATAAGAAATCAGACGTTTACTTTAATATCATGATGTAAGGAAGAAGGTGAGTCAATGTGAAAGAAGGGGAATATTGGGGCTAGACCAAAGAATGAAATTTTTTGTGTCACTATATATCCTATGATGGTAATAATCAAGCTAGAAACAGTTCTGAGAAACCGTGATGTTTAATTTCATGTGGCCATCACCTCATCCTTTTAGTTTAATGACATGTGGTAAGGATGAATATCACCCAATGTGGGAAGTAAGGATTTATCGTTATTACATAGTTTGCTGTCGTGTAGATGATAAGGCAAAATTATGGACAAAGATATTCCCTATATTAATTTTACTATCACATAGGAATAGGGGTAACTTCAATTCTATTTTTCACATATCTAGATCATGTGCCATGAATCATTTGTGAGATGATGATTCCTATGTAGTTTAACATCATGTGGTGTGGAAATATTTTGTATATTAAAGAATCATATGGTTAGGATGTGTTCATTATAGTTTAATTTCATGTGTTCTGGACATATCCCATACATTTTAATTTCATGTCATTAGGATTTATTTGTGTATTTTTAAATCATGTAACTAGGATGATTTCCACTATGCATTTTAAAGTCTTACAACATGGACTTCATCTATATAGTTTAACATCATGTGGTAAGGATGTGAGATGTTTTTTTGTTTAACATCATTCTTCCTTGAAGAAAATTATTCTTGATGGATATTTTGTGACTTATTTATTATGAAACCTTTCATTGGTGGGGGGGGGGGCATGACCCATTCCCCATACATTGTGGCTAGGGAGTAAGATCTGTTGTGATAGAACTTATGTCTGATATAAGTCCCTTCTCTTTTGGGTTGCATTTTAGAGGTTTTTTTCTTAGTATCCTTAGGTCCCTAAGAGCCAATACATGTTCTCCTCGAAAGAAAAAATGTAGTTGTACCTTTTTATTAATGTCCTCTTCAATTATATTCTAATGGACTTCAAGGTTATGCAATGTATGCAACCTATTATCATCAAGACACTCCAATTAATACAATAGATTTTTGATTCATCGTCACATAATATTTGTCCCCATATTTTTATTCAAAGTGATGTCAAATGGACTTATATGGGAAACACTACCTTTATCTTATACACAAATGAACATGACGTTTCTTTTGTAGCAGTTATATTGGTGGTATAGTTTTCCCATTAATAGTTGAGGAGATTTTTCAATAATGATTTCTTATCTCAATTCCCTATCTTCTGTAGTATATTTGATAGAATTTTATTGAAGGCCTATATTTTCCCATTTTACACTACATTATATCAGGATGAATGATTGGACTCGTTGTTTTAATCTTGGTATAGTTTCTTCAACTCAGTGGAACGGATGTGGGTTCCCTTAGCTGTCAGTATAATGTGAGGAACACTGAATCTTGTGATTATATTTCACTTCAAGAAGTTGACAATTTTCTTCATCCTGACTTCCTTGAGGAATATCACCTCAGACTATTTGGAAAATAATTCAGAACCAATAATGATGTACTTAAACATATTATCAATGGCCGAGGGATATGACCCCATAATATCCATTCCTCATATGATGAACAAGAAGGCATATTTGGTTGTATGTAGTAATTTCGGGCATTGATGGATGAAATTTTCATGAATCTGGAATGCATTACATTTCTTATTGAATTCCACACCAACTTGAATCATTGTTTTCTAGTAGTAACCCTGACTCATGATTGGGTGAGAGAGCCCGGTCCCTGAATGATGAGATCCATAAGAGCCTAAATGTACATCTTCCATTATGACAAGAAACCCTCTTTTTGTTATGTATTTAAGGATGATTCCTTAGAATCCACATTTTAGAGGTTTATTTTCTATTTTGGACTATCCCACAGTGTAAATTTCACTACTCACTATTGAATATGTTCCCTTTAGGTTAAGTCTTTCATGATGACCATATTTTAAGATAGTCAATATGGGATCTATCTATCCAGGTATAGATGTCACTTTTACATGTTTTGGGGTGGTTTTAACATTATTGATTTCTTCCACATAATAGATGATGACCGATGATACCGTCATTCACTGTTTAATGGAAAATATTGCTTCATCTTCATCTGGTTCAGCATGGATTGTATCTTCCTTAAACAATGTGTGAGTATGAGCATTCTGTAATTAGGGAAACAATGCAACATGGGATAAAAAGGGAACTCCACCATTATTTCTATAACATAACCACTGAGGGGAGAAAATTATTATAATTTTTTATTTAATATTTTCCATTGATCTACTTTATCACAATTTATGAATCCTTTTTGATATTTAGGTAGTCTATCTACAACATTAAGGCTAGTTCCAGACTAGTGATGAGGTCACGATATTCGGCATAATTATTTGTCCAATCATTAAATAGTGAAATAGAGAAGGGAAAATTGATTTCCTAAGGAGAGAAATAAAATCCATAAGTGGACCCGATTGGGTTTGGTTTTTTCTAGTCTATTTCTGATAGGTCTTCAAGAGTCACTATCAAAATAAATCTCCCTTATATGGGGAGTGTCATGATGATATAAAACATCCCATATGGATGTTCAGTTTCCACTGCTACACATTTTGAGTTGGGATGTGCCATGAGAAAATTACCTATGGCCTTTCCTTCCACTGATATCTATGACCCAAACTAGGTGTCATATTTCTATAGATTGACCGACCATTGGTCCAAACATCCAATCATCGTGGGACAGTGAAGGATACTCTTGAGCGGGTCAATACAAGAAACCAAGTGGACATCATGTTTCTATAAGTAATTCCTCATAATTTTCCCCAAAAATATGACTGTGATTAATTTCTTCTCAGCATTAGAATATTAGATCTCAGTTTCTAGTATCATTTGTCTGATATAGTAAATATTTTTCTCATTCCCATCATCATTTTTTCTGGGTGAGTAGAGAAACAAGGTATTATTCCATGGTGGTTGTATATTGGATGAGTGGATATGACTCCACTAGTAGTATTAAGACTATTGAGTGCATTAGGTACCTCTTGAGATGCTTGAGGGATTATTGGAATTCCTCACCCCATCGATAGGTTATTAGCTTCTTCATTAGCTTGGTGAAGGGGGAGATTTTCATACCAGTTAGGCTATTGAATTCAAATTTTATGTGAGGTTCCCTTGGATCCCCCTCATCAATTTGAGACTACGAGGTGGTGAAATTTCTATAATTTCACAACTGTATTATAGGTCAGCCTCGATTACATGATGGAATACTGAAAATCTAAGGAACAACCCTTATGCTACCCCCAAAGTGCATTTCAGCGGATTCATTTTCAAACTATGTTGCTGTATCTTTTCAAATATTGTTTGAATATCTCTGAAGTGATCACACCATTGTAATGATTTTCCCACCATGTCATGGATATAACATTCAACTATTCTTCCAAATAAGTTACTAATGAAATGATTCATATAATTTTGATATGTAGTGACATCTTTCTTTTACAAATAAAGCATAGCCTGATATAAAAATATCTCCTGGGGTTCTATGAAGGAAGTGGATTCCTCGTCTTCAAGGGACATGTTTATATAATTTTACTCTAATTACCCATCCTTGAATGAATGATCTTGGAAGATAACTATTTTATCTATCAAGATTTCTATGATTAGCATTGAGATGTCATCCTTTTGGCATGGTTTATTACGGTCTCTATAATTGATGAAAATCATAAAATGGCCATTATTATTCTTGAAAGGGATGATTTTGGTGACCAATCTTGGTTATTTCACTTCTCAGAAAAAATTGGATTTCATCAATTTTTCGAATTTAAGTTCTACATTAGTAGCATTAGAGGGGTGTATCATCTTGGCTACCTTCTTGAAACCTTGATGGTCATCAATGTATCCTAGATGGGGCATAGTCACATTCAGATTCAGTTCGGGAATTTCAGTATAATTTCAATAAAACACATATCAATGTTGCTTTAGAAATAAAATTTACTCTATTACTCTATTAGGGGAATGGTGGCACTAATGAATGTAGTTCATGAGTCTTCTTATTCTCAAAAATTTACCTTCCTAGGCTCAACCATGGTGGTGGAGAGGCATTCCTCAAATGTAGAAGGGGAATTCTTGAGGTAAACCTATTCTTCTTCCACATCTGGGTATGTGGAGGAATTTTTAGATGATGTCATAAACATGAGGGAATCGTTGTCACTACTAGGATGAGAGAGGGAATGGGAAGATACATTGTCATCCCATATTTATAGAGTCATTATACAGAGATTCTACAGCTAATTTTACTTCATGTTGTCTTTATGGATAGAATGAGCTTTGACATATGGTATTTGGTCTATTGCCTCATTTAATTTATGGGTAGAACATAATTTTTTTCAATAATACTATAGGGATTTGTAATGGGTGGTACCCAAGCCATTGGGGGATTCAACAAATATATTTTCATCCACAATTGGTTGTTTTCCATTCCTTTTATAGAAACCTACCTCAGCATATTTGGCTTCCCAAGAATCAAATGGGGGACTATCACTCTATAGTATGATGACCTTCACATTGATTGGGTGTTTCAAACATTGATGAAGTGTTGAATTTCCCTCCAAGTGGATGTGGTGACAAGGAATTCCGAGCTGGACATTGTATGCAGTGAATTGTGGGATAACCATGAACTCAATATATGATGTTAGCTTTGTGGGTGATAATTCCACCTCTCTATATACCAAATGTGGAAGGGTTCAAATTGGGATGAGGTTAATCGAATAAACATAATAAATTAGGGCCCATTGGATGTCAAAATTATTGAGTATTCCTGGAACATATAGGGGACTGAGTGTCCTTGGATGACCTCTGTCCAATCCATCTCAATAAATTAAATGGTGACATCAAATTCAGATAAGAAGGTCTCCATTCAATAAAACTCATCTACAAAAAACTCTTTCACTAACTCCTATGGTATCTAGATGGATTTAATGAGTGCCTCTATATTTTCTTTAAAAATATGGAGCACATATAGAATTGAGGGATTTATTGGGACAACCTCTAACGTTTTATGAATGGCATACTTTTTTTATATAGTTTGTTGATTCCCAAGGTGGGGTTTCTCTTTATAATGTAGTTCAAGAGCTTGGGAATGTTAGGTATATAGGCCATATGCTTGTAATAAATTTGAGGGAGAATATTCCACCTATGGTGTAGGTTGATTCAACCTTCCTTGTTTTCTGGGATGATTAGATAATCACACCCACTCCAAATCATTGAATAAGATGATTGATTATAGATAACCTCTAGTGGGTTCTATGGAACCTCCATGTCCTTTTGGGATCACTGGAGTCCTAGAACCCAAGTATCGGTTGGGTATAGGTCTTATATGGGGATTTCAACAGGATATTGGGTTGGACCATGGCTGATTTATCCCCCGTATCATCCTATCATGCATCTCTGACTTCAGCTCCTTGTCTTGGTATGTGGAACTCATACTCGAATGAATATTCATCATCATATAATGGTTCTTCCGATTTTATGTTGTTAAAAGAACTAAATATGAGATCTTCATCCAATGAGGGTTCCATTTATAAGGGGTGGTTCCCATGATTCAAATATTGTAGGGAAGAAAAATTCAAGTTGAATAGCTTGTGTCATATCACAAAAAGACTATTCATGTAAGGGCCTACATCAATGTGGATCAACCCTTTGCATGTTTTCGTAGACCGAGGTGCTCAGATAATTCTTGGAGGAATTATGGAAGAGTTCAGTCACGAGAATCTATTAATAAGGGGGATAAACACCATGAATAATGGGGACATGACCTGTACTGTTCGTGTTTCAAAAAAATAAAATATAGTGTTGAGGCGATGACTTTTTTAGTATAAGTCAGCCTCGAGGTGGTACATGCCCTGAAAGGGAGGTACAATTCATTTACTACCCCATTGCTGGGTATTTTAAAGATACCCAGCCACTCAGGTTTTTCAAACTCTATGGCTTGAGTACACCCCCTCTCAAACCCAGGAGACCTTGATGCCTCCCTCTTAAATTTTTGGGGATTCCTTCGTCCTAGAGCAGTTCCCTTCTTCCTTCTTCGTTCCATCTTTAATCCAATATAATATCTAACTCTTTTATTTTTTTTATTCAATCTGTCTTACCCTATTTATCTTTACAATGATATGTTGTTTATTATCCATGGTTTTAAGGGAGTTTCTTTTGGTTTTTGTTGTCGATGTGATTGTGCAGTGACATCCTCGAGTGGATGAATTTATTTGTAGGGAAGGCGATCATGATCTGTTGCATTGATCCATTCTTGAGTGAAGAATGTTAGAAACCTTTTTAGGTAGGGGATTCATTGATTCTATATTCTTTTACATGGAACAATAGAGTTAGCATGTTTTATCCATTTGCATCAAAATTGATTTGAGCTAATTAAATTCTTGAACCATATTTAAAAAATTAGTTTGATCAAATTATGTTTCTTTACACCATTAAAACAACATTCCTTTTTTCTAAATTTTTTGATACCTATGCATTCCATTTTAGCATGTCATTCATGGTGGAAAATTTATAATGAACTTAAACTGGTATTAATTGTAGATTATTTTTAAAATATATATTGGAATGTAAATGAATTTTTTTTGTTTTTGTTGTAAACTGATGATAATAAAATTGATTAAGTAAGCATGTTTAATTAATTTGTGATAGTTATGATAGCTTGCTGTTTATGTTTCCAATAGTTTGAACCTTCTAATAATGAATCATCTAATTAAAGATGTATTAAAGAGTCAGTTTATTGATAAAAGTTAATCCCTTTTAGGGTTCTGAGGTACCCACTTTCTTGTATGGTCGGGTGCCTTCTACGTTGGATCCATGCTAGTTCGTTGTGTGTGAAGGAAGAATGCCTTGTTTAGGGAAAAGAACCTAGTTTCATTCTTATTTCATGCTTCTTGTGATGTGTTATGTGTCCAGATTGATGTTGTAAGATGTGGGGGTAGGGAGGCCTCGTGGTTGCTGTATTTTTTGACTCCTAGAGTGGCGAGGTTCATCATTTTATGCATGTTTGTGTTAGGGAGGATGCTGGAGATAATAAAATGGGTTAGATGTGATGGTTAGATACATACTGAATATTTTTGGTTGTTTATCATCTTTACTTTCCCCACTACTTAAGGTAGTTGTTCATTGTTACCCTCCTTCCAAAATGGGTGAAGATGCACGAGGTATGCCATGTGCATTCAATGTTTATATTCTAGAGGAAGGATGAGTCTACTCTCTATCTATAGGTGCAAAGGATTCAATAGGTAGTTCATCTACTCACCTTGTTGAGCCCCATGAGATGGTATCTCAAAATGCTTTTCCATAATACAAAGAATTATGGGACAATAATAATGTTGTTAAAAAATGATTGAATAAATGATGTTAACCCATGGAGTTGGAGCTTTTTGGGATAAAATGACATGATAATATTTTTTGAGTAGTTGTGGACTTGGTTTGGTTATGGTAGGTGGGTATGGAACGTTTCTGTGATACTAATGAAATATAATATGGAATTAATAATGGGTAATTAATGGTTAATGAATTAATTAATGTAAAGTGAAACTGATAAAAAAGGGATAAAATGATTTAATAAATCTATCTAAATGGTTGCGTTTTTATAGGATTAATAGTCTTTTTAGTGGTAGTCGGCAGTCAGAGAGATGTTAGATGTAGTTGAGTTAAAGGATACATTTTTCCCCAGTGTGGTTCTGAGATATATTGTATCATGTACTTTTCTATTTCTATGCTCTACCCCACCCTTTCAGTTAGGGAGACAGACACCATGGGGATTCTGACTCCTGGGGGGGGTGTTTTCCCCAACATCTCTATGGGAGGATGGATGGATGACTACCCCATTAGGCCTCACTCTCATCTCTTGGAAATTACTTGTGATGGTATGCACGATAGTTTGTTTTCCCAAATATTTGTTTAGAGGGCTATAATGGTTTGTGGTTGTTAACACACACATATTCTATATATAGTTTCATATGGATTATTATAGGTTTAACATGTATCGGTTGTGATGGCTTTTGGATCCTTACTCGATGTATGGGATATAATGGCTTGAGGTTTAATACATGATACATGATACACATTGGGCGAGTTGTGTTGGCTATTGGAAACTACCTGGTTACCTTGGTTATGTGGAGGTGGTGGTTGTGTTGCACAAGGTGCATATTATGGTGCTTCCCCCAAGTTTCGTCACACAATAATTTTTGGAGAGAGATTATTAGGACATCTGACATTATGGTAAAGTGGAAAATCAATGGGGAAGTGGTCGTGGGGTACCCTTAATATTATTTATTAAATTATATAATCTTGTATTCTATAATTGGTTAGAGTATCCATGGTGAGGTTGGGAACATATTATACCTTTTAGGTGATGAGTTAGTCTCACTTTTTTCATTGTGGTTTAGTATGATTTATTTACATTTTCCTGATAGGATTCATGGAGGATTCTACAGAGTATACTATTATAGTCACCCTATGTTATATAAGCTCTTTTTAGGTCACCTGGAGTAGGCTAGAGATTAGGCTGGGTACTACTAGCTTTGTGTTGCAGGAGATGTTCGTTCTTCATGGTCACTGTTGTTTTACATTATTTTGATACGTGTAGTTTTCCCTTTCAGTTATTGTTGTTCTCTCATTACATTACATATGTGTACATGGGATTTTTTTGCAGTCTGAGTTGGAGTTGGTTGTTGTCGATCTTATCTCTCCCTCTTTAAAATGTGTTCTCTTATAGGGTAATGCCTTCCATTTATCTGTTCACTATACCCTTGATGCATGTCGCCAACCTGGGGCCTACTAGAGGCGCGACTAAGGGGTCCCTATCTCCCTTCTCACATTTCCACCACACAAGATGGGTACACTTTATGAGGATGGGGTCATGACAGAGTGGTATCCATAGGAGGTTGATGGATAGGATTGAGTTTGGAGCTAGGAACATGTGACGTTAGATGGGTTTGTTGGGAGACAATGTTATTCAAGTCTAGAAAGTGATTTAAACACTAGAGACCGGATGAGACACAAGTGTTTATTCCCCCCTGTGGTATGATTCATAGACCATTATGTTTACATTGGCTACTAAATGAGGGGATACGTGTTATATGGCAAATTACTAGGAAAGGATCATACATAATTCTTCTTTATTAATGTGTTTTAATGGGAAGACCTTGGGATAGGTTAACCTTAAATGATTAAAAGAAAATAATTATTTAATTAACGACGAGTCTTCCATATTCTAGGTTTAAGAGCTCAAACTATTGTTTATTTGGTAGGTATGGCTTCAGGTCTACTTCCTCATTAGGTTCATTCATGTGATGTCCAGTAGGCTGCGCCAGCAGATCGCCAGAGAGTGTAGGTTCACGACGATAACACTTTGAGGAGGACACTCTGAGAGTTTCTGCAAAAGGGACTTAAAAATTATGAGGGATCCGTTTCAGATACATTCAAAGAGTATTGGTTAGAACATGATGAGATATATTTCAGTTCAATCTGTTATCATAAGGAGCACTGGCTATCATTGCTTGTGATGATGCGGCTTGGGGAAGAAATTTAGTGGTGGTTCTTATTCCTTGGGAATCATGAGGAGTTGAAAGTCTCATGGGAGGAGTTAATATAAAATTTGAGAGTCGTGTTTATTTGTTCACCTGCAAAGGTGGAAATCACCAGGATATTCTTACCCTTGGTAGGGATGCTCGAGATTGTGACAGTTTAGGATTTGTTTCAGGAACCTTATACTATATGATTCAGACTAGTTACCAGATGGGGAGGCCACAGTGAGGCATTTTGAGGAGGCATTACATCTAGAGATCTAGCTCCATATCACCCCATTTATATTGAAGACATATCTCAAGGTTCTGGTGATGATAGAGGTTAGTAGAGAACATTATCCAGAACTGGATCTTAATGAGAAGTGATTCATCAAGATTCCTTACGAATAAAAGCTTTGGTCTAGGGTTCCCAGTTTTTAGGGAAGAAGTTTTTCCATTCAGACAATTGTGTCACCGTGGGGTGCACCAATTTTTTTTGTGAAGAAGGCTTATATTGGTTTGTGGTTGTGTATCGATTATCATCACTTGAATAAAGTGACTATGAAGAATCAATATCCTTTTCTACATAATGATGATTTTATAGATCAAATGATGGGTTCATGTTGGTTTTTAAAGATCAACTTGTGGTCAAGATATCATCAGATGCCTGTGAAGGATGATTGTATCATGAAGACTGCTTTTATTTTTCATCATGGGAATTACGAGTTCATTGTTATTCCACTTGGTTTGATGACTGCTCTAGCTGTGTTCATGGGGTTGATGAACGTTGTATTCTGTTTGTTCAAGTATTACTTCATGGTGGTTTTCATCAACAACATCCTTATGTACACTATGTTTGAGGAGGATCATGTAGAGCATATGTGCTTGATTTTTGGAGTTCTTCATCGAAAAAAACTATTTTGGAATTTGTAAAAGTGAATGTTTTGGGCTTGATAAGTTTATTTTTTGGGTCATGTGGTGTCTGAGTAGGGAGTAGATGTGGATTTTTATATGATAGAAGAAGTAGTGTCTTGGGAATCCCCCAATACAGTGTCATAGGTGTGAAGTTTCCTTGGTCTCACAGGCTACTACAGGAGGTTTGTAGCCAATTTCTTTTAGGTTTTGGCCTCTCTGATAGCATTAACTAGGAAGGATCATGCATTTTGTTTGGACTGATCAGTTTCTGGCAGCTTTCGAGCATCTTAAGGAGAAGTTGGTCAATGGTTCGGTTCTTTGTCTTCCATCAGAGAGAGTATAGTTTGACGTTTTCAACAATGCTTTTCATCTTGTTCTATTCTTCATTTTGATGAAACATAAATCAGTAATTTATTATAGGCCTCGACAGTTTCATATGCATGAACATAACTATGCCAACCATAATCTTGAGTTGGTGGAAGTGGTGTTTTCACTGATGTTGTGGATACATTACCTCATTTGTGAGAGCTTTGTGGTTTTCACCGATCATAAGAGCCTAAGGTATATTTTCTCCCAGTGTGACTTGATCTTGCGTCAGTGTCGGTGGATAGAGTTCTTACAACTATAAGGGGAAATGTTGTAGATGATGTATGGAGCTAGAAGTTACATAGTGATACAGTGCGTGAATCGATCATGTTATTCTAGGCGGGTGATGGAAGAACCTTTCGCATTATATATGGATATGGAAGAAGTTTGGGGGAGTAGGTTTTCTTTTACATATGATGGTACAATGAACTATGGTGCAACAAGTAGAAGAGTCCCAGTTAATGGATCTTGAGGTGGAGGTCTAGAGAGACTGAGTTTTTTGTGGTGAGGCCCTTGATGGTTGGTCTAGGGATGAACAACACCAGGTGTTGTTTCTAGGAAGGCCTTTTGTTCCTTGGGCGATGTGGGAGATGGTTCTTAGGGAGTTCCATAGTTTAGCTCTTGTGTTACATCCTAGTGTGACGAAGATGTACCGAGCCTTGAAGAGTTAGTACTGGTGGCCTGGGATGAAGTGTGCAGTTGTATAGACTGTGTCTCGATGTTTGGTCTCCTAGAAGGTGAAGGCCAAGAAACGTGTTCTCGATGGTTTTCTGTAGCCATTAGATGTTCTTCAATGGAAGTAGGAGTAAATCTCGATGGACTTTGATACCAATTTACCTCAAACATAGGGAGGCCATGATTCTATATGGGTGGTAGTGGATCATTAGAAAGAATCACCTCACTTCATATCAATCATGAAGTCGAGCTCCGTGGGAGTTTTGTAGATGCAATTTCTAGAGGAGGTGGGAGACTCCACGGAGTCCCGAGGATGATCATCTCTAATCAAGATACACATTTTACCTCTAGGGTGAGGAGATGCCTCCATCATAGTTTCAGTTCACAGTTATTCTTTAGCACTACATTTCATCCACAAAACGATAGTCAGATAGAGAAAACCATCCAAAATACTGATGAAATGTTGTGCTCTTATGTCATAGATTTTGGAGGTTCGTGGATGAGGCACTTACCCTTTATAGAGTTTACTTACAACAATAATTTTCACTCCACCATCAGTATGGATCCATTTGAAGCATTTTATAGACGACATTTGTGTTCACTATTGTACTAGACTGGGGTCGTAGAGTTAGTAATTCTCATTCCAGAACTAGTAAAAAATACGACATAGATGGTTGAGGTGATTCACTAGAGGACGAAGGTAGTGCAAGATCGTCATATGTCCTATATTGATCATAGGAGGGGACATCTGGAGTTTGACATTTGGGATCACATGTTTTTGAAGGTGACTTCCCATCATGGGAAGAGAATTTTTGATCGTGGGGGTATGATTTCTCCCCAGTTTTTGGTCCTTTTGAAGTGTTGGATTTCATCGGAGTTGTGGCGTATGGGGTATCACTTCTCCATATATGAGCCTGATACATGATGTTTTTCACATATTTCAGATCCATCATTATCTTAATGATGACTCTCACATCATCGATTGGGGTGAGATCAATGTTGATGATGGTTCGACCTTTAAAGAGTGGCATGTAGAGATCCGGGACCACAAGGAGAAGGTGTTGTATGGGCGTCATATCCCCTTGGTCTATCTCTGGTGGCAGCACGGTGTCATGGAGGAGAGTACCTGGGAATGTCAGTCACCGATATGTGCTCCGTATCTTGAGATATTTGATTTTTAGATCTTCCATTGTAACAATGTTTGTTTTATGGTTTTTGACCTTTCCTATCTATGATATGGATTTCTTTTATTGCATGTAGTGGCTTGATCTTTTTGAGAGGTATCTCCCCCAAGAGTGCATTTAGGAGATTGTTATGGTTATTGTGAGGTGTCACATTTTTCTTTTGATGTGGTTGATCTCGTGTGGTGGCGATATCTTTAAAAGGTATCTCGTGGGGTGGTTGTTCAAACAACCCCTTTTCTGTTTCCTCTCTATGTTGGTTTTGGATTCTCAATGACGAGAATGCTTTCAGAGGAATCTGATGTAAGGGACCAGATCCCCATGGATTGACCCTTTGTGTGTTTTCAAAGACTAAGGTTCTTAGAGAAGGCTCAGAAGAATTCTAGATTAGATTGGATGGGAGAAGCTGGAAATATGGTGTATACATGACATCACCAAGGGGTACATGACATGTACCGTTTGGGGTTTAGAAAAATAAAACTGAGCATTGAGGCGATGCATTTTCAGAGTAATTCAGCCTTGAGATGATACACAACATTATGGGGAGATACAAGTCGGGTACTGCCCTGCCACTTGGTCTATTAAAGACAGCCAGCCACTCGGGGATATCAAACCCTATGGATAGAGAACACCCCCTCTCTACCCCAGAAGATCCAAACACCTCCCTCTTCAATGTTTGTGGATTCATTTGTCCTGGATCTATTCCCCACATCCTTATTCGATCTGTCTTCAATCTGAGGTATGATCTACCTCTGTTCATTGGTTTTATTTGATATGTACTCTATTGTTTCTCTTTCCAATGCTATGGTGTTTGATCTCGATGGTTTTAAGTGAGTTTCTTTTGGTTGTTGATGCATTTATGACGTGACATCCTCTAGTGGATATAGTTGTTGCGGGTAAGGATATCATGATCTATTGCTTTGATCTGTTCTCGAGTGAAGAACCTCGGAAAATTTTGGAGGTAGGGAATTCATTACTTCTCTATTATTTTACGTGAAACTATAGAGTAATCATATTTTAGACATTTTGATCTCAATGGAATTAACCTAATTAAATACTTGAACTGGATAAAAATAATTGGGTTGATCACATGTTGTTTCGTTTCTCTGTGATAACAGTTTTCCTCTTGTTTTTTTAGATAGTGTGATATCTATACTTTCCTTGTTTAGTATGACATTATTGATGGTAAATTGGTAAAGAACGTAAACTAGGATTAACTATAAATTATTTTTCAAAGATAAAGAGTCATGTAAATGAATCTGTTTATTTCTGTTGTAAATTGATGATTGTAAAATTGATACAATAAGCGTTCTTAAAAAATTTGTGATAGCTATGATAACATTCTGTTTAGGTTTCCAGTATTTGGAACCTACATATAATGAATCATTTAATTAAAAATGGATTAAAGATCAAGTGGATCGATAAAATTTAATGCCTTATAGGGTTCTGAGTTACCCAATTTATTGTAAGTCCTAATACCTTCTGATTTGGATCCATGATATCTCGTTGCATGTGAAGGAAGAATGCCTTGTTTAGCAACAAGAGCCCAATTTCTTTGTTATTTCATGCATCTTGTGATGTGTTATGATCTCATTTGAATTTTTTATGATGTGGTGGTAGGGAGGCCAAGTGTTATTGGAAGTAGTTGATTCTTAGAGTGGCAAAGAATATTGGTTTATTCATGTGGGTGTCAAGGAGAGCACCCGAGATAATGAAATAGGATGGATGTGAATGTTAGATGCTTTCTGAATCTTGTTTGTTGTTTATCTATTTTAATTTCCCCACTACTTGAAGAAGCTTCTCTATTTTACCCTCATTCCAAAAGGCGAGAAGACGTGTGAGGTATGCCACTTGCTTTTTGTTTTTAGCTTCTAGAAAAAGGATGGGTCTACACTTCTACTATAGGTTGAAAGGAATCAATGGGTAGTTCATCTACTCACCATGTTGATCCCCCGATGTTGGTAGATTAGAATGATTTTATTGAATACCTGGAATTATGGGAAAGTAAGAATGTGGTTAATAAATGAATTAATAAATTATTTATACCCAATGGGTTGGAGCTTACTAGAATGCAATGTTGAGGTAATATTTTCTGAGAAGTTGTGGAGTTGGTTTGGTTATGCCTTGAGGGCATGGAAATTTTGTGTGATACTAGTGAAATGTTATGTAGAATTAATGACGGTTAGTTAATGGTTAAATAATTAATTAATGTATCTTGAAACTAATAAAAAGGGATAAGATAATTTAATAAAGATATCTAAATGGTAGTGTGCTTATAGGAAATATAGTCTTAACAGTGGCTGCTCGGAGTCCGAGAGGTGTTAGTTGTAGTTGAGTCTAAGACTAGGTTTTTACCTACTGAGGTTTTGAGCTATATTGTATCATGTACCTTTCTGTTTCTATACACTACCCCACCCTATCGGTTAGGTCGACTAACACCTCGGGGATTCTGAGCCCTCGAGCAGGGTGTTTTTCCCAACATCTGCATGGGAGGATGGATGGCTGACTACCCCTTTTGGCCTCACTATCCTCTCTTGGCAGTTACTTGTGATTGTATCCATAGTGGTAATATTTACCAATATATGTGTGTAGAGGGATTTAATGTCATGTGGTTATTAACACACATATATTCTGGATATAGTTTCCTATGGACTACTATAAGTGTAATGTGTATAGGTTATGATGGATTGAGGATCTTTACTCGGTGTATGGGCTATAATTGATTTATGATTAATACTCGACATATGATACACATTATTCGAGTTTTTCAGCTCCCGGAAACTATCTGGTTACCTCGGTTATGTGGAAATGGTTGTTGTGTTTCACGAGGTGCATGTTGTGGTGATTCACCCAGGTGTATATGGGAATGCCTTTTTGGAGAGAGATTCTTAGGACGTGTGACGTTGCGGAAAAGCAGAAAATGAGTGGGGGTTCGGTAGAGGGTTACCTTTGATATTTTTTATTATATTATATACTCTTGTATTCGATTCATGTTGAGAGTATCAATGGTGAGGCTGGGAACTTAGTATACCTGTTTAGGTGATGAGTTATTTTCACTTGTTGTTCACTGTTCTTTAGCATGCTTTATTTAATTTTGTATGAGGGTATCTTGGGAGGATCCTACTGAGTATAATTTCTTAGTCACCCTATGTTATATAAACTGTTTTCAGGTCACTTGGAGTAGGCTGGAGATCAGGATGGGTACTTCTAGCTTGGGGTTGTAGTTGCTGTTTGGGCATCGTGGTCGCTACTGTTTTAATTTAATTTGGTACTTGAAGTTTTCCCTTTCAGCTATAGTAGTTCTTTAATGGAATTAAATATGTGTACTTGAGAATTCATTTATATTTCAGTCTGAATTAGAGTCAGGTGTTGTCTTTATTATCTCTCTCACTCTTTTTCATGTGCTCTTTTAAAGGGTAATGCATCCCATTTGTGTGTTCACTAAACCCTCAGTGTTAGTCGCCAACCTGGGGCCTACTATAGGCGAGACTTAGGTGTTATTATCTCCCTTATCACATTTCCATCCAAGTAAGGTTACACTTTTTGGGGATGGGGTCGTGATAGTTTATATTCTTTCAATTACTATGTATGATTTTCATTTTCACCTCTAATAGGTGTATTTAAAGCAAACTCCCTATGATACATAACTATATTGAGTCTGTGAAGATGTGATCTATGGATAAAATGATCATAGTCAACTATATTTATATTTCTATAATTTAAAAACATCTACCCATTCATGGATGGATGTTTTTTACAATCACCTTACTCTTATGGCTAAGAAACCATTATAAAGGTCACCTACGCTAAGGAGTTCTCCAACAACACATGTACAGAATAAAAAATTATTTGTTGCATTTATTTGAATATGAATAAAACCCAAATGTGATTATACACCCTTCTATAGAAAGGAAATTAGTCAGGTACATTTTTCAGACTGACCTCATTGGGTTTTCTAGATTGTGGATGGTCGATAGATTTATTTTCCATAGATTCAATGAAATACCATGGGGTTTCTCTGATCTGGGAGGAGTGTACTTTATTCATCTCGTCCTTCAATCCTAGTTGACCTGGATATCTTATAACTTCTTGATGAGGGTGATTTTGATGTGTTTTCTATTTTATGGGGGGCATTGTATGATTGAGGACCTTTCCAGGTTCTTTAATGGGCACTACTGCAGGTTTGAGAGTAACAGTAGTAGTATCTATCATGTCGATTCTTTTCACATCTATCAAGTGCATGACTCGAGACATGGCTTGGTTCCACTAAATATAATCTTCCATGAATTTTTATTTTTATACAAACTCATGATCTTGTCTGGATATTTCATTAGGATCTGAGGTTTCTACAAATCATCCTAGATATTTTCTTTAAAGATCTATATATATTTATCCTATGAGAGAGGTCTGTTGAGTGAATAATTTAAAACTTTCCATTTATTAATTAAGTCATAAAACCTCCCATTTTCACAATGTATATAGTCTATATAGTTGAAAATCATTATTTTAATCACTGTGGAGTGGAATTGTTAAATTAATCGATGAATAACGTATTACCATAATATAAAAGATCTTATTGGAAGACAGTTATACTAAACAAAGGTTATCCCTGTCAGATTACATAGAAAAAACCTTGTCTTATTTTCCTTCTACTAATATCGAGGGCCCATGATCAGACCGCATGAGGATACAAAATGGGTGAGATACTGATTTAGGTCTCCCAAGATGTCAATGGTGGAGAAGTTAGGATTTCTAAAACTGGGTGGGGACTAAGTTTAATCCACCCAATTGGGATATGGATTTTTTTTCGATTCACAGGTGCGTGTTTCCCTTCCATGGCTTCCATTTGAGTAGTGATGGACAAAATTGGCATTGAGTATATCCATATATACTATTGTCAGATACACCTCCCATCAATATGGAATAATATGGGATTAATGGGTTTTCCCTATTTTAATCACCCATCTATTCTAAATTCATGCTAAGATAGAATTATTTCCCAGAAAAGGGAGAGGATATCACCGTGATGGAGATAATTCATGATAATTTTTTACTTTCTCATTTATGTACTTCAACGACCAAGATCCAGAGCCAGTCGAATGCCCAAATTCTGATTATTCAGGTAGATTGAGTCATTCTAGATATATAGAATGAGGGATATTAGTCGTAGTCTGAATACGATACAAAGTGGTAATGTCACCCCTAAGTGACTACTCATTAATTTGTTGGAGAGATTGTATCTCATTATCGTATTTTTCCAATTGATCCTCTATGGAAGGGATTTAAAATCTTATGGATGGTGTGGGGTATATGAACACATCATTCCCTTTATCATAATAAGTTTTCTACCATAGAGGTGGAAACTCAATAGTAAAAGTTTATAGGTTTTGATTCTCCTCTAGTTTTGGGTACATGTAGGCTCAGTGGGTGCATCCACATCCTTCTATTAGGTTTTAATTTCCATATTGTGCCCCTCTACGTTTTCTTCATGATCCATATAATTTATTGTGTTAATGGTAAAGAAATTTATAGAGGTGTATTGAAACAATTTTATTTGTCCCATTAATCTAAACTAAATAGAATGATTCTTCACTACGTGCATTATGGTTGTTTCTCAATCCCCTGGCCATGTTGGACCATTTTTAATTATGACCCTAGTGAGGTTTGATTGCCTTCACTATACATTCCTCCCATTTTTTATATGAATAGTGACCTTGAGAGAGTTTCTAGATGTGTTTTCTTAATCAATCATCGAATAAGACAAGTTTATCTTATAGTGGTTGGAATATATGGAATGCTGACAATCGATATTTACCTCCCAACATGGAGGAGACAGATTCCATTTATGGTGTTGATGATGATGAAAATACCCCTACCCCTGTGGGTTTGGGCCTATTCATGGACACAATTGGTATATATTAATCATTGTTTTTGGGATATGATGCTTCTAGTCAAGGATTTGATAACTTATAGGATGAGTATTGTGATATTAATTCCCCCAATCTAGTGGGATGTGGTTGATCTAGAATTGGAATTAATTTCCCTAGGACCCTCTTGGGGGATGATAAAATTGGTTATGGAGATTGAGATAAAAGTTTCCCCAGCCCAGTGGTATGTGGTTTGTTTTTAGTAGATGAAAATATATCCTAGATCCTCTTAGTTATTGATTATCCAAGTGGTCGAGGTGGTGATAGATATCCCCCAAACATGGTGGGAAGGGTTCTCTCCTGAATGGTCAGTATAGGAGCTGCAATTGTGACACATTATATGTGGCATATCCAAGCACGTGTATGATTTGGGTGAAATGGTATCCCATGAAGGGATTCATTTTCCCCTCTATGTTATTGGACTAACTGAAATATTCGCTTCCATCTTAAAAATGTGTTCCCATTGTTTCGGGGGGGCCATTTCAAAGATCTCCTGGCTATCATATCCCTCCATTCATGATGTCCTAACACCATTGAAGTGGGGGAATTCCATTATAGAGACCAAATAGATAAAAAATTTCTTGTTACCCTTATGTCTCTAGAGGATGTGATATTATAGGATGTTGTATTTCAGGATTTCTATTACATCAGGCATGCAATGAAGTGCAATTCTCCATACATTCCACATCCTCAAATATATATTCCTAAAGAGGTTTATGTGATTCAATGCCGAAGAGTTGTGAAGTATTGGCAGAAATTTTGTGGAATTGTGTTATAATTTTATAGTTTTGTCGTCTTGTCCTATGACTATAGTAGCTAGGTCTAGATAATAATCGAGTATCGTTATAGTCTCAAGGTGGCCCTTGTATCCTAGATTAGGGAGGTCTCTAGCCATTTATCACTGATGAGTTTCCCATATATTTTGGCATAGATAAGGCATGAAATCCTTTTATATATCATCTAGGATATCATAGTAATAAGTACATAAAGTGTATAAAATTATGGGAGGTAGTTTCCAGATAACCCTTGCCATATATCAATGTGAGATTCATCTTCATCATACATACACACATCATTTTTATTAGATCACAGAATATGCTTCTCGGGGTTCACCTTCTGATTGTAATGAAGGGTGGATGGTTGTTGATAGGGTACTATGTACTATTAAACTTGGTGTTTTGAGAACCTCTCTATATGTAGGTGTCTATGTTTTGAACAACTGACTATACATAGGATTATGGGAAAAGAGATAAATTCCTTATCCATGGCAGATATCACCATATGGAGGTAAACCATGGAAACTATTAGGAGTATAGTCCTTGAATTCTAGCTACACACTACCATGATAAAGACTATAATAGTAATTATTTCCTTCTACTTTGGTTTAAGAGTTTATAGACCCTTGTGGTGTTTAGACTGTGTCTTGAACAACCTTAATGACAATGGAATTGAGAAAACTAAGGATATAACCCTAATTCTATGCCATGGTTGGAATATGCCGACTTGAGTTTTGGTATCATGTAGAGATATGATCCTATTTTACAAATGTAGAAAAAATATGTTGATGACCTACTAATGCTATAGGAATATGATCCAACTACTGAGAGGCTACTGGAATATTCGAATGAGCTTCTACATTATCGGTAGGAATATGAGCCTGCCTTTGGTGGTTTATGGAATATGTTGGTCAAACCTAGATGAAGAAAATATATTAACCAGTTAAAATATGTATTCCCCTCAATAATATGTCATTAGACCTCTGAAATAGGATAAGGAATATGAGCCTTCCCCTGTATAGCCTCTGAATGATTTTCGTGTCCTCATTCCTCAGTGGAAGTAGGAATATGCACCTGGCCTCCATGAATTAATTGAATATGAATGGTTTCTTCACTAAAATTATAATGAGAATGTACATATTCATTTTATACACTCACTTGGTGTTCCCTAGATAGAACAACTATATGGTACCGATCTTAAGAATTTTTACTATGTTGCTGATCTTTTTCAATATAAATATAAGCCTATATCAAGGAATGTTCCACTATAACTTGGTGATCCCCAGTGAGAACCGATATATGAGCCTGATCCTTATCATTTGGATTATTCCACTAGTATTCTACAATATAAATGTTAACCTTTCCTAAGGAATGTTCCACTCTCACTTGGTGAGACCCTATTGGTAATGTAATGTTAACCCAGTCTGGTGCCTCATCATTCACCGAAATATGTTGATAATCCTCTTGGATGGGAGAAAGAATACACACATGATCTATAGAAACCACTTGTACTTGATGATTATATTCTTGTGCTTCCCTGACTACAGGGATATGAATATTCATTTGTCCTTGTATCTATACCAGTTCCAAAATATACTGGAAGAGTTCTTCAGCTATTGTTAAGATGTAATGGCACTTTAGAAAAGTATTCATTAGGATTTAAGACTATATATTTATTGTATTCACTATATACTAGAATATTTTATTAATTTAATCATGGTTCATATCCTTATTGTACCACCAGAATATTCTAATGGACATCATGTATGGGGGTAGGGATATTTAGCTCCCTAAAAATTCCTATGGGAATATGATTGTAGGATTATTCTGAGTGAGAAGGGATGTGAGCCTGATCAGTGGCTACCGATGGAATATGATAACAAGATTCATCAATGGAAGTGAGGATATGATCCCACTCCCATTTATCCATATAATTCTACGCCCGATGAGTCTTCCTAGATACCTGTTCATGGGTGTTATAGGTGGAAGTTTCTTAGGTGGTATAAATAATAGAAAAATAAAGGGTACTAGTATGATGTCACTGGTAAAGGTGGGTGATAGGATCCCTCCATATTATCCTATAAAGTGGAAGGGATTCATAGTTGACTCTATGGTCCACCTTAATAAAATACTGATTGTGGTGACTTTCACACCCTGAGGATAATCTTATAAAGATATTGGTTTTTGAAAAGAGTGCCACTAGATTTAATGAAATATTCTTGGGATGATGAAGACTAATTAGTTTCAGTAGTTGGATACCCTCACATTTAGCTTCATGGGTTGGGATTGTTCCATGTTGGTGGTATTCCCAGACCAATGCATTCAGCACCCGATGTTGAAGGTGTCTGTAAGGTGAGGTCATTTGGCATCCCGTAGGGGCTGCAACCTTAGATAATATTCCAGAACAGTCGCTTGATAAAGTCATGATCTCAAGTTAGGGTTTTTATTGTGAGAACAATATCTATAGTCATGAAGAAAAAAAGGAACAATGTCAATGATCAGTGCATCCTTGTAGGCATTATACGTGCTCAATCAGATATTTATGGGTAATACAATTATCCTTTTTTATTCCCGATCCAGCCATTCTGATAGTGGGGAATTTTCACAAAAAGGATGGAATTATATTATGAGAACCATTATTTTTTCATTTAATATATTTATGTCAGTTTATCCATTTTTTTCAATGGATATGCCAACCAAATGGCTCGAAACAAGGTAAACTGATCATTCTATAAAATGAGTGATTCACGTCAAGTTCACCATTTTTGTTTCATCATAATGATGGGCAAACATGGTTTAACATGTGTAAAGCTATTTTATTTTTGGGCTACAATGTTCATGTCGAGTTTAATAAGATTATGGATTGTTCTGCAAGATAGTTGATTTTGGGGGGTTTCACGACTATTCAATCATTTATGCCTACGTCACCATTTCCATGTTTCATAGAAACCCCAAGAAACACTCACATCAGTAAATAAGAACGAAAATGATTTCTAAAGTCATGAGTTAAATTGGTATTTCAGACCCAATGGAACATATGAACTCATATTGGTCGAGAGGATGGGTGGTTGGGAACATCACACCATTTTGGGGGGAATCGGGGCCAACTCTGGGTCTCTCTTATGGATTTAAGATATGTTCATGAATCTCTTCCTAATAATGATACAAAAACAGTTACCCTAACAAAATTATCACATTTTTAATCCCTCCATATACAATGAGAGGTCCATTAATGAGTCTGTATGTGTTTATCTGAGGTTCTTCATCTGTTTCCCATTGATGAGTAGCTTCTTGTATGTTAAATACATATAATTAGGAACATAAAATTTTATTATTATCTTAGAAGAGATTTATATTTTGAGGATGGTATTGAACATGTATGATGCATCCTATGTATCCCAGTTATATTAGGAATACAAACCCATGATGTTTGTTAGACCTATTTAGTTTAACAATAAGGGAAGAAGGAAATATATGGGGGTACTTAGGCACTGTGTATTGTGATGGAACCTAAAAGAGGAATCCTACATATTATAATTATGGAAGGAATTATATTCAACATAGTTTAGTCACACACATGGGATATAACTTGAGATGGATTCCCTTAAATAGGGGTAGTCATATCATTCCACTAATGGAGGATTACCCAATGAGGTTTTATTGGCTGTTGGAGATCATTATGCGAGTGAGTTTTCTATTAAAAATACATAATCCCATGTGATACATGATCATTTTGAGAATAAAAGGAAAATAAGTAATTGGTCTCACCACATATAGGTGTTGGGATAATGTGCTGGTACAACCCTTTAAATGTTTTATATGGCATTTGGGCCTTAGGAAGGTGTTCTATGCATCCCTGTTATGTTAAGAATCAAAGTCATCAAAGTTCAGTTGTATCCTTAGTTCGCTGGTGGATGAGGAACAATGATAATCCTATAGAAAATATTGTTTCTCAATTGTTTTAATTTCATAGACATGGTGGTCTTACACTAATGTGAATTCCCTTTTTCTCTCAAGCCTTAGGAAATCATCCTACATATCCTAATTATAACAGGAATCATAGTTGTCATAATTCAATTTTTTAACACCTAGAAATTATGAGAGAATAAAATTATATTTGATAGTTTCAAGGACACACATTGCAGATTCAATATTTAATTAAACACAACACTAAATTTAGTTAGTGGTACATGAAATCCCAAGAATTGTTTTATGTATAGTGTATTCAACATTAAACACCAAACTGAAATGACCCATGAGGTATATTACCAAAATAACATAGCTATTAGAATTTAGGGTATGAATAAGATGAATTGAGTTTTAAAAATATTTTTTACACATGTATATATAACTAATTATTTTTTGATCAATTATTTATAACTGAAAATAAAATCCATTTGAAAATAGAAGGAACTATTTTAATAAAACACCATCTAAATGCACACAAGTTTCTTCTTTACCAAAAAAATAAAAAAATAAATCTTTTTGGATTATATTAAATAAATAATTATATATATAATATCCAATTTAATTTTTAATATTTATTCTATGGGTTTTCTTGATATGATAAAAAATAAATCCATCTTTATGTATAAAAATATTTCTTTTCTTAATGGCAGGTTTGCCTCATTTTGACGGCACACTTGTTATAAAACAAAATTTTGATAATTTATTAAATTTTATTTGAAAAACTAAAATTAATTTTCAAAATTGGAATTTCAATATTTTCTTAGGTTGATTTTTATATTGTTCTGATAAGATTCATTTTGTGATGAATACTAAAACATACTGCATTTTAATTGAAAACTGTCTTTCATATAAATAATTTATAATGTGAAATTATATTTTGAATTGTTTTTAAAGTAAAAATATTCCCATTATTTATCTATTAATCATATTCATGTAATTTTAATCAATTTTTCATTGATATTGTATATAAAAACATTTCAAACTTTTGAATATTTACACTTTAAAAACTCATTGTCTCATCCCATTTGCGAGATTAATTTTAAATTAATTTCTTCCACATAGGTGAATTTAATGTAGAAAAATAAATTCCATATTTGTAATAATCATAATTTATAATTTATAATAATTCTAAATTAATTTTTTTACCATAACAATTAGTGAAAAAGTAAAAATTAATTATAGTGATTTAGGTAAAACAAGCTTACTTAATGATTATTCTCACAATATAACGTGTAAAATTAACCCAAAACATGTAAAAATCCATTTTATAGACTTTTTTATATCATTTCACTTCCTGTATATATTTTTTTTTGTTATGGATGCCTCATGTTAGGTAAAAATGTGGGCACACCTAACTCTCTTTTGAAAAATGTCGTGTGTGTCATCTCCCCCACTAATAAAAGGACACCACCTTTCCCCTATCTTCAAACCTATCAATACCTATTTCATTGAAAATAATTACAATAATCACCTCCCAAATACTATACCTTCATATAATTGTCCTTATTTTTTTCATAAATAAATCTTTTTAAGGATTGAGTTCAAACCAAAGAGTATACCTAAATGAGAGGTAATGTTATTCTAATAGCGTTTTTATTTTATTTCCTTATCAACCTCATTTAATTCTTATTATATCATGATTATATAATAACCATAGTATCTTAAATATACTGAGAAATTTTTATGTTAATGTAATTACCTAAAACATCACACACATCCATCAAATGGATACATAATCATTGTTCGTGTGTAAGATGGTCTATGTGATAGTCCGTCGTACACACGAACAATGATTTGTGAGGTATATTATTATATTCAAAGACTCCTACCCCTATATTAAATCATAATCATAATACCCATAAATGAATAAAATTAAGTGAAACATATAATATCATGAAAATAATGATATCAATGATATAATATTTAAATGTGGAAGTATATACACCTCATGAAATAATATAGGTGCATAACACGATATAATCCTCAAATAAGGAATGTTGTGACAATAATCCATTGCCACTTTCGTAACTCTGAAACCATAAACCCCAAGAAATATAAATCCTCAAATTAATTTGTAAATCCCAATAAATTTAGGTATAATAATCAGATAATACAATCATTTTCATCATATACACCACACAACAAAAATAATTGGTGAATACATCATAAATCTCCCAAAAATGAAAGTGACATGAGAATAATAATAATTTGGTGAGGTTAATGAAGAGGCGGTAGGAAAAATGGTTGTCCCTATGAATTTATTATGAAATGAAATCTTTTATGTGTATTATTATAATGGGAATTGGAGATTTGATAGGTGGGTCCATGATAACCCTCTAATTAATTGGGTATGGAAATCATGTGCATGGTTATTCCATTAGTAATGGTGATTGTAAGAGTGAAGTGATAAATTATGTCCCATGTTACATACATGTTTTTTTATTGTTGATATCGGTTAATAATGATTCTTATGACCTAGATTGATAAAAAATGGGTCATGATTATTGATTATAATGACTATTTCCTTTTCCATGGTTTCATATTTGACGATCCATTTACTGATGGGTATGAGTTCTTTTAAAATTCACTCTTGCACTTTGATTATGTCATCATTGACTTATGCACTCTTATGATCAATGATGACATTCAATTTTCTATGATTATATTTTCACTTACTGACCATTTGAGCTAACACTTACTATTTTTCCTTCTCCTATGGTTATAAAGAATGTTGTTTAATGATTTATTTCTATAATGTATTTAATAGGGATGATTTTGATGACCTAATGAGAAATATTAAATTCTTGGATAAATGGGATAAATGATCATTTGATGACTTAGGTATTTTTTTCAAAATTCTCTAGAACTCAAAACCCAAAATTAAATTGATAATGTATGTGGTCTAAGTTTTCATTTTGATGGTTTGGATAGAAAAAATTGCATCAAAATTATCGGCATCAAATCCAAAAATGTAAAGTTTATTATTTCATCACAATATATATATGATTGAAGGACCTGGTATGTTATGGTTGGTATGAAAGGGAAGTTTAGATAACATTGGATATTAGTATGTTTTCATGCTTTGTTCTATTAAGAGTTATGGATACTATCATAGGTCTATAATATGAAGTCTAGTCAAAATTTTAATGTCTTAGACACCCCTTGAGGTTTATATCCATGATTCCTTAACATTATTTATAACATTTTGGGATTCATTTTTTTAGGTTGGGTTATTTGAAACCCCTATGATCAAAATAATGTTTTATTTAGGGAGATTTTATTCTTCTTATTTAAAAAAAGAACAACCCATATGAGGGGTAACAACCCGTCACATCCGGAAAGGCAGTGGGGCTTGATCAAATGACTGAAGGACGATAAGGGTTTTCATGCCTACCACTAGCCCACACAATATCATGGTTAATATAATATTTTTTATATATAATGATTAATTTATTTTGGAAACATATGGGATTTTATTTAAGGAATAATAATTGGTTTATGATGGAAGATTATATGCTCAAATTCTTCTAAATATTTTCTCTTCAAACATAGTTAAGAAATGATTGAATAATTTCAAGGATAGTAGTTTATAGAATTATTTAGTTTGAAATTTTTCTATAACTATCAATATTTTTAGGTTAATGTATTATGTTTTATTCATTTTTGAAATTAACATTGCATTTGATAACCATTTTAGTTTTGGATAAATGTTATGGACATGAAGAATAGTTTTTTATCCCTTTTATGGTAATGTGATCATAAAAAGTTTATTTTAGTGCTCTAGGAAAGAAAATTTCATCTTCAATACTCATAATTTGGAGAAAAATCGGTATTGTTGTGGTAATTAACTAATGTATGAAATTGTAATCATAATGTAATTATATTCAAATGTTATCTTAGTCTAGATAGTAAGAAAATTCCTCAACTCTAGGAAATGTATATTGAAATGAAAATTTTATCCTAGTAACTTTATTTTTTATGATGAAATGTTCTTTTTTGTCATCACATATTTATGGTTTTGAGGCCCTTAACAATACATTAATCATTCACTTGTTTGTGATAAGTTACCTTAATCACTAGCTAAAACTACTTACACTTTTCCTCCACTCCCAAATATGTTATACAATTTGGAAACCTATTTATCTATTATAACATATTAACATTGTAATTAGCCTGATATTTTTTTAATAGGATGTTTTAGTAATCCTTTTTACGATGTGGCTCTACTAAAAAATTATTATCAAATGTTCAATGCTTGGTTACCAAGATAAGGTTCAAATTTTGACAACATAATTTATTAAAGGGGGGAGGATGTAACACTCCAAGATTTTAAAATAAGAAAATTATATTTTATAGTATAAGGGACATAAAATATTTTGTTTATCTTTCATTACTTGAAAAATTAACTTTAGATTGAGGTGGATGCAACCACGTGATTTTTATGTTCAATAGCTTATTAAAAACGCAACACCAAATTTGAAAGACCCATGATATATATTACCATTAGAACCTTGACGTTAGAATAGAGGGTGTGAACAGGAATAACTAACTTATGAAAATATGGTTTACACATGTATATATAATTAATTATTTGTTGACCAATTAATTATAAATGAAAATAAAATTCTTTAGAAAATAAAAGGAAATTATTTTTTGAAAAACTATTAAAATACACACAAGTGAGTTTTAAACTAAGAAAATAATAAAATAACCATTTTTAATATAATAATGAAATATATATATATATATATATATATATTTTATTTTTAAATTTACAACCTATGTATTTTGAAGTCATAAAATAAAAATAAATTCAATTTTACAAATATATTATAGCATTTTTCTAATGGTACTTTTGTGGTATGCTAATTGAACACTAGTTTTAAAAATTAATTTTGACTATTATATATTATATTTTAAAAAATAAACATTATTTTTGAAATAATAATTTAAAAATCATTTTAGATTGATTTTGTGGTATTTTTCTGACTAGTTTCATTTTTTGATGAATAATGAAAAATACTACATTTTAATTGAAAACTACTTTTTAAACAAATAATTTAAATTTATAAATTATATTTTCAATTGTTTTTAAAGTCATTATAGTTATATTATATATCTATTAATCCAATTTATGTCATTGTATTATATTTTTCAATGATATTGGATATAAAAACATTTTATGCTTTTGAACATTTTCACATTGAAAACTCATTATCTCGTCTTGTTTGTGGTATTAATTTAAAAATAATTTCTGAAATTTATGTGAATTGAATTTGGAAAAATTAATTAATTATTTGGAATCAGAATAATTTATAATTTTTAATGATTAAACATATTTTTTGACAAAATTTTTAGTTGAAAAAAGATAAAATTAATTAAGTGATTGATGTTATAATTAGCTTACTTAATGATTAAATATAGAATATAAGATGTAAAAAGGGACCCAAAAATTTTACAGAACCCATTTTATAGGAATAATTAGACCATTACACTTAATTTTTATAATTATTTATGTTATTTAATCCACTGGTTAGGTAAAAACATTAGAACACTTAACTTTATTTTAAAAAATGCTAAGTGTGTTATCTCCCCCACTTATAAAATGAAACCACCTTTACACTCTCTTAAAACCTATAAAACATTTTTTTCTTGACCAATAACTACCCAAATAAACTATAAAATTACCTAAAATCATCCTATAATCATTAATTTTTCCACAAATCATTCCTTTCAAGGTTTTAGTTCTAACTTAAGGTGGATATCCGAAGAAGATGTAATGTTTTTCTAAAAGAATATTTAATTTATTTCCTAATATACCTCCTTCGATTATTAATATATCTTTATTATATAATTATCTTAGTATATTAAATATAATTATATGTTTTTATTTTGTGAGTACAGCCTACAAAATTAGATACTTCCTTCAAATGGGATACACAATCTACGTTTGTGTGTATGGTGGACTATCCTCTCGTGAACTAATGTCGTCCATTATTCTATTACCACCATTCATGATTAGAAATAATGATGGAGTTATAGTTCATATGTTACATGTATTATATTTTTTATATTATTATTCTTCACGAATTATTATATCACACATACATTCGAACTTTCAATTTTATGGGAATTTGATAACGTCGTTCATTTGTACGATGAACTACCAGCTCGCGGAGAGATGTGATTCATTAAAGATATACATGGAATAGATTAAGAATCATTTAAAAAAATGTGTGGTATAAATTACATATATAAGATATTATTTAAATAATTAAAATTATGTAAATAAATTATATCACTTTATTTTATACCTTTTAACACATTGAAAAAGTGATAACGTCTTTTGTGGATGTGTGGACTACTGCCTCCTAAAAGTGATGTAATTTTAATTTTTTAAAACTAGAAAAACATAATAATGATATATATGCGTATAATTAAATATTTAATCTGATAATTATTTCATGAAGATTATTCTAGATTTGTTATATTAATTACCTCATAGACCTTAGTCTACCTTCCAAAGTTATTTTTTACACATAAGCCAAATTTGGTCGAAACATCCTACAAAAGCACAATTAATTATGTAATTAAATATAAAATATTTAAAAATAAATAAAATTAATAAAAAACTTTTATAAGGTTATCAAGATACTAAATAATTAACATATGTTTATTATTTTGGAAGATAAAGGACAATCATGATAAATCATACTCAAGGTAAGAGTTTTTGTTGTCTCACTTTTATTTTTGTGAGATATATATTGTATTCAACGCTTCATTTTATTCTGTGGTGTACATAATTCCCTTGAATTTATTTTATTATTAATATAATTGAATCTATTTAGATTTAAATATCAATTTCAGTATCTATATTTCTTGGGGATTTTGATTAAAATGTTACAAAAGTGGTAATTCATTTTTGTCTGAATTTTACTTCTTTGGGAAGTATGTTGTGCTAAAAAACTAAATTATATTATGTGATGTATATAAAACCCACATCTACATGTTATATAATTTATCTCTTTATTTTAATGATATTATAATTAATATTAATGTTATTCTTTCATGTAAATTTTGATTCAATGTTACCAAAGTGGTAAGAGTCTTTTGTTACAATCTCATTGTTTATCGAAATTGTGTATGATTAACTCTCCAATGTTGAATTCATATAATTATCATAAATTATATTATACAATTGTTATGAATGATACATTAATTTAATTTTACAAATTTCCCAATATTTTGTACATAAATGTTTTTAGAATGTTTTTTTATTAAAATCCAACTCATTTCAATCTTTGATCCGAAATCTATGTTATTTTTATATAATGTTTTCAAAAAATGTTATTATTTTTTAAAAATTTTATTTTAAGAACACTTTAAAGCGAAAGGATTATAATAATATTTTAAGTTTTAAAATGGGTTTTAATTTATTTTTAAAACATTCTTTACAAGTTTCTATGATTGTTTTCAAAGAAAAGGATTTTTAAAATGTTTTATGTTTTAAAAAGTGTATTCCAAAATAAAAAAAAATTTACTCGAGAATGATTTTAATGTTATTTTAATGATATCATAAATCATTAATATCAACACACCTTTTTTATATATCCTCTAATCTGGATATTTTGAATTAATACCATCCTAATTCTTTTCTATATGGATTAATATTGCTTCAAGAGATTGTTATGCAAGTTATTTCTTTTTCATTGGTTAACCATGTTTCAATGATATTGTTATAAAACACATTTGTTTTACATGATTTAATCATGTTTTAAATATATTATTATATAAACCATTTCTTCTCCATGAGTAAATCATGTTGTGAATTTGATAATGGTTGTTCCTATGAGTTTATAATAAAATGAACACTTTATAGTGTTTTCATTTTAACGGTAATTGGACATTTTACTAGTAGTAATATTATAAACCAATGATCGGTGGTCCTATGATTATCCAAATATGGGAGGGTCTATAATAACCCACCAATTAATTGGGTATAGAAGTCAGTTGTATGTTTATTCCATTTTCAAGTGTGATTGTAAGTGTGAAGTTAAAATGATATCCCAAGTAACGTGCATGATTTATTTATTATTTCTATGGGTTTATAATAATTAGCATGGTTGTGATTTATATCGCACGGCTCATGAATATTGTTTTTTATGAGTCTTTGATTTTATATGTTTTCATATTCTATAATGCAGGTATTGATGGGTATGAGTTCCTTTATTATTCACTCATGAACTTTTATTAATTCATCATACCCTTATAAACTCTAATGATCATTGATGGAATTCAACTATTAATCCATATGTTTACCCTAACTGATCATTTTAGTTGACCCTAATTATGTTTCATTATTTTTAGGTTATAAAGAAAGTGGTATTATGATTTATGTCTATAAAGGATTTCATAGGGATGATATTGATGACCAAATGAGATAGAATTTTTTTTGGTTGAATAGGAGAAATGTTCATTTGAAAACATGAGAATTGTTTATATATGAGTTTTATTAATTATCTAAAACTGTAAATATGCAATTACCTCATGAATATAAGTGATCTAAGTTTGTTTTTTAATTATTTATGGTTTTGGATGGAAAATAATTGGGCCCCAATTATCAGAAAAAATGCGGGAAATGTATAGTTTATAACATTTGAACAAGATTTGAGAGTTTGGTTCATGGTTTTTTATATTTTTTATTATGGATTACACACTTAGGATTCCTAGTATTTATAACGGAAAAGGTTATCATGTCCCAGGATGCCTTCCTAACATGACCTGATTGTTTTCATAACATGTCTGACTATTTTCCTGACATGTATGACAATGTCTGGACATGTCTTGGTTTCATAGTAGACATGTCAAAAGATAATCACATGATTAAGTTGAATTTACCAAAGGAGGTTGAATAATATGAATGAAATGTCTGGGGCCATCACATGATCAAGGATGACATGTCATGATGGTGATGCATGATTCTGATGACATGCCTTGAGGATATTGTGTGAACTAGGCTAAAATATAAGGAGGGTTCCAAAAGACTAGTCTAACATGTCTGAAGAAAGTCGTATGATCCAGGATGACATGCAAAGAGGGTGTGGTGGGTCCTAAGATAACATTTCTAGAGGGTATCTTACGATCTAGGATGACATGTCTAAAGGATGCCGCATGACCTAAGATGACATGTCTAGAGGGTTTCAGAATACTTCGCTGACATGTATAAAGACAATCGAATGACCATAATGACTTTTCTTGGTTATATTACTGACATGTTTGAGTATGTATGAACTTGTTTGATGTCAATCACAAGAATCAAGTTGAAATATTCGGTGAGTGACACCTGACCTAGTTAACTTTTCCTAGTGATATCACGATACCCAAATTACATTTCTTGGTGTCACTACATAACGAAGCATGTCTAGAGGACATCACATTTTCAATGATTACACAACTGTAGGGGTTCTCAATACTTTGTGTCATTCTTATAGGGTTTAAAATGACATTATTTACATTTTCTAGGGACATCACATGATCTAAATAACATGTCAAGGGAGAGTCTAATGATTTGGGAGACATGTCTCTGTGTTGTCACGTGTTTTGGATGAATCATGAGATGCACATGAAGATCAAAGAACCCATATTTGAATAAGTTTCATTTCTTTTTCAGTCATTTATTCTATCCTTTTATTGAATATGTTCCTCATATTTGTCCTGTGTTTGATTATTTTCAGGTTTCGTGTGACCCATCTAACATACAGGACCTCCATCCCATAATCTGTGTAACAAAACTAGAAGTACTTCTCCTGATCAATATATTTATAATGTATGGTTCATATGAACGCCACATAATCCCTCAGTCCACTCCCCAAATTTTACATGGTGGAAAGTATTTTGGATTAAGTGACTAGATACTCCTAGAAATATGATATTATACTCCCATGTGCGATAGGTCATGCATTGATAGGTGATTTTTTATGATTAAGGGGAAATATCTGTAGGCCTCCACACCCTAGTTATAATCCATATTTCAAGAATTGTAGTTTCCTGATTTGAGTTGGATTCGATGGAGGGATTTTGTGTTACGCGCTTCGTATGATCCTTTTTGGGTCATCTATTTCACTACCTGATGAAAGTGACCGCAATAATGGCACACCATTTATATTTTTATTCAACATAATATTAAAAAAGGGATTTATCCTGATCAGTTGGACAAGAAAAGGAGCTTCCACAAGGTTAGTATGACATGTATAGGGGTCTTAACAAGATCCAGATTCTTATGGGAAGGATTTAATGTGATCAATTAAGACTTGTCTGGGGTCTTCCATGAGACAATTGTGGATTTTCAGGGGTCTTTGGAAGATCCTTCTAGAGTTTTGAGGTGTGAATCATGTGTTCAATGGTGCTCACCCATGTATATGACCCTTTTAGTGTGATGTCCAGTATATCTGGGATCCACAAGAAGCTTCTATATTTTCCCATTTTATTTCCATCTTTATTTTACATGGGATGTGGATCTCATGAAGTTGGGTGAGTGTTTTAGAAGAAAATCACTCTCCACATCTATATTATGTCATATTACTAACAATCGGTATTGAGTGAATGTGTGATAATTGTCATGGGAAACCCCTTTTTTGGCTATAGACAGAAATGGGCAACTAAAAATCGAATGGACATGTCTGAGAGCCTTCGCATGATGAAGGTGACATTTCTGAAGGATCTTTCACAACAAGGTGGACATACTGCTCGAGGATTCACGGTGTATTGAAAACCACATTAGTGTGTAACATGAATATCAATGACCACATAATGCCAACATATTTTACATATTTTCCAACTTAATATTATGAGGGTTGTAGAAGGTTTTCTGGTATCCACCGAATGACAAGTCGGGTGACTCTAGGGAACTTCTCTACTAGACACTGAATTATTAGTGAGTGTCCTGGACACCTTAAAAAATCAAGAAGTCTTATCAAAGGGGATCAGTGTGATATCTAGTAGATCTTTCACTATGCATGACCTATTCTTATGACGTTTTGAAGGTCATGAGATCCTGTTTCTTTTGGAAGTTTATGTGATCTAAGAGATATTATCCACATTCTCTTCTATTGTTTTGGGGAGAAAATAATACTCACACATAATGTTTTTATTCCCTTGTATATTTTTCTTTTCTATTATGGTGGAAATTGATAGTAGTTTTTTATAATAATATTTCTATATGAGAATAAAATTATATAATGTGTTGAAGGACCTTCATGAAATAATTTTATTATTAATCTAGTTTCCAAAGACACTAAACCTTTATAGTTATAAGGAGTGTATTATTTTTATTTGTATTTAATATTCACCTCAAATGATTTAATATTCATATATGTATTTAATGGGTCACCTCAGTTTGTATTAGAATTGATTTTAGTTATTTTTAAAAAGTTGGATTATTAATATTTGGTGAAATTCCTAGGGATATGTTTAAGTACATAATAAAATCCTTAAGTTTTAAAAAAGTAGATATTGCGTGGTTTCATAGTAATGAAAACCCTATTTGGATACAACTGAGTGGATGAAAACTCGGTAATAGATGCAACTTGGGGAGTAATAAATTTGAAAAGGATATTTGTGTATTGAATCAATTTTCACCTGGGGTATGATAAAGAGTTATAACTGCAAACCTGGTTTGAAATTCATAGGGTATATTATTTAGTTAATTGAAATTTTCTTTATGATACATTATGATGAATGAAAGGATAAAATGTATGGTAACCTAAGATATTCCATAGTGATATGAGATGAACTTAATGATTCAATTGTGGAATAATGGTGTCCTAATTTAGGACATCATAAGAATGATTTTCTTAATGATATAAATTTTTACTCATAGTATTGATGTTTTATACTCACAAAATGTTTTTTAGTTTTATATAATGGATTTATCCATGAGGAATCATGGGAACAAAAAATATTTTGGTGAATGGAAAAACCATACTCATAAGAAACCAAATTAAAGAAAGTTGGGTTGAGAAATCTTGTGGTTGTGATCACCCAAATATCTAAAGCAATGAATGGTATCAAGAATCATGAAAAACATCCAAACAGAAAAAGGAAGGTACAATTCACCATTGATTGTTTTATGTGAAAAAATTTTCAAACCTTCAATGGTTACTTGGATCCGCTTATTTTTGAGTAATAAATTAATTCTATAGAAATGATATTATCTTTTCTTCGGTGCTTAAACCATGAGAATGTAATATAATTGTGTATAATTTAGAAGTTGATGCTAATTAGTTATGGGATCTTAATTAGAATATAGGGAAGGGGGTGGAAATTAACTCCATTATAATGGAATATTTTATGATTGTATATCTTGATTAATATTTTTCTATAACTCATCACAGTAATATAGTGATGGAATTATATGAACAAAATATGAGGTATAATGAATCAATTAGTAATTATAAGGAAAATTCACACAAAATATTCAAGGTAATATTCATTTTTTTTCATCAAACAAGAAATATAAGATATATAATTATTCAGTGTATTAAGACCATTTAAAATAATGGAATTGGATATTGGATTCTTTATCTAAAAATTGACATTAGAGGATCTTATTTTTCTCATGGTTTTGTGGATAAGAAGATAAATATTTAATTTTTAGAAAATTATAATAATAAGGCCCATGATGGAACAGAAAGTAATCTTCCTTTACGCCATAAGTGTTGAAGGAATCATGGGAAAAATTTCCTTATTATTTAAAGTAAATGTATTAGGTATATGAAATATGGTAATCATGAAACCTAATTTTGAGGTAATTACAAAAGACAAGTAATTTAAATGAATGGAGAGAAAGATCATCAAAATTTTTGAGCCACACTATACTTTTATATTTTTAAGAAGAATGAATATTGTTTTAATCAGTGGAAAAAATGTAGGGGATAATAATTAAAATCAACATCACTAAACTATTAATGGATAGTAAAAATTGAATGAACATGTGACCAAAATAACTGAAGTTGGTTATGAGAATGAAGCGGTGAAAGGCACTCTAACTATCCACCCTATAATTTAAAATGTATTAATTGATTATGAATATCAAACTCTATTATATCTAATTAATTTTTTAACTGTATCACATCACCACATGAATTATTACATATTGAGTTATTTGTAAAATATTAAAATTGAATGATGATCGTATCTTAAGACAGTAGGTCCAATATGTTAGAAATTTATGAGAATGTGGTTTATAAAAATCATGTTATTCTCCATATAGTTGAATTTGATGTCATTTTGGGAATTTATTATCTCTCTTTTTATAGAGACCAAATAAATTTTGTATGAAGGGAATTCAAATTTTATATTCTTTATCAACATATGATCATATTTTTATATGAGGATGAATATGATATTCTAATGAATATTTCTTCCATTGTATGGGTCTTAATATATACTCATTTGGGATATTAATCTCAATTGGTTGGGGAGAAACTAAATTCTGGAGACATCCCTATTATTTGGGAATATTTTGATTTATTTATAGAATATATACCTAGTATTCTACCAAATTTTGAGGTTGATATTTTAATAGAACGCATACCTTATGTTGGAAATTTTTCCAAGACTCTATAGAGAGTGGCCTAGATTGAGTTATAGGAATTGTAGAAGTTACTCTTATAAAATTATGATACAGGAAAAATATTCCCTAGTAAAACACCATGGGGTAAATCTATTCAATTTTTAGAATAAATATAGTTCAATTCATATTTTAATTGAATACTGGGAACATAAAAAGATCAATATTTAGAAAATGTATCATTTAAACCATATCAATGATATGCAAGATCCATAATGAGGAGGTAAAGATTTTTAAAAGATTTTCCTTCATTATGGATATCATTAATTATGGTTCAATAATATTGATATACCCAAGATAATATTTTATTCATGTTATGATAATTATGAATTTATATTGATTTATTCTAGACTTTACAATTCTCATTCTATCTTCATGGATTTTATGATTAAAGTCTTCAAAGACTACGTTGATCAATTTTGTGGTAGACATTATAGATGATATTCTATTTTGTTTCTAGAGAAAGGAAGATCTGAAATTTCATTTGAGGATTCAGTTGAAGACCATGAAGTGGGGTAAAATATATGATAAATTATGTAATTTTTAATTATAGTTATAGAACATTTCATTCTTGTGTCATATAATCTAATGCAAGGTTTTATTGGTGGATCCTTAAAAAATGTTTTTTGATAAATGGAATACACCAACCATAGGGACTAAGATCTAGAGTATCTTGGTTTTTCTAGATGATATTAACCATTTTTTAGAAATTTCATAATGAATTGAATTATAATGAACATGTTAACTCTTAATGGATCCATGTTCCATTGGATATAAAAATGTGAGTAAAATTTTAAGGATTTCAGAAGAAGGTTGGTTCGTGACCTATAGCCAGACTACACTATAGATGGGAAGGGTTTTTCATATGTAGTGATGAATGGAATAGGGGAACAATATGAATCCTCCTATGTAATTGTCTAGTGATAGCTTATACATCACATGAATCGACAATTCAGGATTAAAACTACCTGTATCATGACTTGAAGTTCTTAGTAGAAATTATTTTCATTGAAAATAAGAAGGCATTATATTTTTAGGGAAATGTGTGACATATATATATATATATATATTGATCATAAAATATCAAAAAAAATATTATAATAAATAGAGTTGAATATGAGAAAAATTATATGGATGGAGTTGAATAGAGATTAAAACTGCACAATATGTTTCCTCTAGGAGAAGTAAAGTGAGGTGGTTGATACAATGAGTCAGAAGGATCATGCTGTTTTTTCGATAATTAGGATTGAAAGAGATAAAATACATATGGGTTTTTAAAATATGGATATATTAATCATGAGAATCTGGGAAAAATATATCTTACTTAGAATAGTGTTCAAACATCCATCCTTGTGAGGATTAATGAGAAACAGAAAGAAGTTTTATAACTATCGAAGAAGGTGAGGAATGATCCTGAGTACAACCATTATTTTGAATTAATCAAAAGGTTTAAGAAATGAGTATGTTACACATTAATAACAACTTTTATAAAGGATCTTTTGGATGAAGATATTAGGTAATCGTTATCTATTTATTATAAAATTATAAATATTTGTAGAGATATAAAAAAGTAATTCTAGTGTGACAACATGAAATGGAATATTATGGGGTATGAATCCCAATGCTTGGTATATGAAAATTTTAAGGCTAAGTGGTAGATTACTAATAGGATTCTATAACAAGTACCCATAAAAGAGTATAAATGTTGAAAAACCTCTGGATTTTGTCAACATACTCCCCAATTAATCTAAAGAGAATAAATCTATTTTGGTTCAAGTCGTTAAACTTACGCAATAATGACATTTAATTGAAATTAGAGATGACTTCCTACTTGATCTTCCATACAAGATATATATTACTGGATTGGTTTGGTAAGATAGGGTACCATTTGTTGTATTTATTTAGGATCCAGGATTTACCTTGACAATCTAGTGAAGTGCTATGTATGACTTGAAAAAAGGTGAAATTTAGCATAACCTATCATCCTTAGATAGAAGGACAGTATAATATAACCATTCAAAACCAAGAAGATATATATATATATATTAATTACTCTATGGATTTACAAATGCAATTTTGGTCAATACCATTCACTGGTCAAGTTATCATACAATAATATCTTTCAAATGATAATTTTAGTGGATCCTTATGAATCTATATATGGAAGGAATTACAAAACTCTAATGTTATTGGATAATGTTGGAGAATGAAAGATATATGGAACTAATCATGTAGAGGAAATAATAGACAAGGTTCAAGTCATTCAACCATACATCAGGGTAGATTAGAGTCCTATGAAATGTTATGAATATAATATTTGGTGATAGATTGAGATTGATTTTATTTAAATTGTATTTCTATGAATATCTATTTAATATATAGATGAGAGATTTGAAAATAATGGATAGTTGGACCTATATATATTGGTCACTTTGTGATTCATGATCATATTTGGATGTTATCTTATCACATAGAACTTACACCGAACCTCTCTCAACTTCCATATGTGCTCAATGAATATTTCCCAAAAAATCACATACTAGATCCATTGAATCAATTGAACTCAAAGATTGTACAAAAAGATCATGATTTCTCTTATAAGGAATAACCTATGGATATTTTGGACCATTGTAATGTACTAGATATGGGTGTCTACCAAGAGTTCCCCGAACCTGGTTGGTCACATAACCTCAAGCGCATTTCCCCAAACTCCGGAGGCTATGGACAACCAGTGAGTGCCAAGGTGTGATAATGAAGAAAATATGCCCTCATTCGTAGAGTATACATAGCAGAGTGTAAATAGTAAAAAATAGCAGAAGCTATAATACCATACAACAAAATTAAACCGTGGATGACTAATAGTAATAAAAAACTAGAGCATATATATAAATGATTCAAGTCACATGCATCTTTGAAAGTATAAAAACAAGTCACGATGCTAGAAATAAAATGCAAAAACCAAAGTACAGAAAAGAGTAAATACCAACAACATATCAAGAATAATCTTATTCGCATGCCCTCAAAATCCAATAGCAATCTAGTAGCTGATGAAGAAGGGTGTTTTCCTTTATGTATAACGGAAACCATAAAATCTTTTTAGGTCCAAAAGCAAGACCCAAATAGGGTTTTAGACGAATCATATTTGGAAACAACCAAAATATCAATTGATAACTGTTAGTGAATATATATATATATATATATTTCAGGAAACATGTAGAAATGATGAAATAAACTAATAATTAATCAAAAGTAAACAATCCTATAGTTTTCAAATAAATTCATTAAACATTTACTAATTATCCAATCCATTGGTTAAAGTAACCCCAGGATCTAGCCTAATATTTGTATCCCCAAATTTAATAGTTAATAAACAGATGACTTAGAAGGCCATATAAATAATCCAGTAAGACGGATTCTAATCTCATGCTTCAGCTCGGCGGACATTTCACAATCATTCAATCAGTCATAAATAACCCTACAAGAAAACTCTTACAGTCTAACCCCTTTTGTTTAAGATAGCGCTAATCATTTAAAAATGGCCACCTAGGCAGTTGTCATAGACAATACCCCTGGGTCAGCATGGCATCAATAATTTATAAACAACCACCAAGGTATCTCTCACAGTCAATATACCAAGGTCAACATGATGTAAATAAATTATAAACGACCTCCTGGGTAACTCTCACAGTTAATACCCTTGGGTATACATATCATAATGTAATTATAAATGACCTCCATGGTATCTCTCACGGTCAATAACCCTAGGTCAAACATCTACAACAGGGGTCACATAGTCTTGTGTAAATAATGTTCAAGTCCCCACAGTCTTCTTGGTCCAAGGCTCTCATGATCCATTTGGAAAACATTGCACATATAATATGAATGTATCTCATCTAATCTGAAACTACTACATTGCTAATCATTCACAAGCACATAAAATGATTTTAATATAATAAATTGAACTTCATCCTAATCAACCATGGTTTGTAAAATAGGGTACACCTTAAGGAAATCTCGACCAAATGACCATAACTATCAAATAAGGGAATTACACACATAGGGTGTCCTATAACAAGGTATTTAACCTTACTCATAAGAAATAACTCTTTCTCAATCAAAAAATAATTGTAGAAGGTATTAAATATTATTAAATTACCAACACATCAATACAACATACATGGTTATTAAGCACTTTAAGCATATATAATCTAAATATGAAATAGGAAAAAACCCCTACCTTGAGGTCTTATGATCGATATCCTTGGACATTGACCCTTGAATCGTCTTAGATCGGCATAGATCTAATAAATGGGGAAAATTCCCACCCTTTAATAACTCACGAGAGGGAAAGAATTAGGAAGAAAGACTCTAGGGGAATTGAGAACTCACCAGTGGGACTCCAATGCACTAGACATTGTCTCAATCAGAGCTTAGACGGTGAATTGGGATGGGTTTGGAGTTCTTCAGCCCTTCCGTCACACTCATGTAAGAACCACTGCAAGATGGTGTTTCTAAAGATGATACATGACCCGGATCCGATTTATAAAATTAAAAGAAAAGTACACGGTGTGTTCATTAACAGTACACATCATGTATTGTCCTCATCTGGTCCCAACATAGATGGTTCAACCAAGTCATCACATGACCATGTACTCAACCGTTACACGACCAGTACACGACTGTACACAACAACCGAGTAAACTGTGTGCACTCAGAAGTACACGCCGTGTACTTATAAAATTTCCCTTTACTTCCTTTTCATAAAAAACAACCTGAAATCAAGACCGATACCTGAAATGAATATCCGGGTTCTTAAAAACTCATCCCCTTAAATAAATTCTTCCTCGAATTTCCCTTCTAAGGGTGGTGAATAAGAACCTTCAAATAACTCTGCGTACAAAAATCATACATCAACCTCCCTCTCTCATGTCACACCCTTTACTCACCCATTATACCATAGCACCCATACCAAAGAAACATACCATACCTGGAGAACCTTCACGCTACGGTCCACAATACGAATAGGGTTCTCTTTAAAGGATGCATCAACCTCCAACTCAACCTATTTATGTTGAAAAATGTGAGACAAGTCTGAAAAGAATCATCGTAGCTATGAAACAAGAAGGACATCATGCATATTCAAGTACCTCTGAGGTAACTACAACCAATAGGCAACCGGCCCGAATCTCTAAAAAAAATGAAATGGACTGATGTATCTCCGTGAAAGATTCCCCTGTCTCCCAATCCTCATGTGTCCCAACTTCAGTGTGACATGTTAGAAAACCTGATCCCAAACCTCGAACTCTAGAGGTCATCTCCATCGATTAACATAACATTTATACCAAGACTATGCAGTGGCCATCCTCTTCCAAATCAACACCACCTACTCAGTGGTCTCATGGACAAGATGATGTTCCAGCATAGCTATCTCTCCTACCTCTATCCAACAGAGGGGTGATCAACATGTCCTACTATAAAAAGCCTCATAAGGTGTCATGTGAATCATTTATTGAAAATTTTATTTTAGAAAAACTCCACTAGGGGTATGTTTCACACCCAAGAGCCCCTGAAATCCAGGATGCATGATTGAAGTATGTCCTCAAAAACATGAATTGTACGCTCGGAATGGACATCTCTTTGGGGATAGTATGTTGTACTTAGATGTACCTCTCTACCCAAATCCCTATGTAGTCCCTGTCAGACATGAGAAGTAATCATGGAATCCCTATATAAAATAATAGAGTTCAGAACCCCAAATAAATGCACAATCTCTCAGATGTTCAAACTTCCAAGATCACCCACATTTATGGATTCCTTAATCAGTAGGAAATATGCAACCTTCGTGATCCTTTTGATAAAATCTCAAACTGCATCATTCCCTCGAAGAAACTTAATTTAACACATCACAAAATCCACCATGACATAATTCCACTTCCACTAAAAAATGGGTAACTACTATAGAAGACATGTTGGTTGTTGATGCTCCACTATCACCTACCGATAGGTTGAACATCTCATAAAAAAACAATCGACATCCTTCTTCATACCTAGCCACCAATTCTGATGCTGTAGACCTCGATATATCTTGGTGACACCAAAATGAACTTCCCATACTAAGGCATGAAAATATCACATCAAATCCACATGTATTTCATTTGAAACCCATACGGTCCCATGAAAATGAATGTCGTAATCCTGGCATATGATCCACCCAATAGTAGGGTCCTTTCCTAACACACTCTCCCATAGAACTAGGCCTTCGGAATCTGATAGATGCCTCATTCGCACTCAATCTAGTATAGTAGAGGTAACAACTATAGAAGAAGGAAACATCTTACCCTGAATGTCATGCACCTCCAAATTCATCTCATAGAATAGATCCATGAGCATCCACTCACTACTTGCCTCTTAAACTGCTTGTATCTAAGTCGTTCTACTAAACGCATCAGCCACTGCATTTCCTTTCTTAGGCATTTAGGAATTTGAAAAGTCAAAGGACTGATGTTACTCTACCCACATTTCCTATCTCAAATTCATATCACACTGAGTAATGACATATTTGAGGCTTTTTTTGTTAGTGTAAACCACAAAATGTTCTCCCACAAGATAATGTCTTCAATATTGAAAAGCATGAAAAACTACACCTAACTCAAGATCGTGTGTTGGGTAATTACTATCATGTGGCCTTAATGTCGAGACCCACATGAAATTACTCCTTCCCCCTATATAATCACTGGTCATATCCTGATACTGGATGCATCGCATAATAGTGTGTAACTCTTTCCCAGATTTGGAAAAATCAAGATCAGAGCTAAAGTCAACCTCATTTTCAGATCATAAAGGGTTGAATCATAGGAATATATCCACATGTACTTTTCACCCTTCATATTTTGGCCGGTCAGTGGTGCTACTAAGTGTGAAAATTCATGTTAAAATCATTTTTAGAAACTAGCCATCCCTAGAAAACGTTTTACCTCTAAGACGTTCTTCGGATGTCCCCAGGAAACTAATGCTCTCAATTTTTCTAAGTCTACTGATACTTCGGTTTCAGAGATGGCATGACCCATGAAGTGAATCTGATCCATCCAAAAGTGGCATTTTGCGAGCTTAGCATATAATTGATGCTCTTTAAATGTAAACAATATGATCTCAAAATGGGTGTCATGGTCGTGTCAAGTGTGAGATGACACCAAGATATCATCCCTGGAGACTACCACAATGAGAATCTAAGTACGGATAGAACACTTGGTTCATCAGTTCCATGAAAACTAATGACACATTCATGAGACCAAACGACATATACAAATACTCATATAGAACATACCTTCTCTGAAAGGTTGTAATAGGTATATCTGAGGGTCTAACCTAGAACTGATGATGAATGGAAGTCAAGTCAATTTTCGAGAAAATCCATGATCCTAGAATTTGATCAAAGATATCATGAATCCTCAACAGGGGATATTGGTTGTTGACAATAAAATGGTTCAGCTTCCGATAATCCAAATAATGTCTAAGGGAAGTGTCTGAATTTTTTTTCAAAAAGGACAGGTGAACCCCAAGGAGAAGTACAGGTTCAGATAAAACCCTTTTCCTATAACTCCTATTACTACTTATTGAGCTCCTATAACTCTAGTGGGGCTATCCTATAAGGAGTAATGAAAACTGGTGCCACTCCCAGCCTAAGCTCAAAAGTGAAATCCACCTCTCCCTCTAGAGGTAAACTAGAAAATTCATCTAGAAAGACATATCTGAAATGATCCACCACTAGAGGAAAGTCCATCTGTGATGTCCCCTGGTCATCTAGATATATTGACTGAAAATTGCATTCTTAATTTATTAAGGATCATATAGGAGACAAGACCCAACCCCGAGGAGTTCAGGGAGGTCTAAAGTGATGCAGAACGAGTGCATATCCTTGCACAAAATTCTTACATACATGAGGTAGAGATCCCACATTCAACAACACCTTTCAAGGATCTTCCGGACCATTCACTCTCGAAAGGTCATCTGCCGCAAAGTTATCTTCCCTTGGAATATGACTTATAGAGAAAGAATTAGGGATCATGGAAATACATCTGCGTACCATGTATGTATAGTCCCACGGAACCTTCACTTTACCATGAAAGGCCCGAACCAAGATCTCGTAATCGGATTCAACTTCAGAACACACCAAGGAAAAGCTAGTACACAGGTCCACTTCTGTGTATAACGCGTGAATTTAAGCCCCTAAAGAGTCTCCTGAACCATGGAAGCTACTGTAGGCCATGATGACCGAGCCATTCCCATCATGCAACAAACCTCCCCCACGCATCAGCCCGTCCAAAAACGCGCCATCAACATTGAGCTTGAACCCCATTGCTGGGGGAACCAATCTTACCCAGGAACCCTGCAACCGAGAGGGGACCAATGGTCTGTTCAGAAAACCACAGAGAGATGGAGAATACTGACCTCCTTTTAGCAGAGAGCCTAATTCGTGCACCAGACCTTTCGTCTTCACCACCATTAAAGGAGTCCACCGGTTATCATACCGAACCTTATTCTGTGCCTCCCAAAGCATCCAGAAGGCAGTTGTAAGCACAATGCAACAGATTTTGGATTCCATATCATTTTGTCCCGTACCCGAGAACCAGCTTATGAAGAACTCCTGCATAGAGGAGCAAGCCGCATTGTACCTGCCCCTTAAATCCAAATTGGTCCAGAGGTAAACAACCCAGTCACTTATAATGAATAAATGGAACGCTGACTCCGTCTATGGATGAGCACAACATAAACATCTAGAAGCCAGATTGATACCCTTATTCGTTATATTGTTTTCCATCGCCAGTGCAAGTTTTCTTACTATCCAAACCAAAAAGGACATCTTGGTAGGAATATCTCTGCACCATAACCAGTTATCCCACTCATCGGGGACTCCCCCTTGCCGAATAAGACACCGGTAATCCTTTCCTTCGAAGATCCCAGAGCCAGCCTCCGTAAAACTAAGTCTGTCAACTTCATCTGAGAACATAATCTCTTTACAAACATCCATCTGTTTTAGGCTAAGAATATCTTCAAAGAATTTGGGATGACGGCTGGCTTCTTTAATAGAAAAATCTGGGATTGGGAAGTGAGGGAAGAAGAGTTTCTCCCCCATCCAATTATGTCTCCAAAGGTTAATATCGCCACAGCCAGTGGCCTCTTGGAGGATTCCCAAATGGTGTAAAACTAATTTTCCCAGTTTGCACATCTTCCTGACCTCCCATTCCTCCCAATTTGGACCATATTTAGTCTGAAATTTTTTTTCCCACAACGAATGGCCCTCCAGAAAATCCCAAGCTAACCGAGCATGAAAGGATTGCATTGAAACCGAATTTTCCCTGAGGCTGACCCCACCATCCTCAACCGGTAATGCTAAATGGGACCAGGCAGCCCAGTGAGTGTTTCCTGAATGGTTTCCATCCCAGAGAAATTTATTCATCAGCTTCTCCATAGCATCGATAATTCCTTTAGGAGGAGTGATGAATGACAAAACAAGCATCGGGATAGATGAGGCTACACTATTGATCAAAGTCACCCTACCACCAAAGGACAAGAACCAGGATTTCAAATTTAGCACCCTCCCAACCATTTTATTAAAAATGTCATAAAAAATACCTTTTTCACCCTGCTATTTGAAATTGGAGCCCCAAGATAGGTTATTGGAAACTGTTTCCTTTGAATACCCAGAATGACTTGGATGCTTCAGGCCCTTCATCTTGAACATTTTTTGGAGATAAACACACTGCTCTTACTTGCATTGATATGCTGTCTGCTGAGGCCTCCATATATCAACATAAGTGACATAAAATTATTCATGGATGACCTTCTTCCATTTAGAAAGATGAGGATATCATCAGAAAAAATAATGTGAGAGCAGGTGCCATCCGAGGCTTGGGACCGATATGGCTAGATCTTCCAATCCCTCAAACACCAAAGAAGGTTACATGAAAGAGACTCCTGAAAAATAAGAAAAAGAGCAGGAGAAAGGGGGTCCCCTTGGCGCACACCACAGACACTCTTGAAAAAGCCATAGCCTCTCCCCAACAATGATATAGTAATCCATGGAGAAGAGAAGCATCACAAGCATAAGTCACAAAACCTTTCATGGAAGACCATTCTTCTCATTACCCGGATTAGAAAACTTCATTACAGTTTGTCATACGCCTTATCCATATCAACTTGAATGATCAAGTTAGATCCAATCACCTTCTTATTCAAATCTGCTGTCAGTTTTTGGGCAGCTACCACTTCCCCTTATATGCCTCTACCCTAAATAAAGCCATGATGCTCTTAGGAAATAATTTTTGGGATCACCTTATTAAGTCTCCTAGCCAAGAGACTACCCAGGATTTTATAAGATACATTGCACAAAAAAATAGTTCTATAATGGTTAACAGAGGATGTATCTTTTACTTTCGGAACCAGCACCACCATGGAGGCACACGACCCCCTGTTGATGGATCCTCCCCTGAAAAAGTCCTGGATTTCCTCGGTGACCTGTGGACTCACAAAATCCCATGCTGCCACATAAAAGAAGCCCAGGAACCCATCCAGACCAAAAACACTATCCAACGACATTGAGCTAACCGTTTCCCATATCTCACCCCCTTACGGAAGAGACCTTAGGGAATCAGTCTCCGACGAGATAATACTCTGAGGTATACATCCCATAATGAGCTCTTGATCGTGATGTGAGTGATCCTCACCTGGAGAGGCCGGAAAAACACCCCCCAGCAGTTGCTCGAAGTGTTCCAGAGCCAGCATTCCAGCCACATCCTCATTAGAGGAAATGGACCCATCCTCAAGTCTAAAGTTAAATTTTGAACTTTTATGCACCTTCAAGAAAGCATGGAAAAACCCACTATTTCAGTCACCTTCTTTAAGCCATCTAACCCTCGATCTCTGCCTTAGATTACTCTCAACATCCAGAAGTCTCTTCACCATCAAGGATCTCTTATGCCAATGCTCTCTACAACAAAAGCATAGATAAAAAGATGGTAATCCCCTATATGAAAAAGAAAAGAAGCTAAAACTGAGGCAACTAGAATCATACCTCTAGCAGTAGAGGGTCTGGGATCCTGCTCCTGCTAGGTCTACTCCATCACAAAATTCTGACCTATACTGCAGCCCTGTGACCCTACCTCACAACCCTGAACTAATCCACCTTGATATTAGTAAAAACCTATCATATGGATACCACGTCCATGACCACCTCCTCGACCTGAATAACCAGAAAAACTCTAGTTCTATAACTGATTTAAAACTGGTGGTGCTTCTCCTGCACATGGATTCATAACAGTTCCCCTTAGACTTCCATTTGTTGAGAACATTTGGAAAAAAATTCCAAGACGACCCATCTTGTCGCATGATCAGCACTCAACTGGGTCTCTCCGGCACTGAGGTCTCATGTTCCCACTCTTCCAGCACTAGTAGCACCACACCTGGCTTCCTGAAGATAAATATCTTCTATTAGAGTCACTGCGCGAAGGCTCCCAATGACGCTTCCTTCTATCAAATGAAGGAGTACTAACCCGGGATGCTGAAACACCCCGGATCATAGCTCCAAACTACCCATATTGTGATAGATAAATAGTGATTGGTTTACTATATCAGTCACTAAAGTTAATTTAGAAATAGTCACCTCTGATCAGATGTCATACCTAAGACCATCCTCAAATTGCCTAGCAAGTGATAACTCATGAACTCCCAAAACAAGTGCATAACATTGATGGTCTGTAAAGTGAGAATAATAATCCATCACTAAAAGAGATCCCTGATCAACGTGCATGAACTCTCAGGCTCATTCGTCCCTCAATGTCTCATGGTAGAAGTGATCATAAAAGGTCCTCTGAAACTCTTATCAAGCCATATACCAATGATGTCCCTCCTATGAGATGACATCCCACCATATCATGGAAGAATCACGTAGAAAGAAAGTCACGTGCTTCACCCTCTTATCAGTAGGCATCTTCAATTTCTCTAAGAAATAAGGCATGGAATCCAACCATGGTTCTACAGTAAGTGGTCCTCTATCCACTGAAAAAGTGGGAGGGTGCTGGTACTGGAACACCCACGTCAACTCTACCATATTCAGGGAAGGATGTTCTTCTCCTTTAAAATTATAAATCATCCTCATAAAGCCTTCACAAAAATGTACATTAACACCTATGCCTTCTATAACAGCTAGTCCCAAGATGGGCACACCGGGAGTATCTGCTATTATTGCTTGATCTAACATTTCCAGTGTCTAATCATCACCCTATACATGTAATACATCTAGAGGACATCATGGTGGGATGACTCTGTAAGGCCAATCGCACGCCCCAGTTCATGATTATCAAGTCCCTAAAATTATATGTTAATGAAACGAACAAAATAATTAAATCATTCATGTTTCACAAAAGAAGGTTACACGGCGTGTAGAACCACTACACGAAATGTTCCCTGATGCCTTAACATGGGCGTGTAACTCTACCAACCAGGTCATATAACACCCCATACACACATCATGTTTTTCATCAAACATAGTGTGTTATTAAATGTTCTCTACTACCCAAGTACTTCTAAACAGCTAGAACTACATGGTTATCCTAGTGTATCAGTACCGGGAATACACACTCTAGACACGGAGTGTACCACATAAGTTTTATCCACCAATGTCATTAGTCACACGACCAGATACATGGTTGATTACTACACGGCGTGTACAACCTATGTTTATCCACCCATGTCATTTTTCACATGACCAGATACATGGTCATTTACAACATGACATGTACTCCCAATACACGGTGTGTTCTACATAACATTTATCAACCCCATATATCTGCTCACATAGTCAGTCACACGGTCAAAAAATACATGGTGTGTACCTTCGATACATGGAATTTACTTATGAAATGTTGTTCTTTCAAAAAATAAGAACACATGACATGTGTTCATAACATCACAAGTTGTGTTGTTTGGGTTTCCGGATAGTCTGCCACTCAAAAATCTCTAGAACCCAAAAAATCCAAATATTTTGGCAAATGCATGACATGTTTCAATCTGTGAGATCCCATACTCCCCACAAATCAATGTTTGTCATCCTTATTCATGTCATATCTTAAAATAATTATTTTATAGTTCATACATGATCCACAAAATTATGATCCAAGAGGTTCCATAACACCCCAGGGTCCAAAGCTTGGTGTCCATTAAAATGAAACATTATGTTTATAAATACCCTAAAAAAATAGAAGGTATTTATATCAATTAATTTACCACTACAACATGCATATATAGCACAACATCTATCTAAACAACATGCAATCAGTAATTCACCCTAAATGACATGATAAGAATGCATGACATGTGATCTCTATCAAGTAAATATATGATTCATGATATGGAATACCCTCAAATAACCGAGTTGATAGAAAATTGAACCACATTGATATTAATCATAATAGCAGAAAACAAGTGAATAACCCAATAGTCAAATCAAATCATCTATAACTATTCCAAAATAATAAAAATTTCAATATTTGAGGTAGCTTGGCATTTCTATGTACACAGGTTCGCCACTCCTGAACGTAGCTTATTACCAACTACATATTCCATCATATACCATACAATAATATCCAAATAGTAAGGAAAATCAGATAAGAAAACTCATATGATACCACTTTATAACATCCCAGATCTGGGTGCCACCCAAAGGTGCCCCAAACCCGGTTGGTTACATAACCTTATGAACATTTCCCCAAACAACAGAGGCTACTGACTAGCAGCGAGGGCCAAGGTGTGAAAATGAGGAAACAATTCTCTCATTATAAGAGTATACAAAATAGAAATAAAATATTAAACAATAGTGTAATAAGTAATATCATACCATAGAAGTAAAAAACGGAAGAATGATGGTAATAAAACAACTAGATCATATATACAAATGATGCATGTCACATGTGTCTAGGAAAGCAGCCAAAAAAGTCACAATGCTAGAAATACAATACAGAAACCATAGTAAAAAAACAATAAACTCCAACAACATTGAAATCCATAGCTTCATCCCATGCCCTCCAGCTCGAACAGCAATCATGTATCTGCTGAAGAAGGGCATTTTTCCTTATCTGTACCTACAACCATATAATCTATTTGGGTCCAAAATCATGACCCAAACAGGGTGTGAGATGAATTGAGAAGGAACCCACCAAAAGAAATGTGCCTAAAATTCAATGAATATATATATATATATATTTGGTAATATGCATAAATGAATCAATAAAATAGGAAGTACTCAAAGGTAAAAAATAATATAGTTTTCAATTACATTAATTTAACATTTACTAATTATACAATCCATTGAATAAAGTAACCTTAGGATCTATCCTAAGATCTATATCCCCTCGTGTAATAGTAACAAAACAGATGTCTTAGAGAACCATCTAAACAATCAAGTAAGATCGAGTCTAAGCTTGTGCTTTGTCTTGGCAGACTTGTCACAATCAGTCAGTCATTTATAAAGAACCCTTTGGGAAATCCCTCACAGTCTAAACCCTTTGGTTTGAAATAGCGCTAATTATTTACAAAAGACCACTTTGGTAAATCTCATGGTAAATACACCTAGGTCAATATAGCATCAATAATTTATAAACTACCTATTGTGTAGCTCTAACGGTCAATACCCATGGGTCAACATGAAGTAAATAAATTGTAAATGACCTCTTGGGTAGCTCTCACAGTCAATACCCCTGGGTGAACATAGCATAAAGTAATTATAGACGACCTCTTGGGTAGCTCTCATGATCAAAACCATTATGTCAAACATCTACACCAAGCCACTCATGGTCCTGTGTAAATAATTTGGAATTCCCCGCAGTCTTCCTGATCTGATTCTTTAATGGTTCATTAGAAAAATAGTGTACATATAATATAAAATAATCTCATGTAATCTGAAACTACTAAATGGATAATCATTCCCATGAATATCACATGAATTTCATATAATAAATTAAACTGTATCCTAATCAACCAAGGCATGGAAAACAGGGTACACCTCAAGGCAACCTAGAAAAAATGGCCATACCTATCAAATAAGGGAAACACACCCATGGGGTGTCCTATAACAAGGAATATAACCTTTTAAAAAATCAATAACCCTTTCTCAATTGAAAAAATCATAGCAGGTATTAATCAGGGTTAAATTCATAATCATGAAATAAACCAAACATGGGTATTCTGCACTTTAAGGATATATAATCCAAATACCAACAATGAACGTCACAACACACCTAATTCGATGTCGTGCGATCGAATTCCTTAAACTTTATCCCTAGAATCAGCCTAGATCGCTGTAGATCTACAAAAAGGGGAAAAATTACCAACTTAGAAAAACTCACTCGAGGGAAAGAATCATGATGAAAGGCTCTAGGGGAATTAAAAAATCTCTAGTGGGATTCCAATACACCCAACAATTTCTCAATCGGTGCTCAAATGGAGAATCAGGAGGGGTTAAGAGTTCGTTGGCCCTTCTGTAATGCTCCTTTACAAACCACATCCAGAGTAATGTTTTTCTGAAGTTAATATGAGACCGTGCTCCGATTTATTAAATAAAACGAAATTTACACAATCTGTTCATTAAAAGTACACACCTCGTATTAGCCTCAACCAGCCCTTATGTAAGCGGTTATGCCAGTTCATCACATGACCATGTACTCATCCATTACATGGACAATACATGGCTATACACGACTACTAGGGTAGGCATTGTGTACTCATAAATTTATGAGATGTACTTAGAAAATTTTCTATTTCTTAATTTTTCCTCAAAAACAACCCGCAATCAAGACCTATACCAGAAATCAAGATTTGGGTACTTACAACCAAAAAGAGAGAATGTCATAGGGGAAAAGAACACTAACCATTTAAATTATTTATATAAAAAAATAAGGAAGCTATATGGGAACCTATGGATATGATGAACTAGTGGTATCCTCGGTTGTTTGAATTAGATAATCATAATTTCTAGAGAAAGATTACTATAAGTGGTGGAGATTGTATCCCCCAAAAATTATATAATATCTCTTTCATTATTAAACATGATGTCTTTGATATATTTTAGAATAAAAACCATAAAAATACGTAATTTATTCCTATAACTATTAAAAATAATCCCATTATATGGTATTTAAATGAAATATTATTGTTGAAAAAAAATTCTAATTCATTTAGGAAATATTATAGATCCTAAAAAACTGTTTTAAAATATTTTGATTATGATAATTTTTATTCATAAATGTTTTATTTAAAAAATAATTTATGCTGTTAAAAATACTAAGAAATTATTTTCTTTTAAAAATTATAAAATGAATTTACTAGTTTTAAATTTTAGAGAAATGAAAATAAAATCATTTAAAGGTAAAATATAGATATTTATTTTTGAAAAAACTGTTTTGATGCATGAGAAGTGTTTCTATATTTATAAATTTAATTAATCAATGTTGTTTAATTAATTTAAAAAAATTATTATATAATATATTCAATCAAATATTTTTTCATCCATATAATTCTTTTTATATGGAAATAAAGTTGAATAAGTTCTTTTTTGTTCTTAAAAAATGCTTTTATGGAAAAATATTTTTACAAGTTTTATGGCCAAATAATTGTATTAATTTATACCATATATTAGAATTGAATATTGTAAAATGGAATACATTTTTTTCATAATAATAATTAATATTAGGTTATATCTTTAACTATTTTTTTCAAAATTGACGTTCCAAAGGATCGAAAAACAACTGAGAAAGGGTTTTTGAATTAGTTATTCACTTTTTTTAGGTTTCAATACTTTTCAAAACATAACCCTTTCATCCTGTTAATATTTATATGTTTATCAACATTTAATAAATACTCATGCATTCAAAATTAGGAAAGAAAGTAACAAATATAATATTTAAAAGGTTTTTCCTCAATGTGAGAACCTACATCCTTCCCATAGCCACTCCCATGGGTCTACGAAAATCCACTATTATAAAGAAGTGAATAAAAAATGTGACAACTCTTATTAGAAACCTTTTATCTCTAGATAGGAATGATTATACCAACTCCCATAAATTTACAATGTTTTCATATAAAATAATTGATCCAAACAATAGAATAAATACTTTGATAGAACTGCTTCACCATTGCTCAATCTGAATCCTTAGTCCAATTTTGATGGATCTGATTTCTTCAATATGATAATGTTGGATATTATATTCTAAATATGATGATACTAGATTAGATTATCTCAATATGATGATTCTAGATCCAATTTTCCCAAAATAATGTGGTTGGATCCGATTTTCGCAAAATGATGATGCTATATTCGATTCTCTAAATACGATGGACACAATATGATGAACTCATTCTCAATCTACAAAACTAAATCTCTACAAAAATTCTCAATAAAATTATTCTTCAATTAGATAATAACTTTTACATAGAAATATTTAGTGCTCTTCATTTTTTTCATAAGTGAAACATTTTAAAAAGGAAAACTAATCTGATAAATTATTTATAGGAAACTCAGAAAGAAAAAATAAGAAACTTGTAAAATTTCCCCACATCCTCATATTTTGAATCATTGAAAATATCTCAAATTTAAATTTCAACATTTACTTCTTAAATCGTCCTTTTATTTCTCTAATATTTATTGAAAATTAAATTTCATTATTGAATTATTTAACTCTCAATATCATTCTCGGCTCATTATGATATGTTTCATCATCAGTTCATTATGATTTGTTTATTTTGTAGCTCATTTTGATGGAATTTCCCTTTAATATAGACTTCCCATTATGATGAAATTCCCATTATGATGGAATTCCCATTACAATGAAATTTACATTATGATGGAAATATCATTAGGATTAATTTCAAAATTATGGTAGAATTATTCACATTGCTTCTTTGAATTTTATCAAACGTCTCCCACATTTATTCAAAAGATTTTATTATGAGAGTTTTCATTATTTGTGAGAAATTTATTATTATAAAATAATCTTATAATTTGTTTTTTGAAAATTTAAAACCTTTCTAACTCCTATGTTTAAATTAATCATTAAGAACTCCGTAGAAATAGTTTGACTTCTTCAATCAGCAACCTCTATGTCAGCAATATCTTTCTTTTTAACTCATCAACTTCATTCTTTCTAACTCAACAATTTCATTCTTTCTCTTATATAGAAATAAATAACTAAAAACAAAAACTAAATTCTTCCTCTAATTATATTGAATCTGATGACCTTCGATGTCATGTCAATGGACCTGAATACGATAAAGTGTCAGATCAATAAGTTCATCTTCCTGAATTTTTTCTATGTCAGGTGAAACTCAATATGAAAACCAGGTTCTGGAAACCTTTTTCTAAAAAATAACCTTTTTTATGATGGAAAAGGTCCGATTCCTGAATAAAACAAAATTCTTTAAAAAATATTAGTTGACAAAAAATACAAAAACATTATTAAAAACAAATTATCAAAAAGGATCTTTAATCTTTGCCTTTGGATCTGTTGATAACCCATGTTAAAAAAATTTCCAAATCATAGATCTTTTCATAACTATTCTTTTTTTAAAAAAAATAAGGTTTATGACTTGTATTAAAACATAGCCTTTCTCAAAAGAGTGTTTTGAAACCACGGTATTGGATAAAGTAATATTTTTTAGGGAATTCCATCCCTTAGCGACAAGAAAATTTTTCATCCATGTAAAGATAAATAGACCTCAGTTTTCTTTTATCTCTCACTTTTCTTTTTATCTCCCCCAATTTATGATAACCATAGCTTCAATTTTCTTTTATAAAGATACGTAAAAACATCTTAAAACGTAAAAATTTGTTACTTTCTCTCCCCATTTGGAAAAATAATCCAAAGCATGAGGGGGATTTTCCTAATGAGGTTTAGGAAGACAAGGGAGGAGGCTGAAAATGAAGTGGCAGCCTAAATTCCACAAACCATTATTTAAGAATTTATTTTGTAAAGACATTATCAATGTGATACTTTATTTTAATTTATTACAAAAAAAACATCTCCAATAGTAATTTTCTATTTTATAACGTAAAACTTTTTATCAAGGTTCTTTGATCTTGAATGTTGGACATGATTCTTCAAAAGATCAATTGAACACTAGTTATCAAAATGTATCTTCAATGGTTTAGAAACTTTTACTTTCAAATATTCTAGCTAAAATTTCATCCACAACATTTGAGTATAAGCTTGAGTGGCCATAAAATATTCGGATATAGTTGTGCTCAAAGTTACTAATATTATTTTCTTACTATGCCAATTCACACAACATTCACCCAAAAAAATGTTCTTCCTATGGTTGATTTTCTATCATTACAATATCTATCCCAACAGACATCTATATAACCATGAAACTTCATCTCAATATTTCTTTTTTATAACAAACCATGGGATGTTGTTCCCTTGATATATCACTGAATCCTATTTTCATCTTTACGATTACTTTGATACATATCACACAAGGTCACAATGTAAACAATATCAGGAATTGAAGCTATATGATAAATATCAATTCCTATTAGCTTCTGAAAGTCTCTCTGATTCACAATTATTCTAGATCCTTCTTTACTCAACTTCGTGCTCACTAAAATAGGAGATGAAACTTATTTGGATTATGGCACCCCTAACCTCATTAACAATTGAATAATATAATTTTCCCTGATATAAGAAAATTTATTTTTCCTTTTGTTTGATCTTGTATATCAAGGATGAAAGTTAATTCTCTAAAGATAGAAATTTCAAAATTCTTCTTCATTTACTCATAAAATTCATTACAAACATCTTATATATCCCCATCAAAAAAATTATATTATCAACATAAGCAATTACAATTAGAGATCTGGAGCCGAAATCATTCACATATATGATTCTATCCTCTTTTAAATTATAAATGTTCAACATTATCCAAGAAAATAATGTTTATAATACCAATAGCGTGGAGGTTGTTTCATCCAATAAAAACATTCTTCAATTTACAAAAAATTTCATCTTCATCAAGTAGAAACCCACAAGGTTGTTTACTATAAACTTCTTCCTAAATCTCACCAATTATGAATTATGACATTACATATAATGGAAAAAATTGTAATTTTTTATGTGTTCCCACTAAAAGAATTATTCAAATAGATTCTAATCTCACAACTCGGTCAAAAGTTTCATTAAAATCCCTCTATTCCACCTGTTTATAGCCTTTACAAACAAGTCAGGATTTTTTTCAGGAAACTTATCCATGTTCGCCTAACTTGTTTCTGTAAAACCACTTTATTCTAATAACATTTTTATTTGATGTATTTGAATAAAGTTCCCATATTTCATTCTTCTTAATCTGAACCAACTCTTCAATCAGATAATTCACTCATAATTTTTGCTGAATATATTCTAAAACTGATTCTAGTTTAACGTTTTATTAAAGAAATGTATGGTTATCTAATATCTACTTTATTCATGTCTAGACAATAGGCTTCTGATTCCCAATAATGTTTTTGTATTCAACATTTTTTTGGGATATAGGAAATTTCAAATTTTCTTTCCCATATGAAATCTCCTCATTACACAATTCTTATGAATCTTAATAAGTATTTTTTGAAATATTTTCACCATTTTTAGAATTCTACAGTATATCCTCCTTGTAATTCTCAATAACTTTTGTTAAGAAAAATTGATTTTAAATTACCTTCACATAATATTCATCCACAAAATTTTGTAAATATTGTTCCTACATTTGTAACTTCTTTCATTAGGTGAATAACCCATAAATGTTATTTCATCAGCTTTCTCATTAAACTTAACCAAATATAGATTTTTTATTTTCATCAAACATAGACTTCTATAAACACTAAATTATTTAAATGAGGTTTTTTGTTATAACACATTTCATAAGGAGTCTTGTTTCTTTTTGGTCTCAACAAACATCTATTTTGAACATGTACAACAGTAGTAATATATTTTCTCCAATAGAACTTTGAAAGGTTTTATTATAATAACATACTTATTCCCATTTCCATCAAGATTCACTATTTATTTCTGCTACTATATTTTTTTGTGGATTATAGGGAGAACTATAATGATGTTTAATGATATGATTTATTAGATAAGTTCCAAAATTATTTTTTGTGAATTCGATACCATTACATTCTCTCATATTCTTTTTAGAAACCCACATTTTTGTCTGAAAATATTTTCTAATGAATTTGAACAGTTCAATAACCTCTGAATTTTACTTCATTAACATGATGTTTGATATCTGAGTGAAATAAGAAATAAAAGTGATAAAGTATAAATACACTTTTTGGATTTATGTATCATAATCACATATAGATTAGAATTAATAAGCTAAAGTGTCCAGGTAGATTGAATCTCAAATCTCTTATGACTTTTGTTTGTCATATTTCCGTTCTAGCCATTATCAAAAACATCTTCATATCTTCATTTCAATTCTGAAAAATTTCAGACAACACCAACTTTAGAAAGATTATTCATTTTTTCTGCCTATGGTTTCCATGTTTTTGGTGGCATAATTTTTTTTGTCTTTTGCACTCATGTAATAGGAGTTGTTGAATTACACTATTTGAATTATATTCCCAGGGTTTCTCTCCTTTGGTAATAACCTCTCCATTTTCACACATTTGATGATAGAAAAATATTTTCTAAAAAACCTTCTTTTCTATCAACACAAATTTGACTTACTCAAAGTACATTTTGTTTTATCTCATCAAAAAATAAAACATCCTTATATTGCAATTTTTTATCTTCAATATCAGTCATTCTGATTCTTCTAACTTTTGAAAAACTATCATTTTCAATGGTATCTTCTACTCCATTTTAACTTTATAAACGTTACATGATTTTAATATCACCTATCATATGTGAATAAGAACCTCTATTAAATACCAACTGTTTTTTCATTTTACCTTCTTTCAAGGCTATCTCAACAACAAAAGCTCTTTCCTCAACTTTCTTATTTTCATCTTCTTTTTCTTTCTTTCATAAGAAAATTATTCTAGAAGGCATTCCATGCATATATTTTCATGATGACTTGTCCGATCACATAATCCAAAAACTTATTCCAAACACTCATATTGATTTATTATTGGAATGTTTATAACATCTTGAGAATTTACTTTTTAAACTTTCTATAAGTAAGGGAAGTTTCTCACTCTACATCCACTATTTCATCAACTTCGCTTAAATATTCTTCTATGTAGAGATATAATGTGCCAAAAATTATATGACATGTTTACAGAGATTCCAAAACATAATAAATAGCCCTAAAATCTTGGTTTTTTTATTTAAGAGTGATCTTTCATTGTAGAAAGAGGGTTTACTTTGATAACTTCATTCAATTCTAACATACTCAGGGTGTGGACCATCTTTTACTTTGACTGAGTTTTCTACTTTTGTAGATTCCATAGGTTTCTCACATATTTTCTCCACCAAATGTTTTCCAATACTTTTTCTGGAACCTAAAATATTAAAATAAATGAGGAAACATTATTTTTTGACAGAGAATATTTCAATTGATTTCTGTATTGATCCTTCTCCGCAACTTTAGAAGTATCAGCTTTTACATCTGATGATATTTTGATGTTTAATTTATCTTCATCAAGGTACAATCATACTCAATAAGTTTTTCTTGAATCTTTATAACATCTTCTTCTTTAGAATCCACCTTCTTACGAAGATCATTAATCATCTTTCTCTATTCAGAAATTATATGTTTTTAGCTTAAAATTTCTTCAATGTATTCATCATCTTATTTAATGACATATTTAGATCCATCAAAAACTTATTCAAAATATTTATTTGTTACTCAAATTTCATTCTTGATAGTTTTTTTCTCCTTGCATGTAGAACGTTCTATTCCGAGAAGATACTCTCTATAATATTCTTTTCCATCTTCTCCACTCTATAAGGATCCTTTTTTTCTAATCATTTTCAATGAAGGTTCTAAATTTTTCTGAAGGTTCTTATTCCGAAAAATTGTTGTTAGTTGAGAATGATTTATCATTATTACTCAACATACTTCTTTTGTATTTACTAAACTTCTTCTTATATCTATTGGAATACTTTTCTTCTTTTTCATTTTAGTTCCACTTCATCCATCAAGGTTTTTCAAAAAATTGTATCAATATTCTCTAGCATTATTCTCAAGAAAATTCATATCAAAGTGTCTGATTCCACGAAAATCAAAGAATTTTAAAAGAAGTTTACCTCTATAATTTCTTATTACTCTTTGGTAGTTCTTGGATATAAGAGACGTTATTTTTTTATCCAACTCATCATCCTCATTATTTTCAGACTTATAAGATTTATCTTCTTCAACATATTGTATTTTTATCTTTCTCATAGCTTGAAAATACATTTCATCTTTCATATTGTTTTTAAACATTATAGATTTCCACATTTCATAAGCAACAAGAATTCTATGAAATTCATAAAGAGATAAATCATACTTATATTCTAAAGAATAATGTTTAGAATTAAACCTCTCTAGAATGTTTCTCATAATTTTCATCACAAATTTAGAATCTTCTAGGACATCTCAGAATCCTATAATATTCTAAAAAATTCCATCTCCTCTGTTGAATTATTGATCAATTATTTCTTCATCTCTCATTATGATGTCTTCATAGTTACTATGCTAAATTTTTAGCTTTTATTTTTCAACTTTTGTATTCCCTTTGATAACAATTTCCTGTTTTCCTGTATAATTTTTGAGTTTTGAGACACATCACCTTCAGATAAACATTTTCTGATAAAGGCATGAGAATAACACTTCTAGCCTTTCCATAAAATTCAATATTTCTCTTATATGAAAGGGTCATTTGGTCATCTTTCTTAATAGTCGAAAACCCAGTTGTATCATCATCATTAAATTCTATGCGAATAGATTAGAGATAATTATTCATCATATTTTTACATCCATAATAAAATTTTCCTTAAAATATATAAATTCCTTTATTGTTGAAATAATTGATATTATCCATGACATGGATTCAACATGAGAATTTTTCCCTCTGACCCAATTAAAGTTCCAAAGGATCAAATAAAAATTAAAAAAGGGTGGGGGTGATTCACATGTTCACTTTTTATAAGTTTGAATACTTTTCAAAACATAACCCCTACAAACTGTTTAGATTTGGGTCCATATCAACTTTTAATAAATACTATTGCATGAAAAAGCAGGAAGGCAAGTAAAGAACACAATATTTACAAGTATTGGCCTCATTGAGAGAATTAACATCATTTTAATAGAAAATTATGTGGGTCTATTGAAATACACTATTATGAATAAGTGAATAAAAATTATGCCAACTCTCGTTAGACACCTTGTATATCCTGATATGATTTGTTATACTAACTCCTGTCTGTTTACAATGTTTTCTTATAAAAAACTGATATAAATAAATAAATAAGAACTTTATTGAAACTTAACCATAATTTTTCAATTTGAATCATTAGTCTAATTTGTATGGATCCAATTTTCCCAATACGATAATGATAGATCTGATTTTCTCAGTATGATGATATTAGATCTGACTTTCTCAAAAAAATGATTCTGGATTCGATTTTCTCAAAAGGATGATGTTGGATTCTATTTTATCAAAATGATGATGCTAGATCTGATTCTCTAAATAAGATGCACTCAATACGATGAAATCATTCTTAATATGCAAAACTAAAATTGTGCAAGAATTTTCAATACAACTCATCTTCAATTAGATAGTAAATTTTACTTTATATTCTTCAGTACTCTACTTTTTCCATATATGTGACATATTTAAAAAAGGGTGAATGATATGAGAAAGTATTTATAGGTAACTCGGTAAACAAAAATGGAAACATGAAAACTCTCCCAACTTCCTCAAATATCAAAACTATGAAAATCACTTGAATTTAATTCAAAAAATCGAATTCATCAATACTCCTTAGATTTCTCAAATATTTACACTAAATTTAAATTTAAAATTTACTTCTATAACTCTTTATATATTTCTAGGATCATTATGATATGTTTCATCCTCACCTCATTATGATATGTTTCTTTCTCAGCTCATTACGATTGAATTTCCCATTATGATGGAATTCCCATTATGATAGAATTCTATTTATGATGGAATTTCCATTATGATGGAATTACCATGATGATGGAAATACTTCTATGAAGAATTTCCCATTACAATGGAGTTCTTCACTTTGATTTCTAGAATTTCATCAAAGATCTACCTCATTTATTAAAAAGCATTTATCATTAATTATTTAATTATTTTTGAGAACATTAGGAACTGAAAAGAGTCATCTAATTTGGTTTTGGAATGTATGAAAACATTATAAATCCTGAATTCACATTATTCTTTTAAAACACTTTATCAATAATAAGACTTATTCAATCATCAAATTATGTCTTAGAAACTTATTTATTTCTAATTCATCAACTTCATTCTTTCTAAATCAAAAAAAATATTCTTTCTTTGATTAAAGGAAGGAAAAACATCTAGAAAATAATAAATTCTACCTCTGATTATTTTGAATCTAATTATTTTCAATTTCATGCTGATGGAATTGAATATGATAAAGTGTCTGATCAACAACTTCATGTTTCTGCATTATTCAATGTCTGATGCAACCAAAACAAAAACTTGGGTTCAGAAACCTGTATTTGGAAAACAACCCAATTATTATGGACTTGGTATAACTCCTGAATAAAAAGACATTCTTTAACAAAAGGATAGTTTTCAAAAAATACAAAGAACATTTTTAAAAAAAATTTATCACAAAGGTTCTTCAATAATGAATAGTTAACATGGTAATAATATTCTTACCAAATTAATGGTTAAAAAGGATAGTGAGGGGTTAAAATTAAGAGATAAGGGTAAAAATACCATAAAAATTTTTATAGATCCTATCAAATGAATAGATCTAAATAATATCTCTTACCATATTCCAACTTCATCCCATTTGTATCTAATTTTCCATAAGAGTTACTTTATTATATTTCAATATTATTTATAATTACAAGCCTTACATCCCCCTCACTAATAAATTAGAACCCCCATTTCTCTATTATCCATGCCACATGATCCATTTATCCTAAGCTAGATATGTCAAAAACACTCCCATAATCTTTATCCATTTCCATTAGGTTCTTTTATTCCCCAAATTCCCATCTATAAAGAATTATGTTTTTATTTAAAGGAGGTTATCTGAAGAATTTTTATATGATCTTAAGAAACAATTTCAGGTTTATTTCATCTTAAAGATGTAAAATATGTCTATAACAATATTAACATGATTTAATCAAAATATTTACTGTAATAATATGTTTTTATATAAATTTTTTAATCATCTGGTATCTCCTTCCCATCTGTTTGAAAATGATAATGTCACTTGTGCGTACGTGTTTAATACGACCTCCATAAAGCGGTGAGATTCGTTTTTAATTTATTATGTAAATAGATGTTAGTAAGGATAAATTTAATTAATATAAAATATATTTATGATATAATTATGATTTCATAAAGGTCACATATTTTGAAATTTTCTTTTATTTATTCTAACTAATAGTGAAAACATCACCTGTGCATACGTAATGACTATCATCTCCATAATGTATTCTAATTCATTTTTCTTTATATTATTTGAATGGTTATAAAAATATATATATTTAATAAATATTATACTTATTAAATGTATAATATTTTTTAAATGATTATTCCTTGATCAACATGTAAGGATTGAAATCATTTAACCACAACATATATGGAAAACTAATCGGTTTTCACAAAAATAATTATTTTCACAAAAAATTGATAATCAAAGGAATATAAGAAATTATAATAGATTGAGATATAGAAATATATATAATAATATTGTTATAAAATATATTATTATATACTTATATTTTTCCTATATGAGGTTTTAGTGCATATCATTTGAGATGAGAGAAGAGGTAAGGGTTTATGTTACAGTCTCATTTATTTTTTCGAATATCTATAATAATTTTATATTATGGTAAATTTAATGATTTTTATCCTTGAAACCAAATAAATTGTCAAATAAAAAATTATTTAAATAATACTTTGAAATAATTTAGTGGGGGAAGAAAAAATGACTCGGATATAAGAAATGAAGAATCATTATGGTAATCTTAAGGGAGTACCTACCTCATAGTTAGAGTCATCTTTCTCACTAGGTCTATGCATGCCTCTCCCATGGCTGCAAGAAGAAAAACCATCGACCACCCATTACCATGAGACCTAGAAATATTTCACAGCTTAAATCTTTATAAAATATTTGTAGACCACACTATAAAAACTTCCCTAAATTTAGTATATAAAATCCACATTTTATTCTTCCAATCGATCCACTAATTTAACCTAAGATGCCAAAAAAGAAAATAAAATCATTGATGTGACATATATCCATGAATCCAAAAAATTCTTATTGTGATCACCCCTTAGAATCTATTTATAAATTATTTAAGAATTTCCATTAGTATTGTGATTATTCCACCAGGATTTGGTTGAATCTTCTCTAAATACCTATTCCAAGCTGCATAACTTAACAACGATAAAGAGGAGAAAATACAATAGAAATATAAATTTGGACTGTTATATTTTCAAAAATCCATACTCTAAATGAAATGAAGCTTTATTACAATAATAATAAAAGGGTTATACCACCCATTAATTGAATATAAGGGTGAGATCCCCATCTATATTGAGTGACACACTGTATTGGTCATGAAACACCTAAAATATCTTTTTAAAAGTGTTTTTGAACCATAATATAATATTTATTAAAAATTAAAGAAGCATTGTTCCCCATAAAATGGTGGATCACCATTTTTTGTGATTACATGTAGGAGTTATCCTACATAATTAAATTCCCTATGTATGTGTCCATACACATAGGTGTCACCCCACATAATGGAATCATTTCCATTTAAGGGTTCACCCACGTAATGGTCACACCATGTAATGGGAGTTTCACCATTCATGGGTGACCAAATATAGGTCAACAATATATGGGAGCCCATGTAAGGTTCACCAAAAATATATGGGTCACATAAGGGTTGTAAAGATACATGTGACCCATGTAAGGGTCACCACTTTTGGGTGACCATGTATGAGTCCCCACATAGGGGCCTTCTAGACTACCTTCTCTACCCATTAACATTACCAAAATTTTGAAAATTCCAACCATGTTAGGGTATTATATAGATACACAAGCTTAAAATATGAATATAACACATAATTTTAGATGAATATTCATCAAATTACAAATGTACATGACCTAGGCATGTAAAATATTAGGGTCTATTGAAACATCGAACAAAATCTTATAACATAGTGAAAGATCATTAACGTTTCCCACAAAGATATTCCCCTTTAGTACAAATACACAAAACCTTAATTCATAACTTGGGAAAAACATAATAAATGGTAAATAAAGTAGATATGTAAGAATAACATGACCATAATGGTATGAGAACATGAAAATAACATTTCAATATCATAACCTAGATATAAAAACCACATACATGATTCATGGAATAAAAATTAGAGTTCAATAAGATATGAATCATAAGGAAATAAAAATAATAAGCCATGAAATGGAAACATAGGAATAAGGAATGTAATTTTGAAAGTCACGTAAGTTTATAATATTATTTTCATATTATTCAAAGAATCACTACCAAGGCAATATTAGTGGTCTGTGTTAACTCCCCAAAAAATCTTGGCCTTCATGGTTCACTCCCATGACCATATTAGTAATCATGGTTCACTCCCAATACCATCTTAAAAAAATTGTCCATTTCAAAATCGTGTTCACTCCCCATTCTAACCATTTCTATTTCATGATATATAAATCCTTACTCAATTCTTTGGAGGGAGATATAGGTCCCACCCATCTCATAATGAAATCATACAAATGTGTGCCACTAGATCCTAAACATTAATCATTTTATAAAATATGAAATTAAATGGGTATTATAATCATTTAATCATATGATAACATGTGGAAAAAGTTAGAGGGTTCCAATTTATTTTGTCAAATCATAATTCGTGAAAAGAAGCATGTTTCATATGCATATAAAAAATGAAAGAGAAATAGATTTCATAAACATAATGCCTTCAAAACATAAACCATCATAAGAAATAATATGTATAGAACATTGGGATAATTTAACCAAAATTTAATGTATGACACCAATAGATTTAATATTTGATGGAAAATAAATTGGGAAGATCCCTTAAATACATTTCATATAGAAAAGATAATTTCTTCTTCAAGAATCACTTTTCAAAACATAAAATATTATTTTAAAACCATTTTCTATGAATGTAGTTTTTAAAAATTATAAAGAAAGCTTTGAAAAATTAAAAAATTCCCTTTAAAACCATAAATCATTTTTAAAATAATTTTTCTATTATAATTACCATTAAATATAATTTTAAAAACATTTTTGAAAATTAATTTTGGAATTTTTTGAAAATATTATTATTTGAATAAAATAGATTTCTGACTGAAAAGTGAAATGTGTTAAAATTTTGTTAAAAACGTTTCATTAATTATCATATGTACAAAAATATATAAAATCTTACCGATAAATAGATTAGAATATAAATAATGAGTTTTCTTGAGATATTTATTACAATAATTCATCTATGAAAACATAATCATATACAATCCTAATATATGACGAGATTATTGCAATAAACTCTCTCCACTTGGTAGATTTTATTTGTACTAATTATGTAAGAATATGAAATTAAATGAAGATTAAAATACCATGAAAATAATGAAATTCATAATATAACATATACAATGTAATTATATACACCTTTTAAAATAATATAGGTGTATAGAAATACATGTGTCTCAAAGAAGGAAAATTGATATAAATCTAACGGTATGATTTGGTCACTTTTGAATAGTAAACCCTTGTGAAATAGATATCATAAAATAGATATTAAAATATATATAAATTTAAGTATATGAATCATATAATACATTCAAGGGAAGTAAATACATTACACATATTAAATGATTAGTGAATAAGGCATAAGTCTCGCAAAAATAAGAGTGAGATAAGAAATCCCCTTAACTTATATCCTGACTATACTATTACTTAATCCAATATCTAGTATTATAAATATAATTTTAATATAAATATATTTCATAACAATATTAATTTATATAATACCATATATGATGTAGTTATGAATTTATATTACGAGTTCATTAATAGCTTCATGCTAAATTTTTTTTTTCGGTGATAACCACCTTATTTTCCTTAAGTGGTTTTACTTTTTATTTTTTTCAACTTACTAAGATCATGATTTAATTATTTAAATAATTTAAATAATTATATAATTATAATATTTTTTAGTATATATTATTTTAAAATAATCTATAAAATGTAGAAAATGTATTACACCATTCATGGAGATGGTAGGTCATACGTACACAGGAATGTTGTTTCCAATTTATTATCGTATTTAAAGAAATAATTTAAATGAAACACATATATATAATATTATTAAAGTAAAATTATTATATCATATATATAATAAACCTTCAATAAACCCATTATTAATACTTACATTATAATGTGTGAATGAATCACATCACTTTGGGGAGGTGGTAGTCTACACATCGCCAAACAAAGTTATCGAACTTATAGAAAATGTAATGATTGAAGTTATCTATTATATAACAGTTAAATAATCATAAATAAATCATTAATATATTAAAAATCATATGAAAATATAAATTAAATCATTATTATCAACCATGAAAGGTTTAAATGGAAGAACTAAGGATATCAATTCACAAGACGGTAATCTGTCGTACACACGAACCATGATTATGTATCCCATTTAATGGAAGTATGTGTTAGTGTAGGTAGAAAACATAATCGAAGAAAAAATATTAGTATATTTAGGATACTTAGGTTATTATATAATCATGTAATAATAATATTTTAGGGGGTGGATAATGAAAATAAAACAAAAGATCTTATGGAAAGATGTTACCTCTTTGTTGGGTAACTCCTTTAGGTTTTCACCAAAGGGAATCCTTGGTAGGATTTAATACAAACAGGATGATTCTTGGATTAATATATTTATTTCGGGAGGATGTTTGGGTATGGTCTGTTTGATTTAAAGATATTGAGATGTGTGAAGATTTGAGTGGGGTGAGTTCCCTTTTATAGTGGAGGAGGAGTGACATTCTTGTAAATATAAAAGGTTAAACACATCTGAGAAGTATACATTACATCATGGGCACCCAATAATTATTAATTCTTGATAAAATAAGAGTTTTGATATATATATTCCCATAATTTTTTTTGTACATGTGTCTACGTCATTTTTCCCCTTAAATTAAAGTCTAACCACCAAGTAAACAAAATTTTTCCTTACCCAATATCATTAATTTAAATTAATTTCTATAATATTTTTCTTAAAAAACTAATTTGACCATAATATTCATTATTAATTATTATTATTCCAAATATTGTATCCACTTTTCTAATTTCTAAACACATAATTGGTAGAAATTTATTTAATATTAATCATGCAGACATGTCGTGAAAGTGGGTTTTTAATGTGAACAAGTTCAAAAGATTGAAATGTTTTTATATCCAATTTCAATGTTAAATTGGTTCCAATTACCTAAATTTGATTAATTTATTTATAATTGATATAATTAAAATTTAAAAATAAAATAATATTTAAATTTTCAATACAAATAAATTATACAAAAAAACAATTTTCAATATAAATTTAGTGTTGTTCATTATTCATCAAAAAATAAAACATCTCATAAAAAAACCCAAAGTAAATTTTGATATACCTATTTCAAAAATTAATTTTATTTTTTCATATAAAATTTATAATAGTTTTGAAAAACTGTATTAAAAATTGGTTCTCCAATAAAAGGTGAAAAATTTATCGTTTAGAAAAAATACATCTTTTTATTCATGAAATTTGATTTATTCTTATCCCATACCTATCAAATATTTTACATGAGTATAAAAAATATTTATCAAATATATAATATATAAAATATATTTAAAACATTAATAACAATTGATTTTTTTTAATTTATTGAGGTAAAATTGTGTTTCTACATAGAAAAAGAGTGTTATTATAAAAGTAATTTATTTATTTTCAAATAGTTCTTACATTCACTTATACTAATTTATAACCAAAGGATTCATTTTATATACAAGTGTAAATAATATTTTCACAATTTCATTAATATTATTCCTAAATTCCATTCCAATGACTAGGTGGTAGTAATAATAATATTCTAATATTAATATTATTAGTATATTGTAGCCCAGTAAAACTTGTAATTGCATGTAACACATTCTATAGAATGGACTCGGTATTTTATGTATTAAAAATCCAAACATTGTGTTCCGTGTACTAGAAAATAATCTAACTGTTGAGTGTAGTGCAATATAACTTGTTGTTTTATATAACACAAACCCAACAAAAGTCTTTTCTATAACAAATGATGTATTCAGTGTTGTGTGAAATTAATAATATTGAAAATATTAAATAAATTTGGAAAAAATTCACAAAGACTTAGGGTACCACATTATACCCCCCTAAAAATGAATTATGAATTCAAAAATCATCTAGGTTATCAATGGTTTAATTCTTGAAATATACTTTCATAGAAACGCACATCGTAAAAATTAAACCCAAAACATTATTTAAAAAGAAAAATCAAGAAACAAAACAGTTACCGAAAGTAATTCATAAATAGATTTCCATATTGGAGAACATAGTTGGACAGTGAAAACACAAACATGTAAGAAAAGTGTAAATAATTATAGAGATTGATAAATATCACTAAACACAAGAAATTAGGTGATCCAAATAAAGTTAACAATCACAAAACCATAAACTGAAGAATCATGAAAGAGGTCATTGATATCATCCAAAAGGATGATAGTGGAAAAACATTTTATTTTAAAACCTTTTTTCATAAAGTTGATGAATTTTCAAAAGATGATATACTGACATGATTTCTTTAGAACCTTACCCTATATTATGCCTTTATCATTTTCCACTTCATCTCTTATTCCACAAAATGAGGTTGAATTTTTAATTTTGGAAGTATTATCAGATCCTGAGATCTATAAATATAATGATAGTTGATTCCATATGTCGTTAGTTTTATAGAAAATTGTATCACATGTTATCCAATATGAATAAATCCTTATATTGAGAGATTATACTTTAATCTCTAAAACCTCATCCAAAGTTTAACAACAACCATTCCATAAATGGTTAACCATATAAACCTTCAACTGTATTGAAGTTAAAAAAATTAGAAATAAGGTCACTATATTTCTAAAAAACAACTTTGCATTGATCCCCCATATAAAATATGGTATCTCTTATTTTTTACATACCTAACATGTAAATAACATCATCATGTATTATCTTGATACATTGTAATAACCTGAACTACCACATATCATTATTAAGAACATGCATGATTCTTTATTTAAATTTTTATTGTATATATTACATATGTAAAAAAAAAATTTGAACCTTATGAATAATAGCATAAACCCCTTGTCAACAAACTCTTAAATAGTTCCAACGTAATCAGTATCATCCAATTTACTTATCCATATCCAACATATCATTATCCAAATATAATTATCTTAATATAAGGAACATATTATGAAATATCATTCAATTAATCATGTGTTTCCCATGAACATCACCATTCCATTAAATCACTTTTCTAGTACATCAGAACTATTCAACATGTTATTTTAAATACTTATTGAAAAACATAAACTGAACAATCCTGATAACATAATTATTTAATATAAGTATATAAAAACATTGATTATTCCACATTGTCTATAATCCATTACCAAGGATACCTCATCTTATTACTTAATACCTGTTTCTTTTCACATTTCATTTGTAGTCTCATCATCCTCATCATAATCATAAATATAACCATTAATCATACCACCTTTATTATTCTCCTCAGGATATTTCCATTTAGGAAATCAATTTTCATAACGACCATTTATTCCACACTTATTATCGATGATATCATATGGTGGAAAATATTTACATCCATTGAAATAACAAAAATATCCATGTTTTTCCTTTCTATTTTATTTCTTTATTTCATTCTTTTAGACTCTCAAAATATATTCATGTTCTTATAAGAAATTCACTTGGGTGATTCATCCCATATTCTTGACATAACAGAAACTGAATATTCTTTCCTAGATGGACTTTATTACAATAAATAATATTTAACTATTTATATTTATTTTTTGGTAAGTCTAATACTTGATTAAGGTTCACATTATTAATATTGTTATGTGAAAAATGATTATGCGTGGTCAAAAAATTCTTCACTACAATGATCATCCCATTTGACTTATCATCATCAAATTGTCTTTCTCATTTAGTGTAAGCTGAGTTCATTTTGGTTCCCACCATTGATAAAAAAAATCATAGTGTGAATAGAAATTATCATAGAGAAAAACCACATAATCATGAAAGATCGATTATAGGATGTCAAAATTATGTCACATTATTTTAAATCTATGAAACATTATTATTATCCAAAGATACATCACAATAAATATCATTAGAAATATCCTAAAGTATCTCACTAATGTTTTCTCATCATAGTTTTCAAAGGTTGACTAAGCCTTTCCTTTGGAACCAAATATAGAAAACCATGCTTAACATACATGGATATTACATAATTTTAAATTAATATTCATCATATTGAAAAATATCATACATGAGGATCATAATACTCTGGTGTCATTGGAAACATAGAAAAAAATATTCTAAATTAATGAGTGATCAAACTTTTTTTCCTTGAATATATTTGCCTTTAGGAATTCAACATAAATACGTTCTTCATAGCCTAGTGAATGGAAAAATAAAATAGGGTGATCTTAGATTCTCAGGAAGGGTAAATAAAGAATATACATAATAATAACAAGAGAATAAGTGTATGAAAATTTGGTCATAACATTTAAAGATCATACATAAGATATCAAAGATCAAATAAATGAGTCATGGAATAAGTCTTGGTAGTCCATGAGACATTAATCATAAGGGAATCAAGATCTTAACACATGAATGAATGAAACATTAATAATAAATGGAATTGTGGAAGATAATCAATCATATAAAATGATTTCCAAGGAAGCAAAGAAATCAGTGTTGAGTCCATTTAGTGGAATTTGTTGACTCCCCAAACCATATTGGTGGTCATGGTTCACTCACATAACAATATTAGTAGTCAAGGTTCACTCCCAAGACCATATTAGTGTACATATTCTATTACTAAACCATGTTCTCTCTATGTTCCATCCTCATCTATCTCATGTGAAATAAATGTTTACCCAATGCATTCATGGGAGATATAGGTTTTACCCATCTCATAATTAAATCATACATATATGTGCCAATAGATCATAAATATTCATCACATCATAGCACATGAAATTATATGGTTATCATAAACATGTAATAATATCACAAACTATGGAAAAAGAGTCTGGTTTCATAATTATTTCATCAAATCATAACCCATGAAATGAAGAAAAATTCATAAACATATAACTCGTGAAAAAGATACGAGTTTCATAAACATCATTCCATTAAATCATAAACAATTCATAGAGAGAATATAAATGGAAACTTTTGATCATTTCCTCATAAAAAAATGAGTAACACCAACTGATTTAATATTATATGGAAAAAATATGTAAATATCCATTAAAAACATTTCTTTTGGAAAATATCATTTCGTCTTTTAAAAATACTTTTTAAAACACAAATCATATTTTGAAAATTTTTTCCTTTGAAAATATATTTAAGAACATATAAAACAAATTTAAACCATATAAAATTACAATAATGTTTTCCTTGAAAATTGGATTCAGATATAATTTTAATATTATTTTTGAAAACATGGTTTTTTTAAATAATATAGATTTCCCACCGAAAAGAGAAATGAGTTCATATTTTCATAAAAAAATACATTCCTAATTATAATAAGTATTAAAGAGTGATAAAATGGTACAAATAACTAGACTAGAATAATATTCATGAGTTTTATTGAGATATGCAGCATAATATTTCATCCATAAAAGCATAAGGATAAACAATACCTATAAATAAAGAGATTGTAACAATAAAATCATACCACTTGGTAACATTGAATCATACTCACGATGTAAGAAAATCAAATTTCCTGAAGTTTAAAAAAAATGAAAAAATATATATTCCTGATATAACATGTCTAATGGAATTATATACGACTCATAAAATAATATAGGTTCATATCAAAACATGTATTTGAAAGAAGGAAAATTGAGACAAAACTACCTTACTAATTTGGTACCATTTTAAAAGTAATCCCCCATGAAATAGAGATAATAAAATGGGTAAGTAAAAAAATAAATAAAAATATATTAATCATATAATACATTAATTAGATATAAATACACCAAGAAATTAAATGAGTCATGATTAAAGAACAAGTATCAATGAAATAAATGTTAAACGAGAAATCCTCTTACCTAGTGTATCGAATGTAATCATACTCAATCAAGAAATATGAATAATAAATATAAGTTTATTATAAATCTATTAAATAATAATATTAACTTATATAATACCATATATTATTTAATTATAACTTTTTATTACCCATTCTTTAAAAAATTTACGATAACGTTATGTTTCGGGTGATAACTGCCTTGTTTTTCGTACATGTATGGACTCGTTATTCTTGGTACTCTTACTTAGATAATGATTTAATTATTTACAAAATGTAAAACATGATATAAATATATTATTTATTTAATATATTAGTATTTATAATAATATGTAAAAAATAGAAATTTTAATACACCATTCGTAGAGACAATAGGTCGTACGTATGTGTGAGTATCATTTCAATTTTCATGTTGTATTGAAGGAATGAATGTAACTGAAATATATATGTATATATATATATATATTATTTTTGCATTATTATTTCATATATATCATATATGTTCACTAATAAAATCATAAATACATTCAATCTATTGTGTGAAAGAATCACATCGCATTGAGGATATGTCTGCAAATGAAGTTATCATATTTTTAAAAATTGAGAAGCATGAATTTCTATGTTATATAATAATTAAATATGCATAAAAAATAAAAAATACTATATATATGATATAATAATAGAAATTAAATCATTATTCGTATCCATGAAAGGTTGAGAGGGAAGAACAAACGATATCGGTTCGTGAGATGGTAGTCTATCGTACACACTAATGATTACTGTAAATACCATTTGATAGAAGTGTGTGTGAGTGTAGGCCAAACCCTTAACATAAAAACATATCAGTATATATATTATACTTATGTTATTATAAAATAATTTTACAAGAATATTTAAGGGGGTGGATAGTGAAAACAAAACAAATGATCTTGTGTAAGGATGCGACATCTTTTTTGGGTAACTCCACATTGTTTTCACCAAAGGGGTTCCTTAGTTGGATTGATGAGTAATGAAGTGGGGGGGGGGGTGTGAGTTCCCTTTTTAGTTAGGAGGAGTTACATCCTTGTTAATATAAAAAGGTAAAAACTATCAAGAGGTTTATATTAAATAATGTTCATTCAAGAATTGTTAGTTTTCAAGAAAACTTGGGACTTGTTCGAAATATGCCCAAAAATTTGTTCTTGGACATGTGCCTATGTCATTTGGACACTTAAATTAATGTTTTTCCACAATGTAATGTAATTGTTTTCTTAATCCAGGTAATAAAGTTTAATTAATATCTCTAAAATTTTTGTTAAAAACTACGTTGAACATAATTGACATTATAAATTATTTTTAATCCAAATATGGAATCCATTTTTCCAAATTCAAAACAAAAGAGTAACAGATTTTAATTTTAAATGAATACCACAGATGTGTTGCAAAAGTGGGGTTTTAAAGTGAAAAAGTTGAAAAGATTGAAAGGTTTTTAAATCCAATTTTTATGTGAAATTGGTTACAATAAACTAAATTTTATTAATTTATATAAAATCGATTTAATTAAACTTGAAAACCCTATTAAAATATACTTTAACTATTGAGATAATTTATATGAAAAGGCAGTTTTTAATTAAATTTCACTATTTTTCAATATTATTAAAAAATGAAACATCTTAGAAAAGCACCAAAAGTCACCAATGGTAAATTTTTATATCCCTATTTCAAAATTGAAGATTAAGTTTTCTAATAAAAAAATAATAAATGTTTCCAAAATTATATTTAAAGTGGGTTCTCCATTAAAAGGAAGAAAAATTACCTTTTAGAAAATTTGGCCTTTTTATTATTAAATTCTATTTATTCTTTTCTTATTACTAAAAAATATATTTTATTAGTATAAAAAATATTTATTGGATATATAATTTTTTTTGAAAAAATTAATCAAAATTGTTTTCTTTAATTTATTGAGATAAATTGTTCCTGTACATAGAAAAATTGTTTTCTTAGAAAAGTAATTTATTTATTTTAAAATAGATGTTACATTCACTTATACTAATTTAAAGCCAAACAATTAATTTTATATACATTTTTAAATAATATTTAGATAATTTTGTTAATATTATTTGTAACATCCATTCCAATGTCTAGGTGGTAGCTATATTATCATTTTAATAATATTATTAAGAGTATATTGTAGTTTAGTAAAACTCAGCATTGCATGTAAGGAAAGCTATTATAGGGATGTAGTATTGTGTGTAAAATAAGAAAATAATAGTTTTACACACACTAAAATGTAATATAAGTGTTTCATGTAGTGAAAGATTAACTTTTTCTTCTTAAAATGCAATCCAAATTTAGTTCATTCATATAATAAAAGCTATATTCATTATTGTGTGAAATGAAAAATATTAAAAAGATTAAATTAATGAAAAACATTCATAACATCATAGGGTGTTATATCCTAGTCCAGCATATGGGTAACTTATGTGAGGGTAACCCATATGAGGGAATATCATGTATGTGTCACTACACATAAAGGTCTCCCTTGAAACACTATCAACCCACGATGCAGCCTAAAGCACCACTCTCGAGAAACTAAGTTATCAATAGAGACTAAAACCATTTAGAAACATCATGTGGGGATTTTACCAACTCTCAAATTCTCAATCTGAATATTGGTTTTCAAAATGACACTATCAACGGGATCAAAATATCGAATTTCTCCTAAAATTCATAACTTGAAAAGAAACGGGTCTTTGTAATGTAACACCCCGAGATTTTATGAGAATTATTCTATTTAATTTCTTTGATGCCTTTTGATTTACGCTACATCAAGATTATCTTGGGCTATATGCAACACTATATTATCTTGTAGTATATGCAACACTATTCTTGGCTTGCGTTACACGCAAGAGAAACCTTCCTCGATAGCTTGCATTGTACGCAATACTGAGTTTCAATAAACAATGATATGTTATTAAAATATTATATAAACTAGATTTTATGAATATTAATTCCCACCTTTTGGAATTTTATAAATTATATATTTCAAAATGGACTGCATTTTTATTCAGAAAATCGAAATTTGCCTAGGGTTAATTTTTGGTATTTTTCTGAAAACATTCAATTTTTGATGAATAGTGAAAACACTAAGTTATTGGTTAAAACATACTTTTTATTTAAATAATAATTTATTTTATTTAAATTTATTTTAGGCCAAAATAGATACATAATACCTATATAATATCAAATTAATTCATTGGAGTCATTTTAGAATAATTTTAGAAATATAAAACCTTTATTGAACTTTTACAGTCTTTTACCCACCTCCTAGGAGCATTTATAAATTTACATAAAACATAATTTTACCACTACTGTGAGTTGAATATCGAAATTACTATAGACATGGTTAATATAAAGAAGTAAAATGAGGTTCAATAAGATAAAAATATTTTTTTTGTGAATAGGAACTTCTTACTTTTATTTACAACAGTTAAAAGTAAATAGGGTAATTAACGGTAAAAATGAAATTATTATTACCCTAAAAATATCATAATTCTATTGGATAAATATAATTAGACAAAAAACAACCTTATAAATAAAATATTGACCTTTTTGGTCCTCTTGGTTTACATTAAGACACTTATTATTATTTTATTTAAAGAAGAGTTAAAAGAGTTAAAATCAATGTTTAATAACTAAAACATTTTTAATATAGGGCTATACATAAGATAAATTCGACTATAAATATTCATTAGAATGAAAAAGATATTTCATACATAATTTTATATTTTTTATATTTTTTAGATATAAAATAATTTAATTTATTTAGACACAATGATGATGTAGTAATTACCTTTTTAATGAAATACTAACATAATTAAAATTATAAATACCCAAATAAATGTAATTTAAGACTTTTTAGGTATTATAATAATATTATAGGTTAATATAACATATTAGGATTGGATATATGATTTTTTTATAAGTAATAATTTGGTTATAAATTTAGAGAAAACAAAATACTAATTAGTGTCTAAATTGACATAAAATAGTTTTTAAAACAAATATTATATTATCAATTGATATAATAGTCCTAAAAACCATATATTTGTACAAAATATTTATATAATAATATATATGACATTAATTAACTAATTGGGGTTCTTTTGGAAGTTTATAGTATGTTTATTAGCCATATAGTGTAAGAATACAAGAAGTCACGATAAAAGTTAATTTATTTAACTTAGAGTCAAATATAAATAATAAGGTTAAAATGGTAACCTAAACTTGTCTAAATCCTATTGGTTGAGCTTATTTCGACCCATACCCACCATATTATCTAAATAAGTCACTTTGGTTCCATTATAAACCAAATATGAATTTATTATATAATAATATTTTATGTTTTTTCTAAGGTTCCCCTCACCCCTCTTATAAAAGGGCACTCCCCCTTCTCTCTAATTCACACCTCCAAAGCCATTTGGATCGGCCAACCCATGCACAAATACCCTAAGAACATTCCTTAATTCATCATATAGGCCTTCCTTTAGTCAGAAAGCCAACCTATGGAGACCTCTTGATCAAATCAAAAGGAAGAACCCGAAGAAGAGGTAAATATCTCACCACCTATTTCAAGTTCCTTTCTTCTTCCACCTCATCCTTATTTTTTGTTTCCATTATAAAATAATAAAGCTACTATCTTATATATAATTTAATGTTATTATAAATATTTCACAACAATATTAGTTATTTTATCCATCCTATTAATGAATAATTCACCACACGTGCGTAAGTACGGCTTACTGTCTCCATGTCGTGGTGTAGTTTGTTATTCAGACATTTCATCATTTGGATGAGTATAATAATGAGTATAAATGAAATAAATAATAAATAATAAATTATTATTATTCTTTATAAATGATATACCATCCAATTATATATTATTTTAATATAAAATGAATGATAGTGTCGCTCGTGTGTACGTACTGACTACCCTCTCCACGAACACGATGAGATTTATTTTCCATGATTAACCATTAAAGTATGATTATAAAGTTTATATAATAAATAATGAGGAAATATATTACATAAAAATGATACTAGATTTATGTACATATATGTTTCATTTACTTAATTCCTTTCAATTCAATAAGGTAACAAAAACTGCGTTCATGCTTACGTACGGCCTACCATCTCTATGAATGGTGTATTTCATTCCGTTTATCGATCTGTCATATAAATTTATAAGATGAATATATATTATATATAAATATTGTTTTACATTTTATAATTATGTAAATAATGATATAAGTAATAATATCAAGAACAACAAGTAGAAACATGTACGATAAATGAAACGATTTTACCCAAAACACTGCTTTAACATGGAATTTACAAAATAACGGGTAATATAAGGTCATAACTGAATCATATATGATATCTTAAATATTATTATGGTTATTTTACAAGTTAATAATATGTTTAAACCCACTATATAGGTGTCTTGGACAAATATAGAAGAAATTGGACATAAGTTAAGGGATAATTTTTCCAATCTCATTTTTATCCGAGATTTCTTATACGTAAGTATTTAGTGGGGTTATATTTTTCATCCAAGTCCATAAAAATGTTTTTCATAAAGTGTTTAATATTCTTCCATGTTTGTTTAAAGTCATTTTTACCCCTCTTGGACTTTTAATTTTTTTTATGTATGGAATCTTCCTTTTGTTTACCATACGATGAACTTTTTTACTTTTCTTGAAAAAGTATGAGGAGAATGTTTTTTAACTTATACGGCATGAACAAATATTTACGATTTCATAATGCCTAATATTAATGAATTTTCCTATAAAAAATTTAATTATTATTTTCAACAAAATACCTTTCTTTTAACAGTGAATAGAATTTTTTGAAAAGAAAATGATTTTGAAGAAGAAAAGATATTTTCTTCGAGAATTCATTTCAAGTGTTTTGTCAAAACTATTTTCCATATAAGATGAAATTATTTAGTTTTATTTTCATTAAAGTATAATGTATCTATTATTTAAATGGTTTTTTTCTTATTATGATGAAATGATATCTATTTGTTTTATATGGATTATGTTATGATGGGATGATGTTTATGAAACACATTTTATTCTTTGGGTTATGATGAATGATTTGTGTTTATTTTGTGGCACAAGTAAGAATAATTTCATTATGAGATGGGTGGGACCTATATCTCCATCCAATTCATTGGGTAAAGATTTATATCTCATGAGATAGACATGAATGGAACGGAAATTGAATCTGGTTCAGTAATACAGAGTTGAAACGACAAGTAATCCCGGTTCAGTAATGGACTTTGTCTACTATGATGGTCTTGGCATCAATGCCTTGGCTACTATGGAAATGATAACACATGCTTAATGGATGACACAATTACATGTTTTATTCTCATTATATTTCATCATGATTAATGTTCCTTTATGATCTATGAATTATGTACTTCCATGTTTTATGTCATTGCTTAAGATTTTGATATTTAGATTTTATGCTCATGTTTTTACGTTCAAATGTATATGGATTGTTTTATATTCTCCATGTTTACCCTTACTATGCATTTGAGATCACCATTTTTATGTTTTATTTTCCCCAAGATATAAATAGTGGTTTTATGTTAAAAAAGGTGGGAGAACATTATTGGAGATGTTGAAGATCATTCACCATGATTAGAAGATTATGTTCCAAGTTTCCAAAAAAACTAAACTAAAACGGTCTTTGGGCGTCCTTTTTTTCATGTATTAAGTATTCTGAAAAAGTAATGTAATGTCTATGTACGTCAAGTTTTGAGTCTCTATAGTTGGTATCAGAGTGAAGTTTTAGTCAACATTTGGAAACTAGAATGTGAAAACATTAGTGAGATCCCAAGAGATATTTCTAAGGTATGTCTAGGGATGTCTATAAGGTTAAGTATAAGTATAGGTTATAGTCCTAGAATTTTGGTAATAGTTTTGGAATTAAACCTAAGATGTTAGATATTGAAGGTACTCCCACTTTATTATTTTGTTTTACTAGTATGATTTTTGCCTCTCACACTATTCTTTTTGGGTTTTAGAAAATGGCTAGAAACAGGAAGATTCATGATAATGGATGATATGTTGAACAATGAGATGATATTCTTCATGACAAACCAAATGAAACGGGATTTGGAAGTCCAAACATCGTTATTATGCCTAATCATTAGTCTGATAATATGATCAATAATATCATCTTTGGTATGTTTCCTAACACAGGTAATAAGAGAATGATGGAGATTCATGATGATCATAGAGGAAAGAAAGTTCAATTACCATCATGTGAATCATGTGGTAAGAGGAATCAGTGAGAATGTTTCAAAGGAACTATAAGATTATTTGGGTGTGGAAAATAAGGACACAAAGACAGTAATTTCAAAAGAAAGGGATCAGTTAACACCATGGACAGGGATAATGGTATTACTAAGACATCAACAATGGTTAAATGATTTAAATGTGGAATGTGCGGGCATTATGCAAACCAATGCCCCAAGGGAGAATCTCATAAATAGAATCAACATGGTAGTTTGAGTAGTATTTATGTTGGTGATGATGAAGAGACTACAAATGATATATAAAATAAAAAAATTATTGAGGAATAAAATGATGAAGCTCAGTCAATGGTTTAAGAAGGTAGTGGAATGATTGTATGTTTTTCAAGAGTTAGGTTGTCTGTATAATTTAATGGTTCTATGAAATAAAGAAACATATAAGTATTTTTACACTATTGTTTTTCCTAATGTATTTGAATGTATATGTTGAATGGTACCGGTAACCATGAAAGGTTATTCAAATATTTTTTGAAAGTAGATTGTATGAGCATAATGAAGGGATAAGGAGAAACTAATTTTTTTGATAGTATTAATGAGCTCATGACTAATATAAGGACAAAGTTATATAATGGTTTTAGTATATAGAAATTTTTGGATTTTGGTATGTGGAAAGAGTTATTTATTGATAGAATTCATGTTTTCACTAATGTTCAATGGGTATTCATTTTTCAAGAAAATAAATTATTAAGGTATTCACATGTTTGGAATGTGTCCAACAACATATATCTTATGATATATGAGGGATAAATGATGGTATTCACATGCTCGGTAGATGAAATTTCTAGTAGTATTTTTCTATATACTTTGAGATTGGATAGAAATATTTTGGATAATCCTAAAGATTTGAAATGAATTATGTGAGACATAAGATAATATTAGTTAAGGTTAGAACATTTTTTTCGATATTATTTCTAGAATATTATAATAGTATAGTTTTAGAAAAAGGACAACTGGCAGGATGGGCGACAACCCGTTGCGTCAGACAATGTTGCGGGAATCGAACCCACAACAGAAGTGTGACAGGTCTTTATCACCTAACTCTAGCCTACAGGATGTTCCTGATTAGTAGAAACTAGTTTTATTTTATTAAGCAGTATGATAGATGATGTATTAGTCCATTTTTGGAATCATATACGATTAACCCCACCATAGATGGACTTATGTATATTTGATAACTTTTTCTAAACTTTTTTTTGAGACAGGTGGAATGACCCAGAATTCTATCACATGATTTGAAAACACTTCACAAATGACAAATTCAACTTCATTTCTTAAAGATATGAAGTGGAAATTGTTCATGGAATGACCAACGACAAGATTGTACCAAAATTAAGTAATTATTTATTCTAATTAAAAAAAATTCAACTTTTGGGAAATGATATTGAAAACCCAAAATGTTGTCCTAGTACCATCATATCCGATGAATCAGATGGTACGTTAGATCATCACAAATTTGTGGCTTTGTGATTGTTGGATTTTTCATAGCCATGTTCTCTACGACTCTCTATCAGAACTTGATGGTCAGATTTCTCTTCCATATCCATATTTTCACCTATATTCTCCTATATGGAAACCCAGTGATGAGTTACTTTGGGTATCCATTATGTTTCTAACATTCCTTTTTAAAATACGGTTTTAGTATTACTTTTTACGATGTGGGTTTCTATGAAAGAAACTTTCTATTAAAAAACCATTTATAACCTCGACAAATTTTGAGGGAGAAATTCATTTTAAGGGGGGTAGAATGTAACACCCCAAGATTTTTTGAGAATTATTCTTTTTAATTTCATTGATGTTATTTCTTGTATGGTACACAAATATCTTCTTTCACTATATGCAACACCATATTATCTTGTATTATATGTAACAATATTATTGTCTTGCGTTACATGCAAGAGAAACCTTCCTCGATAGCTTGCGTTGTACGCAATACCGAGTTTCACTAAACAACGATATGTTATTAAAATATTATATAAACTAGCCATTATGAATAGTAATACCCAATTTTTGAAATTTTATAAATTTTATCTTTCAAAATGGAATTCATTTTTGGATTCAGAATATCGAAATTATCCTAGAGTGAATTTTCGATATTTTTCTGAAAACTTTCAATTTTTAATGAATAGTGAAAACACTAAGTTATTGGTTAAAACCAACTTTTTATATAAATAATAATTTATTTTATTTAAATTTATTTTAGGTCAAAATAGATACATAATACTTATATAAGTGCAATGTAATTCATTAGAGTCATTTTATAATAATTTTAGATATATAAAAATTTTATTGAACTTTTTAATGTATTTTACCCACTTCCTAGGAGCATTTGTAAATTGACATAAAACATGATGTTACCACTTCTGTGAGTTGAATTTAGAAAATCTTAGAGTCATGGTTAATATCAAGGAATACAATGTGGTTCAATATGATAAAAAAAATTTTGTGAATAGTAACTTTTTTACTTTTATTAACCACAGTTAAAAGTAAACAAGGTAATTAATGGTAAAAATGATATTATTACTACCCAAACCAATGTTATAATTCTATTGGATAAGTATAATTCGACCAAAAAAAACCTTAGAAATAAAATATGAACCTCTTTGATCCAATTGTATTAGATTAGGACACTTATTATGATTTTATTTAAAGAAGAGTTAAAATCGGTAAAATCAAAGTTTAATAAATAAAACATTTTTAATATAGAGTTATACAAAAGTTAAATTCAAATATAAATATTTATTAGAAATATAAAATGATTTTATAAATAATAGTATTTTATTTATATTTTTTAAAAATTAAATAATTTATTTTATTTTAGACACAATGATGATTCAGTAATTACCTTATTAATGAAATATTAACATAATTGATATTATAAATACCCAAATAAATGTAATTTGAGACTTTTTATGAATTAAACTAATTTAAAAGGTTAATATAGAATACTATGGTTGGTTAGAAGAATTTATCTAAGTAATAATGCTGTTATGAATTTAGAGAAAATAAAATACCAAATAGTGTCAGAATTGACATAAAAGAGTTTTTAAAAAAATATTATATTATTAATTGATATTATGGTACTAAAAATATAAGGTTCATCCAAAATACTTGTATAATAATATAAATTACATTAATGAACTAATTGGGATTCGATTGGTAGTTTATAGTAAGTTTATTAACCCTAAAGTGTAAGAATACAAAAAGACACGGTAAAAGGTAAATTATTTATCTTCGAGTTAAATCAAAATGGTAAGGTTAAAATGGTAACCTAAACTTTTGTAAATCCTATTGGTTGAGAGGATTTCAATCCATCCCCACCCTAGCCTCGAAATAAGTCACATTAGATCCATTATACACCAAATATGAATTTATTATAAAATAATACTTTATGTTTATCATAAGGTGCCCCTCACACCTCTTATAAAAAGGCACACCCCCTTCTCTCTAATTAACACATCCAATTCCATTTGGCTCGGCCAACCCCTGCCCAAATACCCTCTAAAATGTCCTCCCTTCATCATATAGGCCTTACATTATCCAGAAATCCAACCTAAGGATCCCTTTTTATCAAATCAAAAGGAAGAACCCGAAGAAGAGGTAAATATCTCACCACCTATTTCAGGTTCCTTTCTTCTTCAACTTCCTCCTTCTTTTTTGTTTCCATTATAAAAAATTAACTCCAGTATCTTATATATAATATTATTTTATTATAAAAATTTTACAACCATGTTAGTTATTTTATCAATCCAATGAATGAAAAAGTCACCACACGTGCGTACGTACGGCTTACCGTCTCCATGACGTGGTGTAGTTTGTTATTCAAACATTTTATCATTTGGATGGGCATAATAATGAGTATAAAAGATATAAATAATAAATATAACATTATGATGATTATGTATATATGATATATAATTAAATTATAAACTATTTTAATATCAAAAGATTGATATTGTCGCTCATGCGTATGTACGGACTACCCTCTCCACAAACGCGAAGAGATTCATTTTCCATGATTAACCATTCAAGTATGATTATAAAGTATATATAATAAACAATCATGAAATATATTACATAATAATGATACTGGATTTATGTAAATATATTATTCATTTACTTAATTCCATTCAATTCAATAAGGAAACGAAAAGAACGTTGATGCGTGCGTACAGCCTACCGTCTCCATGAACGGTGTATTTCATTCCGTTTGTCGATCTATCATATATATTTATATGCAGAATATATATTATATATAAATAATGTTTTAAATTCTGGAATTATGTAAATCAGGATATAATTCATAATATCAAGAACAAAAATTCGAAACACGTACGACAAATGAAACTATTTTACCCAAAACGCTGCTATAACATGGAATTTACAAAATAACGGGTAATATAAGGTCATAAGTGAATAATATATGATATCATAAATATTATTATGGTTATGATACAAGTAAATAATATGTTTAAAACCACTATATATAAGTCTTGGACACATACGGAAGAAATTGGACATAAGGTAAGGGATAATTTTGCAAATCTCATTGTTATCCGTGATTGCTTATACGTAAGTATTTACTGGGGTTATATTTTTCATCCATGTCCATAAAAATGTTTTTCATAAAGTGTTTAATATTTTTCCTTGTATGTTTAATGTAATTTTTACCCCTATTTTACTTTTACATTGTTTTTTGGAAGGAATCTTTCTTTTGTTTACAATATGAGGACCTTTTTGACTTTTCAGGAAAAAGTATGAGGAGAATATTTTTTTAACTTATACTGTATGAACGGATTTTTACGTTTTCACAATGCCTAATCTTCATGATGATTCCTCTACATGATTTTTAGATTATTTTCAACAAAATCCTTTTCTTTTAACAGTAAATGGCATTTTTTGAAGAGATAATTATTTTGAAGAATAAATGATATTTTCCTCAAGAATTCATTTCAAGTGTTTTGTCAAAACTATTTTCCATCTAAGATGGCTTTATTTTGTTTGATTAAGTATAATGTATAATGTATCTATTATTTACATGGTTTGATTCTTGTTATGATGAAATTATATCCATTTGTTTTATATGGATTACATTATGATGGGATGATGTTTATGAAACCCATTTTATTCTTCGGGTTATGATGAATGATTTATTTTTATTTTGTGGCACAAGTAAGAATGATTTCATTATGGGATGGGTGGGATGTATATCTCCCTCCAATGAATTGGGTAATGATTTATATCTCATGAGATAGAATAAATGGAATGGCAAGTGAATCTGGTTCATTAATACAGGGCTGGAATGACAAGTAAACCCAGGTCAGTAATGGACTTCGTCCACTATGATGGCCTTGGAAGCAATGCCTTGGCTACTATGGAAATCATAACATGTTCTTAATGGTTGCCACAATTACATGTTTTATTCCCATGCTATTGTATCATCATTAATGTTCCTTTATGATCTATGCCTTATATACTGCCATGTTTAATGTCATTGCTCAAGATTTTGATATTTAGATTTTATGCTCTTGTTTTTACATTCAAATGTTTATGGATTGTTTTATGTTCAACATTATTACCCTTACTGAGTTTTTGAGCTCACCATTTTTACGTTTTCTTTTCCCTAGGATATAAATAATGGTTTTAGGTAAAATAAATGGGGATTAACTTTATGGGAGATGTTGAAGATCTTTCACCATGATTAGATGATTATGTTTCATGTTTCCAAAGACACTAAACTAATACAGTCTTTCGGCGTCTATTTTTGTCATGTATTAAATATTCCGCAAAAGTAATGTAATGTCTATGTACGTAAAGTTTTGGATCTCTAAATGTAACATCCCCTCCATGACACTTCCCAAATCTATGAAGTATTTGTAGATAATAAACTAAATTAACCAACTAGAATGATCATAAAAATATTTATAACTCTTCACATCCTATCCTAGAATATCGAACAAGAATCCACTCCAAACTCCAGACATAAGGACATCTATTCACCAAAATCTCAAGCTACCACTCCCCACCATCACCGAATCGCTTGGTTAGACCATACTAAAACCCATATATCTTGAGAATATATGGTTTCATTCATCAATTAATTCCTAAGATCATGATTCCCCCACTATAATTATCGGGATATAACAGTTGATTTTGAGTCAGGATGCTCCAAAAATTGGATCGCATGCCAAAAATTCATTTTTATTGGTCCAATGATTTTCATGGTGTAATTTTTATCTCACCACATATATGTTTATATTAAGACCCTAACATTTCATCCTCTAATTAACCATTACTAAAAATGACATGCTACACTCAATTACATGCTATCACTCTATTCAGTCATCAAACCTTAAACATTGAAGGAAATCCAGAATAACCCTTCATCCTCCATGAAGCCTATTCTTAAAACTCAGTGTAATCCCATGGATGGATCTCAAAACAAGAAATCATATTTTCATACTCTCACCTTAGGAACCAATACACACTTAATCTGACTTCTTCCATGATCCCATCAAAATACATCAAGTGTCTGATGCCAACACTCAAAATCCATCCATTAGAATATATAAATATCAAGAATGGTTTATAAAATTTATCTAGATAAAACTAAATCCATACTAGAATATGGTGCCACCACATCCATGACACTTATAATATGAGGTTTTACATCCACAACCAATAAGATTCTCCCCACTGTAGGTGTTCCATTAGAATAACTATATTGAAGAAAAAACCCAAATTTAAAGGCACCAAACACTTTATATCACTACAAATAATTAAAAGAAATCGTTTTACCACTCATACCTTAGAAATAAAAAGAAAAATTGATCTCTACCTGTTCCTGGATCATAAATAACATCATCTGAGCATCCACATAAATTCCATACACAACAAGGTTCACACCCACAAATGACCAAATGTGTTCTTCACATTATGTAGATTTTATTATACCTCTCCTTGATCAGAACCTAAAATGGTTCTTCTAAAAAGACTTCTAAACAATCCATGGTAAAGAACAAACTCAGACCGACCATACCATGGATCCTTGATCTATATTTTATGTCACTTATCAATATCAATGGGACTTTTTCCAAGTCATAAAAAATCATAAGATACCCCATCCATAATTTATTTTGTTAATCCATTGGTCCTTGACTCGTAAATGGCCACTCACTGATCTTCTAACAAACATTATCCACACATAACCTACAAACACTATTTCAATCTCTTACAAATACAATAGATGTACACTCATGTACAATCCACCAACATATTCCGAATCACCCTCCCATAAGTCACATGCCCCCAAACCTATGCTCATGCTCCTAAACCACCATCCTTTCTACTCAAGAACGTATTTCCGATTTATCTAAAATAACATTACTGATTTTTGCTGCAAATATCAAGAATCTCACTCATGCCAAGGCACACCACATGATCACCTGACACCTTGGTATTATTCTACTATCAAAATAATCTACCAAGTCTATATCAATCCAAGATTCAAATATCTATAATCATGATCCATTATTACTTTAAGAGGCACACCTAAAATAACTAGGTCTTTTTATCATACTAAATCTTCCCAAAATTTGGAACCTTGGTACCAAAGAACAATAAATTATTTTTATATTAATGGTCCATGGCATCTCAGTGGATATACCACATACCCGAAAGAACCTATAATGATGTGATATACCAAATGAGTCCTTTAAATGAGATTTTATTCTATAAGGGAACCCAAAATTCAAGGATAACCCCTATCATGGAATATACTAATAAATTACGACTTATCTCCACCATAGTACATACCTCAATGAAAATATGATCCATACATCAGTGCAATGGGATCCTCTTCATATCTGATAGCCGATTTCTCACATAGTTCATATTTTTAAGGTGTATCCTTACTCTCATACCAACATCACATGAAAATTCAAATGCAAAAAATACACTCTGGGGTTTTCAAATACATATAAATATCATGCGTCCCATACCAATTCAACATACCCACTCTAGGGAATTGATCATCCCCAAGAATCCATGGATGGATGTAAAAAATCATGGATCAAAATATAATCGATTAGAATATAATTAAATATACCTAAGATGATCCATGTAAAGTAAAACCATAACAACATGGTATGATTAAATATAATTCCACCATGGATATATATGGTAAAACAACATATTGTTTGTCAATAACACTTTAGGTAACTAAATGTATTTTATTTTAGAACTAGTATGAATGAAACATGTGAATATTTTGATGAACTAGGTTCCCAAATGCATCCCTTATACAGAGAGAATATATAATCATCATCCAGAAGAATAACTCCATAAGATTTACATGACCTATAATTAAAAAAAATATATCATGCTCGAGCTTAGTATAATTCCACCAATAGTGTAACATCCCCACCTAACCCATTGCCTTAGGCTTGGTCAGAGGTGATATTGACCTTAGGTGATTACACTAATAATCTAAATTTTAGAAATAAATTCCTACTCTTTATTGTAATGATGGGTGGATTGTTTTACCTTTTTAATAAACACATCCTATCAAGCTAAAATTAAAACAATCAAACCAACTATATGATGCATGAATATAAACAAAACAACTAAAATGACAAACCAAAAAATCAATAATATCATATTAGCCATGAAAATATATATAAAGGAAACATAAGATAACCAAATGATGTCATGACACAACAACACTGATGTGGTATTAATCTAAAAAATCTAAAAGAGAAACTAAAAGATCCAAACACCATCCCAAGGAAATATAATCAAGAATATCCACTAAAGATGAAACTATTACATTAATAGTTTCATAATGAAAAACATCTACATATTCAAAAAGGTTCATATGTAGGGGGTGATTAATCATACCAATTTAGACTTCCCATGGAGATTTTCCAACTCATGGAACTATAATAAGAACTCATTTTCTTAAAATTAAAAATAAATTATTTTAAAAAATAGAGGAACATAAAATTCAAATACCATTTTAAAACAATTATAATTTAATAAAATAATTGTTCTATTATATTCCACTTGGGATAACCAATAGAAAACTGTCATAACTATGTGAGAATTCTCCATATGCGTTCAGTTCGGCACCATTCCACTAATCCAAGGTCATTTCAAATGTAAATGAAATCACACCAAAAATTTAATAAATTATTTTATATCAATCCATTTCACATAATGAAATTACTCTATTTAAACATTTAATAGAACATATTTTTTATGTTAAACTGAAACAATAATTTCTAAAACCTTAATTCAATGATGTAAATCAACACAATAACCAAGATTTAGTAGTTATAAACTAAGAGGGTTTTCCATTATAGAATTAAATAATATTTATTTGTTGAATTTAGTATTTTTTAATAAAACTAATTCTACATGTTATAGAACAAGTGGATAATACAGAGAAGCCACCTACCTGTAAATGGGTGATGAAAACAAAGAATGACCCAAAATAAACTCTAGATCAGAGCTCATCAATCATTTATTAAATATTTTCTATCAAGATATCATCAAAACACGTCATATATCATAGGTATATCCATAAATGGAAATATATAATGTTTTCTGTGAGATTAGTTTTGAATATCTAAAGAGAACAAGGGAAACTGAAGACGTTCCATTAGTTTAAAAAATCCAATGCACTTATATATGTCAATATTTACTTATAGATCAAAGGGAACCACCATGACTATTGAGACGAGGTGTGGAGTCATGTATCCTAAGAGGAGTGGTGAAAAATAAGGGTTTCAGCTATTAGAACCGAATTAAGATGAAATTTTCAAGGCATTAATCTCAATAGGAATTGTTATTCCTCATGGTTTAGGAAACCGTGCACATGATACCACCTATAAAGACCCTCCCTCACATGCTTGGTTCACAGACCCTAACACTGTGTATTAAATCAATGATTTTATCGTTTTTACTATACTTATAAGGTTTATCTTTTGAACCAATATGGTTTTGACACATCATACACACCCTATATTTCCCCTAAGCCTCTTGCTTGATTTCATTGAGAAAAGTATAGGGTTTTCCCTAACTATACTCAAATTTTTCACTCATAGATACACTTACAAATCAGAAAAAACATTTTGAAAATCCAAAAACATATCCCAAGTATTATAAAAAATCAAAATAAATAATAAAATGGCATTTTACATAAAACTAGGTGTGTAAAATTATCACCACCATTAAGATTTCAATAAATAGAAGACTATAGATTCATAGTGGGTTAGAAATGTTTATTCCATTTTTTAGAAATTTATTTCTCAGGTTCCAATGATTAAACATGAATCAATCCATTTTTCTATAAGGATTGAACTAATGAAATCTTTTTTCACATAATATTGTTTTCTGTCTGTCCAAAATAATAATGAGGGCATGAAAAATGTAGCATCTAGTTCAAAATCAACATGATCCCCTCAAATGACATGGCTCAAATTGGATTTGATATTTTATATATGATATAAAAAGAAAATTATTTTATCCACATTTATCCATGGATGTGAGTCCAACTAGTAGGTGGGATCACTAATTCATTAAAAAATCTCCAAATGTCCAACATAACATGGAAATGAAATTTATTTCTTACCGTGTCGATGATAACTCACCCCTAGAGAGACCTTTAGTAACACATTATCTCATATGATAAATGATTTCAGTTGATGATTATTATTGAAATAAGATTTTTGATATCATTATGACTAAACCATTCCTTTCTTGATGATATGAATTTTTTCATTAGTATTATAAACAAGGTTTAGTCCAAATAGTGAATTTTCTCTGGTCTCTGTCTAACAATGTGGATAATGACAAGGATAGAAATAAAATTAATCAAATAGACCCATATGTATCATGACCTAACAACTTTTGTTAAATGAAAATTGTACTAATGGAAAATTATCCTACGATGATCCACTAAAATCTAGAACACAATCATGCAACACATCTTCCATAGTCTGAATTGTACGTTCGGACTGCCCATCCATATAAGGTTGATACACTATTCTCATGGTAAATTATGTACTAATAATATCCAAAATTGATAACAAAATCTAAATGGTTGAATGTGGATCTAGGTTAGAGATAATAGATTATATTATTCCAAAAATTCTACCACTTCCATAATATTTCCCACTATGAAGTCATCTACTCTATTGAATTCATGAATTAAAAGGATGTGGGATGAATTTTTATGTCTATCCATAATCACAAAATCAAATCATGCCTCTTAAATTTTCTTTCTAACCCACAAAAACTTCCGTAACTTTAATATCTTCATCCATATGGGTATAGGTAAATATTTTTGTATTCTAGCATGTTTCTGATGCTCTACCAAGAATTGTTATTGAGTTAGGAATTTTGAGAAAAAATTAAGAACATTTTGTTTCATACCTACCAACTGAAAATGGGTATTTATATCCTTGTACATAATTTTAATTCTAGAGTGAATCACTTAGTTTGAATGGTGATAATCAGAATTAACTTTTTCTTCAAAATACTCTTTGAAGAATATTTGATCATGAAAAAAAATTCAATTTCTATCACATATCTATCCATAAATGGATTTCACATTATTATGTTTTGATGTGATGATTATTAAAGTATGATAAATTATTTGAGAATCCTTAACTTGTTCAACATATTAGGAATATGAGTCACCAAGTAAAATATTTTCAATTCATTCTGCTCAGTTCAATCTAAATGCATATCTACAACCAGACACATCAATTTCCCCTAACTCCATGATTCTTCTAAAAGTTTGATATATGACTTCTGTCAAAAATAATCTATAATGTACTTTCATCCGCTAGGTGTATAAGATAATGAATAATCAAACATATTTATATATTCAATCCATAATCATTATCTTAATTTGAATTTTTTTGAATAAAGATGGGTTAAATTGTTTTATAAACTATGAATAGAGAGAACATATCCCCTAGGATATAATGACACCCTGTTTTCAAAGAATGTACTACCATAACCAATCGAAAATCGTGGGTAATTTAATAAATTCCTAACCTCAATGGTTCTCCAAATAATTCCATTTATCTTTAAAATTTTCTTAAGATACGTGAGTTGTGAAATTTTCTAAAAAAATAATGATAGAAACCTAATAAGCTTATAATGTTACGTACCTAAAAAAGAAATTTAGTAGTTTCCAAGAGATAATAGATTCTATATTTATAGGATCATTGATACTCTTGATTTTGAAATTATATATCCAAGGAGGGGAAATTCTTATTTCTATAATCCACATTTAGATATATTTTCATATAATCTATACTCTTGAAAAATTCTCATAAAAATGTATAAATGTTCCTCATATTAATAATGAGTTTGAGAATAAAACATAATTTCATCTAAAAATTCCAAAATGAAAGAGCCTAGACACCATTGAATTACATGATTCTACAATTTTAGTAAAACCAATGGTGCATTTACAAGATGAAAGAGAATGTCCATATATTCAAAATGATTGTAGAGACTCTTAAAATCTATCTTCAGAATATCCCCTTTACTAACTTGGAGTTGGTGCTACCAAAAACATAAATCAATTTTGGAGAACCATTGGGTTCCATTCAAATGATGAAAAATTTCATCATTCTGAGGTAGTGGATATATATTTTTTATCATAGCCTAGTTTTTTATAATTATCCCTTTTGAGTTGTTTCAAAATTTATGAATTCTTGATAAAAAAACAGGAGAAAACTAAGGTGGAATACATAGTCAAATCATCCATTTACTTTACAATTCTTCTAATTATTTATTAAAAAACGTTATTTCTATTAGTTTCATTCTATACAATGGATGTTAAATTTTATTTTTCCTTGTAAAGAAGATTGATCGAAAAGTATACCTCTCTTTATAGTGGTAAACCGATTGAATTTTTATGATATAAAACAAGATGGTTGGAAAAGTTTTATTCTAAATTATATCACTAGTCCCGAATTTGACCTTAGATAATTTATAATATATAGTTCAAACCATTTTATTTTAATGGAATTCTCTTCAAACATTCACATCCCAATATTCAATAATAACTACAACATCCCATCTAGAGATGTACGCATTAATTATCACACTTAAAAATTGATATGATCCTCTTAGGAAACTACCTAATGAAATTACATGATCATGGAAAAAATACATGTCCAAATTTGAATAATATAAATCTATCTAAACTTCATTTATTGTTATAGAATAGGCCACACAATTAAATACCCTACACTCTTACTACGTAAGAGGTATCTGGATACCCATTATGTGTTGAATCATCTCAAAATAAAACACAATTTGACAAATAAAGCATGATTAAATAAAATAATTGGATACAATATTATTAAAAACCGTTCATAAAGGTTGAGTTAAGAATAATGGTACCTCATAAAGTTGAGGAACCTGATTGGTCTTCTTTGTTCACCTTTTATACACCATAAAACTGCATACTCTCTCCCCCATGTTTTGTAATTCCTTATATGGTTTCTTTGTTCGAGAAGTATGGGCATTCCTAGAATAACTTTGGTTCACTCAGTAATTAGGATTTAAACTATTCTTACATGATCAACCATTTTATGAATAAAAATTATAATGCATTTTACATGTATTTCCAATAACTGAATTTGGAAATGTAGGGAAATAACACTGAAGATGTCGCATCGTATTATAGCTGTGACATGATATGGGTTAGAAAATACAATATCACATTAAAATTTCTAGTGGTTTGATTGTGTGATGTTCTTCTAACTTTAATGTAGGTGTCCCCAATATACATATTCCTAAAATTAAATTTCCCACCAATTCTTATATAGTAAAATGTACATCCTCTGGTTTAATTACTAGTAATTTAAATTTACACATGAATATATATAAACAATCTTTATATAATCAGTAACACAGAGAAAAAATAACATAGAATTAATTTATACTTTTAATTCCAACTCAAAGATGCATACATTAAAGGAAGAACAAGTAGCTACTTATAACAGAAAATCAACTATATTCATAAACATAATGGCATATTACATTCCCAAAATATTTTATTTATTTAGGCTGATTAAACTATTATTATGGATATCTTAATGGCGTGTCGGTATAATTTCTTACTGAAAAAAATTATTAAATCCATCCCATGTAAGTCCTTGGTCGATTATAGGTTGGACAATTAAATCCCACCATTGGAATGAATGATCCTCTTAAACGTATACTACTGACTTTAACAATAGATCAAATAGTTTTGTATTGAAATAAAAAATTTGATTCATTATATTTAACCATAATTTAGGAGTTTTCAGTTCTAAATCCACCTTGAATGATTAGTGGGTTTGGTTTTTGAAATTGAACTTAATTTTAAACTTGGTGAGGTTCATCATTTATATTTCCCTCCTCAATAAATTAAAAATATTTAATAATATTATGAACTAGTTTTTGGTTCAGCTATGTTTTAGATACAACCACATTATATGTTTCATCCTCTTTTGGGTTTATATATCACCGAACTGATTCTATTTCTCTAACTATAGAATAAAAACATAATAGGCATCACTCATTAACAACGAATGGCTTATGAAATTTAAAAACATTATATGAAAAAATCATCAAAAATAAAAAATATAAAAATAATCAATATAATAAAAGTAATTCAGTCATTATGTCAAGTCTCTTTATTAATTCCTTATATACCACACTTGTGAAAAAACCAATGATGATGTGATGGAAATACACTTATTGGTGTGTAAATTTTTTTTCCTAGACCACCCTAGGAACCTGATGCTCTACAAAATGAGATTATTTTCAAAAAACATAATTTAAATTTTAATTTATAATGTTTCATCCCTTTAATAAAATCCCAAGATAACATACTAACCAAAAAATATTATCATTTGTAACATTCCCCCCAACCCATTAGCTTGGGTTGGGTTAGATGTGGTACTAACAATAGGTCATATCCCCAAGACAGAAATGGATAGAAATAAATTCCAATAGGTCTCTAAAACATTTGGGGATTAATTTACCTTTAGAACATGCATTCTCTATTAAGAAAAAAATACCAAAAACAAAACAAACTATATGAATATTGAGTAAAAAACAAATCTCAAATTAAAAATGAATAAAATTACAATATTAGAGTAGCATAAAAAAGTTTAGCATGGTTACTCAGAAAAATTAAAGGATTTAATGAAATAGTATTACTGATAAGGGAAAACTTAAACTAACCCATAAAGAAACTCCATGCTCCAAAGAGAATATATATGAAGTAACATCCTGACGCTCTATTAGAAAAAAAAGAGAAATTTTCATTTACCCATTTCTAGTAGAAAAGCATCAACATAGAAACCAAAGTGTATATGAAGGGGGTGAGTAATCATAGCCATTAGGATTTCCCCATGATACTTCAAAACGTATGAAACTAGGAAAACAACACGGTATCCCATAGTTAAAAACATATTATTTAAATCTAATAAAGGAACATCAATGAAGTTTATCAATTTAAATAAATTTGAATTTAAAAGAAGAAAAATTTATCTAATATATTCCACTTGGAATACTAAATCAATAGCCTTACACTAACAAACACATGCATGATTGATGAATGTTTCATATTCTTCAATGATTACTAACTGATCCATAAAGTCATTAGTATGTGAAAATTCTCTAGTGGCCTCTTGTATGGAACTACACCCATTATTCAAGGTAAAATCCATTGAAAATGAACTCACAAAAACTATGTCTACCAAGTTCTAATATCAAATAATTCTATAGAAAAATATTCTACCCTTTTAATATTAAATATATCATTTTTCTTTCCATAAACAAAAATAGTGATTTTTTAAACCATAATTCAAAGGGGGTTTCCAATAACTATTAAATGACCAAGATATATAAACCTCAAACAAATAGTTCACTCCTTTATAAAATTATCATAAATTAACTTTTAAAATGAAATTTAAAATTTTAATAAAACTAATCCTTCAAGTTCAATAATAAGTGGAGAAGAGGGAGAAGCCACCTTCCTCCCAAGTGGTGATGAAAATGAAGAACAACACAACAAAACCTATGGATCGGGGCTCAAACCTCAATTTCCTTAATATATTCAATCCATATCTCATAAAAATACATAATATATCAGGGATATATTCATAGAAAATTATATCTGACATTTAGTGGGATAAGAGATAACAATATCTAAAGAGAAATTGTTAAAAATGAGACTCACTACTGATTCTAGAGATCTAACAATCATAGATACATACAAACAAGATTATAGATCAAATATAACCATTAAGAATTATTAATAAAGGAGTTTACGTTTAGATCAGGAAAGGATAGGTGAAATATAATTGGGGGTGGGGGGGGGGTTAAAGCAAAATTTGAAATAATATCTAGTTTTGGATGCATTCATTTCATATAGCTTGGTTAGTCCACATGGTATGGGAAACCATGTACTAACCAAGAACTTGATATTTCCTACAAAACATCACTCACACTATTAGTTCATACAATTTATCAATCCATGACTTTCTACATGGTCTACAATTTCATGGTTTCTCCTAGGAACCCACAAGATTTGGACAAACCATGCACACCATCCTACCCTCCAAATCATTTTTCTTGATTTCCTAGAAAAAAATAAATGGTTTTCTCAAACCATGATCTTATCATGAATGATTAGAAACACATACAAAATTTTAATACCATACATAAACTATCTAAACTTAACCCATATTTTATATATCATTAAAATACATAATTAAAGAATAAATTACCTTAAAATAGGGGTGTTACAAACAATTTATATAAGAAAACTCCATAAAAGTTACTATTAAAAATTTTAACTACTGGAACCTAATCATTAATGATATCAATCACACATATGAATAGAAATTTTATGGGATTACCATATTCTAAGAATGATTCATAAAATTATGTTTAAATCCAAATGGTTTTTCAGCTAAAATCTATATTTTATTTTTCTAAACCCATGTGTTTTCAAATAGGTAAAGTCATATAACTGATAGAAGTGAAAACCAAGAATAATAATAACATATCCCTAGTAAACTAGACCATTCATTATTGAAGGGTTTTATGATTCACCATTTTTTGGTCCATCACATCATCCAACACATTTCTTTTTTCCGTGTCCACTATATCCATAAATAGTATGAAAAAAATATTATATGATAAAACATTTCGATGTTACCTAATTAGAGTCCACTAAAATTTGTCTCGATTGATGTAACCACATTTTGTCATATATGCCTCCCCATACAAATGAGAATGTTAACTGGTAGATATGTAATATGGTGGTATAATGGGGAAACTATACTCTTATATTAGATTATAAACCAAAATAAATACCCAAAAAAGAACAATAAAAAACTCATAGTATGCAGAAGAAATAAAATATTACCATAAAATATCAAATATAATGAAGGATCATGAATTTATATATCACTACCAATCTCCCACATGGATAACCACATGTTCAAAATTAAAAAAGAGTAAAAATTAATAATAATATTTTATAGACTCTACTGTTATCACTTCATTTCACCTATCCAAATATCCAAACTCCATCCACAATATCCTACTCGATCATGAAACATTGGTCCTCTGTCCAACCTAAACCTATGATAAATGGGTTTTTATATGTTATCAATGTTATATGGCTACCATGAGTAGCGTGTGAGTAAAACTCAATAGGGAGCCACCAATGAGGTCCATTCAATTACCATTATAATAGTGTATGTATATGTGATATTCATAGATTATTATTTAAAAATAGTTTATAAGAATTAAAAAAATCAGCGCTGTTGATCATTATATTCAACTATAACAACCTTAAACTACTAAACCTACATCTTCTAGTTTCAAATTCCTCTAAGAATGTGGAATACCATGACATATAATATTCGAAATTAACATTAAATCATAGGGGACATCTTTAGAATCCTAAATAAGTATAATAGTTGAATCAAAAGTAAAAACCATGGAATTACATAGAAATACTTACCAACTACAATATAAAAATCTAGTATTTTCATAAATACTTCATACTAAAATCCTTAATATCCATCTTAGAATTCTATATTGTATCATGATCATCCCCAGATCCTTTTGGGAAACTAAATAATTCATTATATAAGATGAAAGCATCATATTCAAGGTTGTATAGTTGGTATCCCATATCTATAATAGTCAAATACTAAGGGATATCCCAACAATTACTTGTCATTAATCCCAACATCCATATCCTAGAGGTAATAGGAATCCATAATCATCTTGAATAATGTTTAATCCCAAGTCATACCCTTTGCATTCCACATTGATATAATATCTAAATCGGAGGTCATATACTAGGAATTCTATATTGTATTAGGGATGAATCTTAAATTGAAGATAAAAACCTTGGAATTATATATAGGTTTAATGGATAAATATGAGTTAAAAGACATGAAATTACATATATTCATGAAAACTTAATCCTAGGTAACATCCAAGGATTTCCATATAGGCATAGAATGAAAATACCATGTGATCTCCCAAATAGTTTTTATTCAAAATAAGGTGCCAACATATACATTTTAGAATATCACTTAATAATAATGTGGGTTGGCCTCATATCCCACCCATATCATATGACAATACCCAGCCACTCAAGTTCCTAACCTACACTATCACTACTTACATACCAAGCTCGTTCCTTTGATTTGGGTTATATGGTGGGACTCATAATTTACATTATCTTACTCTTAATTCTAACCCTCTCTATGGACAATATAATAATAGGGAACCCTAAGGGTTACCCTATGAAATACCACATAACAAACACCATACATGGGATTCTCTGATACCAATATCATCTATCAGTACAATCCCACCACTCGGGGAATATAGAATTCCCCAACATTATCAAGATGATTTTTTTGATCTCACTAGCCTAATTGGATAATCCCCCTGGAATTTCTCTTAAGAGATCACAAAGAGGGCACCCATCCCACCTCCCAATTCACCCTATGTTAGTTCACTTCCTCATCCTACCCATAATCCGATGTATTTTATATTTCATTGGAATTGACATACTTGAGGGTAAATAACACTCTACCTGTATTCTAATATCCTTTCCCAAGGATCTAAGGAATCTCAAGTCCTTCATGACCTGCCACCGGGTTCTAAGGTGAGACCTGAGGTTGTTCATGAATGTTCTATCACTACACACTACTCCTGGAAACTAACGATCTTATCTGAATATCTTCTACATATCAAGGAATGTTTTAATAATCAATACCTCAATCATTAGTGGCCACTGTATTAATCCAGTATAGAATGGATAATCGTTTACCACTAAATTTTTTCAATTTATAGATTTTTTTAATGAATTTATTTTTTTTATATAAATGGTCAAAATACATCATTGGATTAACTATATATCACATGAATATAACAAAATAATAAACCACATGGAATGATTAAGTGAACAATTATCTCATACATTGAGTAATCATCCTCAGTGGGACCTCACATTAATCACCCAATATTTCACTATTCCCAACCATCCATAACAAATAAACACGAGGAATTATAATATTTCACCTCATAAATCTGAATAAAAATGGGTATGCATCACCCTTACTCCCATACAAAACATTATTTTACAAAATACACCAATTATACATATATTTAACTAACTAATTACACTCGAAATTCTGAAACCCCTAATTAAAATAATTTCTAAGACCTGGATCCTTGAATATAACCAAAATCAAATGTGATCATCCTTCTGTGATATCTCTAGAGAACCCAAGTAAAATACCCTTTGTTTTGAGATGATACTACCATGGTTTGTTAGATTGATATCTAATTATATTGTTCTGGTTCTACGACTTATCAGTGGAAAAGGGGGGAATATACTAATGAAAAGTTGATGAGTATTGTTAGATTTACCACATGAATTCCTCTATATTAAACAATAACCGATGCTGACTGGAATCAAGGGAGACTGCACCTTTGAATTAAATAGAGGTGAGAGGTATCCAAATTGAATGAGCCCTACTTTGTACCAGCCATGGAATACCCAAAATTCCCATTAATTTTTTTAAACTTTTATTTAATATTTTTTTTGTAAATTTGGAATCCATATTCATGATGTAATAATGGATCAATGTGTACGGGGATTCCAAATAGTGGATACCCAACATCCTGTCATTCCCCACTTATGGGTCCAACAACAAAGGGGTCACCCATTGTAAGGGGATATCTACCACATAAGGGTTCACCCACATAAGTGATACCCCTTGTTATAGGATTTCCCCATATAGGGGTGGTCACATGTAGGTCAGCCATGTATGGGTAACCATGTAAGGATAAATATGTAAGGGTGACGAACGTAAGGTTTTTCCTGGTACATGTGACCCATATAAGAATAAACATATATGGGTGAACACATAAGGGTGTCCATTTGAGTTTGTTGAATGTAAGGGTTATCCTTGTACTAGTGAACCATGTAAGTATCACTATATGTGGGTGAACAAAAAACAGAAACCATGTAGGGGTCTTCCATACCCCATTCTATTGCAGAATACATTTCCAAATTTTATAATATTATAGTCATGCAAGGGTCACCCACATAAGGATGGATATGTAACAATACATGTTTTTCTCCTTACAAAAATAGTATGATCAATGGTTTTCTCTACATGATACACACAAAAAAACTAATATATAATATCAATAATACTCCATAAAATTAGAAGGTATAAATCGTGATAACATAATTACAATATATATATATATAAGAATTTAATAAAGTAAAATTAATATTTAACACTAAACTCAACCAGTACATCCAATCCACTAATAAAATAACTTTTTATGCTTAAAATTAATTTTATAACATTTTAATTTTATCAATTTTGAAATATTTATTATTATATCCAATTTTAGTTCTGTAGAAAATATACTTAAAAAATCATTCCTCATAAAAATTATTTTCATAATATTTAGTATGATTTCAAAAAATTAAATTTATATATTTTATAATGTTCATTTTACAAAATTAATATCATTTTTTGATTTATCATTTTCACATGATCTTAAGTTGAATTTTTGGATTTTTTCATAAACAATTTCTTTTTAGGTAAACATTGGAAATATCTATTTTTAAAAATACGATGGAATTTATAACCTAAAACAAATGAATCCTTTTATTATAAGGCCCCGACCTTAAACCTTACTTAATCTAGAGTTATTACAAGATTACACATTGATGATCTTTTTGGGTTTAGAGTTTTAGAGAATTAGATCATAAAACTTGTATTACATTCCACATATAAACAAATTTCTTACATAAAGATAGTATTCTTCTTTCCCATCAATGGAAACATATTTAAAATAAAACATGGATTCTTTCTTGACACTTCCTTGACACTATCATCATATCATGTACCTTTCCCTTGACCTGTGAAAAACATTTCAAAAAAACTTGGGATGAGCATAAAAAGCTCACTAAGGGATATAAAAATATATGAAAAGGAAACATGGGTACATATATACATAAGAATGAAATCATACTTTACCCATGAAACATAAGCACATTAACATACCTCATAAAATCATGAATAAATCATAGAAATCATAAGACATAAAGGTAACTTGAGGCATTCAGAACATTCTTACGTAGGGAGTAACCCTCTGGGTTACGTTTGGAATACCCATCGCAGTATATTCCATAAATCTCTTTAGAGAAACCTTAATGTTTCACTCCTTCACGTTACCCAATGCATTGGAGAGCTATATCGGGCTCAACCGCCCTTAGTTTATCATGGAACCACCTATCTTCATAATAATTCCCAAGAACCATAACATAATCGTATCACATAAAACATGCATAAATGAAACATAACATTTCCACATTTCAATCACAAGATGTCAATACAACACATTGATATAATAAAAACATTATGAAAACCATTTTCAATACCAAAATATAAGAAAAGTAAAACATGTTATTATTTTTCTTTTAAAAAATGGTCTTGCTTTTAGAGAAAGCTGAAACTCAAATAATGGTCACGGCGGTGGAGAAGTCGTTGTCGTCGCATAGGTACGAGAAAAACATTTCCTTTTGTCGTTTAGTAAAACGCTTTGTATAAAAAGGATTTCTTTTGGATAAATGTAAAAGTAAACGGGGTTTATACACCATATAAAAAAAGGTTCTGTATACAATAAAATACGCCTCAATGAAAGGAGATTGAGACGAAGTTCCATACCTCGGGTCCGACTTGACTCGATCGTTCTTTAATGTCCATAATAATAAACTTGAGTTAATTTATACTTTCTTAAGAACCATTTTTATGTTCATTATTCCTTTTATATCACTTATTTCCATGTCATGAACACTATGTAATTATTTATGTTAATAATAGTCGTTTTAACGATCATTAGTACTTGAGTCAAAAATAAACCCTTTATAATTACAAGTTTTTCATGTATCCATTATATCCAGAATTATAATCCTGTTGTATATATCACATATATCCAGTATATACATGCATTTATAATATTACATAATCATTTAGAGATAATAAATGAAATGCACCGTTCATGTAGACGGTAAGCCGTACGTACGCATGAACACTACTTTCATTTCTATTTCATATTTTATAGAATGGAATCATAATGATATAAAGGTATATTATAATTCCAGTATAATATCATATATAATATCATAGATCCATCCTTTATATGTCCCACATATGGTATATAACGAATCAAATCACTTTGAGGGGGCGGTAGTCCGCACTTCCTTAAATGAAGATATCGCGTTTACCCATAATGGAAACCATAAAGGTATGACCAAAATGAAAAATACAGAAGCTTAAGGAAAACATAAACATATTATATACCATATATAAATATAGTGACATCTTAATGGCCACCTTTGAAGGTGTTAAAAAATGTTGAACAATCATCGTTTCGGGAGGCATAAATTCACCATCCACGGAAACAGTATGTCCTTTAACCATTAGATGTAGGTGTGTGTAAGTGTTTCACTAATCCTTCTTATAAAAACATCCTAGTATATTGAAGATACTGGAGTTGTTACAAATCAAATGAATAAAAAAAGTTTAGGGGGTTGGAGAAGAAAAATAAAACAAAAGGACTCAAGTGAAGACATTACCTTAAAATCGGGTAACTCCCTTTGGTTTGAGCTCAAAGGCTTCCTTGGGAAGACATCTACCCAATGTGAGGCTTCAAGGAGTAAGAGAGGGATGTGTAGAGACAAAATGGGCAGGGTTTGGCCGAGCCAAAGGCTTTGGGAGTGTGGGGAAGGAGGTAGAGGTGGGGGCCTTTTATAAGAGGAGAGGAGGGGCACTCTTGGAAGGTAAAGAAATGTTACTTTATTTGAAAATGATTTTAGGATTCAAACGGTCCCACATTGATAAAATTCAAGGGTAAGGTGATAAGGGTTCAAAATCCACCTATCCAATAGGTTTTGGACATGTGTAGGATACAGATTTTACATTATCATTTCATTTTATTTAAATCCTTTATTAAAGAGGTAATCGCTGCATCATCATGATGTCAAGAATAATTTAATTTATATAAAGTCTAAAAATTTTGAAAAAAAATAATATGATGTAGGAAATCTTTTTATCTTTCCATGAATATTTATAATCTAAAATATCATCTATGTATACAAAATTAAAATTGTTTTAATCAGGTGATACATTCTTGTTATATTTACTTTCTTTAAAAAAATAAAAAGATAACAAGTCACTTTCCACAAAAGTGATTCCATGGGGTCCCCAAGTTTGGAACAAGACATCCCATGGTCGGCCATTAGACAACCAGTAGAATTAGTACACATTTTGGTGTCATTTTTATTATTATTATGATTTTATTTTATTATCCTTAACTACCTGATTACTCATTAATCAAGATAATTAAAGATAATTACCGTCGTTACTATTCATAATGTCCAAAAACAAAAGATTCTTGATTACATAATTTGGACCATATGATTCCAAATATGTAATCCATTTTACCAAATTACAAACACATAAACTAGAATAATTGATTTAAAAATAATTCCCATTGTCAAAACAAATAGCGGGTTTTTTGAAACAATATCTATGAAAAGTTCGGCATTAGTTTATGCCCAACTCCAAAGTGAAATTAATCATAATGACCACCATTGGATTAAATGGTAAATATATATTCTAATTTAACTTTAAAAAAAATTCAAAAGATAATCTAATCATATAAATAAATTAGATTAAAAAGCAGTTTTGATGTAAAATGCAGTATTTTTCACTATTCATTAAAAAATGAACATTGTCAGAAAAATAACAAAAATTCACACAAAGTAAATTTTGTTGTCCCAATCATAAAGAATAAGTTTATTTTGACAAACATGGCTTATAAAATTGTCAAAAGATAGATTTAAAAATGGTCTACCATCAAAAGGCAGTAAAATAATCTTTTAAAAAAATATTAGTGTATTCCATGCTTAAGATTGGATTTATTTTAATTTTAAGCCTCTAAAACACTATCAAATTCATTAATAGACATAGATAAAAATATCTATTATTCATTACTTACTTGGGATGTTAAATCCTTCCCTCCTTTATAAAATTGCGTCCCCTCAATTTATTTACTTATCGAATAAATGGGGGTATTTATCCCTCATTGCATTTTCAGATTCCCATGTTGCCTCTTCCATCTTGTGGTTTTTCCACAAAACCATTACCTGATTAATCACCTTATTTCGTAACACTTGCTCCATGTGGTCAAGAATCTGGACCGGCTGTTCCTCATAACATAGGTTATCTTCCAGCTGAACTACCTCTAGACTCAAAACATGAGATGGATCTGGCATATATTTTCTCAACATCGAAACATGAAAAACATTGTGTACCTGAGATAAACTCAGAGGTAAAGCCACCCGGTATGCAACTGATCCAACTCTCTCCAGAATTTTATATGGTTCAATGAACCTTGGACTCAGCTTTCCATTCTTACCAAATCACGTCACACTTTCCCATGGTGAGACTTTGAGAAAATCATGATCACCTACCTCAAAAGATAGATCCTTCCTCTTGTTGTCTGCATAACTCTTCTTCCTACTCTGAGTTGTTCTCATGTGTTTCTGAATCATCTGAACATTTTCTACCATCTCTTCTACCAATTCTGGTCCCATCAACTTCCTTTCACCCACTTCATCCCAGAAAGCTGGAGTTCGACACCGCTTCCCATATAACGCCTCAAATGGTGCCATCTGTATACTGGAATGAGAACTATTATTATATGAAAATTCAACCAAAGAAAGATGTTGGTCCCAACTTACCTGATAATCCATCGAACAAGCTCATATCATATCCTCCAAGGTCTGAATTGTTTGTTCTGACTTCCCATCTGATTGAGGATGAAATGCTATACTAAAATTTAATTCAGTACCCAACGACTTCTGAAGGCCTTTCCAAAAGTTAGAGGTGAACCTGGGATCACGATTAGATACAATAGAGAGAGGAACTCCATGTAACCTGACTATCTCATTAAGATACAAATGGGAAAGTTGATCTATGGAAAAAGTATCTCATAGAGAAAGGAAATGAGCAGATTTAGTCAAGCGATCAACAATAACCCAGATTGCATTATTACCTCGAGATGTCTTCGGTAATCCCAAAAGAAAGTCCATAAATATATTCTCCAATTTCCACTCTGGCACTGGTAAAGGCTGAAGCATCCCTTTCGGTAATTGTCTCTCTTCTTTAACCTGCTAACAAGTCAAACACTTCACAGTAAAATCAGAAATATCTCTTTTCATTCCATCCCACCAGTAATACTCCCGCAGATATCTGTACATCTTAGTACTGCCAGGATGAACTGAAAACAGAGAACTATCAGCTTCACATAACAACTCTCTCTTCAACTGTGAATCACAAGTCACACACAATCTCTTCCCAAATCTCAAAACGCAATCATTATAAATGTTGAATTCAAGCAACTTACCTTTCCGAACCAGCTCTACCATTTTCTACAACTCACTGTCTTGCTTTTGTGCTTGCTTGATTCTATCTGATAGAGATGATCTCACTGATACCTGAAACAAAACAGAAGAACTTCCTGCGCCAACAACTTCTATGCCAAAGTTTATCAAATACATAACCAAAGGATCACGTTCCAAATGCAACATTGCTAATGAAGCATTACTTTTTCGACTCAAAGCATCAGCTACTTTATTTTCTCTTCCCGGATGGTAATGAATTGCACAATCATAATCCTTGATTAATTCCAGCCATCTACTCTATCACATGTTTAACTCTTTCTGAGTGAATATATAATTTAAACTTTTGTGATCAGTATATATTTCACAATTTAATCCATACAAATGATGCCTCCAAATTTTTAAAGCGAAAACAACAGCAGCTAATTCCAAATCATGTGTAGGGTAATTTACCTCATGAGTTTTCAACTGTCATGAAGCATAAGCAATTACCTGATCATTCTGCATTAGGACGCAACCAAGTCCTTTCAATGAAGCATCACTGTATATAACAAACTCACCATTCCTGGAAGGTAGTGCCAAAACTGGAGCATTCACCAATCTTCTTTTCAATTCCTGAAAACAATCATCACATTATTTTGTCCAGATAAACTTAACACCCTTACGAGTTAGCTTAGTCATTGGACTAGATAACCGTGAAAAATTTCTAACAAACCTTCGGTAATAGCCTGCCAAACCAAGGAAGCTACGAATCTCAGTTACATTTGTGGGTCTGGCCAATATTCCACAACTTTTGTTTTTGCAGGATCAAAAGTTATCCCATCTTTAGAAACAATGTGACCGAGGAAAGAAATTTGTTGCAACCAAAACTCACACTTGCGGAATTTTCCATACAGTTTCTTTTCTTTTAAGGTTCGCAAGATAACCCTTAAATGTCTTTCATGCTCCTCTTTACTTTTAGAAAAACCCAAAATATCATCAATGAAAACCACCACAAACTTATCCAAGAACTCATGGAAAATTCTATTCATTAAGTCTATGAATACAGCGGGTGCATTTGTTAGCCCAAAAGGCATTACTAAAAATTAATAATGGCCATATCTTGTACGAAACGCGGTCTTCGGAACGTTTGATACCTTTACCTTCAGCTGATGGTACCCCGATCTCAAGTCAATCTTGGAAAAATACTGAGCTCCCTGGAGATGATCAAACAAATCATCGATATGAGGCAAAGGATATTTTTTCTTAACAATGATGTTATTCAAGGCTCTATAGTCAATGCAAAGTCTCATTGAACCATCTTTCATTTTAAAAAATAAAACAGGAGCACCCCATGGTGATGTGCTAGGTCGAATGAAACCGTTCTATAATAAATATTTCAATTGCTCCTTCAACTCTAAAAGTTCAATTTGAGCCATTCAATAAGGGGGATTTGAAATTGGCTTAGCATCAGGAACTAAGTCAATAGTAAACTCAACTTCCCAATCTAGTATTATTCCAGGCAACTAATCAGGAAAAACAACAGGATACTCATTTACCACTGGCACATCATTAATCTGAACAGTTCCTTTATTTTCAACGATGTGTGCAAGGTAACATTCATTTCCATCTTTTACATGTTTCTTGACCTCTTGATAAGTTATCAACAGTAAGGGTTCATTATTGTACACAAACTGAAAGTCTTTCTGAAAAGAAACTTCTTTATCTATACAGTCAATCTTAGCATGGTAAATAGAGAGCCAATTCATACCCAGGATAACATCAAACTCTACTAGAGGTAGAATAATAAGGTTTGCAAGTAGGTTTTATCCACAGATAAGGATAGGAAGATTATTATAAATTCTTTTTACCTCAACATTTCCCCCAGGGGGTTTTACCAAAAGTTCAGGAGTCATTTCTTGAGATGGTATTCCTATTTTACTAGAAATGTTTTTGGAGAAGAATGAATGTGTAGACCCCGAATCAAACAACACACTGGCATAATCTGAAAAAACAAACAAAGTACCTGATACAACATCATTTGATGGCCCGACATCTGTTGAAGTAGTTGCAAAGGATTTCACCACCCCTTTCTGCTTGTAGTCTAACTGTTTCCTATCACTCAAGCTCTTTGTCGGACACTCATTTGCATAGTGACCCATCTCATTGCACTTAAAACATTTCACTAACTGTAAAACAAATTTGGTCTTACCTTCACCTTGATCATTTTCAGTGCAATCACGAGCCTTATGTCCCGTCTTACCACAATGGTAGCACTTTCCATAATTCAGAAGACATTCCCCAGCATGCCTTTTGCCACATTTATCACAAACTGGAAACTTAGATTTCTTACCATCATACTTTTTTGAAGAATTCTTCCCTTTCTCCTACCACCTTGGTCTCTTCTTCTACTGGTTGTTATAGAACACTTGATCATCGGAAAACTCCATTTCCACCTTCTCATCACATCGAACAAGCTTTTCATAAATTTTAAACTCACGAGATGCTAATGCCCTTCATTATTTTGGCTTTAATCCTGAGTAAAAACGATTGATTTTACTATCAAGGTCTCAGATAAAATTTGGAGCATACCTTGTCAATCGAGTGAACCTTTCTTCATAGGTAGCCACTAAGTCTTCCTCTTGCCTCAATTCCAAGAATTTATTTTCTATCCTTTGTCGAACAGCCTTCGTAAAATAGTTCTCAAGAATCATACCTTTGAATTCATCCCAGTCGAGAGCATCAATCTCATCAGCGTCCCTGATATTTTTAACCATCGACCACCACTGATCTGCTTCACCCTCCAAATGATAAATAGCAAGACTAACCTTTTGATTATCTGAACACCCCATGAAATCGAAAATCTTCTCTAGTTCATTAATCCACCCTTCAGCTAACACAGGGTCATATGATCCTCTAAATGATGGGGGATGTTGCCTCATGAAATGTTCCACCACTGACATGTTCCTCTGCGGTTGATCTGGATGATCTCGTGTATGGATACCACCACCATTTATCGCTTGAGTCAACTGCGCCATTACTACAACAAACTGTTCAGTTCCAATTACGACCATCTCAGGATGCTGATTCGGAAGGTTTTTTCCTTCTGCATGCCTTCTAAGCACTGCTTCCCTGTTCCCTCTGCGGAAAACCATTCTGAACAAACATGTCTTAGATGAAGCAACATGGTAATCATTAAATACTATATCACTTCAATTTGACCATAAAAAAAATATTTTTGGATAATCATTTAATATAATTATAACTCCTAAAGTTATCTAAACCGACCTTTGATACCAACTATAAGGCCCCGACCTTAAACCTTACTTGATCTTGAGTTATTACAATATTACCCATTGAGGATCTTTTCGGGTTTATAGTTTTAGATAATTAGATCATAAAACTTGCATTACATTCCACATATAAACAAAGTGGTTACATAAAGATAGTATTCTTCTTTCCCATCAATCGAAACATATTTAAAATAAAACATGGATTCTTTCTTGACACTTCCTTGACTCTATCATCATATCATGTACCTTTCCCTTGACCTGTGAAAAACATTTCAAAAAAACTTGGGATGAGCATAAAAAGCTCAGTAAGGGATATAAAAATATTTGGAAAAGAAACATGGGTACATATATACATAAGAATGAAATCATACTTTACCCATGAAATAGAAGCACTTTAACATACCTCATCAAATCATGAATAAATTATACAAATCATAAGACATAAAGGTAACTTGAGGCATTCATAACATTCTTACGTAGGGAGTAACCCTATTGGTTACGTTTGGAATACCTATCACAGTATATTCCCTAAATCTCTTCGGAGAAACCTTAACGTTTCACTCCTTCGCATTACCCAATGCATTGGAGAGCTATATCGGGCTCACCCACCCTTAGTTTATCACAGAACCACCCGTTTTCATAATAATTCCCAAGAACCATAACATAATCGTATCACATAAAACATGCATAAAGGAAACATAACATTTCCACATTTCATTTACAAGATATCAATACCACACATTGATATAATAAAAACTTTATGAAAACCATTTTCAATACCAAAATATAAGAAAAGTAAAACATGGTATTTATTTTTCTTTTAAAAAAAGGTCTGGCTTGTAGAGGAAGCCGAAAATCAAATAATGGTCATGGTGGAGGAGAAGTCGTTGTTGCCACATAGGTACGACAAAAACATTCCCTTTTGTCATTTAGTAAAACTCTTCGTATAAAAAATATTCCTTTTGGATAAATGTAAAAGTCAAAGGGGTTTATACACCGTATAAAAGAAGGTTGTGTATAAAATAAAATATGCCTCAATGAAATGAGATTGAGACGAAGTCCCATACCTCAGGTCTGACTTGACTCGATCATTCTTTAATGTCCTGAATAATAAACTTGAGTTAATTTATACTTGCTTAAGAACCTTTTTAAGATCATTATTCCTTTTATATCACTTATTTCCATGTCATGAACACTATGTAATTATTTAAGTTAATAACAGTCATTTTAACGATCATTGGTACTTGAGTCAAAAATAAACCCTTTATAATTATTAGTTGTTCTTGTATCCATTATATCCAGAATTATAATCATGATGTATATATCATATATATCCATTATATACATGCATTTATAATATTACATAATCATTTATAAGTAAGAAATGAAATTTACCGTTCATGGAGACGGTAAGCTGTACGTACGCATGAACGCTACTTTCATTTCTATTTCGTATTTTATAGAATGGAATCATAATTATATAAAGGTATATTATAATTCCAGTATAATATCATATATAATATCATAGTTCCATCCTTTATACGTCCCACATATGGTATTTAACGAATCAAATCATTTTGAGGGGGCGGTAGTCCGCACTTCCTTAAATGAAGATATCGCGTTTACCCATAATGGAAACCATAAAGGTATGCCCAAAATGAAAAATACATAAGCTTAGGGAAAACATAAACATATTATATACCATATATAAATATAGTGAAATCTTAATGGCCACCTTTGAAGGTGTTAAAAGAATGTTGAACAATCATCATTTCGGGAGGCATAAATTCACCATCCACGGAAACTTTATGTCCTTTAACCACTAGATGTAGGTGTGTGTAAGTGTTGCTCGAATCCTTCTTATAAAAAAATCCTAGTATATTGAATATACTAGAGTTGTTACAAAATAAATTAATAAAAAGAGTTTAGGGGGATGGAGAAGCAAAATAAAACAAAAGGACTCAAGTGAAGACATTACCTTAAAATCGGGTAACTCCCTTTGGTTTGAGCTCAATGGCTTCCTTGGGAATACATCTGCCCAAAGTGAGGCTTCAAGGAGTAAGAGAGGGATGTGGAGAGACAAAATGAGCAGGGGTTGGCCGAGACAAAGGCTTTGGGAGTGTGGGTAAGGAGGTAGAGGTGGGGGCCTTTTATAAGAGGAGAGGAGGGGCACTCTTGGAAAGTAAAGAAATATTACTTTATTTGAAAATGATTTTCGGAATCAAAAGGTCCCACATTGATATAATTCTAGGTTAAGGTGATAAGGGTTCGATATCCACCCATATAATAGGTTTTGGACATGTGTAGGTCATAGATTTTACCTTATCATTTCATTTTATTTAAATCCTTTATTAATGAGGTAATCGCTGCATCATCATGATGTCATAAATAATTTAATTTATTTTAAGTCTAAAAATTATGAAAAAAATACTATGATGTCGGAAATCTTTTTATATTTCCAATGTATATTTATAGTCTAAAATATAATCTATTTGGAAAAAATTAAAATTTTTTTAATCAGGTGATACATTCTTGTTATATTTACTTTCTTTAAAAAATAAATAAAAAGATAACAAGTCACCTTCAACAAAAGTGATTCCATGGGGTCCCCAAGTTTGGCACAAGACATCCCATGGTCGGCCATGAGACAACCAGTAGAATTAGGACACATGTTGGTGTCATTTTTTTATTATTATGATATTATTTTATTATCCTTAACTACCCGATTACTCATTAATCAAGATAATTAAAGATAATTACCGTCGTTACTATTCATAATGTCCAAAAACAAAAGAGTTTTGATTACATAATTTGAACATTCTAATTCCAAATATGTAATCCATTTTACCAAATTAAAAACACATAAATTTCTATAATTGATTTAAAAATAATTCCCGTTGTCAAAACAAATAGCGGGTTTTTTTTGAAACAATATCTATGAAAAGTTTGGCATTAGTTTATGCCCAATTCCGAAGTGAAATTAATCCTAATGACCACCATTGGATTAAATGGTAAAAATATATTCTAATTTAACTTTAAAACCAATTCAAATGATAATCTAATCCTATAAATAAATTAGATTGAAAAGCAGTTTTGATGTAAAATGCAGTATTTTTCACTATTCATTAAAAAATGAACATTGTTAGAAAAATACCAATAATTCACACAAAGTAAATTTTGATGTCCCAATCATAAATAATAATTTTATTTTGACAAAAATATGTTATAAAATTGTCAAAAGATAGATTTAAAAATGGTTTTCCATCAAAAGGCAGTAAAACAATCTTTTAAAAAAATATTAGTGTATTCCATGCTTAAGATTGGATTTATTTTCATTTTAAGCCTCTAAAACACTATCCAATTCATTAATAGACATAGATAAAAATATCTATTATTCATTACTTACATGGGATGTTACATTTATATAACAAATATATGTATTTTAAGTAAAAATATATATTTTAAAATATCGTGTTTTAATTTGAAACCTATATTTGATATTTTAAAACAAAAGAATTATTCTATAAAAATATATTTCAATACATTAAACATTATTATTTTAAAATTAGTTTCTATAAATCGAATTAAATTAAATGGATTCTAAAATTATAATAAATTGGTCAATATTATCTAATAACGGTCAATTTATTTTTAGGGAAGATGATTAAGTTACCAATGTTAAATATTAGTTACCCAATTAAAATGAATATTTTTCAAAGAATAACACTTTTATAAATTTTGTTTATTTTATAATTAAATTATTAAAAATTAAATTAATGATTTAGTATGATGTATAAAAATATATTCTAAATCATAAACTATACTTTATTGGGTAATTTATACTAAATATGACTAAAAACACTTAATTATTAAAATGTTTTTTTTCTAAAAAATAGTTTTTTAGCACTTTATATGTTTTTATTTAAAAGTTAAATTTACCCTATAAAAATAAAATTATGATAAATGGAGTTTTAATTTATATTAGAAACATATAAATTTATTAATTAGGTTCTAAATAATTTTTTAGTTACAAAATAATTGACCCAATTAAAATTTTATTATGTTTAATAAGTATTTAAATAACTAATTAAATGTTGGTTGATTTTTTTCTAAATTAATTTGAAAATTACAACGTATAGAAAATATTTTTTTTGGGTGTAAATTCAACCCCAAATGTATCACCATACACCCTCACCTAACTTAGATAACTATCATTTCTTTCAATTCATAACCCTTACCATTTTATTCCATGGAAAAGTAATCGTTTCTCACTTATGAAAGGGGGATAAATTTCACCATTTCAATACTCCAATCCTATTAGGAAATTTACTTGAAACCATAAAAAATTATCCTATAATTTATGTCCTTTACACTCCTTAATTCCAATGGTTACCACAAATTATACTATGTCCCTCAAATCTATGACCTTTATTTAAAGTATGTTCAAGCTCTCGACATGGGTATCACATCATTCTTAATATTTCATTATTAATACTTTTTCTAAAAAACAATCATGATTTAATAATAAAAAATTCTCCATAATTATTATATTAATATGTTATAATAATTAAAACCCCATTATTTATTCTCTAATATAAATTTTGAAAAAAAAGAATCATTATTAGTGCGTCATTACAGATTACCATCTCCACAAAGCAACACTTTCAGTTTTTTATCACCACGTCTCTTGGATTGTATTAATTATGGTATTAGTGAATAAATAATGTTTATATATTAGATTTATGTTTCATTAATTATCAATTACTATCCATCGCCACTCCTATAATTCATTTAGTGACTAAATTTTTAATCATGGATTGTGTGGACTATCACCATCACAATGAATTGTTGTTTTCATCATGTTTTTGAATCTTTATCAAAACATATTCAAATAAGATTCAACAAAAAAATAAAAACTATTTTTTCATGATTCAATAAAAAATATATTATTTCCAAATAAATTCATGTTTAACCATACATACAAATTGAGTTAAATCATGTGCATTATTGACTTAGTTTGACCATATAATAGATTATTTTTATGAAATTGTATCACAGATGATTATGAAAACAAAATTTCTGATATAATATGATATAAATATTAAAATAAAAATATCTTATTCTTTATGGAAAGGATAAAACTATATTTAACTCATTAATTAAAAAATTCACTTCATAAATTGAAAATATCCAAAAAAGATCATTTTCTATTTCATGTTCTAGGATAAACACAAGAGTACTCATGGAAGGATATTTAAACCTCATAAATCAGTATAAGTAATCAATAATTGTATTAATAAAAAAATTTAATGAATAAAATTGGAAAAAAAATTACACTAACACCACTCCAGTGAAACTACTTCAAATGGTAAAATCAGTAGACACTCAACGTAGGAAAACTCGAAATGACTAAATAATATACATGTAGATAATAATTATAAATTAAATTTATAAATATTTTTTATATATGAATACAGTTATAAAAAATTATATTAAGATACATAATTATGTTTGATTTTTGGTCAGATCACATTCGACTGAATAAGGAAACTAGGAATGGTTTTATGAGTATCATATTTGAATCCCATGAGACATGTTCATGATATGCACGATGTTACATTTTTTATAGTGTAAGTAATTGCACATTTTCATGTTGAATCATGATTTAAAAATATTTTTTGATGTAAAATTATTTTTTTCAATGTTAATTCTCTCTTTAGGATTTGATTTAACTAATACGAAGGATGTATGTATTTTTATCGACTCAATATATGATTCATTTGTTCATTAAATTTAATACATGAATATAAATTTAAATATTTATTTGATCTTACATATCCATGATTTTATTTTTTATTTGCTTTTTTATTTGTGGTCTTACTTATAATTATCAATATAAATTGTTTTTTAAATTTTTTTCCAAAATAATAGAATATCATTTATAACAATAAAACTCATTATGACTAAGGAATAATTTATTCCATGTCCTTGTTTTTATTCATTAAAATATTATCATCGAATTTTGGAAATATAATATATTTTAATTTCTTTAATTATTTTAATTGTATTTACCCATTTTCAATAGAAATTTTTAACACACTATTTATGATAGGGGTGAAGGTATTTCAAAATACTAAAGAAAATGGTTTTCTATCCTTTCAAAACCATGTGTTTTATATTCCACTCCACATTTTACAAAAATATCTCTCTCTTGTCAAAGAAAAATTATTTTTAATAATTGTAATATTTTTTTTGAAAAATTATTCTCTTCCCCTCATCAACTTTTTTAATTTAATTTTTACTTTATCTTTTATAACAACATTTGGATGGTTTTGGGAAAACATTTTTATTTTAACTTATATTTTTTGACAAAGTATTCTCTCTCATGAAATGATGTTTTAGTGATAATCTGTAGTTTTGTTTGAAATTATTCCATTGTAAAAAGAGATTTATGATTCTATTATATTTATATATTATTTTATGATTTTGGATTGTTTATGAAACCTCTTATTTTTCATATGTTCTTTAAGATGTGGTTATTATTTATTTTATGTCGAACACATATATATAGATGATGATGAGTGGAGTAATATATAAAAAATAATGCATTGGTATATTCTTATATCTCATTATGTATTCATGGATGAAGATAATGGGTTTATTTACATAGGCATGTCCAAGATGGGTTTACGAACATTCTCAATCATGGAAATAATGAGTTTTTCATATAAGAGTTGGCGTAATGGGTTTTCTCAAACATGTTATCCTATTATTGTTGATGTTCCATGTTTTCGTGTTTATAATGTTATATAACAATTTCATGTTATTTATCAAGTTATGTAATGTTCCATGATAAATTTTATTTCCATGAAATGTGAATTTTTCATTATTTTTCCTTTTCAAGTATATTTCACCTTACGTCATGTTCACTTATTATATGTTTTATCTTTTATGTTTCATTAATAATATTTTTATATTATTAAGTGAATAATCTATGTATCTCTATTATCATTAATGGTTTAATGATCCCTTATGTAGATAGTTATTTCTTACTCATATTATCCTTTACGATTAGGATCTAATACTTTATGATACAACTTTTCCCTTATCGAGTGATTAAGCTCACCCCTTTCTTGTGTTTCCACTCCCAAGGATATGAATGTGATTAAATCATGATATATATATATATATATATATTAAAAAGTATATAGTATCATATTTATTGATAAATTTTTTAAACAAGTTGAAAATTTCCTTTAACGTCATTTTTTTAAATTTTAATATCATTTTTTAACCGACGATTTAGTTTCCCATGAAAAAATTAGAAATTTGATGTTAGTTTTTATAAAATGATGCCAAAAGGGTTGAAATTTGGTTTCTTTAATCATTTTAAAAATGATCCAAAAAATACCCATTGGTAGCATTTTTAGTGTCAGTTTTTAATGAAACCGATGTGAAAGTGTTAAAAAAATTCCTGTCATTTTTTCAAAATACCGACGCCAAAAATTAAAAGAAAACGCTTACCAAAATTTATATCATTTAAATAAATTATATTTTATTGGTCATAGAGCTAAAATTATGTTAATGATCTAAATTAAGGGTCTATAGAAGTGGTAATTCCTAAAGTTTTGATATATACAACTCGTTTCAATGAAAATAAGAGAAAAATTAATGAAAATTACATACACCAAATGAAATAAAATAAAATCAAGGATTAAAAAATATTTCAATTTGATTAGGAGTTTTTTCAATGTGATATGTTATTTTTTTTCATATCTATTAGTTTTAGGGTAGAAGTCATTTATTAAAGAAAACGATGATCGATAATTAATTTTGCGACTCAGTTGGTAAATCTCAAACATATGTTTTATATTTGTAACTCAGTTATAAGAATAAACAATAATTATAAGGAAGATTATAGAGATGTTTATAAATTATGGAAAATAATAATAAATAAATCAAATTAATAGAATAGTAACTATGTTCAAATGATCGATTGAAGCCGCATTGCAAATTTTATTAAATAGAAGAGGTCGTAAACGAAGAATTAAAGGGAAAATGGATTTATATATAGTAAAAAAATATTTTCAATGCAGATGTATAAAAATTTAGTTTGGATTGTAAAAAGTGAAATTTATGTTGTGAAAAAAACTTACATATTGATCCCATGTATTTGTAGAGACCTTTTGGTGTCGTTTACTAAAAAAATAGATGCAAAATATTTTAAAACATTATTTTCGGCATCAATTTATAGAAAAAACCAACTGTAATTTTTTTTTCTATTTTTAGATTATATCATAAGAATTGATTTGAATGGTAAAGGACATAAAAAGAGTTACTAATTAAAAGGTATTTCCTTTGAAATTTGGACTTTTTAAGATTTATCTTAGAGAAGCTAAACTTCGGACATTGATAACTTTTTAATATGTAACTCTATTTTAGCTCATCACCTAGTCAAATCAAAGCTTTTGAAATGATCTAGAAAATGGTAATTGTTTACTTTTTTGATTCAATTTATTTGAAAATTTATTCCAAAAATATTGTCAATGGGTATTTTGGAAATTTTTTTTAAACAAAACCTATGCTAAAAATTCTCTACAAACATATTTTTTCAGTTTATAAGAAAATGATGTCAAATTTTCGACGTTAAAGAGAATTTTTATACAAATATGGAAGAATTATACAATAAGATATTTATGTATTTATTGTCCTAGAAAAAACACTCATTCTATGTTTTATGTGACCATTTTAGATATTTATTATTTTAATAATGTTTTATATTGTACTATTTATATTATTTTTATCATGTTTCCCAAATGTTGTTATTAAAGGCATGTTTATTTTTTAAAATTATTTTAGTAATTATTGGTATTTGTTTAGATAATCCTAGTGGAAACTATAGAGTTGAGTCTATGTATAGGGTGATATCAGTAAATATTGGCAATGTCTTGAGTAGATGTTCTTAATTAGAAATGAAACCATCATTAGATAGTACAAGTGGCCATGGAAATGGGAAAAAATACCTTAGGGTTAATCACAAAAAAGGGTTGGTTGACAATTGGCTCGATCATCACCCTGATGCAATAAAAATGGGATTGAGACTACAAACCTAGTTTGACACTTCTAGGGGATATGATTTGGCTTATCATGTATTAATTATGAACCCATATAAAGGATTTATTTCCTAGTTAGTTTATAAGATTATGTTGATAAACAATAGATATCCCCAATTCAAGTAAACTAGGTCAAAGTAAGATTTATATATGTCAAAATAAAGATAATAAAGGTGAATTTATTTTATAAAATAACAATAAAATTTAATATCTAATTAATTTTATGATTATGATAATTCCTAAGTATTATTAATGTTTTTCCCCGGATGTAATCCCGTTGTGGTTTCATAGATGAATGGAATAATAAGGAACCATATTAACATTGGGTTTCAGGGAAAATGAAATGATTAGCTAAATAATAAACCAATTAGAATGGTATATAGAATGAATAATTTTCTTATTATGCCAAACCAACTATCACAAAACATGATTAATTTTCTAACCATAGTTGAAGGCATGATTACACCAAATAAGGGAAGGATGGAAGATCATGAAAATTAAAAAATTAAGATAATGAAATGAATGATATTAAACCACCTACATGTCAAACGTGTGTAAATATTTGATATGGTAAATACCTCAACAAGACTGTAGGATACTTAGCTGTGATAAAAGGAGGACATAGAGTGTCCAACTATAGAGGGAAAACATAGAGTTTATTTATGGGATAAAATAATTATGAAGAAATCATATGGAAATAAATAGAATCAAATTTATTATCCATGGAGAACTTGAGGATTATCCAAGACAATGGAATAATCTATGAATTTTTAAGGATTGTTTGAATCCACAACCTCTTATTTCCAAGGACCAAGGAAGTACCAATGCAATGACAATCGATGATGACGATAATAGAAATTATGTATTCACTTTAACTCTACCACAAATTAGTGAATGTATTTAATTATATAAACTATATTGTATCAAGTGAATATTCTAAAAACTTTTAGTTCCCATCCTAAGGGATTTTTAATTTAAAGAAAACATTAAGTTTTATCATTATTATGTTTTTGGGAATAAAATTTTAGAAAATCATAATATTATACATGAAAAATGTTTGATTAGATTCTGAATATTGAGTGGATATCTTTACATTAACTCAAAATTAATTTATACAATAATAAAGAACAAATTAAAAATAGACTATGACCATCTATTAATGCATTCCCATCTATGAATTAACTTATAATAAAATTAACCCATTACATTGGAATTAATACATAGTTATGATAATCATTTACTTGATATTATTTTGGAAAATAATTAGTTTATTGTCTTCTTTATTATATTAATGATCTTATCTTAAGGATTTTCAATATTTTCCCCACCTTTAGACATTAATTCATGTAAATGATAATTAAATTGTGAGGACACAACTTATTTAAGGGGTTGAATGTAACGACCTGATTTTTTCTCAAAAAAATATTTTTTTCTATGTGTTTTCCTACACGAAACACCAATAAAACCCAATATAGACCACCATAAGGTAGGTGTAGAATTAGAAGGTATAAACATTGGTAATAGGTTTATGATATATATATATATAGGAAAAGATATCACATTTTTCATTAAACACCAAACTCAATTAATTCATCTAGGAAACTAATAAAAAATATTTTTATACTTAAACTAAATTTTTTGAAATGGATTTTTATAATTTTTGATATATTTATTATTATCACTAATATCATAAGAATAGTTTATATAGAAAAAATGATTCCCAATAAAAAACTATTTTTCATGATAATTTATAATTTTATATTATTGTTAAATTAATATCTTTTATGATGATAATTTGAAATATCTAACATCAATTATTTATTTATCATTTTCATATTATATTTTTTTTGAATTTTTTAATAACATTGAAAAAAATTGATTTTTAGTTATATAGTGAAAAAGACTACTTTTAAAAAATACCATGGATTTTATAACCTTAATTTTAGGAAACACTTTCTTGATGAAATTTATGTATTTTAAGTAACATTATATACTTTAAAATATCATTTCTTAAATTGAAATATATATTTCATATATTGAAACATAAGAAATATTTTCTCAAAAATTGTTTAAAAAAACACATCAAAATTTTAGAATTTGTTTTTATCAATTGAATCAAATTAAATGGATTTAAAATTTATAATATGTGGTTACAAATTATATATTAATTGTAAATTTCTTTGGTATAAACATTATGTTTCTTTGGGTAAATATTATTTTCCTTAGTAAAACATATATTTTTCAAAAAAAATAAGTGTTTTATAAATATTGCATTTATTTAAATAAAATAATTCAAATTTAAATAAATTATCTAATATATTATTTAATCATATATAAAAAATAATTAAATATAATTCAATGGATAATAAATGTTAATTAATAATTAGAAAAATTAATGATTCAAATGAATTTTTCAAAAGATTGTTTCCATAGCACAATATATGTTTTTATTTAAAAATTAATTTTATTATATTTAGAAAAATTGATCCAAAATTTTAGAATCAACATGTCTCAGTTTGGTAAAAAATTTGTAAATATATATTTAATACACCAATAATAGACATGATTAATATTTAATTATGATTAATAAGTATATAAATGTCTAATATAAGGTGGATCGATTTTTCCTAAATTGACATGAAATTTAAAAAATCTAATTTTTTTTTAAGAATTCAAGAATTAGATACATGTCTCAAAAATCTTCCCTCACCTTTCTCAACTAAATTTCATCCCTTTTGTTCTTAACCCTTACATGCCATTCTTTTTTATGGAAAATTCCATATTATTTACTTATAACATATGGATCACTTCCACCCTTTCTATAATTCAATCCTATTTTGAAATTTCCTTGAACCCCTACAAAAATATCCTATATTTTAATTACTTTAATTTCCCTAATTTGGAAAAACTAATTTAGTGTAATTACCAAAAATATAATTCCTTTATCAATACAATGTTAAATGTTTCATCTTAGGTAACATATATTTATTAACATTTCTTTCTTATTCTTTATGTTATAAAATAAACACTACCATAGTATAATATTAATTTAATAATCATTATTTTACTAAGATGTTATTATAATAATGGAACAACTACTATCTATTCTCTTCTCTTTATTATGAAAAAGAAGAATGTTTATTTATTCATTTTCCCTGATTAGTACCTCCACAACGCGACACATTATGTTTTTCATAACGAAATCTAATGGGTGGTCCTAATGATGGTATTGGTGAATAAATATTATTTATATAATTTATTTATTTTTCTAAAATTACCCTTTAATATCCCCCTAGACCTATTTCTTTCATAGAGTAACATAAATTCAAAATAAGTGTTAAAAGGACTACCTCCTCCACGAAGAATCATTTTTGATGTTTTCTATAATTTATAAAAACATAATAAAATGTGGTTGACCATAATAAAAATATAAAATTACTATCATTATGATTCTATTATAATTGTATTATTTTTAAATAAAATCCTATTTAAATATTCTCACCCATTGAATTAATTAATGTTCAATATTGGGTTGGGTTAACCACTTTCTTGAACAATGATATGAAATTATATCATCAATGATTATTAAAAATTAATTTAAAGTATAATATGATATTAATATTTAAATGAAGGTTTCTTCTTGGTTATATAATGGATATAATAATATATATTTTATTGATTATGAAAAACCCTATTTACATTGAAAATGACAAAAAATTGTTCGTTGTCAATTTCATCTTCTTAGGTAAATACTATAGTACTCATGGGAGGAAATTTAAAATTAATAAATAATTATAATTTATCCATTATAATAACATCAATTAACATTAAATGGTAATTTTTTTAAAATAATTAAAACTATCAAGACTACTTCGAAACTACTACAAACTGTCAAAATTGTAATCCCCCAAAGTGGGAAAATTGAAAAAACTAACAAAATGCATATATATAAAAATTATAAATGAAAGTTATAAATATTTTCAAAATAGAATTCAGTTCTAAGATAGAATTCTATGTTTGTTAAGTTTTTTATAGGAGGTAAGATTTTATTTGAAAATGTGGGGAAACAAGGTAAGGGTTTCTTTTTTCACAAATATTTTTCCCTTGAGATATTTTCATGTTATACACCATGTTTCATTTTCAACGGTAAAAATACTACCCCGTTGTAATTTTGTATCATGATTTTATTATATTTCATGACTGCCAATGTTCTGTTCATTGTTCAATCACTCTTAGGGGTTTTCTTAAAATAGTAGAAAGGTTGTAAGGGTTTTTATCAACTAAATTCTTAATTTATTGAGTTGTACACTTTATTACCTGAATATAATTTTAGTATCTCTTTCGTCCTAAAATTCTGGGGTTTTAGTTGGTATTTACTTTTTTTACTAGGGAAATTACTTTTCATTATCAATATTTAATTATTTGATATCATTTCTTCAAAAATAAATGTTTATCATTGTTAAGATTAATTGTCGTTATTTCAAGTAAATCTTTTCATCCATGTATATATTTTTCATACCACCAATGCTCTCCTATCATTTGGGAAAAATAATTTGGTTTATTTTCATCGATTCTCATAATTTGATTTATCACTTTTTTATGTCATTTTTAATACTCTTTTTACGATTGGTGTAAAATTATTTCATAATATAAAAGAAAATTTTATTACATCTTTTAAAAATAAATTTTTTTATATTACACTCAAAATTATTTTATGACCTATATGTCATGCCAAGAATATTTTATTTGTACTATTCACAATAAGATTCTCAAAAGTATTATCTTTTCCTCCTTAAAAATATTTTTGAATGTAATTTTAACATTGTGTTTTATAACAATGTTTTAAAGGTAGGTTAAAACATTATTATTTTAACATATATTATTTATCAAAGGTTTATCTCTCAAGAACTAGTGGTTCGATCATCATCTATATTTTATTATGAAATGATTCCTTTGTAAAATTATATTTTTGATGATCTGTTAATTTAATTTTATGTGATTGTTTTGTAAACTTTATAAAACATATTACTCTTCCATGGTTTCTTTATGATATGTTTATGACTTATTTCAAGTGGAACACATATTTATTGATAATGATGGGTGGGTCCTATATATATTGTCACAGATAATGGCTAGATAATCACTCAAGAGGAGGGGGGTGTGTTGAGTTCCTAAAAAGTATCTTTACAAAAAAATTCCCTCTTCATGATAAGTAAGATCATATCATTTCATTAATAAAGGAAGGCATCAAAAAGAAGAAATTAAAGGAAATATATCAACCATATGATATTTCTAGTGGTTGAGGGAACATAAATCTCTTATTACACTCTAACAACACTCTAATCCATGAGTTTGATGATTATGACTATAAAAACCCTTTTATCAGGGGCTCCCTTATAGTTATAAGAAGTTTTAACCTAATACCAAGGTCCATGAGCTTTCAACCAATATATTCCTTTACATTACTTATCCAGAGTCTTAGAAAACACACCTACACTGAGTGGGAATGAAATATAATGAATAAACATTTGAAAATATAGTTATAGCACATAACTGCAAGAAGAAAGTTATAGTAGTTGAAGATTCAACCTAATAATACGATAGTCTTAAATGTATAGCTCAGGATGATCTTCATTACTGTTGATAAAACTAGTAAACACTACATAAGTGTTTTTATTTGATTTTACCTATGCACATGCAATCTAGGAATTAATGTTATAATGCTTCTTATCATTTATTCATATCATATTCATTGTCTTCTTTCATGTAGTGACTAAATGTTTCTTTTATATCTCATTTTGACCTGAATCACAATATAATCATAACTATCGATCGATCCATGAACTATGAAAATGAAAAGATAGGATATAAAGTATATGGGTCCATTCCTTTCGAATATAGAAATTACATGTGATGAAATAATATCCAAAATATTCTCATTATTTGGATCTTTTTCATTCACATAAAACCAGAATATGGTGCAGAATGACCACTCATTAAATAGAGAATCCATTTTTTAATATGATCTAAAAGCATGAAATAATTTATCAAGAGACTATAAAATTAATAATTACATTATAAAAAACAAAAATATATTCATAAGATATTGAATTGATATTATTTTTTATCATAAGATAAGTTTTATAGAGATGTTGTAAGATAAAGTAGATTTTCCTGTTCATTATAAGATAAACTGACATCAATACGATGTAGGAAAAATCATCAGTGTAATATGAATATGTTACATAATTGTGATACTTATATTTCATAAATTATCTGATTCTCATGAGATAATATTAATTTAATATCCTTTTCATAAGATACCTTCTTCTTAGACATTTATTATGACTAAAACATCTGACTTGAGCAATTACAAAGTCAACCATTCTCTTCATAAGATAAAGTCTAACATAGTTAGATAGAATTCCCACAAAATTTTTTTTCTAATTCCACGTATATGGAATATATTATTTGATTCTTATAAGACAAAATACATTGTATTATATTGAATACAAAACTAAAATTAAGAAAAATGCCTCATATATATTTTATAAAACATTTTAGATAACGTTGTTATAATAAAAGTATGGGTTTTTTGAATCGTTGAAACACATAAAAGCCGATATACATTGGAAAAACATAATCTGTTCAATAATATCACCCTAAAATGCATTGTTATAATCATATATGTAATGATATATCCGGGGGTGGACATGATGGAGTTTTATATACAGGTTTGGGAATGAGGGGTTTTATCACATTTTTAGTTGGAGACTTAATGACAATGTTCACATAGGTTTGGTCATAATGGGGGTTTTCCCAAAATATTTCCAATTCATATGGTTGTTACATTATTATGTGTTTATCATGTTATTCCACATTTCCATGTTTTTATCACAGTATTCCAAGTTTCAAGATGCCTCTGTTTCAAATGAAATTGTATGTTTTATCGATTGTTAATTTTCAAGTATTCTACACCATATTTCGGGATCACATATTATATGTTTTATCTTTTATTTTTCTATAAATGTATTTCTATGATATTATGTGGATCGATCATTTTTTTATTATTATACATGGTATTATGATCCTTTACATATATATTTATGCCTTCATCATATTTTCCTTCACGTTTATGATCAGATACTTTTAGATGTGTCTTTTTAGTTACTATATCATTGAGATCACCACTTTATTGTCTTTATATTACCCAGGTTATTAAGATGAGTACATCAGGTGAGATGTCTAGGAAAAGGTATAGTGGACCACAATAATGGAGATATGTTTTCAATTTTTATAAAATAAAATTTTTATATATCTAATCTCCAAGTCACTAAACATTTCAATCTATGTGTCACGTGACTTTTTGTGACAAGTATTATTTAAATAATAAGATTATAGAATTTTTTTATTTAGTTTAGTGTTGGTCATTACAGGATCACATCAGGGTATCTCCATGAAAGGGTTTCCGTTTACACAATTCCATCCAATTAAAAACCTAAAAATAAAATCCTAAGAACCCTAGTTATCATCACAGACTCAAAAAAAACCAAAAACTTAATCTCATTAGGTTTCAAATATAAAATTCATAAGATAAATATTTTTTCTAAAAATAAACCCTTCACTATATACAAATATTCAAATTTCTTCTAAAATTCTTAACCTAAAAAGACAAGGGTTTTTAAGTAAACACCTACTTGGGTCAAGAAATGATGAAACAAATCCTTTTATGAAGACAGTAAGGAAGCTAAAGGATTAATATACACACCTTATAAATGATGACCATAAAATATCAAGTCATATCTTGACATGTATTTTGATCAATATGGCCCATGTTTGGAGGAATGAGAAGAAATAATGAGAAAGGACGAATGTTTGATTAATCATAAAATCACATTGAATAATCCACTATAAATTGACAATAGAGGCCAAGAATCCAAGGAATAAGAGTGGATATATACTCCTAGGTCGCTCATTATCGAGACATATTCATGTGATGAGAATATAATTAAAGGAGTGATTAAATACAATAGGGGTAAATGGAAAGTTAATAAAATAAAAAACTGTAAAATCCTCAAGGATTACCATAACATGAACCAATTTTACAAATGGAATTGAAAAAAACATTGAAAAAGTACACAATTTGGTTTTATAGTTTGAAAAATCATATATAAACCATGGAAAACCCTATGAAATATGATATAAACCCTTCCACATTTGGGTCACATTATTTACAATAACCATGAATAAACCATTATACAATCACAACTATCCCTAATTACTCCAAATTAATAATTATTTCATCCTAAAATATTTGAATATATATCTCAAAAAATAAATTAACAAAATAATATACAAAATTAAGGTCATGGTGTGACAATTGCACCCTAAATTATCATTTTGTTGAGGAAAGGATTGTTCTTAATGTTTATTATAATGATTAATATAATTTCATAATGTGGGTATTAATGTGGGACATGGAAATTATATATTATGGTTCTATATTTTTCTAGTCTCGTGATTGAAACATTAACCCTGATGATTTTGAGTTATCAGATAAGTTGTCTACATAGTTCATATGGAGACATTATTATTTTGGTGTACCCTATATACTCTTCAAGAACCAATAAATATTGCAATATATATTCTAAAAGAGGTAGTATTACATTTGTTAATGGTTATGGATATATATTCTCTATTATTTTAATATTTATATTTTATATACTCCTACAAAAGGTAATAAGGAAGATTATTCCTTAATTTTTATGATTTATAATGATATTTCATGGGAATATAATGATTAATGAAATATGATTGATTATCTATATAATTTACATATAAAACTAAATTTGGTTAGTGGTGGAGGTTACAAATATCTATTATTTCTGAATTTTATATTTTATTTAGTATTTCATTAGTCTTAGATGGGGGAACCTACGTTTCTGATCTAAAGAGAAGAGGTTATAATGGGAGATTATCTTGATAGTCACTCAGAGGATAAAGAATACATAATTATTTTATGTGGTAGTTAATATACTCCTCACGACATGATTGAATCAAATTTTCAGGATTTATATATCTCCCCATTAGTTGTTTATTATAGTATTAGGAAGATTAATAGTGATTTTAATATTTTATTTTACTGGTTGGGGAAGAAGAGGTTACTAGAAGCAACTATATCAAAATTTCATTCATTTAATCATTTAAAATTTAAATATCCATATCAAACATTATTTTTATATCACAAAAATTTCCATCATTTATGATTTGTTTTCATTCGATATTAAGGGGAAATAATTCAAATTATCTTATGGTTAATATCTTGATTAAATAATCCAATTCCTTACGGGTTATGTAATTATATTATATGAAAGGTTTAAAAATAATTTAAATACAATATTTTTTTATTAGGATTTTAGGATATTTTTGTCAAACTGTGACCCCCAATTTACATCATAACTATAAAAGTGATTAAAAAATGACCTTGGTACCCAATATTTCCTTAGATAGACATGCTAACCAGTGTTTTTTTAAACCATCATAAAATTTATACATTGGATGATATATCGAAGGTGTGCATTCAATATTTTATTGGATCATGGGACGAGTATCTAATATAAGTTGAGTTTTATTATAGTAATTTATATTTATCATCTGTTATCATGAAACTGTATGAATTATTTTTTGTATAAACATATATGTCATCCTTTTGTTTGGTTGATTTCATAAATACAATGATTATTATATCAATATTGATATATGATATAATAGTTAATCTGTATAGGATTTGATATTGAATGATAATGACATAAATTTATCTAAGACAATTTTATGATCAAATCATATGACCTTTGGTGTTCTATATTATCAATGACTTGTTTTTGGCTACCCAAATTTATATAAAAAGGTTATATAATTATAGTATGTTTTCTATTAGGTTCATTTGAGTATTAAAAGTGTTAGATTTAATTTTTTAGGTGTTCTATTGGTTATCACTTCCACAAATAATGGAGTTAAATAATAATTTTTTCAATGTATCACAACATCATAACTACATTTACAATATTTCTCATGTGATTTATTATGATATGTTTTTCATTTAAGAAGATATGATTAATAATACAAAGATAGTGGAAATTGAACATGGATGAGAGAAGGTGGTTGATGGATGATTCATCACATTGGTTTTAGTTCTAGGAAATCAAGGTATATCAGATAAAGGTATCTAGAAAATGGATTCACATAATAATGTTTAATATCATGAATTATTATAACCTTATCTCATAAAATATAAATATAATGTTTGAATTGGTTTTTTGTTATTAATAAAAAATTTATTATGGATATATGGTTGTTCTTTTTAGTGGAAAATAAAATTTTATAGTTATATAATGGAATTTCATGGTGTGTCGAATAACATATTTTTTCATTCTAATATATTTGTTTTTTATTTTCATGGGTGTAAATTTTTTGGGGCATCAAATATTGTGTTTTGTGAATTTTTCTCATTTATTTTGGGGTTTTTTTGGTTTTGTGGGTGAAAAGGGAATATTTAAATTTTATATTTAATAAAAATACAACTTGATGAAGAAATGATTCCTTTTGAAAAAATTAATGTTTTTTTCTAGTTTTGGGAGATGATATTTCATGACCTGACCCAAGCCGAGGCTCGATCTACAACTACCCCAAGCCCGCCTCTATAGGCCATGGGGTGGCAATGAGTGAAGAAGGAATAAAAAAACATGGGAAGGCCTTTCCCTATGCACCTATACAAGCATACACAACCACCTCAATGTGTAGGTGCAGAGGGAATGAAAAAAAAGATGCAACACTACTATGAATAAATTAAAAATTCATGGACCTATAAACATTACAAAGTATGGTAGGGTAAAATGAAATGTAAAGGGGAAAAAGAAACTCCCAACTAGAAATGTGTCCCAACCTATCATAAAATTAGGAATGTAAAATAACTAAGAGAGCCCAGCTCTTGAATCACAAGCTGCTACCACTGTTTGTTGTCCAAGCATCCCGTATCGCTTTGCTCTTCTGAAGTCATGATCAAATGGTCCACCATCTGTAAAAGACATGAAGCCTGTTAGGAGAAGACCATTCAAGGGTGAGTATATACATACCCCATATAATGCCCCAAAAAGGGTGAAGGGGGCATAAAGGGATAAAAATGAAGAGCAAAGAAGTAGATGGAACAATGTATATTAAATGATATAGATCAAAACTCTATAATATAGTTAATATAAAATCATCCAAACACAAGGACATCTACATGGTGATAATATCAACTTATTTTTGAGTCTTCACTCCTATATTAGGAGAGTAGACTCATTCAACCACGATAAGATAGACATGGAAAGAACATGACATACCTTATGTGTATGTGCCTCTTCTGGAAGGACAATATCCAATACACAATGATTCGGCACTGAAAAATCATATATATACATATATGTTCATTCAATGAAACATAGATAAGATAGTAAGGGTATATCCATCTCATAGCTCATCCTAAAAAGATGAGTAACCAACAATTCCAAGGTAATTCCATCTTCAATACCCAACGTCAAACGCATTTCTCTTGAACACACAAGTCAAAGGGACTCAATCACCACACCATGATACTATCTACTTTGGGTGGAACTGACTCACATGCATGGTCATAAGTCACGTCACAAGAATGTCTCTCGGTGGGGAATGCGTCCATATTCATTGTGAGTACAAAGATATGTCAAACCATGTCTTTTAACTATTCTTCATAGTTTAGAGGCTGTGCCTCAAGGTTAAGGAACCATGCCATATCCATCTAGAGGGTGATACTCAGAATAGGTTGAGGCCCCATTTCCAACCCGAATAGAGGGTGTCCACTTTGGTGCCTTTGAGGACCCATGCTCGTCCTTGCTGTAGGGTTCCACTCAAAATAGGTTGAGGTCCCATTCCCATCATGGAGGGAGGGTAACACTCAAGTGTCATTGATGACCCATTCCTGACTATACTGGAGGGTTCCACTCAGATATCTCTAATATTCCTACCTGATAACTATTTTCATCGAACAGCATATGAATAAGAGTCATGATCAGAACACCTCACATTGTATCATTAAATATTATTATCAGGGAACCATCACGTTCTATGTGAAATAAACACTCAGGATAATCTACTCTCAATCCAAAATAAACATTCAAATGAATAATATATGGAACATTAAAGTCACCTCAAAATGAGGTACATGGCATGTCGGGGACCTACACGGAATGTGACCCCACTCTATTGTTTTCTATGTCCTCTCCAAAACACGTATTTCAAACCATGTAGCACTACATGGTGTGTAAGTACACCACACAGCGTGTCTCAGCCAATGTCATGAAGAACACATGAGGTTCATTGTCAGTCCAACTAAAAAAATATAATTTCACTAATATGCCTCTTCAAAAAACCCTGTATGGAAAAATGGATCACACTATTGTGGTCCTTGTGGAAAAGCGCACATGATCAAAAATTTATTCCCCCGAATAGAACGCCCATTGAAAAAGATACATTTTGCAGCATTGAGCATAAATAGAACCTCATGGGGACCACTTCTTGATCCTGAAATAAAATATAAATATCCCACCATTTGGATCAATGAGGAAAAATTCATGGAATCGACTATTCCTTTCTGCAATCGGACACCCAATGAAAAGGTCATATTTCACTGCATCACACTCGAACGGTGCTTCATGGACCCCAGACACAAGTCCAAAATAAGTTCCCGGAATTGGTCTTGAAACATTTGCATTAGTTTCAGGGCTGCACTATTGAAAACAGTTTGATGTTATGACACTGTTTGAGAGAGCTATGTCAGATACAATATCCCATAATAATAAAAAATTTCTTATTATTAGGTTTTTGGTTGACCATATGAAGAATTTAAAAAATGTTATTAAACATTGATCATAAAATTAAGGTCTCAATTCTAAGTTCACACCTTCATATATGGTTTCCCATTCCGACATTGTATGATGGTGTTATGACTTAAAAGTGGTTTTCAAAAAAATATTATTATTTTAAAATCTCAATCTCAAAAAAGAATGTCACACTAGCCCCCTTTTATTGTTTACCAAATCATCAATCAGATTCCTCTATTTATTATATTAATTAAATGAGTTATCATCAAATTTTTTGATAAAAGACTGATAATATATACTGATCCGAAAAACCAGACATACAAATCCAATCTTGAAAAGAGTCAACCCAAAAATGATCACCATAAGATTTCCCAGATCATTCCAAATAACGAGCCACTAGATACCCCCTTGTTTGATGAATATAAATTTCCATTTCACAATTCTTTCGATCACTGACCAAATATTTCTCAGGAAAAGGCCAAATGGCTGGAGATCCTCCTCCATCATTGATAATGCGGTAAACACATCAAGATTTTCTGATTCCACCAAAATAAATTCCCAATCTTTTGATCGAGGAAACATGATCTCAAGAAGGATAGAAAAAGACTCCTTCACCATAGGACTCTAAAAGGATTGTAAAATCATTCAATTGGATTCCACAACCTGGTTATTTCTACAATGATCTATAGATCCAAGACCAACCCTCAAATAAGCAGAGATGACCGCATCTGTATCAGTTTTGATAATACCCTCTAGGGGATGAGTAATGTGATGAGAATTCTTCCATGTACTACCCAAAGCAGGACTCATTTCATTTTTAGTCCAATAATTCATCTATTCAATATCCCTCCCAATCCAAATACAACCTTGGGTCACATCTATTTGGAAAATTCATTCACGATTGAACACACCCCTTTAAGGAGATTTTAGACCAACCTAGTAGAATGATCAAAGAATTCTAAAAAATATAGTATTAATTCATTCCACAGCACTTTGACCACATGATAGAAGTGAATTTCATGCACAGGAGATTCCACTTCTTGGAGGGACAATGATAATATATGGTCCTCCACAAGATGTCGCCTTACTTAGAGGGTGTGGGTTGGCCCAATACTAATGAAGATATTCCCCCAAAAAAATTACATTAGGTGGATAAGTGAGTGAGCTGAGCATCCTCCAATAGTAAAAAAAATGGTCATGAGCCAAACCATGTACTCACATTTTATATCCTAAAAAACATAGTACCTACTAGAAGATTCCACTGTCCAAAAAAATTGGATCAATACCCAATCCTATCATGATAGGAATACAAAAAATTATTCATCATCATTTACTATTAATATTAAACCCAAAATCCAAAAATACTCAACGTGCAGGTTGCATGCCAGGGTGCAACGCCCTCCCCCAGATTCCTCTCTTAGCTCACATGATGTTACGTAAATCACTATTTTCCAATCTAATTTCATTGAATTAAAAATTTAAATCTCATTAATTCGTTATTAGTAAATCTTTATAAATTTATTCCAACATTATTATTATTAATTAGTGTGATAATAATAAAAACTATCTAATTAATGTTTTTTAACTCACCCCCAATTATTATTATAATTATTAATTATTATTATCACTATCTCCTGCCATGTAGGATATGTCCAAACACCGTCACGTCAACGCTGAGCAGCCTCTATCATGGAATCACATGCACAACCTTGACTCAGAATTGATCATGTCACACCACATGTCATTGTCAGACATCAACTTGGAGAACAAGGATTATAGATCTGATCTTGAACCACCTATGATCACAAACATTCACCTATGGTGCCAATCCAATCTATTCAAAAAACAACAACCCTCTCACATATCAAATTGTCGATCCGCATGTTTTTTATGCCACTGTAATGAATTTTTGGGTACAACCACGTTCAAAACCTCCCTACTAATGTTGAATAGCAAACCCATGGTCTAATGATGAAGAATTAAAAGTGGAGGGGAAAGAAACAACAACAACGGTTTAAAATTCTCTTGACAAGTGTTCTTGGATGATGAACAATAATGGGGAACCAATGTTAGAAAATTTATTAAATGAAAGAAATATTTCAATTTCAATATGTTGGTGCATGAAAAGGATGGAGGGGGGGTGAAAATCAAAGAAAAAATATCAATATACTCAAATATTTAATATAGAGGTGTAAAAAACCAAAATATGAGTCCTACCTCAATTGTGCATTGGCTGTTGGTGAAGAACGTGTTTGCAATAATTCTAGAGATGTTGCTGTATTTGTTATGTCTTAATTTTCTCTGATCTAGAGATTCGTCATCTTTTTTCATTATTTTCCAATAGAAGGAAGAAGAGAGTGGTGGAGTTAGTTCCATAGAACCAACATATATTTACATTATGATAACTTATATTAATGGGTTTTTAATATTAATGAACTTCTTATCATATCATGATTGTTCTTCTATGTAACACTGTATATGATAATGTCTCAAGAGTAGATGTCTCACTAAAAGGTCATAGAAGTTCCCTACTATGATGAGAACTTGGAAGTGATATGACACTATTCATAGATATATTTTCTATGGCCGTATGATTTAATTTGAGGGACAAAAACAATACAGGCTATCACGGGTGGTGCCTCATAGGACATTGAGGCAGCTTCCCATGGTGTACGCCATTGGTGATATCCAGTAGGATATTGTGAGAATGAGACCTGACAGGAGGAAACCCACATTTATAAGTGTCATTGGATGTTTCTATTTGCAGACATGTGTATTGCACCTTAGACATTGATATTATTATTAATGGATATTATTAGTCATGTACTTTGATGTATTGATGAAAACTGTGATAACAGATGTTCACGGGGAGGTAGGATAGGTTGGTTGTGTCATGAGTAATATTGCATTACTGAATACTGTGAGAAAGGATTTTTCCATTCATTTCATCATGAAAATTTAATATCTAAGGTCATTTGATGAAAATGATATAGACTAATTAAATCTATGTCCATGGTGTTGTACGTGCAAGTTATAATTCCAGAATGTTATAGAAAGAGATATCAAGCATATAAGTTGATTGCACTGAAATACAACCTATTATATTAGAGATATTGTGATAAAAGGATTATATTACATGGTAAATGTTTGTATCAGGTGACATGTCATTACATAATTAATGTCTTTCTATTTGGGTTTCTTGGCATGTTTCATGACGCTAACCATGGACTTTAGGCTGCTCTGCCTAATGCTGATAAGAAGGAGTCTAGGAGGGTCACACACTAAGAGTATCCAGCATCTCACTTAAATAATTTATTATTTACAATGTTGAACAAATATTATTCTCAGTATTGGTTTAATAATTATTTATCCATACCATATTTCATTTATTCTGTCTCTAGTTAATGCATGACACATTCCATAAAATTCGTGAAATTCATGTTATCATCCATGAAGTACATGTCATGAAAGTATGTGATAATTTACTCATGCTATATGTCAAAAATTATAATGTGAATACAAGTATAACACATGTTTAGTGGATTAGAAAGGGTATTAATCAGGTTACCTCCAATGTACATCTATGTAGAAGGTTAATCTTTAAATGAATTTTAGTTTTTGTATAATTATAATGGATAATAATCTCAAGGAAATTTAGAAAACGTTTAACATTAAAGGATTGATTAATTAATTATAATAATTAATCGATTTGAGGGTGATTTATCTAAAATAAGAATGATTAAAAAATTTAATGCTAGTTTTATTAAATGTGTAATTCGTTGATTGCATGTAGATGATCATGATCTAGACCAGTCCTTTTTATGTGATTGGTTTCCTTTTAATTTGTTGTTAAATTAAATTATTGGAATTCATTTCACCACTCCCCATTAATATATAGAGATTGTGCTCTCATTGTTTCTTTTTTGTAAAACCACTTTTACCCCTCACTTTTGTGTAAGTAAAAGAATATGAAATGGATGGAGCTTCTATACTAGTGGAGGAGGTTGATGTTAGGATCTGAGGTGAAATCAATGAAAGAATATACAAAAGTGGACAGGGGGAAATCTGTAAACACAACCCTTAAATTGGTCAAGGTGTTTCACCCATAGGATAGTGGTTAGTTTATAAACCGCTAGATAAACTAACCATTAGAAAAAAATCTTGATCATACCCTTCATTTTATTTTTTTCAGTTTCATGCTTATTCATTATGGATGTTTTTTGTAATCACATAATTAATTAATTAACAATCATTTAAGATAGAACTAAAATAAACTATCTTATGAATAAATATTATCTAAGACATGATTATTCACATAAGAAAATCCCACATAATAATAACAATCCTATTAAAAGATAATAATTAAAAATTTACACATATAGGAAAAATCCCTTAAAAAATATTAAGTAAGTATAGCCTTCTATTACATCAATTAGAATCAAAGCATAGTTCAAAGTGCTTGACCATCCAATGTTGGAGTGCTTTCAATTATCAGGGAATTCTAATTTGAGGTTTTTGGTTGACATAGCTTGGTTGACATCATGTGTTGACTAACAAAGAAAGACTTTTTGTAAATGTGAGGGGAATGATGAGGAAATATGAATTAATGGTTTCAAGAATGGGGAGTCCACTCAATGTATCATTGAACTATGATTTAATGTAGGTGGAATTTCTAATTCCTCCCTAAAACCATTCATGTTTATTTACCAACCAAAGTTGGGGTAATGATAAAGGGAGTGTCGATCCATGTCACTTGAATGAACAAGCAACAAGATATTTCAAATAAAATGGGGAGGAATACTGGGTTTCGATAAAATAGTGGGAGATTAATAAATTTTATATTTATTTATTTTGATAAATTTATCACTTAAAGTACTTAATTCTTATATATCTTATTTTTAGGAACGTCTTTAAAAATGAAATAAAACATATCGATGTGATTAATACTTGATAAAAAAACCATCTCACCAACATGAATCTTCAAGAGTGGAAAAGGCACCTACGGGTCATGCTTCACCATGAAAAGAAAATTATATGTGCAGGAAGAAAATTTATTAGTTGCACCTAGAATTGAGGCAAGTGATGAAGACAACTATCTCTATGAGAAATATCTGAATGATTCTATAGATGTTATGTGCTTCATGCTATCATCTATTTCCAAAGATCTCTTTAATAAACATGAAGAAATGGATGATTATTGCATGATATCTCACCTTTAGGACATCTATCAAGAGAAGTAAATATAATATAGGTATGAGATCTCCAACTCTTTCTTTACGACTAAGCACAGAGAGTCTATGATAGATAGGCCTCATGATGTCATGATTATTAGCTACATTGAGAATCTGGATGTTTTAAGGATTAAATTCCCATATGAGTTGCATACAGATCTCATACGTTAATCACTACCCAAGACAATCTTTAGTTTTATTGTAAATTATAATATGAGAAATAATTAGAAGAGTAAATTGAACCTTAAAACCTTGATTCACCAGGTACATAATGATATTGGGTGAGAAAAACCCATAGTAATTATGGTGAATATGATGAGGAAGTAAAATTAAAAGGGGAATAAGACTTACAAATAGTCTAAATACCCCTAGAACCATCCGACTAAGAAGAAGAATATCTAAAGGCATGGTAAGGTAAAGGAGGCAACATGTTTTGCATGTGAAAAGTCGGGCCACTGGAAGACGAATTGCACCCAGAGTTAAGTGGAAGCCAAAAAAGTATTCTTTATCAAGTGAAATCTTTCCATTTCTACACATTAAGTATTAGATGCAGCTTGTGGATCTCACATCAGTACTCAAATACTGGAACCAAGTAGATTTGAAAAAATTTCTATAGGAGAGGTGGTTCATTGAGCTGCTAGTGGTGCATGGATGGAAGCTATTTCCAATGGTGAATTCCACCTTTCGTTTCCAATGTGAATGATTTTGGTTTTACATGATTGTTATTATGTACCTACTGTTACAAAAAACATAATTGTTTGTATCATGATTAAATAAAAATGGTTTTATCTTAAAGTTCATAAATAAAAGTTGTTTCTTTTATCCAAGAAAAACATATGTTATGATATGGATCATTTAAATAAAATTCTATATGTATTAAATTAAATAATTCAAGCATTGGAAATATATAAGGAATCAAGTTCACATGACCCATATAACACCCAGTAGTGGCATCATCGTCTTGGTCAAGTAAAGAAGAGGAATCCGACAAAGCTCTATCAAGATGGTTATCTAAACTCTTATAAACTGAAACAACATGATAGATGGCATGCTTCTTTACAAGGGAAAATGACCAAACAACCATTAGGTGGATAGGGTGAAAGGGCCATAGAGTTTCTAAGATTGGTACACACTAATGTGTGTGGACTATTTCTAGTAGAATATAGAGGAGGATATTCTTACATCACAACTTTTACTGATGACCTGAGTAGATATGGCTATATCTACATAATGAGGTATCAGTCTGAGTCCTTTGGGAAATTCAAGGAATTCGAGAATAATTTAGAAAATAAAATTGGTAATAAGAAAACAAATCATTGACTAGATCAAGGTAGAGAAAATTTTAACCGAGAGCTCATTGATTTTTAATAGGAGTTTGGGATTCTATCTCAACTTGCACCACCTTATGCACCATAGTGGAATAGTGGTAGTGATGGGATGAACATTAACTTGTTGTACATGGTATGGTTGAGGATGAGTCATACAGATCTTCTATTATCATTTTGGGGGATATTCATTACAAACTATAGAATTAACATTAAACCGAGTACGATGTAAACTGGAAAATGAAATTCCATTCAATATATGGATTTTCAAGAAATATGTTTTGTTTTTATACACTTGTATAGGGATGCAAGCAGGTTGTTAAGGCTTTATAATGAAAAAAACTAGAACCCTAAGGCATGAAGTGTATCTTTATAGGGTATCCCAAGGAATCAATGGGATACTACCTAAAAAAATCCCTCATATAATAAATTGATTGTCACCAGACATGTCATCTATCATGAGAGGGAGAAAATCCTAAAAAAGGATAGTGGGAGAAAGATTGACTTCAATGAAGTTAATGCTCAAGATACATAAGATTTGGTATAGGAATATGTTCCATAGGTCCCCATGGATGATTTAGTTCCTAAAACATAAGTGTTTTGTAGGAGTGTATGAGATGTAAGAAAACTAGAGAGATATTGTTTTTTAGTCACCGAGGATGATGACCTATTATTGTTGGACAGTGATGAACCTATCTCCAACAAGGATTTTGTTGAGATTTTAGAAACTACAAAAGGGATAAAAGTTTTGAATTCGGAGATGGTTTCTATGTATCAGAACAAAATTTGGGTTCTCTTTGATGTTCTAGTTAATGTATAGCCTATTTTATGTAAATAGGTATTCTAGAAGAAAATAGACACAAAAGTTAATTTCAGAACCTATAATAAAAAGATAATAGTAAAAGGGTTTAGAAAATGTTGAGGAATTGACTATAATGAATCCTTTTCACCAGTTCCCATTTTTAAATCCCTCATAATCATACTTTCCATAGAAGCTTACCATGACTATGGGACATGGAAGATGGATGTAAAAATTGCATTCCGTAATGGGAACCTTTTGGAAGATGTTTATAGGAAACAACCAGAAGGCTTTGTGACACCTGGGGTTGCCAAATGTTTTTCAAGTTGTAAAAATCGATTTATAGATTAAATCAAGCTTCCAAGTCATGGAACATTTGATTTGATGAATCTATAAGAGAATTTGTTATCATTATAAATGAATGTGAGATATGGGTTTATAAAATGTTTTGTGGGAATGCAGTCATTATCCTAGTATATTATTTTCATGAGATATTACTTATTCAAAATGAAATACAGATCTTACAGTCATTTAAGGACATGTTGAACAAGTACTTCTCAATGAAAGACATAGATGAAGAAGCCTACATTTTAGGGTTCAAGATCATTCATGATAGATCCAAGAGGCTTCTTGGACTATGTGAAACTACTTATATTGAATAGATACAAAATAGATTTAGTATGGAAAAATTCTGGAAGGGATTGGTTCTAGTGTCACGTGTATTACATATTTTTAAGGAAATGTGTCCCAAACACAACAAATGAAAGAGGTAATGAGTAAGATACCATACACTTCGTTGATAAGATCAATCTTGTATGTCATGTTATGTACTAGACTTTTTATTTCCTATGAATTGAGCATGGTAGGTAGGTAATAAGAATATCCAGGAGAACAACATTGAAATTTAGTTAATACTATCCTTATGTATGTAGAAGAAATAATGATATGTTACAGGTGTATGGAGTAGACGAGGAGCATTTGTTAAAGGGTTTGTTGATGCTAGTTTTTAGATAGATTAGAATGATCTGATGTCACATTTAGGATATGGTTTCTATCACAACGGAGGATCTATGAGCTATAACAGTTCAAATTAGCCAATTATCACTGATTCTATAGAGGCTTCCAAGTATACAGCGGCTATGATGAAACCACATAAGGTGTTTGGATTCATAATTTTTCCCAGGATCATGATGTGTTACCTAGTATTAATGACCTTATCACATTTTATTGTGATAATACAACTGCGATGGATCTTGAAAAAGTTCCAAGTTCACATCAATGGAAAAACCACATACTCTATATGTAAAACCTATTGATGAATTTTAATCAGAGGGGTGATGTTGTAGTAAGTAGAGTATCCATGTAAGAGAATGTGGAGGACCCCTTGACTAAAGGCCTATCTAAGAAGAATCTTGTGTATCATGTGAGGTCTAGCAGATTTAAGGTTGTTAGAAGATGGATATAGTGAATGTGAGAGTCTATTGGAGTTGGTTCGCTAAAACCATATTCTATATACTTTATGATAACTTATATTTATGATTTTTGAACATCAATAAACTTCTTATCACGTCATGATTATTATTCTTCGTAACATTGTATGTGATAATGTCCCAATAGTATCTATCACACTAAAAGGACATAGTAGTTCTCAACTATGATGAGAACCTAGATGTTCTATAAAACTATTCTTAGATTTATTTTTTCTAGATGGATGATATCATTTGAGGGAGATAAATGATATAGGATATCATGGGTGGTGATTCATAAGAATTTGAGGCACCTTCTCATGGTGTATACCCCTAATGAAATCTAATAGTATATTATGATAATGAGACTCGACAGTAGGAAATCCATATTTATAAGTTTTATTGGATGTTCCTATTTGGGGATATATTTATTGGTCCTTATAATTTATGATTATTCTTAACAGTTATTATGAGTTTTGTACATTGATATATTGATGAAAAATGTGATGACATATGTTCGCAGTGAGGTAGGATACATTATGTGTGTCACGAGTAATATTACATTTGTGAATAATGAGAGAAAGGATTTATCCCTTTTTTCATTAATAGAAGTTAATATCTCAAGAAATTTATAGAAATGATATAGCCTAAATAAATCCATGTCCATGAAGTTCTACATGCAAGTTCAAATTTCACAACGTCAAAGAAAGAGATATCGAGGATATAGGTTGATAGCACAGGAATGAAACATCCTCGATTTGAGATATTGTGATAAAGCAATTATATTACATGGTAAAAGTTCGTATGAGGTGAAATTTCCTTTAGGTATTAAGTTCATTCTCTATGGGTTCCATGGAATTTCTCAATATGTTAACCATGGAATTTAGGATGCTCTACCTAATTCCACTAAGAAAGAGACCTAGAGGGTCAAACACTAAGTGTATCCAATATCTCAGTTAAATAATTTATTATTTAGCTAGTTGAATAAATATTATAAAATTTTCATTGTTTAATAATTATTCATGTATTCCAGAACACATTTATTCTATCATTAGTTATTCCATAGAATATATTATGGGTGGAATATAATAACTATTAAGGAGGATTGGCAGATTGAGTTTAAGGTTCTAGTGAGAAATAATAATATTGAATATTATTTGATTAAATAATATTTATTATAAATTGCATGTTATGTGCATGTTAGGAAATAATAATATTTTAGTTATTACTTGACATGGTTATTTTTCTAGGATTAAAGAAATAATTAAAGGAACTTGTGAAAATTATTTATTATTATAATAGTGAAATAAATGCCTCGTTATATTATTCTTTCACTAGACAATGGAAATCCAAGAGATTCCTATTCTATTATGTGCAACAATTGGGAGAAAACCACTCAAGCCTAGGGAGTTAATTCCTTTCCAAGAACACCCTCAAGAAGAAGAGTGATCATCCTCCACTGAATCAAGGAGAACACCTTGGAAGCGGGTCTCAAGGAAATTGAAGGTGGTCGGCACAAGCATAATTATCTTCCTTGCTAGCATCTAGAGGATCCTTTGGTGTCATCTAGAGATTTATGGAACACATGTGGATAACCACTACAGTATATATACCCTTGATCTCTAAAATGGAATGACAGTGCACTGAAGATATGTGGTCGGACACATTAACAAATAAAGAATAAATCATGGAGGTATTTATTATTTAATTAAATTAATTATAAACAATATATGTTGATCTTATCACATGGTTCTGGGTTTCTATTATTATGTCTTATTTCATTGATTCAATTACATGGATCACGATGTTCATTGTCGCATAGATATCAGAATGTTCATTGAATATGGAAAAAAGAATAGTTGGGCACTATCCCTCACACAATTCTATTTTGCCCAAAAACCTACATGGACCTATTGGTCAATTATCCTAATTATGAGGCTAAACAAGGGTATGTTTCCATGGAGATATATTTATATATTTTCCATCTTGGTCAAAAAGGAATGATTGAATTAATTTAATTAATTAATTAACTCACTAAATGTACCACCAATGACTGTCTCATCTTAACATCAAATGCCAATCAACTTTAGGTCGTGCCTTGTGAAAACACCACATCAAGAACTCAATGGTGGTCTCAAAAGTATGATATGAGTCTCTACTTATCAGTAATCTGGATTAGTGGTCAAAATAAAATAATTTTATTTAATTATTTTATCAATGGTTATGTACTCAGGGAATTTTTCTACAGATGACCCACACCGACAATAGTTATGTTGTCCCTAGAGTAAACGTCACATTCCGGACTCATCTATGGCCTCATATTACTCATATGATCATCTATTTAGGATATATTCTGTTATTTCTGAGAAACTAAACACATGCAATAAAAATATATTTAATATTTTTATAAAATTAGTTTTTGGCACACTAGGCCTCAGAATCGCAAACCGTCTCCACAACATACTGGAAAAATATGTTTAGAAATATTCAAAAGTCTTACATGGTAAAACCAGAGTCTCAAAATTATACCCTTATTCAAAAATTTTCATCCCTGAAAAGGGAAAAAAATAATCGAGTTGGGGACCCTGATCCCACACCTATATCATCCCTACACCAAGATGTACAACCAAAGGAAAAGTGTGAAACTCCCTCCCCACGTCCTCTCATAAAATTATCAAAATCACTGTTTGTCCAATAAAATGATGATGTTATTCCATTCATCATAAAATCCATCTGGTGGGTCTTCTACGGATATCAAGTCACCCAAGATCTCACATTCATTTTTTCTCAACTGAGACACTCTCAAATTCTTGAGAAGTGGAGTCAACACCCTCTTCTGAAGAGAAAAGTTTGTACCCTTCTTCTCCACCAGGGATAGCTGCAGTGAAGACAACTACTCGGACGATTCATACACTAAGTGATCCAGAGACTTCCTATAAAGGGATTTTACTATAACATTTACCTTCCCTAGAGTATAAACTGTCCCAAATTCATATTCCTTCCTGTATTTTAACCAGTTCTACTAACTTAGGTTCATATATCTCTGAGTAAAGATGTGCCTATGACTCTAATGTTATTAGTATACCCAAAATAGGTCTCCCACAAGGAAGTGTCTCCATATTCATAGGGTGAAAACAACCTCTTTCATCTCTAGGTTGTGATTCTGGTAGTTCTCTTCTTGGGCCCTCAACTGCCTTGACCCATATGTGATAAATGTATACCACTACATTAGGGTTGACACCGGCCGGGCAAGGGATCCAACGAACAATGAAGGTTAGAAGACTCATCCAACCATAATAATATACACATAGAAATCCCATGGAATACCTCACACGTCGTCACCTATATTGGAAGGAGTATAACCCTAACCTAAAAATATACCACACCCACTAGTGGAATCCCAGAAAAAAGGTTTTAAGAAAGAAAACTCCACTAGAAATCCCACTACATACTCAGATAATCCAGTGTAGAACTTGTTCCTAAATTCACAATTAAAACATGATCATCATCTACACCAAAATACTATCATATTTGGGTGGCACAAACTTGTTCTCATGGTTTTTTTATCATATCTCAAAAAGACATCTTGGTGAGGGAGAACCCCCTCTTTCTCATGCATTTGATGCTATGTCATATAACACTAACACATGGATGCAACGAAGCCCTGCATCACCCAGTTCATACCTTGATCAAGAATGAGGAAGAAAAGAGTACCATGAAAAATGTCTAACAGTTTCTATTATAGGAAGTTGAATAGACATAGACCAAACCTATTATAATATTTTCTTATGTGGAATCATAGACATATAATGCTTGAATCTATGTACGGTCCCAAACACCGGCTCCATGAACTTAACATTGGCCACCTAGTATTTTTGGAAGGGTCTCATAGCAACATCCACCACCCATAACTCCCCCTTCTCCCCTTCCAGATCCACCACCATGGGGACCACCCTATCCATGCTGGGAGATCCTTTATCATGGCACTGCCTCTGTCATGGTGCTCCATCTGCTATATTTCTGTGCCAATTAGCATGTAGGGATGGGTAGTATCATACAATGTGACCTCAACCATCGCAAATATATCACTGACCTTCCTCGGGATTCCTTAGTCCTATGTGTTGTCCCTAAACTTTATGACCTCATTCCTGAGCATGCTCAAAGAAATGTACCATGTTATAGGTTCCTTGGAACCTACCCACTGATATAGATGACTCAACTCTGTTGCACCCACTAATAGCTCTAGCTATCTGGCACCCCTCTGATAGAAATCTCTCTATCAAAAGTTCCCACTCCATCATCCCAACAATGGTGGGGATGCCCAAGGGAACTATACTGTTATGAATATCTCTACAGAGTCCCTACACAATCTTCCATGCTTAGAAGCAACCATCATAGATGATGTAGAGATAGTACTATATATGGTTTGTGAACCTAGCTATGTAATCATACATTGTCATCCATCCGTGATGAATCTTCCGAAGATCATAATGATGAAATGAGCATAAGAAGGGTGAGTAGTACTCCTCATGAAACAAATACTAGAATTCATCCCATGAGAGTGTCAACTCATCATGAATCTATGTAACTAGGCTCCACCAATGCCAAACTACTATATAAAGAAAAATGGATACCAAAACCACCATCTGGTCTACCGGGGTCAAAACAAGATCAGTGATACGGACCACTGACCCTAGCCAATCCTCTACTACCTGGGGATCTGGATCACCACGGAACCTCACCAGTTTCTAACGTAGAAACCCATTTAGGGAGCTCATTTTACGCATTTCACCAGTCTTATCTTGTAGAATGATCTACTTCTCAATAGGTAGAGGTGATTCTACCTCCCAACCTGGAGGAAGGGGTTTCAGGATGGACCTAGAACTGAGGCCTCATCATTCATTGGATCATCGTCACGAAACAGAGCTAGTATCCGGGTAAGCTGCCATTGAGGAGGTATCTCAAAATTTTCCAGGACATACCATAGTCATTTCATCATATATATATTAATAATAACGGTGATATGACTAAAGAATGGTAGTCATGGACTCAACCCTATATGCTTCATACACCATTGATCCCTGCAAAAAATGTCTCGACATGCTGAGTCGACAGGCAAGTAGTCAGGGTCCTAGGGAATGGATACATCAGCCACCCGTACCATCACTAGACTCTCTGAACCAAGAACCAAACTTGAGATAGTTTGATATTTTTTCACTTACCCTGAACAATCCTCCTAAGAAGAATTTTTTGAATGAAATATCAAGGAATGAACATGTTCTGATACCAATCTATGATGACCCAAACCAATTCCGGGCTCGAGGTGATACTACCCCGAGCCTACCTCCATAGGCTAGGGGTGGTGACAAGCACTGAAGGCATAACAATCTCAGGGAGGTCTTTTTCTATGTATCATAACACACACACACACACAACCAAATCAATGTGAATGTGTAGAGGGAATGAAATAAACGACGCAACACTACTATGAATAAACCAAATATTCATGGACATCTATGTAATACAATGTACGGTAGGGTAAACTGAAAAGTAAAGGGAAATAATACACTTCAAACTACAAATTTGTCTCAACCTAACAGAATAATAGAAAAGTAAAATAGTTGAGAGATCCCAGCTTTCAAATCCCAAGCTACGACCTCCATACGCGGTCCAAGTACCTCGTATACCTAATCTCATCTAAATTCATGATCGACCCTTCTGTCATATGCAAAATACATGACACGTGTTGGGAAAATCCCATGCAGAGTTGATTATATAAATACCCAGTAGAATGCCCCAAAAAGGGTGAGGAGGGAGAAAAAATGGATAAAACTAATGAGGAAATTAGTATATGGAATATGTTATAGTAATATAAGTACCACTCAACACAAAAATATAGTGAATGTAAACTCATCCAAACACAAGGAGGTTGATATGGGGAGAATATGAACTTCTCGTACAGTCTTCACTTCCTATAACAAGATAGTAGACTCATCCAAACATGAGAATCTAGACACTAAAATCATGTGTCATACCCCATGCATCTTAACCTCTCCTATAAAGAGAGTTACCAAAACCCAAGAAGTAGGGAGTGAATAAGGATATATACAAATATGCTCAGTCAAAGAATCCCAAATGAGAGAGTAAATGGATATTCATCTCACCGCATAGCACAAGAAAAAGTGTAATTGACAGTTCCAAAGTACATCCATCAATGATGTCCAGCATCCCACAAACATATCCTAAACACACAAGTCAAAATGACTCAATCTGTACATCTAGATATTATCTTCTTTGGATGGAATTGACTCCCCCGTGAGGTTTTAAGCCACATCACAAGAATGTGTCTCAGTGGGGAAAGTGTCCCTTTTCCTTGTGAGTCCAAATAGAGGACAAACCATGTGTCATAACTATTCATCATAGTTGAGAGGTTGTGACCCAATGTTGAAGACTCATTTCCTTCCTAACTAAAGGGTTTCACTTTAGTATCATCAAGGACTCATGCCCAGCCTCACAGGGGGGTTCCACTCTAGTGTCGTTGATAACACATGTCCGGCCCAGCTAGAGGGTGACACTCATAATAGTTTGAATACTCATGCCCATCCTAGCTAGAGGTTTCCACTCTATTTCACCGAGGATCCATTCCTAAACTGATTGGAGAGTTCCACTAAACAATATCTGATATAGAATCCTAATCACTATTGTCATCAACTACCACCTCAATAAGAGTTATGCTTGGAACACCTTGCATCGTATCTCAAAAGATACTTCTGATGGAACCATCCCATTATACGCATAAATACACTAAGGATAGGTTGCTCATGGGAAAAAAATGAGTTTAAAGGAAAGAGAATCCGAACATTGAAGTCTCATAAAAAAGTGGTAAAAGGCATGTTGGGGACTCACAAGAAGTGTGGTCCCACTCTTCTTCCTGGTCATGTACTCACCAGAACACGGCTTGACGACCATGTTGAACTACACTAAGTGTAAGAACACTGGATGATGTGTCTCAGCCAAGTCCTAATGAACCCACGAGGTTCATTTCCGGTTTGAGGGGAAAAACATAATTTTAATGATATGCATTTTCAAATTTCCTCAGATGGCCAAACGGATCACATCATTGATATCCTTGTGGAAAAGTGAATAGGATCCACTATTAATTTACATTAATTGTACACATAGTGAATAAGTTGTATTTTGAAGCATTGCGCATGAATACAAACTCATGGGACACATATCTTGATCTAGAAAAAAAATATATAGTATCACACCATTGGGAAACTTATTAAAAAAATGCATGTAATCGACTACTCATTTACCGAAATCGAAGACCTGATGAAAAAGTCATATTTCACCGCATCATGCTCAAGCACTGCTTCGTAGTCCTGAGCCACAAGACCAAAATATATACTCGATATTTTTGTTGAAACGTCCAACTTAATTTCATGGTCTCAAGGTCAAAAATTTTTCCTCATTCCAACACCATATGAGATATCTATATTAGATAAAATATCTCGTGAAAATAAAAATTTTAATATTAGTAGGTGTTTTAATGACTCGAGTTATATGTCTGATAAATGTGTCCCACATCAGTCTATAGAGGAATATTTCAATTCTAGGGATACACAGCCACTAATAGTTTCTGAATCTAAAGGTCACATGCCAAGGTGCAATGCTCTCCCCCATACTCCTCCCTGAGCATGCATCATGGTCATTAAATATCTGTTTTCAAAATTAATTGCATTGAATTCAAAATTTTTATCTCATTAAATCGTTATTATCCAATCTTTTGAAATTTATTCCAACATTATCATCATTATTATTTAGTGTAATAATAATAACAAATCTGCAAATTCAAATTTTATTAACCTGTCACCAATTATTATTATTATAAATAATAATAATTATTATAACATTCCCCGTTGACCATATCCAACAACCATCACGTCAACACCATGTAGCCCCCCCTCATAGAATCCCACACATGGCCTTCATTTGAAATTGATTCAATGACACTGGATTTCATTGTCGTATATTAACTAGGAAAATGAGGATTATCGATCAGATCCTAGACCACCATCAATCATAATAACGCTCCTACGATGCCGATCTGATCTATTTACAAATTACCATCCCACTCGCACAACAAAACTTCCCCAAAAGTATTATCCACATGTCATTAGAGCCACCGCAACAAACTTGGGGTTTGACAATGTTCGAACCCACCCTAGAAAATTTGAATCGCGACTCCATTGTCCAATGATGGAGACCAAAAAGAACAGTGGAGGGGAAAACACCAATAATAAATTATTAAACATCGTCATCCAACACGTCTTGACTGACACACAAGAATGATTCATCGGGGTTATCACATTCATTAAACGAATGAAATAATTAAATTTTTAGATATTGGTACATGAAAAGGCTACAAAGTGGGGAACAAATCAAAGTATAAATATCAATTTACCCAAAACATTATTCTAGAAGTGTAAAACCCCAAATGAATAATACTACGTAGATTATGGAACAATCATTGGTTATGTATGTGTTTGCATACAATTCGATATATTTCACGGTGTTTGTTGTGTCCTAATCTCTTCTAATTTGGAGTTATGTCATCTATCATCATGATTATCCCATTGAAGGGAGGAGATAACTCTTGGAAAATTATCAGGATTAACTAACTAAACATACCTCCAATGATTGTCCCATACGAACATCCCACACTGATCAACTTTAGGTCCCACCTAGGGAAAATGCCACATTACAAACTCAATGGTCATCTCATATTTTTGATCTATGTCTCCAGCAGTGAGTTATTTGGATTAGCATTAAAAATAAAATAATTTTTAAAAAAAAATTATTTATGGTTACGTGCTCAGTGACTTTTTATATAGATGACACACACTAAAAATAGTTATGCTCTAACAAGGGTAAACACCATGTTCTGGACTCAACTGTTCCCTCATATTTATTATACTAGCTTACATTATGATATATTACCTTATTTATGAAAAATCACACATGTAAAAAGAAAATATATTTAATATTTATATGAAAAAAATTTAAGGCACACCAAGCCTCAGAATCATGCACCATCTCAAGACCTATGAATATATTTATAGGAATATAACAAAGTCTTACAGAGAAAAATTAGATTCTCTACTTGATGTTTGATGAAAATAAATTTGATTTATATGATATAGAGTCTAATGCGTTTACTAAATAATACATATTAGAAATAACATTATTGTTATTTTGAACACATCATGGATTAACAAAAAATATATTGGTTCAGGAGTGTGGTTTGGATACAAATTTATAATAGGAACTATAATTTTTGTATGGATAAATACGACACATTTTATTTAAAAAACTATATATATTTTTTATGTGAAGATGCTGTAGATTTTGGTTTCGAAATATAGAGATATAAAAATTCCCTTTGTTTTTTCCTTATTTATTATAAAAGTGAATAAAAATGTCATGATTTATTTTTATATGCTAGATCGGGGATCAAGTCTATTAAAATTTAGTATGAATCAATATATATATATTTTATAGGGGATACAAAATAATGTATAAAATTTGGATCTTGATAGTACATGTGAAAATATATAAAATTATATGTGTGTATGATATTTTTTAAAAATTTTGTTAAATATATTAAAAACCAATAACATATCTATTTTGGCTCTTTTGACTAATAATTGAATTTTTCAATGGATTTTGAGTGAAATAGATTATATTTCTAAAGTTTCTCAACACAGAATCTTATATCGATTTCTGGTAAAATATTTCAATATAGAGTTGAATGATAAGATCTTATATTGATGATGAGTGAAATATTTTTTCAATTTCTCATAGCAGATCAATGAACCCTTATATGTCTATTTTTAATGGGATTTGGTGTTTTAATCGCAAAATAATGGAATAATTTTCATGAATTTTTAATTGATGATTCATTGTGTGATAAAATTTAATATTCATCAAAGGATTTACATTTTGATGTGGTATGATATTTTAATATATCTTTTGAGTGTTGATTGAATTTTTAAATCTTTTTTTATACAGTAGTGGATAAATTCTTTGGATCATATGAAGTTAATGATAGAAAATATATTTTTAAAATTTTAATGGAATAAGAAAAATTGAAATTTATTGAATAACCTTGGGATTACAGATGGTTGTTTACTTTTATAAATTCAATATATAAGTAATTAACTTGAAATAAAAACATGAATAAGAAAATAATAATGTGGTTTTTTGATATAATGAGTAATAAATAGAGTTTCACTTCTTGTTATGTTCACATTGGAGGTGATGATGTTTGTGGAATTATTTCTATATGTTTTTACCTATTATTGTGCTCCATGAATTTATTGAAATAAATAATAAGTAAGATTTATGGGACTATGTTGAGGGAATATTATTTATACTATATTTTTAGAAGACTTTGATGATTAAGGGTGATGAATCCACTAGTATTGAATTGTTTTTCAACGAATGAGTTTGTTGAAGAAATAATGATGATGAAGTGGATGACATAAATTTTTCATTTTTTAAATATAATGACACATTTTATCAATAAATAAGTCACATTCAAAAACAAGTGAATCATATTGATGCAGATAATTTAATGCTTGTTTTAAAATTAGGAAGAGTTTTGAATATGTATGTAATATATAAATTATAGTGTTTGGTGAAGTTTTAATGGTCTATATGGAATCACAATATAATGACAGAAGTTTTAAAATAATTCAAGATGTGTAATGTTAAAATTTTTTCAAAACTAAATCATATAACAAACATTATTCTTATGATATGATTTATGTATGAATCTAACATTCATTGAACTATTTTTTATTTCATGGAAATCATTCCATGAAATAAAACATGATGTATTGAGATATCCAAAAATTTCCATTATATGGATTTCAATAGAAATTTGTTCTAGTATAGGATTTTTTTAGGAAATCATGTTATTATGGTATATATCAATCGTAATTGTATTGGGTGAGAGAAATAAAATGGATCTTGAAGGGGAGGTTTGAATCACGATTTTTTGCCTATGCTATAAATCATCACATCACATTTAAATTCTTTGGTTGTGAAAATTTAATGTTTCTTTCAATTATAATGAATTTTAGGGAACATTCCACAAAATAGGAAGTCACACCATAGCGGAGTTTTGTTTTGAAATTAATTTGTTGCGTAACAACTCTATCTGGTCATAATGTTCCTCAATATTCTGTGAAGAAAAATATCATTACATTGTGAATATTATTATGCCGTGATTGATAGAATAATTTATTACTTGATGTTGTGTACCACATATTGAATCATGTACATATCAAAATTTATATTTTAATCCTCTCAATCACATCAAAGGGTGGCTACAATGAGTGCATAGATTAGGCGACTACAATTTTTTTGGGAATGGGTGAAAATTTTCAAGATCTATAATTTCAATTTGGAAAGTAGGTTTTTATATATATATTAAAACAGTGTCTTCTACTATATAATGGGGGAGAAAAAAATTATATGGTGTTTGTAATGGAATGAACTCAGAATATAGAATAAGAATAAGAGGAATAATAAAAAACAAGAAGATATTGATGGAGAAACAGAAAACCAACTTGAGGTAAGTACATATTGGGTGAAGACTCACTTGTTTTTAGTAATTCATGATACTTACATTTTTTATAGGTGTAGAAAACATAGTATGTTTGAAAAACTATTTCTCATGAATTCATTGATAGTACATAGTAAATTTTAATCTATCCTGATTAGTTGAACTTGTGACCAAATGTTTTACTCTATTTGGCCAAAGATGCAGTTACTTGTTTTGAGTTCCGAACCTTGTGAAAATATATTATAACTACACAATTTGTGAATTTTTATAACAATATAAACCAATGATCTTGTAATTCAACTTAATATATATCTAAGGTTATATAACAAAAAAAGGAATAGAATCAATTTGTTCACCCCCTCAATGAACTCTTACTTTTTATGGGATCCTTTTCTAGCGGTATGAGAGAATTTTATATTTCCTTAAAAGATGAATCCACTTTTAGGAGTATGGAAAAAATAAGTTGTTATATTTTTGATGATTTTTGTTTTGAATTTATATATTTAATATGGTTAAATTTAATTACTGGATAAATAAAGGTATTTCCACTTTATATGGGAGGAATTATTTTATATAGAAATATCATATGTTGGTATATCTATTATAAATGTCTATTGATGTATCAGAGGATGCCACTGATGAATTAACACATCATTCATAAGGTTATACTATGATACTTATTGATAGAAATAATTTAGAAAACTGTTATTGTGATCAGAATGTTATTCTATCAAATCTTTAAAAATAAGTGTTTCTTATAGATAATGGAATTTTGATAGAATAATGGATTTGGGTTAATGATGAAAATATTCATTACTATAATGTGTAAAAGTAATCTATGTGAATGTATTGGTTTATAGATTTAAATATGTGGATCTTTAGAAAAATAATGATGTAATAATGGATATCTTCTTTACTAGATTTAAGGATTTTTTGATAACAATCAATGGTTTTTATGTGAATCTGATGGATTATACAGTTTTTGAGTGGATATTGTTTTTAATGATATAAAAATGTGATGCATATTGTTCAGAACACGAAAAAAATTATCCTAACACACTTCAATTGGATTTTCTTTATAGGATACAAATTTATTATAAAGTAATGAAAGGATTTTATTTTTAAAATAATATCAGTATTTAAATCAAAATATCCTCTATATATTTTATGTAATGAAGAGAAGGGGATATGGTGAGGAATAAATTGAATAAACCAATGAAAAAAAATATTGACAAGGATTTTTTCCTACTCGGGTCATTTGTTTCAAAAATAGAGAGAATATGCATGAGAATATATCTAAGTAATATTCAGATTAAGTGTTTCAAGGGTGAATTCATTGGAAATTTCATTTTAAATTTCCCAAAGTTTACGAAATAAGTGTATTGAGGAGATAAGTATGATGTTCAAATTCATTCCTTGACTGAAAAATCAATAAAATTTTGAAAGATAATTTTTTATTCATATGGGAAAGGAAACAATTTTTATAAACCCAAAAGAGAAATTTGATATCTATATTTGAAAGGAATGATAACTGTATAGATTAAGAGTATTTTGAGATATCCGTTGATGTTAGATAAAAGATATTTATTGAAAAATTGAATGAGGATGAATTCCACATTGATGGGACAAATAATAATGGTATTAATGGAGAAACCAAAAATGAGTTTGTGATGATACAGAAACTCAAGGAATGCACTTCAAATATTTTGAAATTTTTTAATGATATTAAATCTAAATAAATTTAGAAAATCAAGAATATAAAATGTCTCACTACATGATGAAATTGTGTCAAAGTTATAAAAATTCATTAACAACTTGTAGATGTTTTTTTTAATATAAAATAATTTATAAGATGATATTGTTCTGAACGCTAAACAAAGGGATAAGGAGACTGAAATTATTCAAACTTAAATAAATAAATAAGACAAAAAATTTATAACAATTTAAATATAATTGTTAGTATTACAATCAAACTATTAGGGAGATATAAACATAAAATATGACTAAAAAGGATGATGTAAAAAAATCGGTGATAGAACAATTTATTGGAATATAAAAAAATTGTTTTAATTTTTTTCTGAATGCTATAATGAATCTAAAATATAATATAAATTATTATATAATTAATTTTTGAATGAAAATTTGAATGATGTCTAAAGATTATATAATATACTGTAAAATTTGTTAAAAAAAGGACCCATAGTTGATAGTAAAATGGAAGAATGAAAATAGGATCCTTCTTCCGAAGAGTAATAAATTATCAAATGTATATACATGTTTTATTTCAACTGATAGTATTGTCGTGTTTTTGGGTATAGGGTAAGAATATGTTGATCAAATTTTTGATATCACTATAAACCTAGTTGAAGTGGGTTGATGATTTTTTTTGGAGAATCAATACTCTCAAAAAAGATAAGATCATCAAAAATCGTAAAATTATGGACTAAAAATTCTAAACTAGTTTCAATAATTTATATAATTTTGTAGATGGTGTGAGGATCATGGTCAATTTTCTGAAGATTATATACTTAAATAACCTTACCAAATATATATGAGAAAAAATACATAGAATATTAATATTTAAAATGATATTGTAAAGGATAATTCATTATCGGTTGAAGTGGAACTCAGACCATCTGAGAAAAAACAACAATGGATCTCAGATGTGGGATGATCAGAAAATATTATAGGATATTTTAACATTAAGATAGATATCGAATAGTGAATGCATGGATTGGTGATGTTTGGAAATGATGAGTTACTCGATATAAGGGGAGTTAGTTCAAAAGTCATTGGAGAAGAAAAGATGACGTTGAAGAACACTCTATTTATCGATTGATTGAATCAAAATTTATTAAGGGTGTATTAAAATTATTATAAATTCAAAAAATAGGTTTTTTAATGGGTGATTACTTTATAAATAGATAAAAATATAGATATTTAATAACTAGAGTAAAAAACACATGGAATCATTTTTTAGGTCAGATACGAAGAAATTTTTTATTACATGATATTAAAGAATGAAATCCAATTATGGAATAAATGAATTTTCCACATTGGTTAAAAATATGAATAAAATTTCAATATTAAATAATGTATTTAATGTGTTTATACTAATAATATAAATAAATTAGATATATCTATTTATTAGAAGGAAAACAATGTCAATTATTTCAATAATTAATTGAATATTCAAACAAATAATCCATCGGATATGATCCATTTAGTTATTTGTGTAACTATGAAGAATATAATAGAAATAATTATATGATTAATTTGATTAATTAAATATGTAGTATTACATGTATTATGTTCATTAAACATAATTTTGAAACGTTGAATTTTTTAAAATTCTTTAAAAGAAGTATATAAGAGGAGTATGGTTTCTCTTGAGAGAATATTTGGATGGATAATGATGAGAAATATACAAGTGGAAAATATGAATCTTATATTTAAATTTATCATATTCTTAATAAATTTAGTGCACCATATAAACAAAAAAAATACTTTTATTAATTGGTAGAATAATAGTTTTGTAGAAATGGATAATTGTCATGATCCATCCCCCAGGGCCCGTATCGTGACTTCCCCAAGCCTGCCTTCCATAGGCCAAGTGTTGGCTAATAGCACCAAATGCATAAATCCCAAAACTTGGAAGGCATTGCCTTTATAATTGTAAACAAAGACTTCAAAGTACACAACTCGAAGAAAATCACTAAGTAAACCTGTATACAATAGAAGTGTTGGAAAGTAAAAAGGGGTCGGAAATACAATCCCAACAGGTAAGTAAAAGTAAAACTGAAAAGCAAGTACAACTGAAGTAAAGTAAAGCAACTAATAGGTCATCCTCTGGGGTTCCTACCTGAAGGGTATGTATAGATGGCCTCCTCAGCACTCCACGTCCATCCGTCTCCTCCGTGTACTGTCACACCGAGTGGTCCACCTCCGGGTATGGCCCGGTCCTGCTACTCTCTACATCAGTCAGCATTGTCTGAGGTCTGCAAGCAACACGACGAGGTGCGGGTATATCCTGTGCAGGGGTGAGTATAACAATACTCAGTAGGGACCTCAAGACCCTCAAGGTCTCACAAAATCTAACAAGGATAAACCAAAAAGTATAAAATCAAATAATAACCATTAATAAGGTATATGTCTATACATATACCTAAGTTATCTAGTAACTCATCTCATTCATGAGGAAAACCCCAAAATTCATTGACTCAGCTCAAAACTGGTATTTTATTCTAGGTGTGGTAACATGTAAAACTCACAGTGAAACTGTCGAAACCTCAGCTGCTGGTGTACTCCTTCTCTATAGAGTACTGTGGGCCTGCCACATCACATAGAGGTTCTTCCCACAATCCTGGACTGGTGTGATACTCCTTCTGTCGAGTACTGTGGTTTTGCAACGTCACATAGAGGCGCTCCCCACTATGGATCTGCCGCATCACATAGAGGTGATCCCCCTCGTAGCCTGCTGAGCTACTCCTCCTGTCGAGTACTGTGGGTCTGCTGCATCACACAGAGGTGTTCCCCACTTTTGGTCTTCCGTGTCACACAGTGGCCCTCCCCAGTAGGCTAGTCAAAACACTCTGAGTCAAAAGGTCAGCCGTCATCAGGTCTCGACCAGCTACTAGGTCTCTGTACTCCTCTCGCTCACCTTGGAGAGGATTCGCTCCACAAGCTACAGGTCGATTCTACAACTGTCACAATTTCCCATTTAGAAGTATCTCAAAGTTCCGTCTCGTCATAGGGGTCTCAACACATCAGATGGCGCGTCAATCAGACGCCTGGTCTGTGAGTTATTGGCATTTCCGTCCCGGGGTCCCAGTTGGATTGTGGTTCAAACCAACACAACCATAACCCAACTGTGTCCAAACCTCAAGTGGGGTATGTCAAAAGTACCATCTTGATCCATGATTTCTGCCGCGGTAGGAGGTTCATCTATCAGACACTCGTTGCCTAAGTTATATGCAAAAAGGTGAAATCGGGTCTGACGGGTTATGACCGGGGTCCGACCCAGTCCACGTGACCAACCCAGTCCGTGCGTCAGACCTGGCCTGAGGGGGAGGCCCGGCCCAAGGGGGCGGCTCGTACCACATGGGGTCTGACCCCTGGGGCGACCCGACCCATGCTGGGTCCGGCCCGCACTGGGACCAGCACAGTGGCCCGCATGGCCTGGCTGGCGGCCAGTGTGGCCTGGCTGGCCAGCAGCTAGTGGCACCATACGGTGCCCGCCCTAGCCGTGTAGTGGGGGGGGGGGGGGTCTGCGCCCCCTGTCTTCTGAATGGCACTCATGCGAGGTGCCGATTCGGTAACCTACAGGACTCAGGAGGGTCCCGCCTTGTCCGGCTTGCCCAGCGGCTAGCCGGTTTTCTCTACCGGTGGCTGGCCGAGCCGGCTACTTTTGCACCATCGTCGCAGCCAGGGGGCCGCGGCTTCTTCCTCTATGCGACATGACGACACCTCACCCCTCCAGAGGGCTGATGGGTTCCCACGTCTATCACCGCGGCTAAGTGCCGCAGCCTCTTCCTTTGCACTGTGCGACGGTGTCGCACCCTTCTGGTGACCCGGCGGCCCTCCGCCACCGATTTCCTTCACGGTTGGCCCGACCCTAGCCTCCGTGGCCAGCCAGCAACGATCTACTCCACCGGCGGTGCCATTGCGCCACCGCCCTCATCAACAAGTGATGAAAAATGAAGGGGGGGGGGTCGGGCAGAGTTCATGCGGCCTGCACCCTCTGCGTTATGATGAAAACAATTGGAAAATCACAACCCATGATTGAACAAGATATAATGGGAACAAAATTCACTCAAATCCCCTACCTCGTATCGTTGTTCGTTGACGATGTCATGGAAAGGCGAAGGTTGAATCATTGACCTCCAAAAAATGAAGAAGCCGAGGATGGCGTCATTGACATTCTTCAAGGATGGTGCTTCCTTCTTCATTTTGGTTGAAGAAGGAAAAAGGTGACCATCGTTCTTCAGTGGTCATTCCTTGTTGGAGAGTTCTTTCTTCCTTGGTGTTATTTCTCCAGGAGCTCCTCAATTCTCCCTTCCAAAAAAATAATGATGCCAACCAAATGAAATAATATATTGTTTATTATTTTAATTGTTGGCAGGAATTCACAATGTGGTGTTTAATTAAATGAGATAACTCACATAACTGATGGGGTGGAGTTGGGTCAATTAATTAGTGGGGAAGGTCAAGAGTTTTCTCCAATTTAATGGGGAGTTAAAGGGGTTAAAATCTCAGGTGGTCCCCGCCTATGTTTATCCTCCCAAGGGAGGTTATGTTCAGTTGGACCCCACCAACATAACCTCTCATGGGAGGTTAAGGTGTGGTGGCCCCCACCCCCAACCTCCACTTGGAGGTTTTAACCACCAAATAAAAATAAGGTACACACATTATTTTTATTGAATTTATTCTCTAAAACCCCAAAACTAGCATTCATTCTCGACCAACTGCCATCAAGGTGAAAGTCTTCTTAAGCGAAAACTGGCGCTGTAAGTTCAACAGTGCCCTCAGATTTCGATTCCGATCTCCGGTTAAAAAGTTATAAAATCCCGCTTGTACCTTTACTGAACGTAGCTGAACAAAACTTCAGAAATTGATTTAGGGAACACTGGGCATCGAAATCAAGCGCCATAAATTTTCTCAGACTCATTAAATTCCCATATATTTATGAAAAATAATTTCCATGGAATTTCCAAGTCTTTACATACTCCGAAACTCAGGACATTATTTCCTCGTACACTACAACTCGAACAATGGGAATACGTGGGGGTACTGAGCACGTATCTGAGCCACCTTCTCCCATGTGCTCTCCTGGAGGTTCCTGTGCTGCCAGCAAATGCGCACTAGAGGTATAAACCATCCACGAAGGACCTTCTCTTGTCAATCCTCAAAATCCACTTGAACCTTAGTGAAATTCTCCCCATCCTCGACATCCAGCTCTCCGTGGTCGATGATGTGGGTAGGGTCGTGCAAATATCTCTTCAGCTGAGATACGTGGAAGACGTCGTCCACTCGGTGCAACTAAGGTGGAAGAGCGAGGTGGTAAGCCACCTCGCCTACTCTGTTGAGGACCTGAAAAGGTCCAATAAATCTCGGAGTTAACTTGTCGACTCAGCCAAATCTCTGTAGACCTCGTCAAGGTGATACCCAAAGAAAGACGTGGTCACCATCCTCGAACTTCATAGGACTCCATCTCCTATCAGCTTACGAATTTTGTCCACTATTTGCAGTCTTCATGTTCTCCTGGATGCTCTGCACCTTCTCTGTGGTAGCTCGTACAATCTCTGGTCCCACGAGGGCTAACTCCCTTGGGTATGTCCAGTACAAGGGTAATCTGCATGGTCGCCTGTACAAGTCCTCAAAAGGTGTCATACCTATGGTGGAGTGATAGCTCTAGTTGTAGGCACACTCCACCAAAGGTAAGTGAGCCACCCTATACAACCGAAGTCGAGGACACAGGTACGCATCATTTCCTTGAGGGTCTGAATGGTCCACTAAGTCTGACCATCTGTCTTAGGATGGAAGGATGTGCTCAGGTGAAGCTACGTCTCGAAAGCCTCCTCCAACCCCTTCCGTAGCTGGGATTTAAAGCGTGTGTCACGATCAGAAATAATAGATGAAGGTACTCCATGTAGCCACACAATCTCCTACCCATAGAGGCATCACAAGATTTCCCCTGAACCCAGCTCTCTGATCGGTAGTAAGTGGTCCAACTTGGTGAGTCGTTCGAGGATCACCCAAATCGAGTCATGAACCCTAGATGTACGTGGATGACCCGTCACAAAGTCCTTGGATATCCCATCCCAATTCCACTCTGGGACCTCTAAAGGCTGAACCAAGCCAGCTCGTACCTGGTGCTCGACCTTCACTAGCTTAAAAGTGAGGCATCGAGAGACAAAATCCACTACTTCCTTCTTTATACCTGACCACCAGTGCTGTCGTCGGAGGTCTTGGTACATCTTCGCTACTCCTGGATGTAACGCAATAGGGGAAGTGTAGAACTCCATCAACACTTCCTCCTGAAGTGAAAATGGTACCAAGGTACGTCCTCTAAATAGGATTACATTCTTTCCACCTTTATAAAATCCATCAGGTGTCTGCCCTATGGATATTTGAGCACGTCGTGTCTCACAGTCAGCATTTCCATGATGTGCCTCCCTGACTCGCTGAAGAAGTGGAGGAGTGACTGTAAGAGACTGAAGGAAAGATTCTCCATCTTTATCAACAAAAGAAATCTGTAATGTAGCCAGCTACTCTATCACCTCTCCTAGCAGCTGTATACTTGATCTTCTGCTGAGTGCATCCGCAACAGCGTTCCCCTTCCTATGAGTATAGACTATATCGATGTCATAGTCCAGGAGGAACTCAAGCCATCACTGATGTCTCAGGTTCAGGTCTTTTTGAGAGAAGATATACCTGAGACTCTTGTGATCAGAGTAGATTGTGAAATTCTCTCCCATAAGATATTGCCAACACATCTTCAAGGCGAAGACCACTGCTGCTAACTCTATTTCATGGGTAGCGTAGTTCTGCTTGTGTTATCTCAACCTGAAAAGAACCATACGCTATCACAGATCGACCCTGCATCAGGACGCACCAGAGTCCAGTCTTTGATTTGTCGCAGTAGACTACGTACCCTACACCTTCCTTTGAATGCTTCAAGATGGGGGCACTAGTCAGCCTCTGCCTCAGCTCCTGAATGTTCTACTGGACTCTCTCCGAGCACACAAAGGGTTTCCCCCTACTTTTTCAAGGCTGATAGTGGTGCTATAACTCTGGAGAAGTCTGGAACAAATCATTGGTAGTATCCAGTGAAGCCCAAGAATCCTCGTACCTCTACCACACTCCTGGGTGGATCCCAAGAAAGTACTGCCTCAATCTTCACTGGATTTACTACAACTCCAGCCTCCGAGATGACATGTCCCATGAAGTGAATCTGTCCAATCTAGAACTAGATCTTCGAGAGCTTATCTTAAAGCAGTTGCTCACAGAGTGTGTCCAGTACTATGTGAAAATGGTAGGCACGCTCCTACCCAGTAGTCAAGTAGATCAGAATGTGGTGTATGAAGACCATGACAAAGAGATCAAGGAAAGGCTGGAAGATCATGTTCATCAGACTCATGAACACTGATGGAGCGTTAGTTAAACTGAAGGGCATAACCAAGAACTCATAGTGGTCATACCGACACTTGAAGGCCATCTTCTGCACATCCTCGTCTCGAACTCTAAGCTGGTGATAGCCTGATCTGAGGTCTATCTTTGAGAACCACCGTGCTCCCTTGAGATGATCAAAAAAGTGGTCAATACCCAAGAGTGGGTACTTGTTCTTCACGGTCACCTGGTTCAGGTGACGGTAGTCGACACAAATCCTCAAGCTCCCATCCTCCTTCTTGGCGAACAGAATCGGGGCTGCCCAGGGAGAAACAATGGGCCGGATGAATCCCTTCCCCTGCAAGTCTTCCAGCTGTACCTGCAGCTCACGAAGTTCAGCGGGAGACATCCGATATGCTGGAGTAGATATCAGTGTCGTCCCGGGGTACAGGTCAATGTAGAAGTCTGCCTCTCTGTGAAGAGGTAGTCCTGGGACAACATCAGGGAAAACATCCACGTACTGGTCCACCACTACAGGATAAGTCAGACTCTCCACATAAACTGCTCTGAGGGCAAGGCAAGTAAACTAGTGAGTGATCGGCTTCACCCTCCTCTGAGTAAGTCCGTATGGTGCTTTAAAGGTTCCCTTCTCACCGATGAATGTAAACCTAGTCCCATCTGTGCCGACACATCACACTTTGCACCTAATATAGTCAATCTGAGCAAGGACTGTAGATAACCGGTCTATACTGTTGGTCAGAGTGGCTACTCAAGAGAGGGGGGTGCATTGAGTACCAATTAAAAATTTATGTTTAACATATTTGAATTAAGATCCCCCAATTCATAAAACATGTTAAACTGTAGTGAATTTATAAAGATTGTAAATGTTCAATTAGTTTCTCCAAGATTGATTACTTCTCAGTTAACTTAATCTGAAGATTATGTTATCTTTTGAAACTAACTAACTTATTCCCAAAGAGTACAAACAGTTGCTAGTTCAACAATCAGAGTTACTCTAAAACATAATTATATTTAAATTACTTAGTAGCGGAATATTCAAAATAGTTTTAACAAAGGTAAAAAAGAACAACAGTTATATAACAAGAGGTTCAGTCTCAAGCAGAGTCTTAGTCCTCTCAAAAAGTTTTTATAAACTTTGATCCACACCCTAGATCGGGGAAAACAACAATAATCAGACTGTCCAGGTCCTATGACCACTACCACAATTCACAGTGGGATAAAATAAGGTGTCAACTGTCTAATGTGCAGATTTAGTATCCTCCAGTTCAGCCCAGAAGTCTGTGTGAGTCAAAATAGACAGATGCACATGCACTACTCAAAATGTTAAGTATGCGACATATAAAATAAATGAATAATGATTTTAGAATGCTCTGAGTGATTTCCGATGATATCTCCTTTTTATGTGTCTCTTAATATCTATATTTTTGTGTCTCATTCTCTTCGTACTTTTACTGCAGATAGATCTTTCTTTTTATTTCTTCAGATCTAGTAAAATGAATGATTACTTTTTGACTGGTACATGTTATGGTTTCGTGACATCCTAAAACCAACATTAATTAATAACTGGTGCATTAAATTTAGAAAATATGATCGTTGGAATTAAATAAGTGTTAATAAAAATTCAAATAGTTTTCATGACAATCAGTGAGTCATGAGATCGGTAGGTCATTTGATCAGAATCGACTTCGGTAGGTCATTTGATCAGCATCGGTGCGACTGTTATCATTGGTGCCACCATTTTCATCATTGTAGCCATTGTCATCGGTGCAACCGTTGTAATCGGTGTGACTGTTGTCATCAGTGCGACCGTTGTCATCAGTGAGACCGTTCTCCCTGGTGTGACTGTTGTCATCAGTGCGACCATTGTCATCGGTGTGACCGTTGTCATCGGTGCGACCGTTGTCATCGGTGTGGTCGTTCTCATTTATGTGGCCATTCTCATCAGTGTGACCTTTGTCAATGGTGTGACCGTTATCATCGGTGAGACCGCTGTCATCGGTGCGACTGTTGTCCTCTATGCGACTGTTGTCACTAACGATGACTCAAGAATATAACCAACGGTGATTCAGAAACATAAAATTCGCACAGAGTGTCTGTATAAACCAAAATACTTCCAGATCAACAGTAGACCATAAATAATCATAGATAATCATATGTAGAAATGATTAACCATATATAAACATATTTAGAACAGATTGAATAATTTACTAAACTAACTTATAAACAAACACAACAACGATTTTTGATTATCAAAATCACCATCTCACAGAGGGTTCAACAATCTCCCCCATTTTGATAATCACAAATCATTGTCATGAATAGATAGAGAAGATTATAAAACATTCAATAAGCCCCCCCTATGTAAAATGAATATATGACTAAAGATAAACATGTCATCAGAGTAAGACATCAGATCATAAAAAATGTTAGAGTATATCAACATAGCATTAGAGCTAAGAATAAATCAGCCCTACATGCTTTTATGGAATTAGAGCATAAAACACCCTTTATATATTTACTTTTCTAACCCTTTATGTATTTATTCTTTTCTATAATTATTCTTTTCATTATTTATTCTTTTCTCCCTCTTTGGTATTATCAAAAACATAAAAAAACAGTGAGATCAAAATGAAGAAGGGTCCAATGAAATAATATCTGAAAAAGGTACAAGAAAAAGATATAAGGACAAATACACCCTATCAAAAAATGAGAGGCACAGCTATTTCTTGGGGTGTAGAGGAGCTTTCCCTTTTGCAGATGGAGGAATAGATGGACCAGAAGGTGCTTTGGTGGAATCTTGATCTGGCCTGATGGAGAGAGGAGGTAGGATAGCTCGGGCTGGAAGTAGAGTGGGCGCTAAGGTTACTTGCTGGTGGCTAGAAGATCTTCTTGAAGATGGCTGCTGAATGACTAGCCAAATATTTGACAGAGCTTGAGAGACTGATAGCAGACCAGAAGCAACACTGGATGGACTGAGAGGCTCAGCAGTAGGGAAAAAATTGACTTTTCTTGAACATGAAGATATGGTTTGAGTATATTGATCAAATCTTGAATGACTTCACCACCATATTTCATGGCCTTCTCAAAATCGTATTTGTTTTGCATGAAAATCTATATAGTGGGAGTAAAATCCTTCAACTGTTGGACCTGATCCTTAATGGCTTGAGTGACTGGAGGGAGCCTCAAATTCTCATCCAAGGCTTTAAACTGGTGGTTCAACTCATGCTTGGTATAAATTTTAGAAAAATAGTGATCGACTTTTTCTTTGATCTCCTCCCAAGCATGAGTAGCATCAGCCGAATACAGCTTCACCATTTTGTGAATACGATCACTATTTTCTTTCATCTTTTTCAACGAGTCCAAATCCAGAATCTGTCCAAGAGCTGCAAACTCTTCTTTTATAACATCATCTAAGGAATTAATCTCATGGCCAGTGATCATGGTCACTTTGGAGGAGCTAGCTGGAGCAACAATCAGAGTTATCTCAACCTTAAATTTTCTCAAATCATATTTCTTCATGTGTTCTATCAATTTTATCAAAACATCCATCATACTAGTGATGGTTGATCAAAATTCCCCTGATAGATATAATAAGTCACTTCCCAAATCCTTGAGTGCTTGATTTAGAGTGGAAATATTCCTTCCAATCATCTCACCAGTATTGCATAGGTCTTGTTTAATAATACTTACCACTCTTTGAGTTATGGCATCCATAACAACCTCACATAGATTCATAGGAGCAGGAGCATTATATAATTCCTCTTTCATTGTCTCACTAACTGCATGGAGCAACTCATCCTTAAATCTATCAAAATCATAAAGAGAAGCTGAAGGACCAGGTCTTTCTGTTGTCACTTGCACATTCTGAGCAACTGTTCCAGCCTTAACTGGATGGATTACCCTTGCGATATTCACTCCTTATTTCTCTTCCTCTGAATAATCCAAACCTAAAACCGCAAAACCTGGGTGTTCTTCCCATGCAGCTTTACGAGAGGTATACTCAGGCTTTACAAAATCAGCTTTACTCGAATTTTCATGAGAGTCTTCCCCATCTACATCAAACACTGTTTGAACAGTCCTTTCAACCTTAAGAACAATTTGATTCTCATCTAATTGAGGTTGTGGATTAGATTGGATCAAATTGTGACCATTCACTTGTCGATAATTTGCATCATCATCATCATCACCACCATTACCATTTTCATTATTATTTACCAAAGTCTCATTGGTAATGTCTTTTTTATTGGATTCATGATGGTCAGAATTTGATACTTTAGTGTCGGCTTCATCTTCATCACCTAGAAGTGGTTCTGACTCAGGTAACTAAAAAGGTGGACTTGCTGATCCAAATTCCATTCTTTTCATAGGACTTACTGTATCAGGATCACTCCTGTCATCAAGAGGGGACTCAGGTTCGTTTTCAGTATCCACATCATCATCAACTTCAACTTCCCATGTTTCCTTCTTACGTGACTCTCCAGTTTCCTTAGGAACGTTTGTTTCTTCTTCCTCATCAGAATAGACAGATTTCTCATCAGGTTTTAAACCAGTATCTCTCATCCCATTTGGTCTCTTAGAGTGATCAGATGGATTAAAGGATTCATACAACCTATCTTCATCAGCAACCCATGTCTTCTTCCATGGATTCCAATTAATTTTCATTTTTTTAGATATCCTTGATAATACAAAAACTACTACTAGATGAGATACACTCATCTCCATCTTCAACATAACCCAATGATTTTAACATAGTAGAGACTTTCTTTGAATAGAACAAGTTTGTAGCTTTTTTGGATGGCTTTACCATCACATCAATATGAACAGTAATGTATCTACACAAGTTTATCTTCTCATAATTGAGCAATAAAAACAACAAGAAAACATCTTGATACTTCACAGAAGCAAAATCAACCTTTCTGGGACAGATTTAGTGCTGAATAAACTAAAACAAGATTATGCTTTCTCTATCCAACTTAGCAGATATTATTCTTCTGGATTCAGATTTTCCTGTCAACATATCTAGAGCATAATCATATGAAAAATATTTAGTGGTAGGAGGAATATTACCAGTGTAATCATCATATCTATCTTTATGAGGTACCCCCAAACACTCAGCCAATTTCATTGATGAAAATGTTATCTTCTTCCCTTTGACTACGGATGATAATCTTGTAGCTTCCTCTCTATCTAATAAAATACTTAAATTCAAATAATACACATGAACTTTCCTTGGGTAGTATACTCAGTTATTATTACAGAACCAGTCATTCCATCCTTGCATCTCCAGCACTTTCAAAATTGCAGACCTACTGGGTAACACCCATTCGGAACTTACATCCTTTTCTGCAGTGACCACCCGAGTCTCCAGTTTCGGGTTCAAAAACTTTTGAGTAGTGCTGCTCAATTCTCCTCGAGCATGTTTCACAGGAGAGGAACCTTTAGATTCCTTGTCTTGTTGCTTTTTCTTTTCCATTTGGTGGTTCGAGAGGATTGAGAGGTTAGAAAGCTTCAAAATGTTCAAAAGGTTTGGGATTCAGAAAATGTGGAGTTTGGTGGGAGATGGAAGGTCAACAGTTCTTAGGAAATGAAATACCCATGGGTCATTAATTTTATCATTTAGGGTTAAAATATTAAATATAATATCGATTATGTAAAACAACTTCATTTCGATAAATGCTAAAGGTTTCATACTATATAGCTCAAACGGTAGAAAAGATCGGTTTCACAGATCGGTTTTACTGATCGGTTTCACTGATCAGTTTCACAGATCGGTTTCACATATCAGTTTCAGAGATCGACTGATTGGTTTCACAGATCGGTTTCACATATCGGTTTCACAGATCAGTTTCACAGATCAGTTTCATAGATCGGTTTCACAGATCAGTTTCACAGATCGGTTTCATTGATCGGTTTCCCTGAACGGTCATACCTAACTCTTGTATTACAAAATACAACCTTTCAGAGCTTAAGGGGGTGGTGAGAATATCTACCAATTGATGTTCGGAGTCAACAAAATCTAGAGAAATATCACCCTTTTGATAATGATCTCTCGATAACTGATTTCTTACATCATTGTGCTTAGTCCTAGAGTGAGACACGAGATTCTTAGAGATGTTAATTGCAGTATTGTTGTCATAATTTGTAGACACATGTCTAAATTGATATCCATAGACCAATAAAGTGTGTTTCATCCAAAATATTTGTACACAACAACTACCAGTAGCAATGTATCATGCTTCAGTAGTAGACAATGCAATAATGTTCTGTTTCTTACTACACCAAGATACCAGGGACATTCCCAAAAGATGACATGTTTCAGATGTTCTCTTCCAATCTATCTTGCAACCTGCAAAGTCGGCATCTGAATAACTCATTATGTAAAATGATTGTCCTTTTGGATAAAACAAACATAAATTCGTAGTATGTTTAAGATATTTGAAAATCCGTTTAAAGGAGGTAAATGATATTCTTTTGGATTAGATTGAAAGATTTCACACAGGCATACACTAAACATGATATCTGGTCGACTAGAAGTAAGGTAAAGTAATCTTCGAATCAAACCGCCATAATTGGTTTGATCAATTGGTTTCCCAATTTCATCATCATCCAACCTATAGTTGGTACTCATAGGTGTATCACTTCCCTTATTACTATCGGAACCAAAATGTTTAAAAAAATCCTTTGTATATTTACTTTGATTTAAAATAATACCATCGTTCTTTTGAAATATTTTAAAGCCAAGAAAATACTTGAGTTCTCCCATTAAACTCATTTCAAATTCATTTTGCATAATCTTTGAAAAATCAGTACATAAATAATTTTTAGAAGATCAAAAGATAATATCATCAACATAGATTTGTACAATCAAAATATCGTTAGAAATTATTTTAGTAAAAAGAGTGGGATCTGCAATTCCTTTAGTAAAACCTTTATAGATAAGAATATTTTTAAGTCTATCATACCAAGCTCTTGGAGCCTGTTTTAAACCATATAAAGCTTTAGAAAGTGTAAAAACATGATTTTGAAAATGGGGTTTTTAAATCCAGGTGGTTGTTCAACAAAAACATCTTCAATTGTAAAACCATTTAGAAATGCCCTTTTGATATCCATTTGATATAACATGAAATTTATATGAGAGGCATAAGAAATTAAGATCCTAATAGATTCTAATCAAGCTACTGGTGCAAAGGTTTCTTCAATAGTCTATTCCTTCTTCCTGATTTTATCTTTGTGCAACTATTCTTGCATTGTTCCTAACTATATTTCCAGACTCATCAACTTTATTCCTAAAAACCCATTTAGTGCCTATGGTCCAAGTGGCCTTAGGTCTTTCAACTAATTCCCAGACTTTGTTTCTTTCAAATTTATTTAATTCTTCTTGCATAGCCATTACCCAAAATTCATTATTGATTGCATCATTGATATTTTTAGGCTCTAACTTTGAAAGAAAGGCTTGATGTTCAACCTGGTTTCTTAGGGAATCTCTAGTATGTGTCCCTCTATCAAGATTACCTACAACAACATCTACAGGATGATTCTTTAGAATCCTAGTCAATCTGGTAAAAGTAGGACAAGAAAATTCAGGTTCTACTCTAGGTTCATGTTCATCAGAAATAGATTCTAGAATATTTCCAGAACTAGTTGTTTTTACAACAGGTTCACTAAAATTATCACAAAGGTTCATAATAGATATATCTTCTTCAATATTTTCAATAGAATCTTTAGGTTCATGTAGATCAGTTTCATCAAATTTGATGTTAACAGATTCTTCCACACATTTGGTTCTTTTATTAGAAACTCTATAGGCTTTTCTAGATAAAGAATAACCTATAAAGATTCCTTCATCACTTTTGGATGAAAACTTATCAAGATTATCTTTAGTATTGATAATAAAGACTTGGAAACCAAAATCTCTGAAGTAACTAACTTTCGATTTTCTATTATTCCATAATTTATAAGGGATATTTATAAGAACAGGTCTAATCAAGACTCTATTTATAATATAAAAAGTTGAATTGATAGCTTCAGCCCAAAAATATACAGGTAAATCATGTTCATTTATCATAGTTATTGAAATTTCCTTAAGGGTTCTATTTCTTCTTTCTACTACACAATTATATTGAGGTGTCCTCAGGGAAGAAAAGTTGTGACTATAGCCGTTATGTGACTAGTAAGATTCAAACTCATGATTTTCAAACTCACACCCATGATCACTTCATAAGGTTTTAATCTTAAGCCCACTAAACTTTTCTACAAATGTGGAGTATTTAATAGTGTAAGAGAAAGATTCACTTTTGTGAGATAAAAAGTATACCCAAGTATATCAAGAAAAGTCGTCTATTAGAATATAAACACAGTGCTTCCCATTTAAACAAGAAACTCTAGAAGGTCTATACAATTCCATTTGAACCAACCCGAGAGGTTTAGATGTTGAAACTTCTTTCTTTCATTTAAAAGAAACATTATGTTTCTTTCCCTTTTGACAGGGATTACAAACTGTATCTGTTTTGGAATTCAAGTTTATGTAGGTCTCTAACCAAGTTCTTCCTAGTCAGTTTTTTGAGTGAATGTATATTCCAGTGTCCAAATCATTTTTTCCAAAGCAAAAATTCTTTATGAAAATCATTTAAATAATTGATGTTCTACTTAGCTAAAGAATTCAAATCTACAACATATACATTTTCATTTCATAAGGCAGAAAATGCAAAAACATTTTTAGAATTAAAAAAATTAAAAGAATAATTTTCAAATTTAACATTAAAACCATCATCACATAGCTGAGAAATACATTACAAGTTATATTTTAATCTATCTACAAATAAAACTTTGTAAATTAAAATTGAATCAGTGTTACCAATCTGGCCTAGGCCAATGATTTTCCATTTAGAGTTATCACCAAAGGTGACATATCCTCCATCAACCTTCATTATGCTTTTGAAGCATGAAAATTCTCTGGTCATGTGTGTTGACCATCCACTATCCAAATACCATGTCTTCCTACAGGAACTGTTCAAACAAGTTTCCTACAAAGCAATTTTAGATAAAAATTGATTTTGGTACCAAGATTTTCATAGGTCCTAACAGGTTAGCAAGCAAAGATTTAGGTACCCATATTTTCCTAATGGATCTCATATATTTAACAGAATCAAGATATTTTGATAGATAAACCTTGATTGATCTATAACCTTGTGAATAGATAGTTGAGGCACAAGATGTTTCAGAACAGAACCAGCAACATACTGTCCAGATTTAGGAATAAATTTAATTTTGGTAGTCTATATTTGTCTAGGTTGATAACCTAAACCATTAGTATACATAGGTGCCACTTGTTTTCCTAGAATTTGTGTAAGTATTTCCTTTCCATTTGTAAATTTTTCCAAATATTTCTTGAGTTTCTCATTATAAAATTTCAGTTCAGTATTCTCTTGGAGTAGTTGAGAATTCTTTTCCTTTTCTACTTCTACTGTAAATTTGACAGTGCTAGTTAATGGATACAGCTTCTTTAAGGATTTATACTTATCTTTCATCTCATTGCAAGTATCCTCTAGCATATTACAGTATTCAAATAAATCTTCACTAGACATGTTTTTATATTCATAATTATCCTTAGAATAATAAGAGTTTAAAGTAAGAGTATCGAATGTTACCTCAGATGTGTTCGTCATGAAACAAATATCGACCTTTTGATATTTTTCGTCCTGAGTGGAATCAGAATCACCTGAAATATATTTTTAAGCACTCTAAGTTGCTTTCATAGATTTCTTATATATTTTGTCCCTATAATCATATTTATTCTTGAACATTAACTTCAGGAAGTGATCTTTCACATGTCGCTTCCTCTTGCATTCGTAGAAGACTATGTCATCACCCTTATCAGTCTTTTTCCAATCTTTCTTACGATGACCTTTGTTGTCATACTTTCCCTTATAGTTTAATTTTCTGAAAAACATCTTCTTCTTATAAAACATCTTAAATCATCAAGCTATCTGAGCCATTTCAACAACACTATCAGATCTAATTTCATCACTACTTTAATTATCACTTGCAGCTTGAGTTTTCTCGTGGTCCATGATTTTTGAAGTAGAGGTATTGAAGGCTACTGATTTCTTTCTTAGTTCATCATATTCTTCTGTGTTTACCTTAATCCCTTCTTCATACATCATTAACTTACAAATTAGCTCTTTAACAGGCAGTGAACTTATGTCACAAGATTCTCCTATTGAGACTGATGTGCCTCTCCACCTTTCTGGTAGACATCTGAGTAACCTCATGATTTGCTCTTTTGCTGGAATAACCTTTCCCAGTGAGCTCATTGTATTAACTATCTCATTCAACCTGAGATACATGTCAGAAATAGGTTCATCTGGTTTCATTTTTAAATTATCATACATAATAGTGTATGTATTTAGTCTCATTTCCTTAACATTGGGTTTTACCTCACAAGAAATAGCCAAAGTATCCTAAATTTCATAAGTAGTTTTACAAGTAGATATTTGATTAAATTCCTCATCTCCTAAAGAACAATATAGGGAATTCATTGCTTTACAATTATTATTGTAATTAGTTTTTATAGGTTCATCCCATGTAGTTATTTCAGTTTCTGGAATATTATAATGAGTCTCTAAAGCAGTCCAAATGTCCAATCCCATGCTTTCTAAATGGCTTTTCATTTTCAGTTTCCACTGGGCATAATAAACACCATTAAAGAAGGGTGGAATGTTAGTAGCTACACCTTCTAATCTATTTTCCATAATACCTATGTTTTTGAAAGACATATAAAGATATAAATATTTAGGATTAATAGAAATTTTGAGATCATTAAGACACAACTAAAATCACAGTTGAAAAGGATTCACAATCAGAGTGTTTTGAAAAACTTTTAACTAAACAATCTTTTGATACCAAATGCTAGTTGGAGTGGTTACTCAAGAGGGGGGGTGAATTGAGTACCAATTAAAAATTTCTGTTTAAAAGATTTGAATTAAGATCCCCCAATTCATAAAACAATTTAAACTTTAGTGAATTTATAAAGATTGTAAATGTTCAATTAGTTTCTCCAAGATTGATTACTTCTCAGTTAACTTAATCTAAAGATTAAGTTAGCCTTTGAAACTAACTTACTGACTCACAATGAGTACAAACACTTTCTAGTTCAACAATCAGAGTTACTCTAAAACAGATTTATATTTAAAGTACTTAGCAGGGGAATATTAAAATTAGTTTTAACAAAGGTAAAAAGCACAGTAGTTATAAAACAAGAGGTCCAGTCTCAAGCTGAGACTTAGTCCTCTCAAACATTTTATATAAACTTTGATCCACACCTTGGATTGTGGAAAACAAAAGTACTCAAACTGTTCAGGTCTTATGACCTCTACCACAATTCACAGTGGGATACAATAAGGTGTAAATAGTTTGGTGTGAGGATTTAGTATCCTCCAGTTCAGCCCAGGAGTCCGTGTGAGTCAAAATAGACAAATTCACTTGCATTGCTCAAAATGTTAAGTATAATACACAGGAAATAAATGGATAATGAGTTTGGAATGCTCTGAGTGATTGCAGATGAGCTCTGGACTCGTTTTGATGTTACATATTCTATTCGAGTCCTTTCTACTGAGGTTGACTCAAAACAGAGTATCGCTGTTCTTCTCATCAACAGTTATTCAAACTTGTGCATAAGATGTTCAGTAAGGCACAACAACTCGACTTGAGTGTTTGTTTCAGATGAAGGATATAACGACCCATACTTTACATACATTGTTAATACTTCAAAATTGAAACACACTTATTACAACATATGACAAAACCACAAAGGACCGTATAGGTATAGTGTCTTTAGAAACTGGGATACATAAACAACTGGTTCATAAATCTTCTACAGTGTCTCCCATTTATTTCATCATATCTAGGGTCCCTTTTAGCATATTCTACTTAATATCCATCTTCCTGACACGGGGAAAAGAAAACATACAAAAAAGGGTGAGCTCAAATGCTCAGCAAGGGCAATAAAGGAAATAAAAATCATATCGTATCTTTTTGAAAATCATAACCTGCAAAAGAGATCATAATATCTTAACATGGAATAAATCATAGAAGTGAAAAGGAGATCCCCATAATCATAACATAAAACTTGAAACTTTACGGCATGCACACATAATCATGGAAAATCATTTCTTGTTAGTCATGACTCATTGCCAAAACTATCTTAGCGGACAAAGTCCATTTCTGAACTGAGTTCACTCCTCGTTTCAGTCCTGTATCACTGAACCGAAATAACCTTCCGTTCCAGCCATTTTTATCTCATGAGATATAAATCTTTACGCAATGCATTGGAGGGAGATATAGGTCCCACCCATCTTATAATGAATCCTTTCTTATGTGTGCCACATAATCATAAATCATACATCATCGCATAACACATGTAACAAAAATGGGATTCTTGAAACATCATGACATAATAAAACAAATCATATAAGGTAAATGACTTCATAAAAATAATTTCCTCAAAACATAATCAAATCAATGTAATAATAGGGATAAAAACAAAACCCTATATTATCTTAGATGGAAAATAATTTTGATAAAACATTTGAACTCCATTCTTGAGGAAAATATCCTTTCTACTTCAAAAATACTTTTCTTTTCTTAACATGTCATCCAATTATAAACTAAAAGAAGTTGATTAAAAATAAACATGAAAACTTATAAAGGAATATTTTTGGAAATAATTTTTTAAAAATCCATTCTTGTCGTATAAGTTAAAAAAACATTCTTCGTACTTTTGTCGGAAAAGTCAAAAAGTACCTCGTACGAAAAACGACAAAAGATTCCTTTCATATATTTTACTAATAACTCACCAAAGGGTAAAATTGGATATAAACTATTGTAGAAGGATGGAAATAATATTACATATTGAGGGAACATGGATGTGGACGATATAATACACCCCAGTAATTACCAAAGTAAAAACAATCTCGGATAAAAGTGAGATTGTGATATTTCCCTTACCTTAGGTCCGATTAGCTTTGTACGTGTCTGAAGCTCCTGTATAATGGTTTAAATAATGTTATTTACTTATTCCAGAATCATACATATTGATATGATGTCATATATGGTCATATTCTTAGCTTCTTATTAGTAATATTTCATTGTTACTTGTTACTCGGGTCTTTATTGCCTTTTGTTCTTATGCGTGTTTTGCAGAATAAATTCTTATTCTTCTTTTAAGGTTATAGATACCTTATATCCAGAATGGTATTATTGTAACATATATCATATTTATTCATTCAATTAATTTATATAATTACTATGTAATTATGATCATGCAGAACGAGTCGCATCACATCGTGGAGACTGTATTCCGTACGTACGCACGAGCGACGATATTGTTCCCATGATTGTGGAATTGTATTTAAGTGTATTTATACTATTTTATAATCAATATCACTTTATAATAATCATATATAGTTACTCATTACACCATTATACCCATCCTTGTAAGGTGATGTTGGAAAATAGAGTACACCACGGCGTGGAGACGGTATTCCGTACGTACGCACGCGCGGTGATTTCATTTTTACGTAGGATGGATAGAAGGTGAATTAGGGTTGTTTCATATTTATAATAACATATCAGTATGTAAGTAATACTGATGTTATTACTTTATCACGAAACAACTAAAGAAGAAGATGTTGAAGAAAGAAAGAAATTGAAAAGATCGGTAATGGATATACCTCTTCTTTGAAACGCCTCTTTGAATCCTCCACTTAGGGAACTATGATTGGTCTTTGAAAAAGACAAGGACCTCTAGGATTATTCTAGGGAAGTGGAGAAGGTATTTTGACAGGGTCTGGCCGAGCTTGAGTGCTCAAATTGGTGTGAGGAGGAGGGGGAGGAGGTGCCCTTTTATAAGGGAGGAGAGGGGCACCTTAGGAATATCTCAAAATATTATTTTATATTAAAGTTAAAATCGGTTTATAATGGTTCCAACGGGTCTTATTTCGAATGTAAAGTGGGGAGAGGTCAAAATCCTATCAACCAATAAGATTTAGACAAGTTTAGCTTATTATTCTAACCTTATCAATTAGATTTAACTCTAAGTTAAATAATTTAACTTTTACCGTGACTTTTTGTTTTCTTACACTATATGGTTAATACACTTACTATAACATACCAAACGAACCCCAAGTTGTTTATTATTAATATATATATCCGTATCTAAGTCATTTGTCCGAACCTTAGATTTTTAGGAATAAAATAACAATTAATAATATAATATTTGATTTAAAAACTATTTTGTGTCAATTTTGACACTATTTGATATATGATTTTTGTGAAAGTCATAACAGAATTATGTGTTCAAACCAAGTTGAGTACATCAACACTAATATATCATAGTAACCTATAAAATTAGTGTAATTCATAAAAAGTCTCAAATTACATTTATTTGATCATTTATAACATCAATTATGTTAACATTTCCTTAAAAGGGTAATTACTGCATCATCGTTGTGTCATAAATAAATTAATTTATTTAAAGTCTAAAAATTATAAATAAAATATCATTATGTAGGAAATATTTTTAGCTTTCTAATGAATATTTATAGTCCAATTTATCTTATGTATAACCCCATATTAAAAATGTTTTAGTTATTAAACTTTGATTTTAACTATTTTAACTATTCATTAAATAAAATAATATTAAATGTCATAATCTAATCCAAGTGGACCTAAATGGTCATATTATATTCATAAGTTTGTTTTTGGTCGAATTACACTTATCCAATAGAATTAGGACATGTGTTAGGGTAATAGTAATATCATATTTACCCTTAGTTACCCTATTTACTATTAACCGTGGTAAAAAAAGTAAAAAGTTACTATTCATCAAAAATTATTTTCATATCATTGAACCAAATTTTAGTCCTTGATATTAACCGTGTCTATCGGATTTTCGAAATTCCATTCACATAAGTGGTAAAATTATGTTTTATGCAAAAATTCAGTTTTTAACCTACCACTTAGTGGTTTCAGTATTCATCAAAAATTGAAAGTTTTCAGAAAAATAACAAAATTTCACCCTAGGCTAATTTCGGTATTCCAAATCCAAAAATGAATTCCACTTTGAAAAATAAAATTCACAAAATTTCAAAAAGTCGTTATTACTATTTATAACGGCTAGTTTTAATAATATTTTAATAGTATATTGTTGTTTAGTGAAACTCGGTATTGCGTACGACGCATGCTATCGAGGAAGGTCGTGATTGCGTGTAAAGCAAGCCAAGCAAGTGTTGTGTAGAAAAATATTCCTTTGATGATTTATATAACATAAAAGTCTCAGGTGTTACATTCTACCCCCCTTAAAAAGAATTTCGCCCTCGAAATTCGTCACTTTGTAACAAACAGATGAGGGTACTTCTCCCTCATCATATCCTCAAGCTCCCATGTAGCTTCTTCAAGTTGGTGGTTCCTCCATAAAACTTTCACCAATCGAGTGGTCTTGTTTCGTAGGACTTTTTCGCTACGATCCAGAATCTCTATCAGTTGTTCTTCATAAGAAAGATTTTGCTCCAGCGGTACAACTTCTGAGCTGAGTACATGTGAAGGATCAGGTATGTACTTTCTCAGGAGAGATACATGGAACACATCGTGAACTTGAGAGAGATTCGGTGGAAGCGCCAATCGGTAAGCTACCTTCCCAACACGATCCAGTATTTCGAAAGGACCGATATATCTAGGGCTCAACTTCCCCTTCTTTCCAAATCTCATAACCCTCTTCCAGGGAGATATTTGCAAGAACACTTTATCACCCACTTCATACTCTAGGTCTTTTCTTCGGTTGTCAGCATAACTTTTCTGTCGACTCTGAGCTGCCCTTATGTGTTGTTGAATAGATCTGACCTTTTCTGCCATTTCATCAACGAGATCAGGTCCTAATAGCTTTCTTTCCCCAACTTCATCCCAGCAAGTTGGAGTCCTGCATTTCTTTCAATAGAGAGCTTCATAAGGAGCCATCTGAATACTGGAGTGAAAGCTATTATTATAAGAAAATTCTACCAAAGGTAGGTGTTGATCCCAACCTCCTTTGAAATCCATAGAGCAAGCTCTCAACATATCTTCTAGGATTTGAATTGTTCTCTCAGACTGACCGTCTGTCTGAGGATGATAAGCAGTGCTGAAACTCAACTCTGTATCCAGAGTATGCTGAAGACTTCGCCAGAACATCGAGGTAAATCTCGGATCCCGATCAGATATAATAGAAAGTGGCACTCCATGCAATCTTACCACTTCCTTTACATATATCCTGGCAAGCTGATCTAGAGAGAAATCCTCTCTAATAGCAATGAAGTGTGCAGACTTTGTAAGACGATCAACTATGACCCAGATAGCATTATTTCCTTTGGATGTTTTAGGAAGTCCTGTGACAAAGTCCATAGTGATGTTTTCCCATTTCCATTCGGGTATGGGTAATGGTTGTAACATCCCCTTAGACTTCTGTCTCTCAGCTTTAACTTGTTGACAAACCAAGCATCGAGAGACATATTCAGCAACATCTCTTTTCATTCCATCCCACCAGAAGTACTCTTTCAGGTCCCTATTCATCTTCATGCTTCTAGGATGAATAGAGAATGAAGAACTATGAGCCTCATCCAGCAGCTCCTTCTTTAATTCGGGGATGGGAGGAACACAAACCCGATTCCTGAACTTTATTATCCCATCACAATCAAGGTTTAATTCAGGAACATTTCTCACCTTCTTTTTTAACTCAACATCTTCTTTCTGTGCCTCTTTAATCTTCACATGTATAGATGGTTGAACATTCATTTGTGAAAGATAAGATTTTTCCCCTTCCATTATAATTCCAAGATCCATCCTTTGTAAATCCATAAATATTGGGTCTTTTTTGATCCTCACCGTGGATAAACTAGCATGGTCTTGTCGACTTAATGCATCTGCCACCTTGTTTGCTTTCCGAGGGTGGTAATGGATTGTGCAGTCATAATCCTTAATCAGCTCCAACCATCTTCTTTGACGCATATTCAGCTCCTTTTGTGTGAAAATATACTTTAAACTTTTATGATCAGTAGAAATATCACACCTTTCACCATAAAGGTAATGCCTCCAAATCATTAATGCAAAGATTACCACAGCTAACTCCAAATCATGTGTTGGGTAATTTTGCTCATGGATTTTCAACTGTCGTGAGGCATAAGCTTTCACCATATCATTTTGCATAAGAACACACCCCAATCCCTTCTTGGATGCATCACTGTAGATCACAAACATTTCTCCACTACAAGGCAGTGTGATCACAGGTGCACTGGATAACCTTCTTTTCAACTCCTTGAAATTCTCTTCACATTCCTCTGTCCAAACAAACTTAACTCCTTTCCGAGTCAACTTGGTGAGTGGGTTAGATAATCGTGAAAAATCTTTTACAAAACGTCGATAATATCCAGCCAAACCAAGAAAACTTCACATCTCAGTTACTATTGTTGGTCTCGACCATCTTTTGATAACCTCTGTTTTTGCTGGATCCACAGATATCCCCTCTTTTGAGATTATGTGACCCAAAAATGCAACTTTTTGAAGCCAAAATTCACACTTGGTAAATTTGGCATAAAGCTTCTCCTTTCTCAGGGTCTTCAATATAATTCTCAAGTGATCTTCATGCTCTTCCTTGATCTTTGAATAGACAAGAATATCGTCTATAAAGACTACCACAAATTGATCAAGATAGTATCTAAAGACTCTATTCATTAGATCCATGAAGATAGCAGGGGCATTAGTAAGACCAAATGGCATCACTATAAATTCATAGTGTTCATACCTTGTACGGAAAGCCGTATTTGGTATATCCTCCCTTTTGACCCTTAATTGATGATACCCTGAACGAAGATCAATCTTGGAAAAGTATTGAGCTCCGCGTAGTTGGTCAAATAAGTCATCAATGCGTGGGAGAGGATATTTGTTCTTGATAGTGATCTTGTTAAGTTCTCGATAATCAATGCAGAGTCTCATTGATCCATCTTTATTCTTAACAAATAGAACAGTTGCTCCCCAAGGTGACGCACTAGGGCATATGAATCCCTTATCAAGATTCTCTTGGAGTTGCTTCTTCAATTCCTGTAACTCAATTGGGGCCATTCTATAAGGTGTCTTTGAAATAGGCAAAGCACCCGGTACGAGTTCTATTGAAAACTCAACTTCACGATTTGGTGGAACACCGGGTAATTCCTCTGGAAAGACATCATCAAACTCCCGTACGATGGGCATATTCTTAATCACGAGTTTCTCACCAACCATTTGAGATAAAAAACCTTCATTTAGTGGAATCAATACCCATAAAATGGAAGAAATTTTCACTGGAAGGTTATGTTCATCCTTGCATTGATAGACAATCATAGATTGATCTGGAATATGAAATGTGACTTCCCTTCTTTGGAAATTGATATGAGCTCTATATAAAGAAAGCCAATCCATGCCAAGAATCACATCGAATTCCACTAAAGGGAGGATCACAAGATTTGCAGGAAGCACTTTCCCACAAACGTCAATTGGAGAAGAATTATAAACTTTTGATGTGATTGATGTTCCATTAGGTGTTGTCACAGCTAACTCAACATCTAATTGTTGAGGTAATGCGGTGATACCCTTAGAAAATTCTTCAGAAATAAAAGAGTGGGTGGATCCAGAATCAAATAAAACATTTTCTTCTTTAGAGTGGATGGTAAGTGTACCTTTCACCACATCGTTATCGTACTCCACATCACTGATAGAAATTTCATCTGACTTTCCTTTGTCTTTAGCCTTAAGAGTTTGTTGACATCGACCATCATCATCAACCCTTGGATTTGGGCATTGATTGGTATAATGCCCCATCTCCTTGCACTTGAAACATTGAAGTGTAGTAGGTTCATTCTGTGTATCACTTCCTTTGTTTTCATCATTAGACATCTTCTTCCCATCATCGCGGCATTCAAAAGCTCGATGACCTTCCTTTCCACATTTGAAACATTTACTTGTCCCTTTAAGACAACTCCCTCCATGTTTCTTTCCACACTTTGAGCATAAGGGAAAGCTCATCTTCTTTTCAATGTGCTCTTTATATTTTCCTTTAAATTCCATTTTCCTCTTCTTATCAAACCCATATGACTGATGGGTTACTCCAATCTCCATCTCAACTTTGAGAGCACATCGAACGATTTCCTCATAGCCATTGAAGTCCCTTATGGCTAATGCCCTTCGAAGACTTGGTTTTAAACCACTAAAGAATCGATCGATCTTACTCTCAGGTTGGATAATAATACCAGAAGCGTACCTTGCAAGTCTTGTAAAATTTGCTTCATAGGTACCAACAGATTCATCATCCCTTTTCTTTAGTTCAAGAAACTCTTTCTCCATCTTTGTTCAGAGAATATGAGGGAAGTACTTATTGAAAAATAAGTTCTTGAACTCGTCCCATTCCATGGACTCAATTTCATCCCTTTGCCTCGTATTCTTAATAAGATTCCACCATTGATCAGCATCTCCTTCCAAACGATACACTGCTAGGATGACTTTATCATGTTCAAAACATTGAAGAACTGAAAATATCTATTCAGTAGTACTAGTCCATTGTTCAGAAACTAATGGATCAGTAGACCCGCTGAAATAAGGGGGACGCTGCCTCATGAAGGATTCAACAGAATGTTGCTCCTTCCTTTGCTCGTTTGGAAGTCCTGCATGATTCATAGATTGAGAAAGTTGTGTGAGCATGGCTACAAGATTTTGCATTCCAGCTCCCATATCGTTTGGTTGCTCAGGGGGACAATCATTGCATTGTCCATCGCATTCCGCATTAACACGGTTCCTTCGGGTTCCAGCCATTTACTAAAACCAAGAAGAATAGTGTGAGCAACACTAATTATAATAGGAAAACCACATAATTCAAGAATAAAATTTTCACACTTAAGGTCTTATCCTAGGTTATTCATGGCCATTTATCAAACACTAAGATTGTTTTCTATTCTTAGACTTATCTTTAAGGTTCTTACTAAGGCTTTCACATCCTAGTTTCCAAAGGTTGACTATACCTTTCCTTTGATACCAACTATAAAGACCCATACTTTACATACATTGTTAATAATTCAAAATTGAATCACACTTATTACAACATATGACAAAACCACAAAGGACCGTATAGGTATAGTGCCTTTAGAAACTGGGAAACATAAACAACTGGTTCATAAATCTTCTATAGTGTCTCCCATTTATTTCATCATATCTAGGGTCCCTTTTAGCATATTCTACTTAATATCAATCTTCCTGACCTGGGGAAAAGAAAACATACAAAAAAGGGTGAGCTCAAATGCTCAGTAAGGGCAATAAAGGAAATAAAAATCATATCGTATCTTTTTGAAAATCATAACCTGCAAAAGAGATCATAATATCTTAACATGGAATAAATCATAGAAGTGAAAATGAGATCCCCATAATCATAACATAAAACTTGAAACTTTGTGGCATGCACACATAATCATGGAAAATCATTTCTTGTTAGTCAAGACTCATTGCCAAAACTATCTTAGCGGACAAAGTCCATTTCTGAACCGAGTTCACCTCTCGTTTCAGTCCTGTATCACTGAACCGAAATAACCTTCCATTCCAGCCATGTCTATCTCATGAGATATAAATCTTTACCCAATGCATTGGAGGGAGATATAGGTCCCACCCATCTTATAATGAATCCTTTCTTATGTGTGCCACATAATCATAAATCATACATCATCGCATAACACATGTAACAAAAATGGGATTCTTGAAACATCATGACATCATAAAACAAATCATATAAGGTAAATGACTTCATAAAAATAATTTCCTCAAAACATAATCAAATCAATTTAATAATAGGGATAAAAACAGAACCCTATATTATCTTAGATGGAAAATAATTTTGATAAAACATTTGAACTCCATTCTTGAGGAAAATATCCTTTCTACTTCATAAACACTTTTCTTTTCTTAACATGTCATACAATTATAAACTAAAAGAAGTTGATTAAAAATAAACTTGAAAACTTATAATGGATGATTTTTGGAAATAATGTTTTAAAAATCCATTCTTGCCGTATAAGTTAAAAAAACATTCTTCGTACTTTTGTCGGAAAAGTCAAAAAGTACCTCGTACGAAAAACGACAAAAGATTCATTTCATATCTTTTACTAAAAACTCACCGAAAGGTAAAATTGGATATAAACTATTGTATAAGGATGGAAATAATATTACATATTAAGGGAACATGGATGTGGATGATAAAATACACCCTAGTAATTACCAAAGTAAAAACAATCTCGGATAAAAGTGAGATTGTGATATTTCCCTTACCTTAGGTCCGATTTGCTTTGTACATGTCCGAAGCTCCTGTATAATGGTTTAAATAATGTTATTGACTTATTCCAGAATCATAAATATTGATATTATGTCATATATGGTCATATTCTTAGCTTCTTATTAGTAATATTTCATTGTTACTTGTTACTCGGGTCTTTATTGCCTTTTGTTCTTATGCGAGTTTTGCCGAATAAATTCTTATTCTTCTTTTAAGGTTATAGATACCTTATATCCAGAATGGTATAAGTGTAACATATATCATATTTATTCATTCAATTCATTTATATAATTACTATGTAATGATGATCATGTAGAACGAGTCGCATCACATCGTGGAGACGGTATTCCGTATGTACGCACGAGCGACGATATTGTTCCCATGATTGTGGAATTGTATTTAAGTGTATTTATACTATTTTAGTATCAATATAACTTTATAATAATCATATATATTTACTCATTACACCATTATACCCATCCTTGTAAGGTGATGGTGGAAAATAGAGTACACCACGGCGTGGAGACGGTATTCTGTACGTACGCACGCGCGATGATTTCATTTTTCTGTAGGATGGATAGAAGGTGAATTAGGGTTGTTTCATATTTATAATAACATATCAGTATGTTAGTAATACTAATGTTATTACTTTATCATGAAACATCTAAAGAAGAAGAAGTTGAAGAAGAACGAAATTGAAAAGATCGGTAATGGATATTACCTCTTCTTTGAAACGCCTCTTTGAATCCTCCACTTAGGGAACTAAGATTGGTCTTTGAAGAAGACCAGGACCTCTAGGATTATTCTAGGGAAGTGGAGAAGGGATTTTGGCAGGGGCTGGCCGAGCTTGAGTGCTCAAAGTGGTGTGAGGAGGAGGGGGAGGAGGTGCCCTTTTATAAGGGAGGAGAGGGGCACCTTAGGAATATCTCAAAATATTATTTTATATTAAAGTCAAAATCGGTTTTTAATGGTTCCAAAGGGTCTTATTTTGAAGTTAAAGTGGGGATGGGTCGAAATCCTATCAACCAATAAGGTTTAGACAAGTTTAGGTTATTATTTTAACCTTATCAATTAGATTTAACTGTAAGTTAAATAATTTAACTTTTACCGTGGATTTTTGTTTTCTTACACTATATGGTTAATACACTTACTATAACATGCCAAACGAACCCCAAGTTATTTATTATTAATATATATATCCTTATCTAAGTCATTTGGCCGAACCTTAGATTTTTAGGAATAAAATATCAATTAATAATATAATATTTGATTTAAAAACTATTTTGTGTCAATTTTGACACTATTTGATATATGATTTTTGTGAAAGTCATAACAGAATTATATGTTCGAACCAAGTTGATTAAATAAACACTAATATATCATAGTAACCTATAAATTTAGTGGAATTCATAAAAAGTCTCAAATTACATTTATTTGAGCATTTATAACATCAATTATGTTAACATTTCCTTAAAAGGGTAATTACTGAATCATCGTTGTGTCATAAATAAATTAATTTATTTAAAGTCTAAAAATTATAAATAAAATATAATTATGTAGTAAATCTTATTATATTTCTAATGTATATTTATAGTCGAATTTATCTCATGCATAACCCCATATTAAAAATGATTTAGTTATTAAATTTTGATTTTAACTATTTTAACTATTCATTAAATAAAATAATATTAAATGTCATAATCTAATCCAAGTGGACCTAAATGGTCATATTATATTCATAAGGTTGTTTTTGGTCGAATTACACTTATCCAATAGAATTAGGACATGTGTTAGGGTAATAGTAATATCATATTTACACTTAGTTACCCTATTTACTATTAACCGTGGTAAAAAAAGTAAAAAGTTACTATTCACCAAAAATTATTTTAATCTCATTGAACCACATTTTAGTCCTTGATATTAACCGTGTCTGTTGGATTTTCGAAATTCCATTCACAGAAGCGGTAAAATTAAGTTTTATGCAAAAATTCAGTTTTTAACCTACCACTTAGTGATTTCACTATTCATCAAAAATTGAAAGTTTTCAGAAAAATACCAAAATTTCACCCTAGGCTAATTTTGGTATTCCGAATCCAAAAATGAATTCCATTTTGAAAAATAAAATTCACAAAATTTCAAAAAGTGGTTATTACTATTCATAACGGCTAGTTTTAATAATATTTTAATAGCATATCGTTGTTTAGTGAAACTCGGTATTGCGTACGACGCAAGCTATCGAGGAAGGTCGCGATTGCGTGTAAAGAAATCCAAGCAAGTGTTGTGTATAAAAAGATTCCTTTGATGATTTATATAACATAAAAGTCTCGGGTGTTACAAAGGATCTTCTTGAAGCTCTCTTGTTTTCACATGTGTTCTTCAAGTTATTCTTTTTTGTTTCGTAGGTATTTTTCACCCACACACCCTCTCTCATTTTTATGTGTACTTGTCTTTCTATCTTTTTATGTCTCATCTTAGTCGTACTATTACTGCAGATAGATTTTTTTTTTATTCCTTGAGTTCTGGTAAAAGGAATTATTACTTTTTAACAAGTACAAGGTACAGTTCCCTGACATACAACAATAAACATTAATTAATAGTTGGTGCATTAAATTTAGAAAATATGACTGTAGGAATTAAATAAAAGTTAATAAAAATTCAAAAATCTGTCATGACTATCGGTGAGTCAGGAGATCAGTAGGTCATTGGAACATCATCTTCTTCGGTTGGTCATTTGATCAGCATCATATTCAGTAGGACATTTGATCGGCATCAGTGTGAATGTTATCATCAGTTCTATTTTTGTCATCAGTGCGATCGTTGTCATCAGTGTGACCGTTATCATCGGTGTGACCATTCTCCCCAGTGCAACTGTTGTCATCAGTGCGACCATTGTCATTTGTGGGACCGTTATCATCGATGCGACCGTTGTCATCGGTGTGACCTTTGTCATTGGTGGGAACTTTATCAACAAGTACAACTGTTGTCATCGGTGCGACCGTTATCATCGGTTCAATCGTTGCCATTAGCGCGTCTGTTGTCATCGGTGTGATCGTTGTCACTAACGGTGACTCAATAATATAACTAACGGTGAGTCAGAAAAAAAAAAATTCGCACAGATTGTATGTATAAACCAGAATACTTCCAGGTCAACAGTAGGCTATAAATAATCATAGATAATCATATGAAGACCTGATTAACCATATATACACATATTTAGAACATATTGAATAATTAACTAAATTTACTTTTAAACAAACACAACAATAATTTGTGATTATTAAAATAACCATCTCACAGAGGGTTCAATACGTACCCAAGATGAAGTTGTAAGGCCTCGACGTCACTACTAAGAGATCCCAGCCGAAGCTCTCGCATCCTATAGTAAGCTCGCACTGCTGACACTGGTCCGTAATCATCGAACTAGCTCCCGTAAGAGTCTCTAGCTGTATGGACTGAGCCAATGGCTCCGTTGAAATCTCCGAGCTCCGAACGAGGGAAGTGGTAATGAAAGAGTGACTGGAACCCGTGTCTATAAGAACTGTAGCTAAGGTAGAGTAGACACAGATCGTAACTCGAATCATCTCTAGAGCACCATGGCCGTATACCTCAGCTTCCTGAAGTTGAGCTCTCCCCTTTCCACCTACTCCCTGCGGTCGGGGTGGACCTCCTAGTGGTGGTGGTGGTAACACCTCGAAATGCCACCCATCGCCAACTCCATGACCAGCTCATCTGCCACGTCCGCCTGCTCCCTGCATACTACCTTGAACGAACCTCTGCCTCTGTCTGGGAGGTCCCTCATATGCCTGCTGATCATCCGAACGTCGGGTCAGATAGTAACGAGCCATGTGACAATACCCACCACATGAGTAACACTACATGCTCTTGGAAAGTATGTCACTGCCCCAGGTGCCCTGCACATCTGATCCTGAGTCATGGGGTCATCCACCCGTGGGTCTGGTCCTCTTGGACCTCTGCGCCCTCTGCCTACTGCCAGCTGCAAAAGACTCTGCTTCATGTCGACTAGTGGTGGGTCTCGCTGCCGGAGACTACTCATCAAGGAAACTCTCCACTAGTAGGGCTCTCTCTAACACCCCCTCCTATGTCGGGATACAAAGTGAGATCCTTGAAGCCCTGATCTCCCGCCCGATCCCCTGCTCGAAGGTCGGGGCCTAAAGAATGGGTCTCATACTATATATATTGAGTAGCATGAGAGGTCGGTGAACCTCACTGAATACTATGCTATAGTCATTCCACCCTGTTGTAAATGTAGTAGCTCCTATATCCGCAATGCACAAAGGGTGGATGTGCAAACTCTGCCCGGAACAGGATCTCGAAGTCTGTCCAGAGTAGTGTCACCTCATCATGCACCTAGAGCATTAGGCTCCACCTTCTACCTACTTCTGCCTAAAGGAGACTCACGGTAAGGATCACCATGAGGTCTACTGGTGTCCCTACTAGCCTGAATACTCCCAACACAGCCTCCATCCAATACTTATATTCCTACTGGTCCATCTCTCACCTGAACTTGGGAGGCCTCGGGTGATGGAACTCATGCAACGCGCTCAGGAGGAATGCATCATCTGCTGCTGGGGCTAGTGGCATCAGTGGCCCAACGGGAAGTAGTACCGCTGGTGCCTCCGCTAGTAAAGGGACCTCCACCGAGGCCTCATCGCTCGGTGGGCTATCAGTACGTATGACTCTCGGGGATCTAAATGGTCATCCACAAGGAGGCATCCTGAAAGAAACCCATGCAACACAGTCAAAAGATTATACCTGGTGAGCTGACCTGGTTGAGCTGAATTAAAACAACTTTTGGAAACACACACGCAATAAGTGTTATTGTGCACTGATTTGGAAATTAGAAGTCAGGGTCCGGGTGTATGGATACGTCATCCGCCCACACCATTATAGAATCCCTAAACTGAAAACTACACATAGTACCCTTAACACTATTTCTTTAAAGAAAATAAAGATCATAGTTCTATGTTCTGCGATTGAACCGACTCTTCTGATACCAATTTGTCCTGACTAATCCCTCGTGGCCTGTATCGTGACTGCCCCAAACCCGCCTTCCATAGGACAGGGGATGGCGACTAGCACCAAAGGCGTAAATCTCTAAACTAAGAAGGAATTTCCTTTATAACTGTAAAAAAACACATCAGAGTACACAACTGGAAGAAAATCAGTAAGTAAAACTGTATACAAAAGAAGTGCTGGAATGTAAAAAGGGGTTGGAAAGAAAATACCAACAGGAATGTATAAGTAAAACTGAAAATAAAGTACAACTGAAGTAAAGTAAAGAAGATACCTGGTCATCCTCCAGGGTTACTACTTGAAGGGTAGGTACATATAGCCTCCTTAGCACTCCATGTCCGTCCGTCTCCTCCGTGTACCATCACACCGAGTGGTCCACCTCCGGGTACTATCTGGTCCTGCTACTCTCTGCCTTAGTCATCACTGTCTGTCATCTACAACTAACACAACGAGGTGCGGGCATAGCCCGTGCAGGGGTGAGTATAACGATACTCAGTAGGGACCCCGAGACCCTCAAGGTTTCCAAAAATCCAACAAGGATAAATGAAAAAGTATGAAATCAATGGATAACCATTACTTAGTTATAAGCCCGTACATATACCTAAGTTATCTAGTAACCCATCTCATTCATTAGGAAAACACGAATGTCATTGACTCAGCTCAAACAATGATTTTATTCTAGGGGTGGTAACATGTAGCACTCCCAGTCAAACTATCGAAAACTCAGCTGCTGGTGTACTCATCCTCTATAGAGTTCCGTGGGCCTGCCCCATCACACAGAGGCACATACCACTATCCTGGACTGCTGTGGTACTCCTCTTATCGAGTACCATTGGTTTGCTGCGTCACACATAGGCGCTCCCCACTGTGGGTCTGCCACGTTACATAGAGGCACTCGCTCTCTTAGCCTGCTAAGGTAATCCTCCTGTTGATTACCTTGGGTCTGCCGTGTCATACAGAAGCGCTCCACACTATGGATCTACTGCGTATCACAAAGGCGCTCCCCACCGGGCTAGTCGAATCACTCTGAGTCGAAATGTCCGCTGTCGTCAAGTCTCATCCAGCTACTAGGTCATCGTACTCTGCTCGTTCGTCACTAGGAGGATCCATTGAACGAGCTACAGGTCAATTCTCCAAATTTCATGAAGTCTCATGTAGAAGTATCTCAATGTTCCACCTCGTCACAAGGGTCTCAACGCAACAGACGGCATGTCAATCGGACGCCCGGTCTATGAGTTATTGTAATTTCTATCCCAGGGTCCCGGTTGGATTTAAGTTCAAACCAACCCGACCATACCACAACGGTGTCCAAACCTCAAGTGGGATAGGCCAAAAGTACCTTCTCGCTCCAAGATTTTCGTTGTCGTTGGTGGTTCGTCTATCGGACCCTCGTAGCCCAAGTTATAGGGAAAAGGTGAAATCAGGACTGATGGTTCCGGGTCCGCCCGGCTCAGTCGGACCGACCCGAAATGACCCGGGTCCGGACAGGTCCACGGGGCCGACCTAGTCCACAGTTCCGACTCGGCTCGAGGGTAAATCCCAACCCGCGTAGGGTCCGGCCTGCGGGGGTGACCCGGCCCACGCTGGGTCCGGCCCGGCAGCCTGTGTGGCCTGGCTGGCTAGCAGTGCCCTGCGGGGCTCGCCCGAGCCGGGTAAGGGGGGGGGGGGGCTGCCCCTGTCTCCCTAACAGAAACAACACTAGGCATCAGTTTTGTAACCCGTGGGACCTGGGAGGGTCTCGCCTTGTCTGGCTGGCCTAGTGGCCAGCCGGTTTGATCCGCTGGCATCCGACCTAGCTGACCGCTTTGGCTCCACCACCGTGGATTCTTCCTATGCGCGGTGTGACGACGCCATACCCCTCCGGTGGCCTGGCGGTCGCCCGTGTGTACCGCTGTGGCCATGGGCCATGGCCTCTTCCATTTCGCGGTGTGACGATACCACACCATTCCGACGACCCAGCGGCCCTGCGGCACTGGTTTCCTTTGGGGCTGGCCCGATGCCAGCGGTCGTTGCTCTGACATAGCTCGCCAGCCGCGGTCCGCTCCTCCGGCGGTGCCATTACGCCGCTGCCCTCATCAAAAAGCGAAGAAAAACGAATGGGGGGGGGGGGGGGGGGGCGATTTCCTGCGGCCCACACTCGCCACATTAAGATGATAACAATTGGAAAATCACAACCCATGATTGAATAAGATAGAATGGGGACAAAATTAATTCAAATCCCCTACCTCGTATAGCTGTTCATTGATGATGTCGCGGAAAGGTGGGTGTCGATTTGTTGATGTAGAAAAAATGAAGAATCCGAGGATGGAGGCATAGGAGTTCTTCAAGGACAGAGCTCCCTTCATTGTTCTAGTTGAATAAGGAAGAAGGTGTACGTCATTGTTCAGTGGTCGTTCCTCATTGGAGAGTTCTTTCTTCCTTGGTGTTCTATCTCCAAGAGCTCCTCAATTATCCCTTCCAACAAAAGAATGATTCCAACCAAATGAAATAATAGATTGTATATTATTTTAATTGTTGGCATGAATTCAAAATGTGGTGTTTAAGTAAATGAGATAACTCACTTAATTAATGGGGTGGAGTTGGCTCAATTATTTAGTGGGGAAGGTCAATAGTTTTCTCTACTTTAATGGGGAGTTGAAGGGGTTAAAATCTTTCTTGGTCCCCACCAAAATTTATCCTCCTAAGGGAGGTTATGTTTGGGTGGGTCCCACCACCCTAACCTCTCATGGGAGGTTAAGGTGTGGTGGCCCCCACCCCGAACCACCACTTGGAGGTTTTAACCACCAAATAAAAATAATCTACACCCATTATTTTTATTTAATTTATTCATTAAAACCCCAAAACTAACATTCATTCTCAACCAACTGCCTTCGAGGTGAAAGTATTTTTAAGAGAAAACTGGCACTACAAGTTCAACAGTGCACTCTGATTTCATTTTTGAGCTCCAGATAAAAAGTTATAAAATCTCTCCCGTACGTTTACTTAAGGTACCTGAACAAAACTTCAGAATTTGATTCTGGGCACACCGGGCCTCAGAATCAAGCGCCGTAAATTTTCTTGGACTCGTAAAATTCTGATTTATTTAAGAAAAAAATTGTCCACAGAATTTCTGGGTCATTACAATAATAATATTTTCATAAATCATAATTTGTTTCAATTTTTTATAGGTAAGATAGTTTTGCAATGATTTAGATTCAAAACAATAGTTTGTGGAAAATGTTTTTGATATAACTTTATATATAATGTAATACTTGATGATATTTTCTATCCAATATATTATTAAATTTAATGGTGAAAACATGAAGAATATTGGGAAATGAGGAGTTGAATTCACCTTTATTAGTAATCCTCCAAATGTAAAAACATGAAATTACATAAACAAAGATTCAGGTAATATTTTGTATAATTCTTACATGAATGTGTTGGAAGACATTAATAATTATTTTAAACATCCAGATATAAGTTCCATAATTGAATATGATGGAGAAATGTTTTTGAAAAATACAATGATATCTCTGAATGTAATGTGAATTCATACTAAGTACATGTTGAATATATTTATTTATCCTTTAGCAGTACTAAATAAAAAATAATTCCAACACATCCATGGTTGATAAGGTTGGTTAAGGTCTATAATATTAATAGATATCAAGAGAAATATGTTTGAAATTATTATATCTTTAAAGAAAACAATGCATCGCTTATTTTTTCTTAAGTTATGAAAATAATATTGGTGATGTGTTAATGTCGAATAGAGGAATAAATATGATATGTTTTACTTACAAAGAAGTAAATATTATCCATTATTTATATAATAAAATAAATATTCAAACAACACATCTATTGGTTCTCATTGATTAGTATGTTTGTGGTCATACGTGTATGATAATAGAGATATGTTTATCATTTATTTTATTGATGCCTTCACTCATGTTACATGAATTATGTTCCTGAAACATAATTATGATGACATGATTTTTATAAAAGTTTTAAATAAACTATAGAAATGGATCATGGCTTCTCCTAGATTAATAATTTAATGGAAATAATGTTGAATATAACATTTTTTAATTTCAATCATATCATGAAAATTGTGTATTATTTTTGAAATTAGTACAACCTATACCCCACAAAAAAAATTTGTTGATTAACTGAAATAAAAAATGTTCTTGGAAATGGATTATAAAATGTTGAGAATGCATAATACTTCTAAATTTTCCTTGTGGATATATATTAGTTCAAAGTTATAGATTTAGAAAAAAAATTTACTAACCCTTTTTATATATGACAACTTAAATATTAAATAAATTAATATCCCAATGATGAAATTATAAGACCTCAATATTTTAGAATAATTTTTCTCCTAATTCAAAATATATTAGATAACTTTCACCCCATTGAACAGTAACGTTAAATGAACCCTAACTTATTAGATGAATATTTTTAAGAAAATTATAACAATAAAAAGACATATGAGAAATGAAAATATATTATTCAACTAAGATTAATGTCATTTAGAGTATTGATATTTATTATTATTTAATATTAAAAAGAATTTTTCTTTCTCAAATAATTGTTCTTAAAAGTGTTATATATTTTATACTAACAAACTTAAATTGAACATTTTATACTATTGTTGTTAATAAACTAATATATTATCAATAATTAAATTATAAATTGAAATTAATGAATATTAAGAACACTTGTTTATTAAAATCACCATTTTGAAGAAAAATATTTTTTCTTATATATGTTTTATTTTCATTTAAAATATCAATTTATAAATTTATAAATTTAATTTTTTTAAAAATAAATTAATATTTTAATGAAACATTTTAATATTAGATGAGGTTAAATTTCATATATTTTTAGGAAATTAATGACATCTAGGAGAATAGTTAAAAATACTGTTTTTACTAAAACGAAAACATTTATAAATATATAATGAATGATGTACAAAATAAAAATATTTAAAACATTTTTAATGACAAAAAAATTAAAATTTTAAATTAAATTGTGATTTAAAAAATAAAATGTTAAATTTAGAAAACCCATGTTTAGAATTTTGAAAACAAATAAATATTTTTCTAATAAAAAACAATATGTTGTGTTTCTCTAGTAAGTAAGTTTTCTGAAGGAATAATATTGTTTCAGATTTTTTTAAAAGTTAAGTAACACTTTTTTTAATAATAATCCAATTAATTTTATTAAATTAAACAACATTTATATTTTTTCCCTAAACATAACATTTATTCTTAAAATACACTATTTCTAAAAAAAAATTCTTATTTTTTACATGTGTTAAAATTATATTTTTATAAAAATATATATTTTATCTTTATAAAATGGATTTCATATTTGGATTCACTAGTTATATGTTATGTAATATATCCCATCTTAATTTTATTAATTAAAAGTAACTTACCAATGTAAAAATTAATTACTATGGTTCAAACAGAAAAAGGTAAAAGTGAAAAAACAAGGGGTAAAAGATCTAAAAATTGTAAAAAACATATTTATCATTTTTATAGTTGATGATTTATCATCCTTAAATATTAATTAAATATATTATTATCCATAATTAGATTCATCTTACCTTTTTATAGAAACTTTAATATAGTTTATTTTTACCAAAATGTCTCTACCTCTACATTTAAATGGAGCCATTACCACCTCGTACCTCTTTATAACCAAAACCAATTAGTTTAAAAAAAACACTAAAAAATATCACCCAAAAATTCATAGAGACATCTTAGGGGGTTTTTCATCTCAAAATAACTCCCTTTAAAGGATTAATCCTTTTATGAAAAAGCGTTTTCCCTGGAAAAAGATAAATATTTTAATTACTTCTTTTACAATTAAATTCTTTTTCTTTCTGATTACACATCCATAAGATGTATTTTAAAACTTCTATTAAAATAAAATAAATACAATTAATATATTTAAATTTTATGATGATGAATTTATAATCATAAACTAATTTTCTCCCATAACATTTGAAAACAAAGTTTGCATCATGCATACATAAAGACTACCGTCTACATGAATGACCAAATTTATATTTCATAGAAAGCTTGTATAAATGGGAAAAGTGTTATTTAATAGATTAATTTTATATTTATAATCTTTTTAATATTTTTAAATTATAATCCATTACCTACCTTAATAATATTCTTTGTAAAATTAAAACCTATTTTGTTGATACATGCATATTACAACCTATATGAACATGATTTATTTTATTCTAGTCTTTTATTATTTATTTAACTCTTTTCAATTCTGTTTCACCACTTTAATAACTTATATATAACAATAATATTCTTCTATGACAACCATATTATGAAAATATAGTAACTTTGCCTACCATAATCACCCATATATTATAGGTTCTTCTTATTTGGGTCAATTTAACAACCTACTTAAACAATGATATAAATTTTTATCATTGATGACTATAAAAACATACCAAATTGTGTTCTTAAGAATTAGTAGGAAACATTTGTTCATTTTATTTTTTATAATGGTTATATTGAGGTGCCGCAAACCCAAAATCCCATATTCAATGATAAATATATTATACATTACATAGTGTATTTGAAAAACATCCTTAATTACATGATCATTCTTACATAATGTAATGTTTAAAATTTTGGGACATTTTTTGGTTTATAATTTAATTGAAATATTAAAAAAATTTATTATTGAATCACTAGTTCTTTATTTAAATTATATTTTACCATTATACGTGAAACAACATAATATATAATGTGTATTAAAAATTTCAAAAAAATTCTAAACACAGAATAATGTTCTAGATAAATCGTAAATAATACTCCCTTTTATAATCTTGGGAAATGGAAACATAATATAGGGTGAGTTCAAATTATCAATAAGGTTCAACATAAGTGATAATAATTTAATATCGTAAATGAACATCTTATGGTCATATTAGTATAATCAATAAGTATAAGAAAATTTATACACAACCAAGGGCATATCATCGATTAGGGAATACAACTTGGAATAAATGAAGATGTGGATCGAAAGAGTGAGTTAATAAACATTCCCCATGAGGGCATAACATTGTTTTCAGAATGGGTATAAAACTATGACATTTTTAAACAATGGAACAAACATTAGTATAGAGAAATATTACTTCTATGAGCCACACTATCAGTTCTGATGCCTCTAAATAACTAAAATGTACTAAATAAAATTTCTCTTATGAGATATAAATCATTGACCAATATAATAGACGGTGATATAGGGTCCCAACCATCATAAACCATACATATGATTTCCACCTGAAAAAAATCATTAACGTCTCACATCAAAAATAACCCATGGAAAATGTGGGTTTCATAAAATGTGAAAAGTAAAATCTTGTAATATTTATAGCACAATGATCCCATAGAATGAAAATGGGTTTCATTCAATAAAACATAAAGAATCCATATAATGAAACTGAGTTTCATATCCTTTTAAATAGAGTAAAGTATGCAAATAATTCATATTTCCATATATAATAATAACATGATAACTCAAAGGAAAACAAATAATTTTCCAATGGAATCAAGTATCTTTCAAGGTAAATACCATTTAACTAAGAAGGTAAATAATATTATATTTACATTGTACGGATAATGAGTATAATATTGAGAAAATAATTTTTCTATTCAATTGATGCATATATATTTATGTGAACACCCTACAAGAAAATTATTAAAAACAAGTGAATTCATAAAATAATGACATTGGATGATTAATTATTGTTCTATACAGAAGATGGATAGAAAATCCAAAGGCAGTGATTGGTCATTCCTATAAATGAGATGAGAATTAGATAATAAAGTAAGAGAATTAATTTTTAATTTTATGTTTGGGAAATATATTCAATAAATCATAGGATACGTAGAATGATATGCCTTTATTTGAAAAAAATTTAAGTAATTTTGGAAAATTATAATTATAAATACAAAATATCCTGGATTTTTTTAAATAAATTTAAGGTTATATTTTATAAATCTAGGAGAGAAAAAATTTATTTCATAAAAACTGAAAATGAATAGATAAAAATTCATATAAAATAAAAATGCTTATGGAATGATGCCTTTATACATAAAAATTAAAAAGAAAATTATTTTTTCATTTTAGTAAAAATAGACCTATATGATAAACATTTAAAATTTCATTATATTTTTAATAAAGGTAATGCATTAGAAAATGAATTTGATAAATTTTTTATTCATTGATAACGAAAATTTAAAAGCCACCCAATGACTAAAAGTATGGAAATAGAGAGGTTCTAGACTCATAATAAGAGACTGTTCTAGTTTTATATACAAAAAACACTCCAGTTGAAAAATGAGTCACAAGAAATTGAAATATTGAGGAACTATGTAAATAACCATTAATAACCCAAAAAATTATGTTATGTTTTATAAATAATATAAATTTTCCAGATATATTATCTTTCAAAAAAATATTGACTCAAAAATAAGACTGGAAAAAATTACCCTGACGGTCTGAGTGTTATTTTAAAAAAAACTTTATTTTGAACTTTGGCATATTTTGAACTAAAAACCATTTAAAATTTCAAATATTATGCCTTTTAAAAAATTCATTAATATGTCTCAAGGGTTAATATTTAAGACAAGAAACACTTACCTTGATTCCGCACTTAGTTTAATGAACTCTAAGATCACATATAACCAACATAGATATAATAATAAACTGTTTAAAAAGTTTTTTAATATTAATAAACATTTTATAAAAATAATTTGTAATTATTCTCTAAACTTATATTAGTTAATTATTATCTATTTCAGATATCAGGTGTGAGTAATATTGATCCTTTTGATCTAGTTTCATGATTACATTCTTGTCATTCATTGTTCCCCCAAAGTTCATAATTACTATATAAAAAAGCTTAAATAATTTAACTATATTTAATTATTTAAAATTTTATAATTTAATTTCATATGTATAGTTATTATTCATCATGATGATGTTATTAATGAGCTTGTTTAATAAATTTATAATGAAGGGATAGTGTTGGGATAATAAATAAGATAAATAATTATATTTATATTATATTATTAAAAACTATAATTTACATATTAATATTCAATATAATTTTTAGAATCTATCCCTGATAGAAATTTATGACATTTTTCATGTTGGTGGTTAAACAGACCCAATAAGGATGTGCTATAATATATTTGTGAGTATCGGTATCGAAGAGATTATTTTTTCATAAACTCATTATAAATAAAATTTATAATGAATTTTTTACAAGATATTAAGGATATTAATAATAATTGGGAAGTGTTAAAAGAATAAGTTAAATGAAAAATATATTGTTACTTATAAATAAATTTATTTTCCTCTGGTATTGTTGGATTTTCATAGTTAGTTTCAAAATGATTTCTTATTGAAAATATTACTTATAGAATTATAAATCGTTATATATAGGAAAATAATTCATGATATAAATAATATATCTATTCAATTAATCCATTTCTTGAACTATCATTTAATTTTTCTAAGGAAAAGGGAATGGTTTAATTCATGGAGGTGGTAATCTGTATACACACATGAGAAACATTTTCATTTTTTTGATTTAATGGACGGGGAATAGATAATGGTTATACAATAAATATAATTACATTAAATTATATAATTTATGTTGATTTAATTATATAAATAAGGATATAATGTTTTTCCAGTGGTTGGATGAGAAGAATAAATAACATAAGGAAAAGGAAAAATAATACTAATGTTGAGAATTCCGATCACCTATTGAAGTATATATTAGAAATTATGGACTAGAGTCACTTAATTGAAGATAAATGATACCAAAAGTGAATATAGGATCAATAAGAAATTAATTTTGATAATTTTCAATGGAATTTAGTACTTGAGGAGTGATATGAAGCTAGTGGATGTGACCTCCATTTATTATAGAAAAAGTGGGACAAAACATTGGAAAATGATGTTATGAAATGGAAAATAATGGAATTGCATGGGATTTTTGTGAGTTAATTTTATCCTAAAAATATAATTTACCCCAATACCTGATTTTAAAATTATTTTTAGACATAGTAAAATATTTTTAAACTCTTCAATTTCTAGAAGAGATAAAAACCAATTTTGATATAACCATATATTACCCGTAGAAAATAATTTTAAGGAACATGTACCTTATAAGAAAATTAAAAAAATATTATTATCTACTTTTAAATATAATATGTATATTAAGTAATTTTATTCCATATATTATAAATACATTTAAACTAAATAATTTTTACCTATAATATAATAAACATCATAGCACTTGATAATGGAATTTTTATGAAAGTATATATTTATGCATAAAATGATTTTATTTGTTATTTATCTATACTAATTGTAATTAAATTATTATTTGAACATATATTAATTTTTTTTATAAATATATTTCATAGTTTAGTGACCTCTATATTTACTAGTTAAATCAACAATTACTTTTCAATGATTATGTACTATTCAAAGGTTTGTTTTGATTTGGTGTGGTGTGTGAAGAAAGCTATTTAAATAAATATTCAATCAAGAAAATAAATAGTGAGATATTAGGTCGTTAAATATAGTATTATTTAACTTATTATTATAGTGTCAACCTTTTTGTTAAAAATTACTTAAATAATCTTTCCATCATCTTGATCATCCGAAATAATACCTAAAAAACCTCTAAAATAAAATTATAACATTATAAATCATTATAGTATATTTAATGAATTAAAATTGATGAAATTTGAATCTATAAAAATGGTTGTACACTACAATTATGGAACATAAACTTAATAAAGAATTGATGAAAATAATATATCATAATGCCAATAAAATAAAACTAACTAATGTATCTATCATAAATGATTATATAGGATGTTTATAAAATGATATATGTTTCAATAAGCTTCAGAAATATGTGATTAAAATAGGTAATTTTTTTATAATTGAGGATAAATTGATGTCATGGGATTTGGCAATTAATGTAAGGGTTTTTGTATCTCAATTTGTTATCATTGAGGTATGAGGCATATTCTCTAATAGTTTCCTTTAATTTCTATGTATTATAAAGGATTTATTTTACCATATTTTCTTATGAAACATTTTGAATATACAAATTCATATTGTGTTCTAATTTCTGTGGTTTATTAATTCAAAAGATAATGACGATGTAAGGGGTTTTCATCTTAATTTACCTTTATTAAGGAATTCCATATATTATCCATATAATTTCATTTAAATTATAATTGTACTACCTATTAGATATATGATATTACAAATTATATTTTATTCATACTATTTTATTTTTAATTTCATGATTTCTCTTTCAATGAGTTTTTATTAAAAACCATTCTTAATCTATAAGAGGTATTTCCTTACTCCACTTCTTTTCTAATGTCAAAATGCTTGCTCTTTTATTATCTCTTTAGAAGATTGTTTTATTACATTACATGATAATATTAGAATTAGTTTTCTCATTCTTTAATAGGTAATTATATTAATGATTTTTTCTCCATGAATGTTAATGATGTTAAGATTAATTCGTATACCCTCTAAATAATATCTTTCTTACCATATGAAAGTTAACTATTCCAGCCATTATTGTCCATTCTTCTTTTTAATAAAAATATATTTTATTTTACATGATCATCAAATTTAACATTTCATTTTGTTAATATTGTATTTTTCAGTATCATTATAATTTATATTCCATTAAATTTATTTTTAAGATGTTGAAAGGGTTTTTCCTTTCCTAAATATTCATTTTATCTACCACTCCACATTTCCATTAAAAAGTCATTATTTCCTTTTAAAGGATTAATTATTGAATATTTTCTAAAGGTATCATATTTAAACAATTTCACTCAACTTTATAAAAGTTAAATTTTGATGTGACATGTAGATTCTTCCTTTATAACTATGGTAATTTGTTTTCAAAAAACACTTTTCTTGTTCATTTAACCAGTTTTTTAATTATTGTTTAAAAATAATAACTTCCATATTTTAAAAATATTTTCCAAATTATCTTAATTCATATTGTTTTGAAAATAAATAGAAATATTTCTATATTTTTTGTAATTTATAATTTCATTTTTAAAATGAACACTTGATTTTAAAAATTTATTTTAAAATATTTCATTATTAAGAAATAGATCTTTAGTGTTTTTATGTTTACTAGAAATGATTTTGAAGGCATTTTTATTTTATAATTGTTTTCAAGAAAGCCATTATTGGGGTCAAGGATACTTTTAAATGTTTGATGAATCTCAAATTATTTCATTTTAAAGAAAGAAATTTTATGGAGTTTTCAAGAATATCAAAAAGGGATATTTCTTTTTTTCAATAGTGATTTATCAAATAATTGAAAATGGTGTATTTTTAAGGTCACATACATTTTATGATATTTATGTTATAATTATGAAATATTATAATGATATTATCCAACTTTATTATCAAGGTGGATTATGATTATGATATTTTAATGTTATTCCCATAAAACCCATTTCTTTCCAACAGGTTAATTAAGATATGATGAAATGAAGAATATTTTATGATCTTATGTCACATTCATATATCGTTCTCATTATGAGACAATTTTGTTTTGATAAAACCATAATATGGTTTTGATATAATAATTCCATGAAAAGGTTCTTGTTTGATTAATCATTATGATAGTTTGGGACTAATAAGGCCCCGATATAGTTTGTGTCTGAAAAATCCCAAAGATGGTTTGGGTTTGATATGTACCTATGTTGGTTTAGGTATATCAAATACCACTAATTAATTGCCTATTATTTTATATCACATGTGATAATAATGTTGAGGGTGGAAATTTTTTTAAAAACATGATGAATAAACACTTTTTTCATAACATAATGTGTGAGAATTATTGAATTCCCCCCTAATGTTATTGTTTCCTTATGTTTATGTCCATTCCATTATCCTTTTCATGGTATGTTTAAAAGTAATGTTAGATTTATTTTATTTATTACTATTATTATTCCCCTTTTCTCATGTTTATTATCTCACACACTTTTTTCCATGGTATAGGTTAGTTCAATTTAGATGACATGTATTTCTATAATAATTCATATTCAAATATTGGTGTTCCATTATATTTTTAGTAAGATATATCATCCCTATTCAAGATTTCTTGTATTATTATGATATAATCCGTGATTAAAAATTGATGATTTTCCCATTTCTGATCATTTGATCTCACCTATTTATTTTATTCCATTCCCCATTATATGAGTAAGAGAGTATATTATGAGAAGTATAGAAGGAAGCCTAGTATGGAATGATTATAGATAAATGACCATAAGTATTGTAAAATATGATTCTTATTTAGTTATTCATCAAATACACTAGGCCTTTATTTTATGGGATTATGTGATTGTTTTTGAGATATAGTGTTTTTTTTTGTGAAAATTATTTAAAATAATGGTTGGTTATCTTTTCTTTTTTATCAAACATAGAATTAAAAAATGCCTTTAGAGATAGATCCTTGTGTGTGGGTTTTCAACACCGCAACTTGAATTAGAAAAAGGTTTAGTTATATTTTAGGATTAGTTTTGTTTATATCAGATTATGATTATAGAATGTTGTCTAAAATCCCAGGATAATTTAGAGGGATAAGTTTTGTTGTTAGATAACATTCTGAATTTTTTTTAAAGTTTTCATTATCTAGTTTTGATATAAATTTCCACCATGTTTGGATACAAGAAATTGGATGTGAGTGTGGAATAATAGCACATTGGGGGTAATCACCCTTGAAAGGGATGGATGAGTATGAATTTTAACTTCCTCGGTGCACTATGAGTGGTACTAAAGCTGTATACCTCACCATACACTCCCGAGGGATATTTTTGGTCAATTACATTATCTTTATTAATCATTTTGAATGGTTTAATGGGGATTTAAGAATATACCATAAAACCGGTTACATTATAAAAACTAATAGGATGATGACCATTGACATCCAAGGTTTAATTAAAGTATTTATAGGTTGATACAATTATTTTATAATTGAAATGAAGGTATCATAGTAGGAAATAAATTTTCTATTAGAGAAGACATCCTATGACTGATTATTGATATTCATATAATAATTTAACATGATTTTATTGGATATTATCATAACTATTTTGGTTTTCGTATTTGTTTGGACATAGGATAAACATTCTGATTCTAGGAAAGGTATGTCATAAGAAACTAAAATAATTAAAACAACGAAGCATATTTGAAATAAAAAATGAATATATAATGGAAAATTGCAACACATGCCTATAATATGGGAAATGATAAGACTTGTAGTATCTAATGTTGTGAGGGTGATATATAAATAGAAAATATATCTTGATATTCTTATATATTAAATATAATTTTTAATAGTATGAGGTAATTAAAATTGTGAGGTTGCAATTTTTTTTGGGGGGGGGGGCGGAGAATGTGACACCCAAATACTTTTTAATATATTTTTCTCTAAATTAATAATATGTTTAATTTATTTATTCACATGGAGTAGAAAACTAAATCACATTGTCACATTTAAGGAGAATATTATTAAAAAAGTAATAATAATAAAAAATCCTCCAGTAAATAAAAATATATTACTCAAATAGAATTTCTAGAATTTAGGATTTAATATTTAAAAGTATTTTTCTTTTTCAAATAAATATATCTTATGTGTCATATATTTTATCCCAATAAATTAAATTCTATTATTCAAAATATTGTTTTATGTGAAATAATATTTAAACATTCATTATATAATAAATTTATATGAATTAATATTTATAACATATGTAGTTTAAAAGACAAATTTTCAATAAAATTTTATTTATTTATATGTTATATTTTCAATTAATAGATAAATATAAAATAATATAATTAGTTTTTGAATAACTTTAGTTCATTTTTGAATTCATAATTTCAAAATTAGTTTAGGAGGATTTTATGATTTTTTTGAAATAGTTTATTTATAGGTGAATAGTGAAACATGTAGTTTTTACAAAAACCGATGCGTTTCACACTGTATAAAGAGGTAAATAAAATATAAAAACATGAAAAAATGTTCATGATAATTTTATAGGAAGTGATATTAGTATTTTAAATATACTATATTGAATTTAGAAAAAGCGTGTTTAAGATTTTGAAAAGTAAGATATATTTTTCTAATAAAAACTATATTTATTCCATCTCATTAAATTGTTTTTTCACTAGAAGATATTAAATTATGTTATTTTTTAAGGTCAAATAACTAGAATTTTTTTATAATAAACTAATTAAATTCATTAAAATCATATACTTTGAAAATTTTATCATAAACATAAAACATATTTTTACAACTATGCCTTTTCTAAAAATATGTTTTTACATATTACATGCGCTAATGTTAAAATAAAATTTTATTCCCAAGATAGTTTTTATTTTATAAACTAAATTCAATATTTTGAATAAAATTTCACAAATTATGAATAAGGCCCATTTCATTTTAATTCATTAAATGTGAATTACCAAGGTAAAAATTAATTACAATGGTAAGAATGAAAACTGGAAAATATTAAAATAATTAATGGAAAAGATAAAAAAACTTGTTAAATACATGTGTTAAAATGTATGTTTGAGTATTTATTAAACTTAAATATTAGTCCACTCTATTATGGTCCGTTATTAGATCCATTTTCCCCTTTAAACAGTATCTTTACCATTTATAATATTATAAAAATTCCACTCCCTCCACTTATAAAAGGATCCTTCACAACCCCACTAATTGTAACAAAAAAAGACACTAATATTGAAAACAACACTACCCAAATCCATCTAAAACATTATTAACCACATCCTAATGGATCTAAAATTTTAAAAATACAATTTTTCAATGGATTAATCATTTTTTCTATAGAGTTTTCCAAGGATTATCGAAAAATTATTTATTAATACATTTCCATTTCAATTTCTTATTTTTTTCCTCCACATACATAAGGTATATTATTTATATTATAATATAATTAAATTATTATAATTAATATGCTTAAATTTTTTTAGGATAATAGAATAATTATTTACTACTCTTTCCCTTATACTTAGAGAAACAAAAATGTCATCATGTGGATTTGTTGACTTCCTCCTCTACAATCGAAGTGTTTGATTTTATATAAATGGAATGAATGGATGATTTAAAAGGTTTATATAATTTATTAATATTATTTTTTGGACCATATATTTTTAAATTTTAATCATTCACTAAATTACCCTATTTTGTGAAAAATAAATACTTCGCCCTTAATTACGTGTGGACTATCAAATCAAAAAATGATTTGTATTTAATTTTAGGCGTTTATTATCTATCCAAATATATTTTAATATTTATAAACACATTAATAAAAAATAAATAGTATCATTTTTTGGAGAATGAAATTATTCCAAAATAATAAATTTTTTACTAGACTCACCCATAAACTAAGTCGTGTTATTATTACGGTCTATTTAACAACATGCTTAAACAATGATATAAATTTGTATCATTGATGAATATAAGAATTTAATTACTATTTTTAAATAATTAATGATAAAGTAATTTTGGAATTATGTTTCTAGAAATTTTATTTTAGTATTTAACTTATTATTATTATAATACCCTTTTGTCTCCTAAAAATTGCAAAAAAAATATTTTATGAAATTCGCCATAATTAATCATAATGAAAATAAATAGGAAATGTAATTAGAATATTATAAGTCATTATTAAAAATATATTATAATAAATATGGTGATTTATGACTTGTTAAATTTGAATCTATATATAAGAATCAACAATTCCATTGTGAAACTAGTTCTGAACAACAATCAATGCTAATAACATCCAATGACAAAAATAGAGTATAAAAACTAATTTATTTGTAATAAATGAACAAGAATGATTATAAAAGGTTATAATTATGAATAATTTTAATAAATAGGTGATTAAGATAGTAATTCTTGGTCATAGTTATTGTTAAATGGATTTCATGGAATTTACAAATTAAGGTAACAATATTTTCCTCTCATTTTTGTTTCATCGAGTTATGATGTGTATTCACTGCTTATTTACATTTCATGGTTAATATATAGTCTTTGTATTTATTTTCCTATAATATTCATAATATATATGGAATTTACTAATCCGTACCTTGTTCTACCTTCCATGGGTTATCAATTCTTATGATAATGATGATATAATGGTGTTTTGTCTCATTTTCCTTTCATTAATACATGTGTTGGTTAATACAAATAATATCATTTAAATTTAATGAATAATTACCTTTTGGGTATATAATATCATGAAATATTTGGTATTCTTGGTATTTTATGTTCAGTTTCCTTCTATCTTTTAAGGGATTTTTGTCAATACATTTCTAAAGTTGTTAGGGGTTTTTCTTAACTTAAATTATTTTGGTCAAATATATTTTTAAATTTTCTGAAATATTATTTATAATTTATCGGTAAATGTATACATTAGAATAAAATACCACAAGATTACAAAATTCGATGTTTTAGATTAAAAATTTAGAACAAGACCACACAATATCCACATATTAAAAAATATTGTTATCCATAATTCTTAGCAAATCAGTCGTTGATCATACACACCATCGTCGCCACCATAATCACATACACATCTTTGCCACAATAATCACATCATCATAGAAATTTTACCTTCACCTATATCCTCCTTTTGGATCGTCATCATTATCAACATTGCTGGTCTTTGGTTGGAGGGACCACTAGCCTGAATCGGTACCATGAGAACCAAAACAATAGAAAATAAAATGAGAAATCATCAAAGGGTATCCCACATACCAAAATAAACCTATCACAACACCATCATCAACAAAAAAATGAACAAAGCCACAATTTCACTAAAATAAAGAACCCTGATCACCACCATAAAACACCCTCAACAACTCTAATTCAATACCATCATCGGTACCATAAAAATACCATGTTATAAGGACCTCCCAAATACCAATGTCCACTTGAATAAAAAAATCCCCGAACCTCCATGAAGACAACCACACCAGACTAAAATGGAATGGAACATTGGACTAGGATGTCATAGAAAAGATTGAGCAGAAAAAGAGCTAGCTGAAAGATGACGCTAGAGACCACAACATCGACATTGAGTAAGGGAAGTAGAAAGAAACCATATTATAACCACTCTAACATCAAACCATTAACAGATAAACAGATGATCAAAACCAAAAAACTAGGACGATTTGAAATCAAAAAACATAGGATGAAATTGAAATGAAAATAACTAAAACCCCAAAAGAGGAAGCAAAATACAAGGATGAAAAAATGGGACAGTAGAAAAATTCAGGGGGTGCCCTTTTATCCCTACCACCATCGACATCCCAATATTCCATAAACCACCATTATTCTTGACCAGAAATGGGGTTTTGCATGGTTGGTAAGGAAAAGGGGAAGAGGAGGATCACTGATGAGTGGGATCCTAAAAGGAGCCTCACTGGATTCCATCACCAACATCCCAAATTTTTGGAGATTCATCGAGTAAAACCAAGTAGGATATCCTCACGAAGTTTCCACCAACACGAGAGAAGCTGCCATAGATGAGGCCAAGAGGAAATCAAAGGGATGAGAAGGATATAAATGGAGAACACTTAATAATGGAATCTCAATAGAAGGAGGTGATTATTGGAAGGAAGCTACATAGCTATAGAGGAACCCTAGCATGTGCTCAAGGAGATGACAGGAGACCCAGAGAGTGGGGAGCCATCTTCATCCACTCAACTTTTTCTTGAGTCATAATATTTATTCTTTTACTATGGTTTTTCAAAAAGATTTAATTATTTTCTGTGAAGATATTATAATGAATTTGATACTTATTTTATATGGATTTACATTTATGTATTTCATTATTCATGAATTTTTATGATGTTAAGTATAATTATAAACCTCACTAATTGAGAAATTTCTCCCCCATGTCTATGTTCGCTCATACATCCAATGTTCTCCTTTATTATTTTGTAATTCAAATATTTTTTGTGTGGTTATATTTAAATTTCACATTATGTTTTTCAAATGAATCATGTACAACTATCTTTATGATGTGGGATTCAATTAAGGTATTTTCAAAACAATGAAAATATTTTTTACATTCCCGACTATAAAATTTATCTTCCACTACATATTTTGTTAGAAAAAAATGTCCATTCCAAGTATCCATTAATATTTTTTTTCTTTAAAAGTAAAGTGTTTCAAAAGATTTCCCTTCAAATTTTTTATTTTTTATTTTAGATGTCACTAAAATCATCATCTTTTTTGAATATTGTAAATATATATTCCAAAAAATAATTTATATCTTCATTCTCTATTATGATAATTATTATTCATCAAGATTTTGTACCATTTTTTAAAATGGTTTTCCAAATTATTGTAATTATTAATGATTTTGAAAATAAAATAAAATATTATTATATTTTTCAAAGGTAAAATTTGAATTTAAAAAAGAGATCTATATTTTTAAAGTGGTTATAAAGGATTGTATTTCTATGAATGAACTCCTTTATGTTTTATGTGTAATTAGATTTTTTCAAAATTATAATTCAATTATAATTTTTTTCTATGATCCCTTACTAGTATAACATGATAATTTTTTAAATTTTTATTAATCAGAAAAAAAATATTATATATAATGTAGATTTAGTCAGTTTTCAAGACTTTGAAAAATGAATATATTTTTTCTTTTCAATTGATTTATCTAATAATGTAAAAAGGTGGTTTTATATTACGAAATCACCCTTCGATGTTATTTTTGTTACAGTTGGGATATTTTCCTATAATAATTGACACATTATTTCCATAGAATAATTATGATGATAAATTTTTGATCAATTTTCCATAAAACTCATTTCATTCACATGGATTAGAAAGGATACGAGGAAATGATGAATGTTCAATTTTCTTATGGAATAATTTTGTATGATTTTAATTATAACACTATTTGAGTGTGAAGAATCCCTATTAAGTTTTGGGTATTAAAAGTCCCTATGATGATTTGGGTATGAGAAATCCATGAGATGGTTTTGGTCTGATAAAACTCAAAGATGATATGGGTCCTATAAAGTCATATAGTAGTTTTGGTCGATTAATTCATTATAATTTTTTTTGTTAAACATAAAAATTACATGAGATGATGATGTTGAGTGTGGTAATTTAGTTTTTTCATATCACGATGAATGAATATTGTGTTTTTACACAAATTAATGTTTGGGAATTTTTAAATTTCTTATGATTTAATAATTACCTTCTGATTATGTTGATCTATGTTATTTTTCATGTCATGTTTCAAAAAAATACAACATTTGCATGTTATTGGCATACAATTATATTCCAATGATCATGTTTATTATCTTAATATCTTATTTCCCATGATATCTATTTAATAATTTGAGATTACATGTCCTTCGATCATGACTTATAGAAAAATCATATATAACAACAATATTCTTATTAATATATTCATCATCTACACATGTTTTCTCACATTCTTATGATATAACCCTAGATTAAATCTTAGGATTTTTCCCTTACTTAGTGCTTGAGTTTTCCCCTTTCGTATTTTTTCATTACCTGGGTTATGATATTGTTTTTAACTTATAGTAAGTCTATAAGTGGGTATAGTGTGGTATAATTATAGATACCTAATAACATTTTTTATAATTTTTCTTTCTTATAGGGCTAGTCCTTGAAGGAACCAAACATTCCCTTCTTGTATTTTCTTGATTATTTGTGGGATATATTGTTTAGAATAATTTAATAATGTAAAATAACGTTATGTTCATCTAACTTTATATCAAATAAAATGTTTAATGAATGTTTTTTATTATGAGATATGGGATTTCGGATTTATGGATTCTTCTAAATGAAAGAGAGTATTTCATATCACCACGAGATTTTAAAATAACACAATGTTTGATGGTGTATCGAAGAGATAAAACTGAGCTTTAACAAAAAACAAAATATTTTTTTTATAACTATTATAACATAGCCTTTTTATTGGAGGGTATCACTATAAGTTACAATAATATGAAATATTTTCATAAAGTTCATAATAAATAAACACTTATTTTTAAATTCTTAGGAAATAAGATATCAATTTTTTGTAAAAGTAATTTTAATATTCATAATACATTTCCTACATAAATGGTTCTTATTTAGTTTTGTGAGTGAATATTAAAATTAATTTCTATGAAAATTATAAATTTTATTTCATAAAAATGATAACATTTTATAAATAATAATATCAAAAATATCTTATGGTGAAATTTTATGATTTTTTTGAAAATATTAATTTTCAATGAATACTCTAAAATAATGATTTTTGTAAAATTGTCATTTATTTTAATTAAAAAATATCAATGTACATTGAATCAGATATACAATTAATATAATCCCTATTTAGTTAGGAATAATCTAAGTTATTATATAGGAATTACCACATGAGGCCCAGCCCAGTTGGTGATGTATCCATAAGTGTATCTACGAGACCCAGGTTCAAAACCAGGTAAAGGAATATTTTCCGAGTACTGTAGAAGATACTGTAGCAGGCACTGTAGCAGTACTGTACACCGTACGGGTACTTTAGCAGACTGTACAATGTGACAGCACTGTAGCAGGTAACTGTAGCAGTTACTGTAGTAGGTATTGTTCGGTATTATAGCAACTGGAACTATTCACCATGGGCCACCGGTTTGGGCTGGAGGTCCTTAAGGCTTTTGGGCCACCCAGGCCTTCAGGTCAGTAGGGAGTTCAGAACACCATTAAGGCCATTGGGCAACCTCAAGGCCTTCGGGCCACATTAAATTTTCATAGACAGACTCTACAAAAAAGGAGCAGCCCTAGAAGAGGATTCAGAGCAGGTACACTCACCAGAGTAGAGTCAAATGGATTGTCAGAATGATAGGGTATTACTATGCTATCAAGACCAGCCTATGCTTGCATGGTAAGCCTATCCGGACAACAATGCGAAGGTAGAGAGGTACTATAATGATGCAGATGCTGGGGATGGGCAGTTCCTTGTAGATAGTCTAGTTGAATTCTATAAGACCTTTGTGTCATGTAATCTCCTAAGCCTACGGGCCATGTAATATCTGATCCTACAAGCCTTTTAAGGGTTCCCCCTCATCCCTTTAAATGGGGGTTATCATAAAATCAATAAAAATTACGGACTTTGGGCCATTCATGTATATAATAATTAACTTCATACTTTATTTTTTGTATAACTACATTTTTGGGATTTAAAGCAGAATTATTTTGTAAACCATTTTCATTGTGTTTTACACATTTATATAAAAAATAATTTATATAAATTATAATAATTTTTTTTATGAAATTGAATTAATTTTTTATACATCTTGTAAAATTTTACACATTATTAATTCTTGATATTTTTATATAGAAGTTAACATTTTGGTTAATTGTAAAAAAATATAATTTTTATATAGTACGGTATATTTTATGATATTTAACTGAAATAGATATGATATAAAAATTTATTAAACTTATTGAATGAATATAATATTATAATATAACATAAATATCTTAAAAAAATAATTCATAACATATAAATTAGAATTTATTTCATGATAAATATGAAAATAATTTGCAATGTTGAGGAATTTTTGGTGTAGTAGAAGAAAAAAAAGTGGTACCCTAATGATAATAATATAAATGGAACATTATTTTAATAACATTATATATACATATTATTTTTTAATTATGATTTTTTTCAGACATTGGAGTTATGTAACATGAATATTATCCAAATTATTTTTCAATGCTTTCCTAAGGCTGTGAAAGTCAAAATGATATACTAAATAACATTCAATCGTTTATATGCGAGAAAATATATATAATTAAAAAAATAAAAATTTATTTTGACTTAATTAATTTATATTTATTTTTAAAATTTAATTTTATTCTTTAGTGATGATATAATAAACATAAATTCATATGTAACATCGACACATTGCTTTCGAAAGAACTAGAAAAAACAAGTAAATGATTTTCCATACTCAAAAAGTAATTTGGATTGTGAGAGTCATAATGTGTGAATGCTCTATATAGAAATTTCATTTCTATCATGTTGTTTTCAAATTATTATTAAATTAATAGTTCTAAAAATTAAATTAATATTTTTTTTATTAAATAATTTAAAATTCCAAATAACCAAATATTTATCCAAATGAATGGTATATGGTTTGAAATATGATCAATGATCCATTTATGGGTCACATGTCCTTTCATCATAATATTCTTGCCCCGTAAAGTGTAATAAGTCATTGTTATCACAGTAAATATCTAAAGGGTTAACTGGGGGTTAAAAAAATGGATACGGGTGAAATCAAAATTTAAATTTGTTAAAATATTATTAGATGATATTATTTAGATGAATAATTATCTGTTTTCTAAAAATTAAATAATTTTGGAATCATTTTCTAAAAAAAATTATTTCTAATAGTTTAATATTTTATGTATGTCTAAATATGCCCCTCCACTTACTTATAAGTGGGGACCTCTTCTCCTTTATTATTCACAATATATATAACTTATATCAAATACAATACCTTCCATAATACCATCTTTTATTCCTAAAATAAATCCGGTTGATTATGTTCTTTCCAAAATAAAAATCATTCAAGGCTTAACATGTAAGCCAAAAGTGGTTTCCCAATAAAGAGATATAACTCTTAACTAAGCATTTTCAATTTCTTGTCTTCTTCTACCACCACAAAATTCTTCTAATCTATTTTGAAACTATTAATTCAGTATCTTAAATTAAATTAATTATTATTATTAAGATGTCACAACCATTATCTACCTTCTTTCAATCATATAAAATGCGGATACATCACTCATGGGTACCTATGGCTTACCGCCTCAAGATATCATTATAATTCGTTTTTCAAAACCACTTTATATGGATAGTTATTATGGATTTTTAATGTTTATAAATGATATTTATTATAAAATTATTAATATTCAATTATCAAGTCATATCTAAAATTTTACCTCCCATCTATTGGAAAACGATAATGTTGCTCGTGTGTACTTGTGGAATACAACCTCTACACAGTTGTGTTTTTTGTTTTAAATTTATATTTTACAAGGATGCTAATAAGGTTATTTTTAATGATTATATATTATATATAACATTAAATAATGATTATGTAAAGGATAATTTTTTTTTGTTTCGTCCATTTAAAAGGGAAAAAACATTCATGTGTACGTATGACTTACTGTCTCCATGATTGTATATTTGTTTCTGTCTCAAGATTTTTTGGATAAATAAAATATATATATAATTAATGTATATTTTATTTTTTTCCATTATAAAAATTATTGATATTATAGACCCATGATAAAATTATATGGCCGGGGACTGACGAACTGAAACATAAATGAGAAAAAAGTAAGTTGTCAAATGGAATAATGATTTTCATAATACTTTATTAAAAAATGGGTGATAAGATGTTATAAGTAAATCATATATGGTATAATAAATATATGAGTATGTTTTTATAATATATTTATAATAAATTTATATTTATTATAAAGGAAGTTTGAATGAATATGAAGAAAGGAAAGACTTTAGATAAGGTATTTATGTCTCAATCCCATTTTAATCATGGATTTCTATGATTAGATTTTCCATTAAGAAATTTCATGATACATAAGTTCATGTTCATAAGTTCATGTGAGGACTTTATTTCAGATCCCTAACATTATGAGTTAAATTATTTCTATTTATACTTGTTCAAAATTTTATATTGTTATGTTTTGGTATATATTCCTATGTCTATGTTATAAACCAATAGATCATGAATGATTATTGATGATTCACACTATTGTGAATATTGTTTTTTATTTTGACTAAAAATTATTCCACAAATCATTTTAATGATATATGATATATTAGGTATGAAAAAAAATTAATGGTCATGATATTATACTGTTATTATAAACTTATGCTCATGTATAATCATTGATTGATAACACCCTTGTTTACCCTTACTATTTTTTTGAGCTCAAACTTTCTTATTTTTTTCCTTCACTTGGTTAAGAAGAATGGTATAAAGTTGGGTTTTCCTAGGATGCATTCTATGAGAGAAATGTTGATGAAATTTAATGAAATAAGGGGATTATGTATCAAGACTTTAAAGACAAAAAACAATATAGTTATGGTATGAACCATAAATTTTTTTGTTGAGTATTCATCCTAAAATATGTACTATTTTTTTAATGCTTGGATCACATAATTAGGTATTAGATAAGGTATAATTTTAATAATGGGAGATTAGGGATATAAAAATTTAATGAAGACACAAAGTGATGAGACTAAAAATAGTATAACATAATAAAGTTTTTGGTATTATCAATATTACATGGTTTTAATATAAATAAATCCCGATATAAGTACTATAAGTTGATGTTGTTCTATAATAGAATCATCTAATGGTATTAACATTGAAAATATTTGTTTGGGTATACCTGATCATTATTCTGGCACATGGTGAGTATTCCCTTACTATGCACCAATTTTTACAATATCAAGGGATATGATTGATTTAATTCATATTTGATTTATGAAAAAATATAGTATTTTAATCGATGATAATTATGTATGGAAAAGAATAACTATAAGGTTTTATAGATTTAAAAGAATGTTTCATGATTTAGACATCCTATAAATGATTTTTAAGATTATATGATTTCCCACTATAAGTATTGTTTCTCACGTAATACTTTATTATGTTATTCAATGGATGTAACCTGAAGAAATGATTTGGAAAATTAATGTTAAAGAAATAAATCAACAATTATCTGGAGAAATAAAATGAATAAGTAGATGGGATGCAATATTTTGTGACTAATCTCAGTGATCTCTATCAAGATATGAGCAGTAATAGGGATAAAATTTACTTTAAAATACACTAATGTGGTAGAATGATTCTATTAAATATTTAATGAGAAAATTTAATCCTTCCATCAATGGGTATTTTGTTCCACTAGTTTTTGAGCAGTGGGTCAATTAGGTAGAAAATTTATATTATATATTTAATTTTTAGGGCCATAAGAATATTATGTGAGATTTTTATTTCATAGAAGTTGAAGTTCATCAATGGTGAAATATTAACAAGAATATGAGGTAAGGAAAAGGAAAAAATTCATTTAATAGAATGTGTTTAAGATGGTATTCATCAATAAGTAATTTTATTGAACCTTTTGAAATACAATTTAGAGGGAATTTATATATTTTAAATAGAAGGACGATAAATCCATCAGCACATATGATGCATATTTTACAAGAAATCTATGGTGTTCTTCGCATTTTATCAAAAACACACAAATCAATATTGATCGATTCTTTAGTGGGTTTAAAGCATGTTTTTTAAAGGTAATAACAATAATGGAGTTTAGAAGCTACAAATATATCATTATATATTTACTCAAATATGAAATAGAAGATGGAAACTATTAGGGTTCTTATTGTAAGAAAGGGGAGATAGAATTTTGTGGAAGATCTATTTGTATGACAAATGGAGTGAAGAAAATATTTAAACCCCCTACTTTCCAAAAATATGGGAATGGGAACTCAGATGAATTCTTGAAAGGAACATGAATATGATTAAAGTGTTAGAATCCTAGATATCATGAAAAATAATGTCTAAGTTATTTCATGATGATAGTCAATAAAATTAATGTAGAGTGTGATCAACAGCATAATATATATATATATATATAATCTATATATTCCAAGAGTTTTTCAATTCTTTGAATCAATACACTAATATAAGGGTTAATAAAGATAATAAGCCACAACAACCTATGAGGTCATGGGATAAAAGTAAATACTATGAAATCACAAAATCTGAAGTGATTCATGATAATTAGAACACACTTATCTTACACTTTATAGTTTGGGTTTACATGTTCGTGTCTATATGAATGATCCCTAGGGATATATTATTGTTTATCCTTTAGTGAAATTTTATGTTACTATAAACATTTATTACCTATCTCTATATATATTCAATATAAATTTATAAAATAATGAAGTCAAATTTTATAGTTAGAGTCAACAAATGGTCATCTATCGGTGAATGCCTGAACCCAAAATTCAAATTGATTTTTTAGCTATGATAATATATTATTTACCGAATGATGGGTGAATTATATTTTTTTAAATATCTATGATTATATTGTGACTTTGTGTTGTGAAATTATTAGTATATCTTTTTTGAATATATGATCAAGGTATATACATTTTGGGATGAGACTTTTTTCATGATTCAAAATATTTCAAGATAATTATTAAGTAGATCATAGAAGGATATGAGATCAAATAAATTCAATCATTGATTTTCTATCTTGGTCTGACATATTTTTGAAGAGACATAAGGATATGTATTTGTTGAATGGATTAATTTTATATTTGGTAGTTATTGTTGAGGTTTTAGAAATTAATATATTGTATTGATTTATATTCAATGACATATACAAACCATTTAGGTTATGGTAATTTTATAGAGGTATAAGTAATAAATTTTGGATGTTATAATATGTTAAATGTTTTTTTTAGTTTTCCAAACCCGACCCAATAGGACCCTTTCCACGAGTACCCAAAGCCCATATTCAATAGGTCAAGTGATAAAGACCAATTTTGGTTAGGTATATTTGACACATGGGAGGTATTAAAATAATATACATGTAAAAACCCAAACAACTATAGGCACAGAAAATTATGATATATAAAAAACCTGAAACCAATGAATTCATACATCAATAATCACACAATCAGAGTACGACAGTAAAGAACTAAAAGTGATAAATAAGGCTAAATGTAATTCCCACCAACAACTGAAGAGAGTCCAATTGGTTGAAAGGGATAGGACTATGATCAAATGTAACAAGTTAGAAAAAAACTTAGACTATCCGGGTCAAGCTATTCTTCACTAGCTCCCCATCCTCTGAAGACACTTTCAAAAAGTCTCTCATCTGCATAAGACATGACACGTGTGGGTTTTGGACACTCATGGGTGAGTATAAAAATACACAGTATGAAACATTAAAACTCTAATATTAAGAATTAAGAATAGTAAACTTATAACAATGATATATCAATCAGTGCATAAAAACCCTGAGATATACTTAAGAAGGACATTGCGCCTCTAGGTGATCACAAACGAACATAAAACCACAATATTCTCCTCGAATAATTTCATATTCTAGGATAATATACTCTAGGAGTCATTCCACCATCAGATACACTCATCCAAGAGGTTCTGATCACTAGGCTATACCTAATAAGGCACACATGTATAAAAATACATCAATACTCAGATAGGAGATCACACACAGGACTGCTTGGGGTAACCATGAACCCAATAAGAATCATCCCACTATATAGGGTATCATACTCCAATGAAAATTAAAACCCTGTAGAAACTACCATCATGAAGTAGGATCAACTCCCTACTGAAGGAGGTCAAACCGATTCGAGAGACCCCACATAAGGTATAGAATGATAGAGGATCACACTCTGGTCTCATGGAGGGACACTGGAAAATCTATCTGAGATTCATCCTCTAGAGGGGATCACAGTTCTATGATTAAATTTAATGTCACACCATACCCTTTAGGGGATATAGCAAGGTATCAAACTAAATTTTACTAGTATGAACAGAAGAAATGGAGGTCTCCAAACACCCTTAATGGTGTATATGTTATGTACTGAGGATACACAGTGTGTCTAGACAATCCCTGGTATACCTGTGTGGTGATTCCTAAAGCAATATGTAATTCTCCATATAAAAGGTTTGTATGAATATAAAATAGTTTGTAGAGATTTTATCGTTAGTCATCTTGTGTTGTATGGTCATGCCTGTGTACACTAGATCGCGTCAACATACTCTAGATGTGATTGTAAAATATCATCTTGCTCGTGCCTTTTTAAACTCTGGGTTACACTCTAAGCCACTAATCACGTGTCATATGGCATGTGATAGGGTCCCATGATTTTTGATATTTAATTCGTCATGGAAACACAAGCGCCATATACAGAGCTCCCACATGGCGTATAACTGCATATTACACACCTTATAACCTAGGATTTTCTAGATCCACTATTTCCTCCTCTATGTCATTCTATAGGACATCATCGCGGAGCAACTCACTATAAAATTTTCATATGGGGTCAGTTGACCTACAAATCACAAGATATCATTATTTTGAGTTTTGAATCACCTTGGTTAATTCCCACGTGCTCCCTTTATAGTCGCACCATCAAAACATTGATGAACAAGAATCATCGATATATTTTAATCCACCTATGATAATACTATGTCATCATCACACATTGATCACACCCTCAATCATGAACCTCAGATACAATATTGATCTGTTTCACCATAGAAGGGTCGTGCATTGATCAAGTATCAGGTAATCGTTGAACTACAAGCCCAATAAAATTCTCATGGTGTACATAAAAAGAATGTGGGGTGGGGGGGGATTAACCACAACATGTGAGAAACTAACCTCGGACTTTGTTAATTCATCCTCGATCTATTTTCATAGATTTACATTATCTAAGAGGAAATAATAAATAGAAAAGATAAATCTGTCAGAAATAAATCCATCATCAAAGTGTGGATCATTACTAGTTCATGGAATTGATCTGTATTCATATAGGATAAAAGAACATGATGGAATTTCATAAACCTAACATCATACCTAGTGTTTGGATTGAGCACTTATGAATATTGGTCATAGTTCACTATCGTTGGTGAAATCCACATGTTCTATTTCACACCAATCGTTGATCCACAATTCTATTATTGTTTTCCCATGGAAGCTCCTACAAACACTCTCCTATGTCTCCTATTGATTTATAGGGTTTTCAAACCAACTTTGAAAATTTTTCATTAGGGATTATTTATATAATACCATTAGGTTTAGGCTTTTAATATAATTAATAAACAAATATAATTTAATTTATTAAATTATTCACCCTCCAACGCGATCAATCCTAAGACCGAATATCAACGTAGATTATGTCATGCTTAAGGTAAAACCCAGATTCTAAACTCAACGATGCCCTTGAATTTATAAACAGAGTCCCCATTTAGGTGACATTATCATTTTTTAAGAAACATTCACACCCATGATATTAATATATTTACTATATTTTTTAAAATTAATCCCAGAAACATCGGGCCTCAGAATATCATCTAATCTCAACTCCTAATTCTGAAACCAATCTATTTGATATAAAAAATCAATACATGGACAATTAGAGTCATTAAATTAGTGATTGAAGAATTAAAAATTAATTTGGAAAATATAATTCTTGGATAAAGGGATGAGATAGAATTGGATTTGATTGATGCATAACCAAAGGGTAGATATGTTATTATCAAATGTAAGGAAACCATATGTGTATATTTTCCTTTTTCTATGAATAATTATAGTAAAATAATCCCTCCAATATAAAAAATGGTTCCTGAAAAAATGATATCATGGTACCTTTATTTAATATGAATCAGATTTCTTTTTCCCATATTATTGATTTATGGATTTTTTGTCATTATCAATATCATGATGATTCAATTTCTTGTGGTCACTTTTCTTTGTCAATCTCCATTAATATTTGGGTGTAAATTTTATTTATTCATGTTCATATTTTTATTTACCATAATGATTATTCTATTTTTACCTTATTTATGTGTTATTCAAGATGACATTTATATTTCATTTTCCTCCTTTAACGATGAATTTTTATTAACCTTTTTTATTATATGGTTTTTCAAAAAGGAATTCTTGAATATGAAACCCATGATTACCAAGATAAATTTTAAAGTTTGATGAACCAATTTATTAATGGGAGAAATAATTTAACACCCTATGATTTTAAATTAACAATATGTTCAATGACATATATGACAAACAACATCGACTTTTAATGAACAACAAAATACTATTATTTTATGATCATTATAACATAGATATTTAATTAGAATATATGAATAGAAGAAAAAAATTATATAATATATATAAATATAAATTTCTAAATGAATACTAATTCATTGATAAATTATTAGGATATGAGCACATAATTATTAGTAAAAATAATTTTTTTCTTCAAAATAAATTTCCATCAAAAATGGGTTTTATTGAACTATATGAGAAAATATTATAGTTAATTTCAAAAAAATTGGACATTGTATTAAAAAATGATATCATTTTAAAAACCATCATACAAAAATTATATTTGGGAGATATTTTGGGATTTTTTTGAAATATTATTTTTTTAGTGAATTGTGAAAAATCCTGATTTTTTAAAACTATAATTACTTTAAATTAAAAAATTACATAATTATTTTAATTTGATATTAAATTTATATAAACCCCCATTAGTTAATAATAATTTAATTATTTATATATGAATCATATTCATACATTATTTTTTTATGTGATCATCTTTTGGATAAATAACATAGTTTTCTAAAAACTATTTTACATTATGTTTTAGAAATTTATATTAAAATTAATTTATTTCAATTATAGAAATTGAATTTGAAAAATTGGAATTATTATTTTGAAAAAAATAATTTAAAAAATTCATATGAATGATATTTTGAAAATTTTATGAAGAATTTTAATTTTTTTGGTGAAAATTAATACAAATATAACTGTATTGATCTATGGTGTATTTTATGAATCACAAAAACATAAATAAGAAATGATTATTTATTAGAAATACATAATGAATCTTGTATAATAAAATTATAAAAATTTTACATAATAATAATTCAAAAGATAAAATTTATAATTTACTTAATGTTAAATTAAAAAATGATTTACAGAGCCAATACGCTGCTTGTGTAGCATTAGAAAATCCACATTTTGTATCAAAATGGTAATAATGGGAAAGAAAAAGACTTTTAATGAGTTGTTAAATATTTTGAATAAATGATTATTCGGATTAATAGTTTTAAACATCGGACTTATAAAATATAAATCCTTTTCAAATGCTTGTGTAAGGCTAGAAATGTCAAAATGACATTTTTAATAAGTTTTCAAGATGTATATGTGAGAAAATATAACAAATTTATGAATATAAAGTATATTTTAATATTAATTCATTTTTTATAAAAATAATTAAATTTTAATATTTTTTGATGGATTAATTTCCCTAAATACCTATTCAATTCATACACAGTGCTCGTGAAAATAGTAGAAAAATCATGTAAATGTTTTAAAAAACATGGAAAGAAATTTTTTTTGGGTGTATAAAAGTGTAAAAAATTTATTGATACACAAAATGTATTGAGGATGTGTGAAATGTTTATATTAAAATTATATTTTTCATGTTAATTTTAATGTTAAATAATATTTTTAGTTCCAAAAAATGTTATTAATGATATTGTATAAAAAATTATATTTTATTAAATGATTTAAAATTTCTAAAAAATATTTATTCAGAAAAATGAAAGGGATATCTTTGAAATATCAACCATGATCCATTAATGGGTAATTTTTTTTGGTATACTAATTTTTTCCCAATATATCTCATGTACTTTAGGTGTCGATGATATGAAATACCCTTCATATGATACATATGAATTTAATTCTAACTATTTTATATAGGTTTTATCATTATTTTAGTCCAATATGTTGAAATATTTGTACTCTTCAAGTTTAATGAATTTTTTTACAAGTCTATAAAATCATCTATGTGACAAATTCAGTTATGTAGATAAAAAACTATATGAGAAATAAGCTACTTAAATGGGAAATATAAAAGAAATGTTTGTGTGAAATTACTTTGTCATGATTCTGCTATGTGGAAATCGCCTACATCGACGAATCCCTTTTGTGATCATTTATATATATATATATATATATATATATCAAATGACTATATTAGATGGCTACAGAAATTAATCAGCTACATAATTGGGATATATGTTAAAATCAAATATGTGGTTCCTAATGGATACACATTTCATTTGATAATATCAAATTAGGCTACATAAGAAAGTACACATGAATAAAATTAGCTAAATGAAGAATAAAAATTAATATTAAGCTATATGGATAAATTAGCAATGTGAAAGAAGACTACATGGATAAATTTGTATATTTGAATTCAAAAAATTAGAATTCAGATACATCTTGATCCAAATTTGACTTCGTTGTTCTAATACCTACTATTTATTATCATTGGTGTAATTTTATTATGAATTAATGATTCCATGATTGCTTCAAATGTTTTATTACCTATTTATAGTAAAAAAATTATAAAAATATTCATGTTTCAATAATACGAATATGTACAAGGATAATTTAATGGTTATTACTAATGTTAATGTATTTAAAGAAATAATTCTAGAATTTAATACCATGACCCAAAATTTATGGGTTTGATGTTGTGTGATTAAAAGAGAAGTTATGAATGAAATTTTCATATGGGGTATGAATAAGTTAAGAAGAGAATATATAAATTATATAATCTCTTTCACTATTATCAATAATATCTCTCAATGATATCTCTATGTGTTAATCTATTATTAATTAAGAAAAAAGAATAAGATTCAACTCTACAATTACACTACTAGGGTCATCTTTTCAGTTTTTAAGCCACTCTCCTTGAGTTTCTTTTATATTATTATAATATCTCATGGTGATTTCTTCATATCATTATGTTTTATCTTTCAATTGAAAGCCTCATCTGTAATCTCTTCAATTATTATCTCTCACACTATAAATGTTCTTTGTAAAATAACATTAATGTTTGTTGTTTAAAATGCATTATTGGACCCTAGTTGAAATCTCCTATTTTTATAACAACTATCCATAACCTATAATTTTGAATAATTATTTGTTAAAAGGACTAGTATTCCTAAACCAAATTACCATTCAAGTAAAAATTACAATGCTCTTAGAGTTATTTATTGGTGGAGTGGACTCGAGAATTTCTAATCCCTAAATCACCATAATTATCTTTGTCTGAATTTCATTCTTTTTTATTTAATATCTATTGTGATCTTATATTATGAACATATCATAAGTTAATCATATCTTAAATAATATTTTTTATAAGAGAATAAATTGCAATAAAACAGTTTATACCTCATTTTTGGTCGTACTACAATCAATATCTAACCAAAAAAATTTATCAAAAACTGTTACTTTTGAGGTCTCCTCTTTAAATTGTTGATTTAAAAAGATTATCTTCAAAATGGTTGATTTTAAAAAAACATGGAAGTTATCTTTATGGAAATATCCCATTATTTAATGAAGATAATTATTGTTTGTCGATGATACTAATGATAATTTTTTTGAGGAACAATTTTTGGAAGGTTTATCTTAAAATTGTGAAGCCTTATGATTTTCCAAAGACCCAACCTAAAACACGGGATGTTGATGCCGAAGCCTGTTATGATACAAAATCTTAAGATATGAATATTATAATATTCGGACTATCTCATGATGATTTTAAATGAGTTTCTCTATGTGAAATAACTCATTAAATTTTGACTATTATATCAGTAGCTTATGAAGGAACAAACAATATGATAACTCTTTGATATAATTATACTAAGAATATGTTTGATACATTCAGAATGATGGAAGGTGAATGAATCTACCAACTAAATGGAAGACATACTGAAGTTATAAATAATTTTACATATTTATTAGATTATATTGTTGAACCAAATTATGATGTGAAAATCTATATAATTCAACCACATATATGGAGTGGAATCTCATCATCCATTTTGAAATCTACAGAGGTGATTTTTTTTAAAAATAAAATATCTCATTTGACCTCTTCTGATATATGATCGAGATATGGAAGATTAAATTTGTGATCATAGATTAGTTTAGAAGGAATATGTTTCTATAGAAGTTTTAACTTCAAAGGATGACAAGAAATGAAAATAAACTCAAAGGGATATGTCTTCTTATAAATGTACTTAAAATTGTTCTTCTCTTGAAAGTGATCCTTTTAAAATTTCTAGAATGTTAAAAATATTCTATAATAATAGGATTTCTTTCAATAAACCCTTGAATGAATATAATAAGTGATATTTAACTTCCAAACAAGTTAGTTGATATGAGTGTAAGAAGATCCGGAACATAGAACAAAATTTCCCTCAGTTTCAAGACAAATAGAAACTAAGAAAAAGTATTCAACGAAGGTTTTATATAATAAGATACCCATTAAATACAAATATAGTTATTCTAGACATTATAGTGATGATATATCTTCAGTTATATACGAATAAATTTGTAATCAAGATGCTAATATGTTCTTTATGACATGCTCTTATAAGGTACATTTTTTATATTCATTGAAACATTAATCCAAAAAATGAATATAAAAAATTTATCCCATGAGGCTTTAAATGAATAATTTACTTTACATGAAACAAAATATTGTTTTTTTAGTAAGAAAAATAAAACTCTTAATAAATCCCATGTAAATATTATTAATGAAAAATATGACTTAAATAAAAAAATTGGATTAGAAAACAATGCCGAAAAATCTCGATTTATCAAGAAATGAACATGTTAACAAGATTTATGGCCTTATAAAATAATTCCAATACATTAAATATTATATAATTTTATTCAAAAAAGTATTATATTACATCAATAAAATTCATGGAAATAATATAACCCATAAAAATAATTTTGGTACATTATGTTAGGGTGAAAAAAGAATTAAAAACTATTTTGTGTCTAGTTCTATGTATAACAACACTCAAAAAATTCATATTTTTACCATGGAGATTAAGGTAACTATGCTACTAATTTTATATTATGAAAAACAAAATGTTTTGGAATAATGTAATATTTTCTTTCAAAAAGTTTATCACGTTTTAGTGTTGTATTTTCTGGTCAGCACAAACAAATTTGGGTCCTCAAATAGGTAGTTGGTAAAATTACTTCACCCAAGAGAATATGGGTACTAAAACAATTATTTTATATTTTTTTGAAGGCAAAAATTGTAAAATTATATCAACGAAAAATGGTATATGATCACTGAATTCTTATTATATATGAGTGCATATATAATTAATTTATGCTCCTTATCAAAACAAGGTAGACACTATGTCACTTTTGGTGACAATTCCAAAGGAAATATTATGGGATTTGGATCAGTTGGTAATCCAAGCTCCTCCCTCATTAACAATGTTCATTATGTGAAATTATTAAAGAAAAATAGAAATATAATTTCGTAAAATATTGATGAAGGTTTTTTATTCATCTAAAAATGAAAGTTAGTTTGTCTATGATAAATTTATTACATTTCATGGACATATAATATATAATATTTATAATCTAAATCTCAATTAATTAGGTAAAAAAATTGGAATACTATAAAACCATTCTTATGTAAAAATCAGTAATCAATTTTTACTATTTTCACTATTTATTATGGTAAAAAATTAAGTTGATGTTATTAGAGAACATAAATCATTCTAGTTCCTAGGAAAAATATTTAAATGATTTTTCTTCCTTGCATTGTGTGCCAATTTTGAGGTTGTACCCAATATTTTTAAATTATTCTTGTTTTAAATATTAAATCCATTTTTCAAAATTTAGTTCATAGAAGTGGAATAATATAATTTAATATTAAACCACATATGTAATGAAATAACGGGATTCCAAATAAAATACTCTCATGAGTATATAAGGTTTTAATATATTTATTCACTATAAAATTTATTATAATGACCCATATTAGTTAAATAATAATATAATTGATCAAATTTTAAATTAAAATTATTTGAAAATATACTTTCACTTTTTAAATAATTTATATTAAAATTAATCTTTCAAAAAAGATCAATGTTTTTTCACTATTTAGAAAAACAATATTTTATGAATATTAATCAAAAACACAAAAAAAATATAATTTTTACATAAAAATTTCAAAAAATATTTTTATTTCATAAATTAAATTTTCTAAAAGTGTAAAAAATTAATTTTAAATTATGTGTGTATAGCATGAATATACCATCTTTTAGAAAAATAGAGATCTTTTAGAAAAAAAAATTCTTTTCTTTCAAATTTTTATTATTATTGTTTAATTAATATATAGTCATTTAATTTATTTTATACATGTGTAACCCATGTATTTTTTCAAAAAAAATGTAGTCTTATTCATATCCTCCAACTAAGCGGTTAGGTTATAATGGTCATTTTTACATAAAAATATTGCAACTGGGTATTTCATTTTTATTAAACCTTATTTTGTGTGTTATGAAAGCTAAAAAATAAATTTATTTTATTTTTATACAATATGTCGTAAAGTATTTGGGAGTTAAATTACCATTTAATAGTGGTGTTTAGTGTCTTATTCACAATAAGATATAATGTTCCACTTTTAATATCTTGGGTTTTTATAATGATGACTGGATGTATTTTATTAGATAGACTACTGATTAATTGAAACTTTTCATACAAAATTAAAATGAGGTGTTTTCCTCATTCTATGTATGAAATTTAATATGAATATATAATATCATGAAATTAAATGTTGAATAAATGTTCAAGAAAAACAGTTAAAACATACTGAATATTTTTGTAGAAAATTATTCAAGTTATTATACAAACATTATTATGTCATTTATCTGTATGAGGAGCATATACATTGTTAATTGAATATAGTGATTTCCATGTGAAAATATATTACCCTCTTATTGTAACCACAAATAAATGATTGTTTTCTAGTTTTATTTTGTGGTCTAGGATTATTTTTATATGATTCTAAGGATTAGCTACTCTTATTGTGTAATGAACCCTATAAATACCTGTGTTCCTATAGTTTCTCTTGTCGACTTTTCTTCCAGCAAAGTCATTTGTATCTAATAGAGGGAGAAGGTTTATTATTAAATAGGAAAACATAAATAGATAAAATCATTAATTCAACCCCTCCCCCTCACAATAGTCACATCGATCCAGAATGGTATTTCCAATAATGACATAAATTTCATTTTTAGTCATTTTGAATAGCAACCTCGGTAAATCATTTTCAATAAAGTAATGGTTAAAAATGATTACAAAGGGGTTAAAAGAAATTAATAAGGGTTAAAATATGAATAAAACTTATTTAAATTTTATTTCAAGAGTTAAATTTTACACATCCTCATCCTATATTAAAAATATTTCAATTTGGAAACACTTTACATCAAGTAATACATATTACAAAGTTAAAGGTTTAATGTAATTTCAATTGTGCCACTACGCTCACTTATAAAATGGTACCTACTCTCCTCACTTATTAACACCTTTTTCACTTAGATTGTTCAATCCCTAAAAAAATCCATTCTTTATTATCCTACCCACATCCTTGTGTTTATGGTATTCCTAGTCGACCAATCTTAGAAGGCATAATGTGTAATCAAAAGGGACATCTACTAAGATGAGTTATAAGTCATAACCAGCCTATTTTATGTTTATTTCTTATATTACCTCCTTAAAATCAGGTTTGGAAACTATAACATAATCAAATAAGTATATTTTCTATACTAAAGTTCTATTATGTTGGTGGAAAAACACATTTCAATCTATTTTCTATACTGTGGTAAATGAAAATATCACTCATGTAAATGTGTGGACTAGCTCCTCTATTAACTGATGTGTATTGGTTTTATCCCTTACCAACATGAATCGTTATATAGTAAAAAATAATTAGTATATGTGATATTTTAAAACTATTTTGGTTCTAAAAATATATGTTATTTCTAACATTCTTACCCTTTCCATCCATTGGAAATGATTATATTGCTCATACGTACGTATGGAATACCACCTCCAAGAATGGATGCAATTATTTCTCATTACTCCCTCACATGGTTTATTATAATTATTTCACTATTGAATAAGTATGAAATTTATACCATAATTATGATTCCAAAAATTTATTTTAATATATACATTAATTCCTTTCCATCGAGTATAAATATGGAAATGTTGCTCGCGTGTACATGCATCCCATCACCTCTATGATATGACGCCTTTCATGTTTCATGTATATCACCCCAAAATGGAAAGAGTAAGTATTTAAATTTTTAAAAATAATAATTTATTCATGATTAGGATTCGTTAGATGATATAACTATGACACATTTGTTGATATTCAACCTATCAATGTCATTTTGGAATTATAAATTGAATATCCTCAAAATGTCCAATGTGAACTCAACCATTTTGGTAACTATATAATATATTTGAATAAATGGAAGAAAATTTTTAATTATACTGGAATAATAATGAAAAAAGTTTCTTATTTAAGTAGAAAAATTATATAATTTTATTACTTAAGAGTGTCGACATACTAATGAAATTAATTGAGACTCGAGTTAATAGTCATTATTTTAAAACAAAATATGTTTTAATGTTATTCTTCCAACACATTTTCATTAATGTCAAGGTTATTTTTAATTTTCTTTTGTATGTTATTATTTATTCATAATTTTTTTATAAATTAATTTTTTTAATGTTGTTTTACTTTATTTATAAATAATTTAAAATAATTATGTTCAACGTTTAATATGGTTTTTTTAAATGTAAAAAAAATAATTTTTAAACATATATGGATTGAATGAGCTTTCCCATCATCATATTTTTTTGTTATCAGTATTAACCTACGTGATACTATATTTTTTCAATGAATATTATATTCCCACCTTTATAGGAATTTTTAGTTTTGAACAAAAAACCACAGGAAATGGAAATTTTATCTCAACTTGATAAGATAACTGAAATTGTAATTTCTTGTGGTCTTGGATGCCAATTGAAATGAGTTTTATTAACAATGTGGTAGATATATAGGTTTCATTCATGATTAGGTTCTTATAAATTATTTATGGATTATGGTTACTACTTATATAGTTCTAATGACATATGGTGATAATATAACTCTATGATGTTTTAGCTACTATAACATTGTTTACCATTGATAGGTTACTCTTAACATATATATATATATATATATGAAATATCTGGTTAGTTGATTATATTTTAAGGATTTATAATGTTTGATTTATTACTATTATCTGAAACTATAATCCTAAATTATTATATGAATGTATGAAAATTAAATCATTTATTTTAAACTCATAATTATGGGTCGATTATGTAAGGAGTTATTATAGTTGGTATTAGAGAATGGGTTTAAATAAAATAATATGTTAGAATATTATTAAAATTTTCTGAAAACATCAAGGGTTAATATATTGGTTTTTGATTATATTTTTTATGTCTTGTATAACCTTAATGTTTATTATGTTATTATAAATTATGGTTATTTTTTATTCTGTTAATAATTATAAGATACCCAAACTTATGGTAATAATGGTTTTACCACTGCTGAAGCTAAATTATCCTAGACTAATGGAAGGTTGTCTTACAATAAATAATTCAAAAGATATACTAATAAAATTTATTTATTTATTCACTAATATTATCTTAACAAATAAATTTTTATTGAATTGAAAAAAAAATCATCAGGATAAATGTTTTTTTCAAGATGTATGGGTGGAAGTAAAACACACAAAATTTCTTATTCTAGAGGATTAACATAAAATAATAATTGAAAAATATTTCCCATTTTATTTAAAAACCTTATGCTGTATTAAAATAACCCAAAAAAGAGTAATTTATTACAATCCTATTCTATTATTCAATATCCTAAAAGATCATGGAAAATATTTGACCATTTTTTAAAGGTAAACTATCACATACTCTTGTTTAAGAAAAATAAATTACTAATAATTTATAATAGATAACTTAGAAAATGAACTTACAACCATCTACTTAGCTATTAAGGAGGGAATAAATTTAGAAACTTAAGTCTTTCTCATTTAATTTAATATTTTTGATTATTATAAACACTAATCCTTATTTGGAAAACTCTATTCAAAACATATCATAATATATTTTGGGGAACAAGTGTGAGATGTGGTTTAAAATATAAATATTGAAAATACATGGTATTGTTTATAAATTTCAATATATTTCACAATATATTTCAATAAAGGTATGATAAATATGCATAGATACAGAAGTATAGGAACTTGGCATGGTTATTAGGAATTCTGAAAATATATAGACTTGACCTGGTAGATAATGGGGAATCAATCTATGAAATTTTGATTATAATGAGTGGTTATAAATATTTCAAGGGTTTTTGTTATTTATTTTTAAAATAAAAAACATTATTAGATAAACATTGATATATTTTAGGAAAGAAATCATATTTTGGATAATCGAATGGAAGTATTATAGAAGAAGATATAAAAGTATGGATTATTTATTTTAATGAAAGTTAAATGATTATATTATTTACATAGAGAGTTTATGGATTTATGATGTAATGGTATCTTATTCAAGGGTAAATAGGTTTAAGGGCCATCAAATATTCAAATGTATACATTCCCATTTTGAGATTTTATTTGATTTTAATGTTAAGTTGATTGATGAAAATTTAAATAATATTATTGGTTTTTAATAGAGGACTGATGTTTAATTAACCCTTATATTTAATATGTTATTTTTTCTGATGTTCATTTTGGGAATAATTCTATTATATTTTAGGGAATAAATGTAAAGGAATATATATACTTTTTAGTTAAAAAATTCTATGATGTCGAGGTAATTATGGTTATTTAGGACAAAATAGTTGATACATTCTGGGAAAAAATGTTCTCTTGTATAGATAACCCTATGATTGAAAAGTGATTTAGTGATTAGAAGAGTAATTTATTTTTAATAATTTCAATACCTTTTTACAATTATATGTTTATGGTATATTGAATATTATTGTCTATGATAAGATTTTTTTTGAGAAATAAATTTGGGTTATCATAAGGATGAATGTTTGATTTTATTTTATATTTATTGTAATTCATGTTATTTATAGAAAATATTTCTATATTTTGGAGGTTATATGCTTAATTCATATACATATTTGGTATACAACATTATCACTTATTTATGTTGTTTGGTTATAAATGTCTTTGATAAAATATGGGCTGAAATATTTCTGATTTGTGGGTTTATATGTTGGTCAGGATATTTTATAGAGTTATAAGGTTAGTTTTTATGTATTGATTTATGTTAAACTTTTTGTGTTATTATTAATTCTCTGTAGATTAATGAAGTTATTTTATTTAGGATATTATCTTAATTGTTTCAAAAAAACTCTAGTTTTGGTGCATGTCGAGAGGCAGGGGGAATAATTTTTTATCCATTTTTGAATCTTGAAATCCATTAGAGGTTAATTTTAGTTTTTCAGGTGTGAAAAATTCTTCTTTATTATTCATTTCATATTTTAATATATGAGATATAAATTGAAACTGATTAAATGAAAAAACAAGGATGAAATTCCACATATAATGTTGAAATAAATCTAATATATTATTTTACTAAAATATATATCTTGAGGGGAAAATTATTTCTTAATTATATCGAGTCTAATTAGGAATATAATACTAAATTATAAAGGATAAATTTTATAAACTATTATCTATGTATGATATTTGTATATGTACATTAATTATAAAAAAATAATCTCCCTAGTCTTGAACTTGAAATTAAAGTTCATGATAAAATATATATCTTGTTTTATTTAAATTATATGATAAATACATTGTGAGATAATAAAATTAAAAAATTTAGGATTAAATTTTTTAACTAAGAGATATTGTAAAAACCCTAGATTTTAGTTTAAAAATTAAAATATGTTTCATTGTGTGTACCATGCATAATACCGAGAAAAAAATGAATGGTCATGTACTATTAAAAATTTATTTTTTAAATATAACTGTTATAACCTAGAAATTGAAATGGATGGTATTAAAAATGGTATAAATGTTATGATATATATATTTGAGTGTGTGTGATTTTTTTGGGTACTGGTTTTTGTCCCATGCCCTTGTTTGATACTAATGTCAGTTGGGAATGGAAGCCCTAATGGAAGTGATTTAGGAAACATGTCTAGTGGGCGCAGCTGAACAGATGCATGAGGATTGACCAGACATAGGTGTTTCAATCAAGAAAAAATAAGTTGGTCCTGGTACAAGTGGGATGGGCCTAATGTGTGTGTTTCGGGCAAAGACATGCTAGGATGGACAGAAAGCGGGACAAACTAAGGGCCATGGGATAGGTAAGGCTATGAGTCTTTGAAAATTTGGTGCAGTTTAGGTCCTTTATGACATGAGTCCTCTAGAAAATGGTTGTTTGGCCTTTGGGAAAATAGGTATTAAATAAACACAATTGTATTGTCCTTGGTCAAATGGCCTATCAGGCCATGAATTGTAAAAAAATAGGTCTAGTTAGTGCATTAAAATCATAGTAGGGAGGGATCATAATTGACTTATTGAGGTTCCCTATGTGTTTTTGTGGTTTGGATTACTATAATACTATTTTCTTATAATAAATATACGATTAAAGGATATATTTTTTCAGAAAATTAATTTACGTGCACAATTTACTTTTTATGGAAATATATTAAGTTAATCACTATATATGAATTATTTTAATGAAATTTATAAGAAATATATTAATTTAAAAAAATTTACAGCTGTATAATATTCATTACTAAATCAATAATGAATATAAATTTATTTCTTACATTAAAAATACATTTTATTTAAAATGGTTTTTATTTAATTTTTTTCATGGAGATTAGGATTAATTTCAACCACTTTTAGAAAATTTAATTTATAAAATATCAATTTTTATTTTATTTATAATGTCAAAATATTCAAATAATATATTTTTTGGATTTTTTAGAAATAATATATCCTTATGTGAATGGTGAAAATAATTATTTTTCAAGTAGTGTTACTTTTATGAAATTATCATGATATAATAATGACTTGAAAGTGTATTAATTTTTTTGTAGAATAAATATAAATTTTATTTCTATGGTATTTTATTATAAAATAAACTTTTGAGCTTAGAAATGTATATTTAAAATTCTAGAAATCTATGTAATGTTTTCATTCAAATAAAAATTGTTCTTGTTTCATTTTTTTAATCAAGTTTTTTATTTTTTCATATTTTGGATTGGTTTTAAATTATGAAATTTTTTATTTTATTGATATTAATTCAATTAATTCCATAATAATCATCATTATATATGTTTTTGGTATAAAATTATTTTTATTCATAAAAAGGTAATTTTTCTAAAAACTTTTTTTATTGTGGTTTTCATGATTTTATTAATTTTTTTCACTTATAAAAAATGGGTATGGTAAAATATATATCATATTTGGAATTATGAGGTTAAAATTTCATAATTATTTTGATTTCATTTTTTTCATAATAAAATAAAAAATGGTAAAACATTTTCATTTTAATAATTAATAAAAGAGTTTATAAGAGTGTTAAAAAGTGATAATGTTTACAATATAATAAAAATGTCTAAATTTTATTAGATCATATTATTTTTTATAATTCTCATACTAGATTAAATATTTTTCATTTTGGATCCACTATCATTAGAAAAGGACATATAATATACTTAGTAGTTTTATTGATTTACATGTGTTCCACTCCCCTCACTTATAAAAGGGAGCAACCTCTCCTCACTTCAAAAAAGATTTTGGGATACTTATCTCAACCAATACATACATAAATACCTTCAAACATATTCTCCTCACAATCTAAAGGTCATTTTCTTCTCTAAATATCAATCCTACAATGCTTAAGGTGTAAGAAAAAGGGAGATATCTTAGGATGTGGTAGAAGCTCTAACTCACCAATTTCATGTTTATTTATTCTTATATATCCTTAAAATCTGTTCTATAAACTAAAAAATAATTAAATATGTATATTATCTATTCATGAAAGATATCATATTGATATAAAACATATTTTCCATGTCTCATCAATCCTATGGAAAATGAAAACATTCCATGTGTGCACAAGTAGACTACCACCTTCATGAAGAAACATGTTTTTTCTATAAACAACTTAGACAGATAGTTATAAAAACTAAATTAATGAATATATAATATTTTTATATAATTATTATGATTCCGTGAAGGTATTATATTACATGACTTATTATCATTTCTACCCTTTAAAAATTGATAGTGGCGCTCATGTGTATGTGTAGAATTCCACTTCCATGAAGCGATGCGAGTAAATTTACATTACCTCATAAGATGGTTAGTCATAATCATGGAACTAATGAATAAATTTTAAATTAAGAACATAATTTTGATCTTATAAAAGTTAAATACTATATACCATTTCTATTATCCATCCATTAAAAAATTGAAATTCCACTCGTGTGTACGTGCTGACTACAGCCTCCAAGATACGACATATTTCATTATTAATATCCACCTTCCATGTATACTTTTAAAAAATTCTTAAATTTAATAAAATTTATAAAAAATCATGATAAATATTTTTTACATGCTTTAACCATGATCCCTTTTAATTTATTCAATATTTTAATGTAATTTTGATCTTATATATCGAACGTCGTCAAAAAATCCATTGTGAACATAACCATTTTAGTAAATAAACAAAAACAATAAAAAATGAAATAAGGGGGAAAATTGTAATAGAATAATCATGAAAATGGTTCTTATTAAATTATAAAATTAATATAATTATATTACTCAAGTGGGTAAATGTAAAAATGAGATTATTCAGGACCTGAGTTGATGGGTTTTCTTAAACATATTATTTTAAGGCTTTTCATCCAACTCTTTTTCTTCCATTTTGAGGTTCTTTTAAATTCTTCGATAATGTTATTTTTTAGAGTAATTTTTTTATAAAGGTCATTAATTTATATCATTACATTCGTTATGAAGGATTAAATACAAATATGTTTGAATTTGTTTATATGGGTTATTTACAAAGTTTTAAGAAAATTATGGAATCAATTTTTCATTAAAATATACAGATTGGTCTCCATTTATCACCATGGTAAAAAAATTTATTAGAAATATTTTTCTACAAGTTAACATGGTTTATTGATAAATAGTATAATCATGTTATTTTAGTAATTTCCATTATTAAAAAATATTTATTGGAAAAAACAATCTTCCCATTTTTTGAGGCAACTCTAATTAAAATGAGTTTCATTGATAATGTTCATGTTATATGTGTTTTTTTAATTATACAGTAATTTTTTATTTTTTATTAATTATGGGTGAGATTGATATAGTTCTAATGTTGAGTAAGCCTGATATGGCTCTATAATAAATTCTGTGTGGTGATTATGTTTAATGGTTATAGGTTACTCTTAAGAGATGTGGGAATTATCTGAAAAGATGATTCCATTATATTAGAAGAGAATCTAAAAATATAAAATCTTCAAATAATTTAAGGTATTGAGAATCTAATCATATATTGAACCTATAGCTTTGATACTAATTGATGTTCCAACGTTATTGGTGCCCCATGATGATAGTGGGTCAGTTAGAATGAGTGATTATTTTCCAATTAAATCCTTTACTCTATTTACTGATGAAGATATTTTATTAATGGATCTCTCATTATCTCAACATTATTTAATATGCATGTTATAATTAACAATAAACTGAAAAAAAAGGAACACTAGGACTTGTTAATGAGGTTCACATCCAATGTGGATGACTACATCCCTAGTGTAAAGTGGTTTTTATAATATACACAAATTAATTCATTTATAATTAAGAAAATATTATGCATGGGTTTGAAATATGAAATGTAATCCTAGAACCAACCCTATATAGTGAAATAACCAACATGATATTTTCAATATCTAGAAATAAATAAGACTTTAATTGTTAAATAAATGGTTCAAAATGATCCTCCTATATTATGATCAATAATACAAGAACATTTATTATCTTGAAAAAATATTCTCACATCCTACCTCATTTTATAGATATCAAATATGATGAACTATTTCATAATAATAAATGGGTTATCTCATTCATCTTCATTTATTATTATAAATAGACTTCATAGGTTGGTCATCTTCATTAGGCCTTTCAAAATAAGGTAACGAAGTCAATAATTTTCAAATTTCTTCATCATAATTATGAATTATAATCAGTAGAAATAGGATAAATCTTTTATTATTATTTTTTATTAATGATGTAGATATTTAATAGTAGTAAAATTTGTCTCTTTTTATTTCCATATCCTTATTCTTCAACGAAAAACAATATTATATTCACACATTTCATTGGATTGCTCTTATTTTTTTTTGAAATAATGTATATTCCTAATAGAAGTATTGGTTTTATATATTTGTCTCACTTTGATACATAAGATATTCAACATAATATAGTATGACCTTATTTGTGAAATTATTATATTCATATTTTCTTACTATTTTAAATTTTATCTTTCTATAATCATGAAATATATTGTTTCCATATTGGAATATAAAAATCCATGAAGTCAGCTGCTTGATATTCCTCCTTTAATTATATCATGAATTTAATTCAAGAAAATATCATTAAAATAATCTCATAGATTACTCCTTGAAAATTTTCCCCAAAATAAAATGAAACATTTTTGTAAAATAATATTAAGTAATAATAATAATAGCTTATCAAAAATTATTATCCATTTATTTTTTCACAATCTGTCTTTATTATCCCAACATCTCATCCTTCACACTTCTAAAGAACCTAAATTATTCATAAACCTATTTGTTCATGAAGACATGAGAAAACATTTATTGAATCTATAAACATAAAATTAAATTATTATTTTCATTTTGTACATAAAATATTAAATTATATAAAAAATATTCAGTTGGACCTGGTAGTCCTTATATTTCTAGAACCACATAAAATTTATCACACCATTATAGCATGGAATTATTATTCGTAACATTATTTCATCATAAATCATTCATGTTATTTAATATTCATCACTAAATCCCCTATCTTGAAACATTAATATAACAGTGATCATTATATTTAAAACATTTAAAAATTAAACAATTATTATTTTAATATAACAAGAATTAATTCCCAATTATATTATATAATATAATATCCCTTTTATAGTAGATAAATGGTATTCAACCACCTCAAACAACCTCATTACATACTTAATAATCATTCGTCTATATTATTCCCAAATATCAGTCATTACCATATGATAATACCTTACATTGATATTCATATATATCATTCATAGAGTCTCTAGAGAGATAAAATATCCTTAAATAACCACACTCTATGGAAATCCTCTCAACACACCAACTTATTCAAATCATGTAAAACTAATTATTTACTTATCAGTTCATGTAGCTTTTACACCTTTTCAAATCATTATTAGGCTATTAGTCTATATAAATATTTGTAGAAACTCATCCTGAAGTATTTTTCCATGTAAGAAGATCTCTAAGAATATCATTAATGATAGTATCTCACTTTATCTTATTTGATAAACAATATTAACAATAACTCAGTTACCAACTCCCCTTATTGAAAAAAAATATATTTGGCATGGATAAAACATGATGAATCTTAAAAATTCATTCTCTGTGTTTTTTTCCAATTAGCTCTACATTAACACACCTATTCATCGGATAATCAAACTTCTCCTCATCAATATTAATGGGAAGCTCTAATTTCATTTTGATTTGTTCCTTATAAACACATATTAACATTATTCTCATTTAATTCAAGATTATTTTAAAAAAATTAGAACCAAATAGTTACAAAAAACATATTATTTCATATAACGGAGCCTTACGTTGGTTCTATTGGCCATCAAAATTATTAGTTCCAATGATCAAATATTACATTAGTCCCATTAGATGACCATCACAAAACCCCTTTAGTTGAAGTTATGTGATCATAATGATATTTCATTGTTATACCCATTTACCAATTCATGATGTTAAAATTATAACAATTATAAAATCAATTAGATGTTATAATAACACATTATGTTACTCATTCCCACTCTACTATATTAATCAGCTCATTGGAAAAGAAATGTAGGAGAGATAACATTGTATTTTCCATTTCACTCTTACCTACAAAACCTACAGTTTCATTCTATGTCAAAAAAACATTTAAAATGATAGAACCTTAATATAGTACAAAATTAATCAACCCTCGTTTCATTCAACCCTCAGTAGTGTGGTCATCTCAACCCCTATAACCCTTACTCTTTAATCTCAGATCAAACTCACAACACCATATAGGGAATTATATAACCCATAGGCTCTATCTCTAATATTTGTATAAAATATTTATTTAAATAAAGATATTCACTAGTGGTCAAGAAATTTCCCAACCCTTGGTATAACACTACCCATTGTCTCACTAATACATACATAGATTTCACACTTCATCCCATGTAAATATTATAATTTAACTCATATCTATCATTCCAAATTCTTTATATAACATGTTCTCTCTTATTAGTATTGACCAACAAGGAAAACCAATTATTGAACCATCAGTCAAATATTCAACAACCAATAGTCCCTCTAGCATAGTTATAATAGACCACATTAATGCGTAACTATTTTTCTAAAAATGGATAATCATTTAAAGTATATATAACATAATAACCCCTTATATCACAATAAACATAGTCACTGGGCAGTTTTTACTTGAAATACTTTTGTAAAATGATGTTTTTGGTTCTAAAAGGTGCTACCCATCCTTATAAAAAAATTAAATCCAATTTATCGCTGTTTTGGTGTCCTAGAACCTTCTACCCATGCCCATACAAAAAATGACAAATAGAAATAGATGATAAATTGAATAATAAATTAAGGAGCACCTAAATTATTCTAAATGGAAGGTTTCACCTCCAAGAATTCATTTGGTTCAACTAAAATTAAATAATTCCAAGAAAACATCCAAAATAAAAGAAAATTATACATACATCAATTCATAGCTAATTAATAAAGAAAATTATTAGTGGTTTTGTGGAGTACAGTTGTATTTTCACATGGGACCCACCACTACAAATATAAGTAAAAATAAAAAAGTTATGATGGTTCTAGATTGCAATGAAATAATTAAAGGAATGAGGTAACACTCAATAAGTACAATTATTGATATGTGGCATCTATAAAAAAGAGTAATATTACATTTAAAAATGAATAACTCATTGAAGTGATGTGAATTTCCAAAATAAATTAGGGTATATTGATCATTTCATACCTAGTGTCCATATCAAACCCAGTTATATCTACTAGACATTTTGTGGATGAGCTATAGGTTCCTTATATATTCTCTAAATCTAAATTAAGAACATTGTTCTCCCTAGTGATTATATTGTGGACCATACTATATATATGAAGCACAACCAAATATTTTATCCTTTAAAAATTGATTCTAACATTTAAGAATATATTCCTTGGGTAAATATAAATGTAAAACAAATATAAAAATTAAAAAAATGAAATCTGTAACATTTTTCAAATTATCATGTAATTAAAAGGTGATAATATATATATAATTTCTATTAATTATTTGTAAAATCCATTTTCTTTCTAATAAAATAAAGATATTTATAGTATATTTTACCATAGCTTGTATCATAATAACATTATAATATATTTTTATTTATAATAAGAGAGATTTGCACGGACCTTCATAATTTGATTCAAAATTTTACAAACAATTATAACGATTGAAATTGTTTTTATAAGATAATTCATCGAGTTTAAAATGATTTTCCCACAATCTACCAAAACCATGAAAATCATTTCAAACCTTATCCATTTATAACCACAATGATAATTTGTTACTCAAGGCCATTCCATGTGACATAGACTCTATTATACTCACTAGATTGGGTGTACTCTAATGATAGAGTTATGTTGGGGTCATGCCAAAATGGGACAAGCCTTTCTAAATTGGCATGGGTTTTTTTTTCAAATACAATCATAGTGTACCAGTCAATATTAAATGGGAATTAATGTTATTTTTTATATATTATGGATAAAATATATTGATTATATGGATTCTTCATCGGAAATAATTTTAGGAAATATTATCAATTTATTAAACTAGTTTAAATACGTGAGAATTGAGTACTATTTAATTTGAAATGAACTAGATGTATAGTTTGAAATAGTCTTAGATATATGGGAAAGAATATAAACAATACATTAGGTATATTATGATTTTATAAAGTTACGTAAATATTATATATATCTTATTTTGTATTTGGTTTCATGATTACTTACCTTTTTATATTTCTTATGATACCATAATTTATGTTATTTCAATTTCTTGGGTAATGTATATAAGATTTTTTAAAATAATAATTCTCTGGTAATAATTAACAACTAAACATGCTTTATTAAATTTTTTTTATAAATTAATATTATAAAAAATGTTTCTTTTTTTTAATGATGGAATTTTCCATAATGTTTGGAATATATATTAATTGGGAATATATGTGAATAATTTTAGGAAATCCTATCGATTAATGTATCAGTCACCCCTACACATAAATATTGATGAAAATGTAGATATTGATTTCATGATGTAGGAAGAGAACATGAAACCATATTCATCGATGATTATTTATAAGAACTATGTATGTTGTTTGATCATGTGTTTTTTCGTTATGTTTGGTAATATAGATAATGGTTATATTTTAGTCATTTGTCTTATTGTTGTTATAGATTTGTTTGATTCTATTATATAAATATTTTGTAGTATTTATTTTCTTTATAGATTATTTTTAATGATTACATGGATTTTAAAATAGAAAGGTATTTATATTTACTTACTATTGATTATTCTTTTTTTGGTAAAATCATTCCCCTATGATTATTTAATATATCTTGAACTTGTCTATAGTATCTAGTGACCAAGGAATATTCTTTAATTTATGTGATATTCTAGCATAGGATTTGGGATGTGGATATTTAATAAGGAATATTTTAAGTTTTAAGGAACTCACAAAACCTATTTAATGAGTGGATAAAATAATAATGCATGGGATTTCATTTTTTCTCGTTTTTAATGACTATATTTAGAAAGGTATCTGGGTAGTATATTATATTATGCAATTACTTACCCTTATAATTAGTTTAATAATTTTTCCTATATTACAATTATCATTATTTCTAGTTTTTCCTGTTTGGAATAGAGTTTGTATCATTACGATAACATAAATTTCTTAAGTGGGGTGAGCTATACAATCTTAGATAGAGTTATATGATTTTTTTATATAATATTTGAGATATAAGTTTTCATTTTATTGCCAATTTTTATTGACCATGCTATTATCTATTTATTATGTGGTAATAAAAGTCCTCATTAGGTTTTATATTTATCATTAAAATGTATTTATAATTTTCATGAACAATTTGTGATGGTGGAAAATCATACTTATAACTTTCAGATATATCATTACCATAAATATATATATATATATATATGAAGATATAGTTCTTATCATAACTATTACAAAAGACAATAAAATCATAAATTAAGTGTTCTGGAATCTCTCCCTTATAGGGAGATTAGGAATTCTCATTATATTTTTATCCAAAAATTAGTATAGTCAACAATGGAGTTTTTCATCAGAGTTGAATAAATTGATATTCTATATTAGATATAGAAGGAGTGTAAATTAGAGAAACTAAATGGGTAATATTTTGGAAATTTAAAAAGTAGTTGTCGAGGGAGTGGGTAGGCAGTTGAATCCCTAGAACCTCTAGGATTGTGAAGTTAGTAAAAAGAATTTTATTGTTAATAGTTTCACATTATAATATTTCCTAACTTCTAAGTTGGTCTAAATGATAATAATTTTTTAGATCACGAAACAAGGATATTATTCCCCCTCCTGCCTCACTCATATCCTTTACTTGTTATAAACATTTATTGTTTCCATTTTTAATGTATATTAAGTGATATATTTTTTATTTATCATAATTTTTTTATTTGTATCCCTTTTAAATTAATTGTGTTTTGTTAATCTTTATATATTCTTCTTTTCTTAGGGATTATATAGACCTCACTAATGTATCATATTAAACATTTATATTTTAAAAAAATATACTTTAATATTTTTTGATAATAATATTAAAGCAGGGAAGAATGGAAATGTGGGTACCATTTGTTTTAACAAGTTTTAAAAGTTCCAGGATTTTTCGATGGCCTATAAATATTGAGGTAAATTAAATATTTAGTTATTTAATAAATGTTTATATATTTGGTGACCTAAATTACATAATTAAAAAACAATGTAACAAACATGGATTATTTTATTGTGATTAATTAATTATTAATGGTGGGTTGAAAAATTTACTAGGTAGTTAGTTATTAAATTATTTTTATTGCATAATTTAAAATAATTAAACTGGGTGACTTATCCCAAACTTATTCTTTTTTTAATATTACCTTAGTTTAAGAATACTATATTTTATAATCTATTTATCTCTTAATAAACTATTTTCAAATGTAATTCCAACTCATTGTTAACATTATCACTCCTTGTAGATTCCATACAAGAATCCTTTCAGTGCAATCTAAGTGGTATCTATGATTCTCTAGATATTGATATTAATTCATTGGGCTCCATCATATTTATTGATGACAATTTTAAAATCTTCCATCGATTGTGTTAATATATTTATATATATTGTGTTTATGTCTCATGGTTTTGAGAGGGAGGGTAGAATATCTCTCTAATTCTCTTTGTGTTCGATGAAAAATTGGAAATAGACTCTCTCTTAATTGACAATGAGTTAGTCACACTTTTATATCCTGGTATAAATTTAATGAAACTACGCAATGGCCTTTTAAAAAATTAAATTTAATGTAACACCCATGTTAAAAAAAATTATTTAATATATATCATATTATATAGATAATTTTTTATGTGATATATAAATAATTAACCCATCATTGTTACTTACTTAAAATATTATTATTTAAACAATTATTTAAATTATAAATAAATTAAATAACTTGAAATAATAATTTAAAAATATAAATAATCACTGCATGGACATGGAAAAATAACTAGGCTATATATCTCCCCATAAAATATATTCAACAATGCATAATGAAAAAAATTTATCATGTCAGAAATGTTAATCTAATTCACATAATCGATTATCAAATAATTTGTAATTGGATTATGGTGGATATAACCTGAATAAAAAGTAGTCCACAAAACTGTACCAATTCTATTTTAGTACCTAAATTCAATTGAATAGAATGACATATTGGATAAACTAAGTGTGATACAATCTAGATCTATTTCTAAGTGGTTTTATGTCAATCTCACAAATGAAGATAAGCATTAATTATCACACTGTGACTGATGTGGCCTTAAAATAACATGATTACCACATCCTTTATTTATTTTTTCAATCAGTTAATTAATTATTTATACTATTTTTATTAAATAATTACATTATCATAATTTCAGAGTTTAATTTATTAACTAATCAATTTTTATAATAAATTTTGTATTTTAACCATTAAAATAATTAATTTTGTCTTACTTATTTTTCTGGTTCTTTATCTTTCTATTTACTTTATACGTTTTTATTTTGTTAGACGTAATAATTTTATATTTATTTATTTATTTCAAACATTAATTTAATTTTATATTATATTATTCTTATAATTTTATTTTAAAAGTTTATGTATTTAATCTGATTTCCTTTCTTAATTTAACTATTTTAATTTAATGTTTTAATTTAATTAAAAATTGAATGTCAAATTATTTGGAGTTTATTTTTATTTTTTAATTATTGTTTTATATTATATTAATTTCTTTTAATTTTATCGTTTTTTTCTGAATTAATTATCTTTTCCAAATTTTTTAATTTTTTTTTCAATTTAATTATTTATTTAAATTTCATCTAAACAACTATCTATTTACTTTGATTAATACAATTCTCTTTTTATTAATTTCTAAAATGTTACTTTCTTTTATGTTAATATTTAATTTCGACGTAGATGAGCAGACACCGCCAGAATAATTGCACACCGCCAACTAGAACGATGTCTCATAACACACTACCACCATATTTACATGATATACCACCATAATAATCGTTATAATGAAAGTCTTTTTGCTAGAATCAAACCATGTGATTCACCTATGAGGAACTCCACTCACTGTTTCCATCATTCTCCATCCACTAATGCACCGCTACTCTTTAGACATCACCATGATCACATTATGAGACACTAGCAGACAATTTCTCTTACTCATTATTATTGTACAACACAACGATACCTCAACACTCTGCCGGAAGCATCACCATTTCCCACCATCAAGAGTTCTCACCTTCCACCATTATCATAACAAATTCATCACACTACTACAAAATTAACACACTACCTACCCAATGGTTTCATTACACACAGTCTTCTCAACCATCATTTTCACTCCATAAATGCATCGTCGGCCACATGAATCACCTTCACCCGAACTAGAAGGAACCATGCCTTTGAACCCACTCACTTATATCATTGAGATCACCACTGGTATCCACTTTAGAAAGCCAACATCACCAGTGACAATTGGGATCCACGAGTCGGGCATCCTTCTCCAGATCTGAAATCCAATTGGAGTTGAAGATGATATCGGTTTCATCCAACATCATGGAGTCGAATTGAGCTGAGTCTGATTCTCTCTAAGTATCACCACCAATGTTCCTCCACCACCTCTCCACTACTTAGGACCACCCATGGAGAAGTGGAGTCATCGTGGTTGCTATGTATAGGGAGGAGCTGAAGCCAAACCATCCGGATGAGTCCAAAATACCACCTACATGGCTCTCTGTATATAGAGAAATCAAAAATAATAATAAAATAAAATAAAAAACAATAATAATTAATAAATTATTAAAACATAATTTATAATAATGAAATAAATAATATTTATTACAATTAATCAATTAATATTAATATTATTAAAATTAAAACTTTTCAACAACTATAAATAAATATACTTTATAAAATAGTTTGTTACAATATTAAACATTAAAATACTTTGGATTATATAATTCAAATAATTTCAATAAATATTCATTTTAAAATTATTTAATAATTAATTAACCACATTAATAAATTTATAACTTTAAAAACAATAATGTTATTAAATAAAATAAATAATTATAAATTAATTATAAAAATAATAACATTTATTATTTTAATAAAATTATAAAAATATTTATCTATTTATTATGTTATAAAAATATACACTTTAATAATGTAAATAAATAATTTAATTAATATTAATATTATATAATTATTAAATATTTAAATAAAATAAAATATTTAAAACAATAATATTAGTCCATTAAAATAATAACTAGTAAAATTATAATTATAAATAATTATAAATAATTATAAATTAATTAACATAAAATTTAATATTTATATCAATATAATTAACTCTCAAAATAATTATTTAATTAAATAAGTAATTATTTATAAAAATAATAATTTTTAAACAACATTGCATTTAATAATTTTTTATTTACTTTTTTTATATTTTATAGATTCATAATGTACTTCAAGATACATTACATAACTCTTATGTGTGTTTAGTTAGAACAGTGTTGATAAATTCACATGCCGTGAAACCAAGTTGGAGGAATGTGACATGTGTCATAGAAAGTAGAGAATACCAATTTATGTGAGTCAAAGAAACGAGTGACCAACAGTAAAAGACAAATAAAGTTAAAAATTCAAAGGAATATCAAGATATGAGACATCAACATTAATCTGATCACACGAGATTGGCATCTTTGACATCTAGGAGGAATAAAAGCAGTTTAGAGAGAGAGAATGATCAACACAGAGTAGCTGTATGGGATTTTGAGAGGGATATTTCATTCACCATTTTAAATTTCCTTAATATTTAATTTACTTATTACCAAATCTTGTTTTTTTAGTTATTCTAGGATAAACTTATTTATTGCGGAATTTGAATTATAATGTTTTTTCTTAGAATTCGTCAATTCCTTTCTTACTATTAATTAAGAGTTGATCCTTGAGATTGACTCTAATTTTCATTTAAATTGTTCATACATCCTATTATTCAGACTAAAATCTTCAAGATCAAATGATGAGATTGATCTTGAATGATTTTCCCAATCTTTAATTTCATCAACATTGGAATTTTAGAATGGGTTTTATTCCAATTGAAATTTCATTTAAATTTATCACAGTTTGACGATTCTTGGAGTGGTGAAATCTATGTTTCAATCTTTTATCCATTCAATATTTTGGTGAGGGATATTTTTCAATCATTTTACGAGGAATGTGTTCAATAAAATATTTTGATTATGTAATCCTTGTTACTGATGGTTTAATAAATCTTGAGCATTTTGTTTTCTTGATCTCCACTACTAAAAACATTTTCTCACTGCCTTTTCATCTTCTTAGATTAAAAATAATTCATTCCTTTTTCATCCAAAAATCTAAATAAATCACCTTATCATTATCACAATGCATCCTTAAAAAGAAAATTTTAAAAAAGAATTTCACCCACTGTTTTCAATAGTGGTACATATTTTGAATATTTAGGTTACTCAATCTTCCTTGGGGGTTTGACCCTTCACAACAATATTAGTAAAGTTTTATAAATAATATTTTTATTTTCATGATGACCTTCAACCTTATCAAAATTTAGTATCATTATTTGGGAGGTATTCGATCAAAAAAAATCTCAATTCTATGAAAGCATTTCAAAAAATACATCTATTAATTTTAAAAAAACCCATGAACTAAACACTACTAAAAATTTAGTTCTGTCAGTTCTATTTGTCATTGTATTTTTAATTACAATTTTTTCTTTTAATATGATTGTACTGTTTTTCAACTAATTTTTTCGTTCAACTATCTTTTACTGCTTGTACGGAATTGCTGCTTTTACTACATGTTTGCAACATTGAACTGTACGAATTGTTATCATTTTATTATTTTTCAAAGTATGAACAATATATTGATAGATCACAGCCCCTAAATATATAAAATGAAAAACAATTATGTTCTATTAAAAAAGAAAGATAAAACTGTAACGGAAAACCTAGGTGGGAGAGTTGATGTTAATAACATCCAAAATTTTCAACCTGAACTCAATGAGGAGTTAGAGAGGCCTAGGATTAGGGAGTTTCAACTCCCTCGATCTTTAATCAACCCATCATACATTAGACCATCTCCCATAGAATGTAATTATAAATTAAAATAATCTCATCTTACATTATTTCCTTCACTCAATGAACCTTATAATGAGGTCTCCCTAGATTTCATTAGATATTTTTACAACATTGTGCTACAACTTCCACTTTCAAGAATAATAAAAAATGATCTGATAATGATATTATTTCACTTTTCTCTTAAATTTAATGATAGTAATTGGTTTCTAGGTCAATATGAAATCATTTTTTAGAATTTGGATAATGTTCATAATTCTTTTGTCTTGAAAATTAATCCTAAAAGAGTAAAGGGTGAATTAAGAAAAAAATCACATGTTCTTACCATGCGGATTTTGAATCCCTTCATAAGGATTGGTATAGATTCAGCGACCTTCTTATATGGTTTTTCGATCATAAACTCCCCTCCCTTGTTCTCATGGACACTTCTATGTTGGTTTTCACTCTTCTGGCCGGATCGTTTTGACCAATATGATGGTGGGAATTATAAAGATAAGACTGATGAAGAGTTTTGTAAAAATTTAACAATCCTGACATAAATTCTCAACACCAAAATTCAAGAAGGAAAGTGGTGAAGATAAATTATATAAACACTGGTACTGGAACAGAAATGAACTCTCAACTTCGTGAAATAATAAACTAACTTCATACCATAATGAACTAAAATTACAGACAAACTTTTAATCAATAGGGACTTCAAAATCCAAAGCAATCACTTAGGTAGCATTTCTATTAATGTGTAATTTTCATTCACACTAGAAATATTTTCCCAAACATTGAAATTCCAACACAACAATAATAAAATTCCAACTATGAAAATTATTCTCCTAGGATTCCTAATAAGGATGATCAATTTCCAATCAACTATAACCTCATTTATAGAAACCAGTCGAACCTCTTCGAGAAAAAACAAGGCATGTTAATCCTATCTACTACACCTACATACCAAAACCAACAATGAAAAAAAACTCAAAACCAATATAGGGATGAACCATCAAATTAAAAAGGGAAATACAAGGGATAAAATTTATTTAAGCTTGATCAAATCATAAAATTAACAAATTCTCAGGAGGAGAAATTCATGACACAAATAAAAAATTCCAAATATGATTATTATAAAATTCAATATGATGTTATAATATCAATTATGGAAACTAAAATGGTACATCTAGAAAGATATATGACTTATAGGGATAGGGGAAAACTGGATAGCACAACTGAAATCTACCATAGGGAAAGTTTCATGGAATTTTTTACTATATGTAAACCCAATACTCTAGATGAAGCTGGAAAAGACATTGAAAATTACCAAACTAGAAAACAGAATGAATTTGGAAACTAATATATGATTCCCACGTAATCTAGAAATCATGATATAAAAGCTAAAGATGAGAAAAATATCAATTTTCACCTAAAACAAAAGATAGAAAATTTTCTGCACAAAAGAAGAACAAGGGGAATTAGAAAAGTGTTGAATAATTTGGGGACATTCCTATTGTTCTTAGAAACTATGACCCACCCATCCCTTTGCAAGACAAACTTAAAAAAGTAATAAATCCCTGAACATATTTAGTTCCTTGGTATTTTATCCAAGATCCAAGTGAGTATTACTTTTATTCAATAATTAATTCAAATTGCATATTACCAGAAATCACTTAAAGTTTTGTTTAAAAAAATTACTATGGATGAATATTTAACCCACAAACTAACTAAAGAGTGTAGTTTTCTTATTCAAAAGAAAATTCCTCAAAAATCAAGGACCAGGGTAGTTTTTTCATACCCTACAATTTAATAAATTATAGTTAGATCAACTTCATGTGTGACTCAGGTACTAGTATCAACCTTCTCCAATACTCACTTTTCCAATAGTTCATATTGGGTGATATTCAACCCACCACAATTATCCTAGAGTTATCCAACCACTCATTGATACATCCTATATAGAGGGTAGATTACCTGCTAGTTGGAGTTGGGAATATGTTTTTCTAGCTAGCTTCTTAGTCATTGACATGGAGTGTAACTAGAAGGTGTATATCATTATGCGTAGTCCCTTCATGGAAACTAGTGGAGAATTCCTAAATGTATATATAGGAAAAATAATCTTTATAATTGGGGAAAAATAATAAGGGTTCAATGTCTTTAAAAATTTTACAGAACCATCTTTGCGGGATATTAGTTTTGGAGAACAAATTTTAGAAGCTGAAAATTCAACTGAAAATTTTAATTATTCTGAAAAACCACCATTAGATGAAGAAATTTTGTTAGAATATAGAAATCATGTATTTTCTATGGATGAAACTCTTGAATCTTATCAATATGAAAATATGGAAAATTTTCCAGAACTTCTCAGCATCACTATTTCTGTTGTTTCTACTATTGTTGAATCCTCTATTTTTTGAACTTATAGAGTTTTTGAGACAACTAAAAGTAGAAAATCCTTCCACATTCACTACTAAAAAATTTTATTTGGAAGAATTTGGGTAATGAAACAAATTTATTATTCTACATTAACAATTTTTAAACTCGAATTTAAAAACATTGGATATTGAGTTGTCTATTTAGGATAATTGTGCTATAAATTCTAAAACTAGCCATGAAATTCAAAAAAAATCTTCATTTCTAATTCTATATCAGATACATGTTGAATACTTTGTCCTCGTAGGCCTAAGATCCTTTATTTTTGTGAAAAGGCACCCACACTAGAGAAATAACCACTCCCAACATGTCTTAAATACTTATTTTAGGAGTGAATTCCATACTTCCTATTATAATCTCTACAGAACTGAATGTAGACCAAGATGAAGAATTTTTATGTGTTCTTAGGTAGGTCAAATCTTCCATTAAATGCTTCATGTACAATATCAAATCGATTATCCATTATTTTTGCATGAATAAGATCCCTATGGAACCAGATCACAAGATGATAATTGAGTTTCAATAAATATTGAACCCTAACATGAAAGAAGTTGTGAGAGAGGAAGTAATCAAACTATTCAAAAATGGAATCAAATATCCCATATCAAAATGATCTTGGGTCATTTGGGTCCAAGTACTTCCTAAAAAATGTTGTTTTAATGTTATAAAAAATAGAAAAAATGAAGATATTCAAGTGAGAAATCCACCAAATAGATATTTTTCATCAATTATAGGAAGCTTAGTTCGCCAACTAGTAAAGGACATTTGTAAATTCCCTTCCTTAATCAAATTATTTGGAGAGTTAATTGGAATGAATTATTCTGTTTTATTGATGTATATTTTGGTTACAACTATATTATCATAGCTCTAGATGATCAAAATAAAACAACCTTCAATTTCCACATTAGGTCATTATCCTTCTTAAGAATTCCCTTTCATTTATGTGGTTCTCCAAAAACATTTCATAGGTGTATTATAACTATCTCTTCATATTTTATCAAAAATATCATTGAGTTTTTCATTGATGGTTTATCTATTTTTTTGTAGCTCATTTTATACTTGTTTAAGAATATTAAAATTAATGTTAGAGAGATTCTTGGAGACTAATCTAGTAATTAATTGGAATAACTGCCAGGTCATGGTCACTGAAGGTATAGTTCTAGTTCATAAAGATTCTAAGAGGGGATTGAAGGTGGATACTGAAAACATTTAAGTTATTAAAAATGGAAACCTCATGAAAATGTTAAGGGTGTTGTAATATTCTTATGGGATGATTGTTTTTACCATAGGTTTGTCAATGAATTATCAAAATAACAAATCTGTTATGTTTTTTATTGGTTAAGGATTCACCCTTTTCTTTTGATGAAAATTTTCTTGAATAATTTAACTTACTAAAGGAAAAAAATTTACTTCATCACCTATAATTACTCCAACATATCGGAAACTACATTTGGAATTAATGTGTGATGAATGTGACATAGCTGTTGTAGATATATTAGTAAAAATAATAGATAAGAGGATATATCTTCTCTATTATACCATAATACTCTTAGATGGGGAAAAAATAATTAAACCCCTATAGGAAAGGATTTTTTGGATATGGTCTTTCCTTTAGAAAAGTTTTTTTAATGCCTTTTTGGTTTCAATGTTTTTATCTTTACTGATCATTCTACCTTAACATATTTTATATTAAAGAAAGAGGAAAAATCAAGGATTATTAAATGGATTCTGTTGTTACATGAATTTGACATGGAAATTAGAGATAAGTAGGGAGATAAAAATATTGTTTCTGATCACCTTTCAAGTCTTCCAAACACCCATTGCGAAGATGACATGGAGATAAACTATTCTTTTTCCTAATTAGAAATTGATCACATTCTTCATTAGGTAGTCTGATTGGTTTGAAAACTTTTAGAAATTTCATGGTATTAAGTTTTATTCCTAAGGATTTATTTAACAAACAAAGAAATATATTCATTTTGGATATTAAGTACTATATTTATGATGACCACATGATATTAAATAGATGCGATGATAGAATTCTAATAAAGTTTGTTTCATAAGAGGAAATGAAACCTATACTGAAGAGTTATCACTCCTCACCTTGGGAAGGACATCATGGTGGTTATCAAACATCTCAAAAAGTCCTTCGAGCTCGTTTCTATTATCCCACATTATTCAATGTTGAAAGGAGTTTTGTAGTTGGCTTTGCTAGATTCCTGAGGATTGGAAATTTTGGAAAGAAGTAGGAGTTTTCACAAAAGTGTTTTTTGTAGAAATATATTATGTTTAGAGCCTTTACATTATGGGACCTTTCCCATCATCTGATGGGAATGAGTATATTTTAGTGGTTGTTGATTATGTGTTTATGTGGGTCGAGTTAGTAGAACTACCCAACAATAAATCTAATAGTGTTATAAAGATTTTTCAAAAATAATATAATTTCAATATTTGGGTTTCCAAGAGCATTCATAAATGATAATAAAACTCATTTTAATAAATAAAGATTTTAGTCTTTTATGGATAAATATGGATTCTCCTGTAGTACTGGTATTTCATACCATCCACAGTCTAATGGACAGGTAGAAATCTCTAATATGGAGCTAAAACAGATCATAGACAAAACTATATCAAACTCTAGGAAAGACCAGTCTCTAAAATTAGATAAAGATTTGTGGGACTATAGAACAACTTTCATGACCCCAATTGGTATGTCTCCATAGAGTGTGGTATTTGGGAAATGTTTTCATTTTCCGATGGAGTTGTAGTACAAGTAATACTTGATAGGTAACACCTTAAATTTTGATTTTAATAGTGTTGTAGAGATAAGACTAATTGGGTTTAGTGAGAATGATGAGTGCAGGAAGGAATATTATGATAAAACTAGGATATATATTGGGAGGTCCAAAACTTTTCATGATTTAGTCATACAAAACAGATAATTCAAAACTAGAAAGAAAGTCATTGTCTTTAATTCCATATGTAAACTATTTCTTGGTAAGATAAAATCTAAGTGGTATAGACCCTTTAATATTGTTAAATACATGAAGAATTGAGCTGTAGAAATCGTAGGAGAGGAAAACAAGCCCATCCCGGTGAATTGGTAGAGAGTCAAAAAAATTTAATGGAATCCAATGGGAATGGTTTCCATCTATGTTCATGAAATTTTATTCTCACTAAAGTCTAATTGATGACCTAAAATTCATTAATTATGGGGATTAAACCTTTGGCCTTTATTTGTTTTTACCTTTTTTTGTAATTTTGTTTGAATAAACTACTTATTTCTCTGACTTTTGAGAATTATCTTCTAGTGTTTTGTTCATGGTCTTGTTGTTTTGTGTTCCTTGAGAAGGATTTTTTTAGTTGCAATAAAAGAGAGGAATTCCAACTATTTATTTAGTCACATGATGTTTCATGTTTATGATTCAATGAAAAAGAAAAAGTCATTTATCATGGAAGTCATTTATTTTAATTTTTGCATTATTTTTTTTCTTGTCTTTATTACTGTCATGATATTTTACTACTTATGGAAATTTTATATCTAGTTATGATGTTTCTGGAAAAACATGGATGCCTAAGTTATCTTCTAAAAAAATCTATATTGCTAAATTCACTATTTTAAAATCAATAACATTGTGGAATTATGTTTTGGGGGAAATTACCACTAGTTGTTTCACTTTAAATGAATATGTATCGATGTATTTTTCTTTGTTTAGTGTTTATCATTTTTTTGTATTCTCTACTGTAAATCTCATTGAATCAAATTTTAAAAATTGATTACAACCAATTTTCACAATTTGTTCTCCATTTTCACTTGATATTGTTTGAATATAAATGGAAAAGTTTTATCATTGGATTTAATGAAAATCCTTGTAAATCTGTTATAAAATATTTATTATGGAAATCAAATTATTTGAACATCATGGTAACCCTTCAGATTATCAAATAACTACTAAATTGAAAATCTATATTGAAATATTGAAGTCAAAATTTTTTCTCCACCTTAGAATTCAACTTCATGGGAAAAGTTATGTTTTATGTGGGGGGATAGGGTTTTCATATTCTGAAATAATATTTTCTTTAATTTAATCCCAAAAAATTATACACTTATTTAATGTTTTTATTGTAAAAAAATGCCCATTTTTTTCAAATATTCTTTCCCAATATGATTTTCATTGGGCTTAATCCTATATTTAAATATAGCCTTTATAATGGATAATTACCTGTAGGTAGTTTAATGTTACATTGAATTTGTATTTTTTTAGGTTAATGATTGATGAGGGATGTTTATTTTTTCCTTTATGAAAAATTATTGTGTAGCTATGAATGAGAGTTATATAGGATAAATTATTTTGAAAATTTTGATAACTTTACCAAATTTTTAGATTGATTTTCAACTTAGGGTAATCACCTTTTATGTAATATAAATAATAATACCTCATTAAACCAACTAAAATAGAAGTTATTTAATTCTGTTGAAATTGGGGTAAAATGAAAAAAATTGGAACCCACAGTGAACCTATAAGACATTGGACACTAAGTGGGTGTTAGAAAGCCCCCTGTAAAATTCATGTAAATTCATATAGACTTTTCGTTACACAACATACATGGCTGGGTAAATTTTTTTTTTTAAAATAATGTGCCTAGTATTCAAAAATGAGTTCATTAAGGGGGGGAGGAGAATTTTGAATTCTAGATAAATAAGGGGATAGTTAACTTACATGAAAATAATTTAATTTGTTTTAAATATAGTGATTTCAAAATATATATATATTTTTTGAACATAGGAGAAAGTCTATGTAACAGAAGCCTTTTATGATCTTATTTCTCCTTTTATGTAACATCTTATCAGTTTTGTTTTAGAAAATGAATTTTAATTTAAGTAAAGTTACCTCATATATGAGGTATGGCTTCCTGATAAATTAATCATTCTTTTCTCCCTTGATCACCTAGTGAGTATTTGAATTTACATTGGACTTATTTTGGATATTACTTTTAAAAATCCTATTACATAGTTTTTAGTCATCTCATTTTAAACTGCTAGACATTCTTCATTGTGATTTTTTTTGTAAAAAACATGTTTTAGTTTTTTCGAAATGACAAAATATATGGTATTGATTATGGAAAATTAATTATTAAGTGCGGTGTAATTTTATGTCACCTTAAAATCACATTATTTTCCACATATTTTATTTATTTTTTAGTCATTTAATTAATTAAATATGTAATTTTTTTAAAATATTTACACTTTAATAATTTTAGAGTTTAATTTTTCAATTAATCATTTTTTATAAATAATTTATTTTTGCCTTTAAAATTGTAACACCCCGAGATTTTATGAAAAATATTATTTTTAATTTCATTAATGTCGTGTGTTATATGCTACACCAAAAGGAGCTTTCAAAACACACATCTCTGACCTGGCTTGAATTACACGCAATCACGACCTTCCACGATAGCGTGTGTTGTACGCAACACCAAGTTTCACTAAACAACGATATGCTATTAAAATATTATTAAAACTAGCCGTTATGAATAGTAATAACCACTTTTTGAAATTTTGTAAATTTTATTTTTCAAAATGGACTTCATTTTTGGATCCGGAATATCGAAATTATCTTAGGGATAAATTTTGGTGATTTTCGGATAACTTTCATATTTTGATGAATAGTGAAAATTACTAAATTTTAATTAAAAAGAAATTTTTCAATCGAAATAATTAATAGTGATAAATTATTAATTTGAGTGGTTTTAAAGTATATTTAGAATATATTTTTACAATTTAATACAATGTTGGTCATTAGATGTAATTTCACATTTAAACCAGTTATAAACAAGTGTCAATCTTTTGATAGTTATTATCTCTTAAAAACACGCCTTTTGTTTTGACGACGGGAATTAATTTTTAAATTAATTAATGAAACTGATATGTTTTGAATTTGGTAAAATAGAAATCATTTTTGAGTTCATAATATCAAATATAGCTTAGGCCTAATTTTTGGTATTTTTCTGAAAACATTCAATTCTTGATGAATAGTGAAACCACTAAGTGGTAGTTAAAAAAAATGAATTTTTCATAAAACATAATTTTACCGCTTCTGTGAGTGGAATTTCAAAAATCCGAGAGACACGATTGATGTCAGTAAGTAAAATGTGGTTCAATGAGATGAAAATAATTTTTTGGTGAATAGTAACTTTTTACTTTTTTTTACCACGGTTAAAAGTAAATAGGGTAATTAAGGGAAGAAATGATATTATTATTACCCTAACACATGTCCTAATTCTATTGTACAAGTGTAATTCAACCAAAAACAAACTTAGGAATAAAATATGACCATTTAGGACCACTTGGATTAGATTAGGACATTTATTATTAATTTATTTAAAGAAGGGTTAAAAGAGTTAAAATCAATGTTTATTTAATAAAAAAATTTAATATGGCGTTATACATAAGCTAAATTCGACTATAAAATTCATTATAAAGCTAAAAACATTTCTTACATAATGGTATTTTATTTGTAATTTTTAGACATTAAATAATTTATTTTATTTATGACACAACGATGATGCAGTAATTATCTTATTAATGAAATATTGACATAATTGATGTTATAAATACCCAAATAAATATAATTTGAGACTTTTTATGAATTACACTAATTTTATAGGTTAATATGACATGTTAGTATTGATGTAATTAATTTTTCTCGAACTTATCATTCTGTTATGATTTTCACAAAAATCAATTACTAAATAGTGTCAAAATTGACATAAAATAGTTTTTAAAACAAATATTATATTATTAATTGTTATTTTATTCCTAAAAATCTAAGGTTCGGCCAAATGACTTATATAATGTTATATATATTAATAATAAACAATTTGGGGTTCGTTTGGCTTCTTATAGTATGTTTATTAACCTTATAGTTTAAGAAAACAAGAAGACACGGTAAAAGTTAAATTATCTAACTTAAAGTTAAATCTAAATGATAAGGTTAAAAAAATAAACTAAACTTGTCTAAATCCTATTGTATGAGAGTATTTAGACCCATCCCCACTTTAGCTTCGAAATAAGACCCTTTGGAACCATTATAAACCGAATTTGACCTTAATATAATAATAATATTTTTAGTTATTCCAAAGGTACCCCTCTCCTCCCTTATAAAAGGACACCTCCTCCCTCTCTTCCTCACACAACTTTGAGCCTTCAAGCTCGGCCAACCCCTGCCCAAATCTCTTCTACACTTCCCTAGAAACATCCTAGAGGTTCTGGTCTTCCTCAAAGACCAATTTTAGTGCCCTAAGAGGAGGTCTCAAAGAGGCACTTCAAAGAAGAGGTAATTTCCGTTACCAATTATTTCACCTTTATTTCTTCTTCCACTTATTCTTCTTAGGTTGTTTCATTATGAAGTAATAACATCAGTATCACTCATATAATGATATGTTATTATAAGTATTAAACAATCCTAATTCACCATCTATCCATCCTACGGAAAACGAAATCACCGCGCATGCGTACGTACGGAATACCGTCTCCATGTCGTGGTGTAATCTATTTTTCCACCAACACCTTACATGGATGGGTATTATGATGTAAAGAATAACTATACATAGTTATTATAACATCATAATGATTCTGATATATTTTATCATCCACTCCAACTCAATTCAATAATTATGGAAATGATATCATCGCTCGTGCGTACATACGGACTACCGTCTCCACGACGCGATGAGATTCATTCTCCATGTCAACCATTTAAGAATGATTATAAAGTATATATAAGAAATAATAATGAAATATATGACATTATAAATCTACTGGATTTATGTGTATATATATGTATGTCATCTACTTAATTCCACTCAATTCAATAAGGAAACGAAAACAGCGTTCATGCGTACGTACGGCCTACCGTCTCCATGAGCGGTGTATTTCTTTCCATTTATCGATCCATTATATATATGTATATTATGAATATATATTATATATAAATCATGTTTTATATTATATAATTAAGTAATAATGATCTAAGTAATCATATGAATAGTTACAAGTTAAAACACGAACGACAAATGAGACGATTTTACCCAAAACGCTACTTTAACATGAATTTACAAAAGAACGGGTAATATAAAGTCATAAGTGAACCATATATGATATAATAACAATGAATATGATTCTGTAATAAGTCAATGACATTATTTAAATCATTATACAGGAGGTTTGGACACTTACGAAGAAAATCGGACCTAAGGTAAGGGAAATATCACAATCTCATTTTTATCCGAGGTTGTTTATACTTTAGTATTTACTGGGGTGTATTTTATCATCCAAATCCATATTTCCTCAATATGTAACATTATTTACATCCACCTAAAATTTTTTAAATACAATTTTACCCTTCGGTGAGTTTTTAGTAAAAGATATGAAAGGAATCTTTTGTCGTTTTTCATACGATGTATTTTTTTTGACTTTTCCGACAAAAGTACGAGAATAATGTTTTTTTAACTTATACTGCATGAATGGATTTTTAAAACATTATTTCCAAGAAGATTCCTTTACAAGTTTTCAAGTTTATTTTTAATCAACTTCATTTAGTTTAAAATTGTATGACATGTTAAGAAAGGAAAAATGTTTTTGAAGAGGAAAAGATATTTTCCTCAAGAATGGAGTTCAAGTGTTTTATCAAAATTATTTTCCATATAAGATAATAAAGGGTTCTGTTTTTATCCCTATTATTACATTGATTTGGTTATGTTGTGATGGAGTTATTTTTATGAATTCCTTTATCTTATATGAATTGTTTTATGATGTCATGATGTTTAAGATTCCGATTTGTATTACAAGGGTTATGCAACGATGTATGGTTTATGATTTTGTGGCACACATAAGAATGGTATCATTATGAGATGGGTGGGACCTATATCTCCCTCCAATGCATTGGGTAAAGATTTTATATCTCATGAGATAGACATGGCTGGAATGGTAGGTTATATCGGTTCAATGAAACAGGACTGAAATGAGGGTGACTTGGTTCAGAAAGGGACTTTGTCCACTAAGATAGTATTGGTAATGAGTCTTGACTAACAAGAAATGATTCTCTATGATTATGTGTTTATGCCACAAAGTTTAATGTTTTATGTTATGATTATTGTGATTACATTTCACTGCCATGAGTTATCCCAGGTTATGAAATTATGATCTCTTTTACAGGTTAATATTTCCAAAAGTTATGTGCTTATGTATATGATGTGATTGATATTTCTTTTGTTTACCCTTACTGAGCATTTGAGCTCCCCCTTTTATGTTTTATTTTCCCTAGGATATAAAGAAAGGTTTTAGGTATAAAAAAAGGAAGATCTTTATGGGAGATGTTGAAGATCTTTCACCAGGATTAAAAGATTATATTCCGAGTTTCCAAAGACACTAAACTATTACGATCCTTGTGTGTGTGTTTTTGTTATGTACTAAGTATTCCGCAAATGTAATGTAATGTCCATGTACGTCAGGCTTTGGGTCTCTATAGTTGGTATCAGAGGAAATGTTTAGTCAACCTTTGGAAACTAGGATGCGAAAATGTTAGTGAGATCCCTAGAAATATTTCTAAGGTATGTCTAGGGATGTCCCTAAGTTTAAGTATATGTATAGGTTATAGTACTAGAATTACACTAACGATCATAGAATTAAACCTAAGATGTTAGATATTGAAGGTACTCCCCCTTTATTATGTTGTTTTCCCTAGCATGATTTTTGCCTCTCACACAATTCTTTTTGGATTTTAGACGATTGCTGGAACCCGAAGGAACCATGTTGATCAATGCAATGGACAATGAAATGATTGTCCTCCTGAACAAACAAATGTTATGGGAGATGGAGTGCAAAATATTATTTATATACTTACACAAGCTATGAATCATTCTGGACTTCCAAATGAGAAGAGAAGGAAACAATATTCTATTGAGTCCTTCATGAGGCAACGTCCACCTTCTTTCAGTGGGACTTCTGATCTAGTTGTTGCTGAACAATGGATCAGTACCACTGAAAAGATATTTTCAGTTCTTCAATGTTCTGAACATGATAAAGTCATCTTAGCAGTATATCGTTTGGAAGGTGAAGCTGATCAATGGTGGAATCATATCAAGAATACGAGGCCAAGAGATGAAATTGAGTCCATGGAATGGGACGGGTTCAAGAACTTGTTTTTCAGTAAGTACTTCCCTCGTATTCTTCGAACAATGATGGAAAAGGAGTTTCTTAAGCTGAAGCAGAAGGATGATGAATCTGTTGGTATATACGAAGCGAATTTTACAAGACTTGCAAGGTATGCATCTGGCATTATCATCCAACCTGAAAGTAAAGTTGATCGATTTTTCAGTGGCTTAAAACCAAGTCTTTGAAGGGCATTAGCTATAAGAGACTTCAGTAGCTATGAAGAAATTGTGCATTGTGCTATCAAGGTAGAAATGGAAGTTGGTGTTACATATCCATCTCATGGTTTTGACAAGAAAAAAAAGATGGAGTTCAAGGAGAAATCTCAGAATAATGGTGAAAAGAAGATGAATGTTTCCTTATGCTCAAAGTGTGGAAAGAAGCATGGTGGAGATTGTCTTAAAGGGACTAGAAAATGTTTTAAGTGTGGAAAAGAAGGTCATCGAGCAGCTGAGTGTCAAGGTAATGGAAAAAGGGTTTCTAATGATGTGAATAAAGCAAACACTGCCGAGAACGCACCACCAACACTTCAATGCTTCAAGTGCAAGGAAATGGGGCATTATGCTAATAAATGCCCTAATCCAAGGGTAAGTGATGATCAACATGAGCAACCACTTAAGGCAAAGGACAAAGGGATGTCGCATGCGATCAATATTGGAGATGTTGAATATGACAATGATGTGGTGGAATGATTAAGTGTTTATGTAATGGGATTCCAAAATAATGTTATATATAGTATCATGGAATATTAGAATATTTATGTTTTGGTCTATTGTGGTTTTCAATAATTTTATGGTACCGGTAACCATGAAAAGTGATTGAGACATTTTTGGTAAACAGATGATATGAGCATAATGAAGGGATATGAAGATAATGAGATGTTTGATTGTATTCATGAGCTCATGATTGATATAAGGACTAAGTGATATCATGGTTTGAGTATATAGAATTTTGAGGATTTTGGTATGTGGAACGTGTTATCTTTTAACTGCATTCATGTTTTCACTAAGGTTCAATGGGTATTCATTTTTCAAGAGAATACATGATTAAGGTATTCACATATCTTATGATATATGGGGGATAAATGATGGTATTCACGTGATTATTCTGTGACATTTCATGTAATCATTTTCTTTATACTATGAGCTTGGACCGAAGTATTTTAGATAAACCTAAAGATTAGAATGGATTATGTTGGAAATAAGTTAGGATAAATTTTTTTTTGATATTATTGATGGGATTTTATAGTAATATAGCATTGGAAAAAGGACAACCTGCAGGACGGGAGACAACCCATCGCGTCGGACAAGGCTGTGGGAATCGAACCCACAACCGAAGTGCGACTAGCCTTTATCGCCTACCACTGGCCTACAGGAAGTCCCTGTTTAGTAGAAACTAGTTTTATTATATTAAGCAGTATGATATATGAAGTATAAGTCCATTTTAGGAACCATATATGATTAATCTCACTATAGAATGACTTATGTATATTTAATAACTTTTGCTAACCTTTTGTTTCAGACAGATGGAATGACCCGTCATTCTATCACATAATCTGCTAACACTTCACGAATAACAAATTCAACTTCATTTATTTAAGAGATGAAGTGGAAATTGTTCAAGGCACGAACAACAGTGAGATTGTACAAAAAATAAAGTAAGTATTTATTCTAATTCAAATTCTTCAACTTTAGGGAAACGATCTTGAAAACCAAAAATGTTGTCCTAGTGCTCTTATATCTCATTAATCAGATGGTACCTTAGATCGTCACAAATTTATGGATTTGTGATTTTTGGATTTTCCATAGCCATGTTTTCTACCACTCTCCATCAGAACATGATGGTTAGATTTTTCTTCCATATCCATATTTTCACCTATGTGGAAACCCAATGATTAGTTTATTTGGGTAACCGTTACGTTTCATACTTTCATTTTTAATGATTGGTTTTGGTATTCCTTTTTACGATGTGGGTTTCGATTAAAGAAACTTTCGAATAGTAAACCATTTATAACCCCAACGAATTTCAAGGGCGAAATTTATTTTAAGGGGGGTAGAATGTAACACCCCGAGATTTTATGAAAAATATTCTTTTTAATTTCATTAATGTCTTGTGTTATACGCTACACCAAAAGGAGCGTTCACAACACACATCTCTGACCTAGCTTGAATTACACACAATCGCGACCTTCCACGATAGCGTGTGTTGTACGCAACACCAAGTTTCACTAAACAACGATATGCTATTAAAATATTATTAGAACTAGCCGTTATGAATAGTAATAACCAATTTTTGAAATTTTGTAAATTTAATTTTTCAAAATTGACTTCATTTTTGGATCCGGAATATCGAAATTACCTTAGGGTGAAATTTTGGTGATTTTCGGATAACTTTCATATTTTGATGAATAGTGAAAATTACTAAATTTTAATTAAAAACAACTTTTTCAATCGAAATAATTAATAGTGATAAATTATTAATTTTAGTGGTTTTAAAGTATATTTAGAATATATTTTCACAATTTAATACAATGTTGGTCATTAGATGTAATTTCACATTTAAACCAGTTATAAACAAGTGTCAATCTTTTGATAGTTATTATCTCTTAAAAACACGCCTTTTGTTTTGACGACGGGAATTAATTTTTAAATTAATTAATGCAACTGATATGTTTTGAATTTGGTAAAATAGAAATTATTTTTCACTTCATAATATCAAATATAGCTTAGGCCTAAATTTTGGTATTTTTTTGAAAACTTTCAATTTTTGATGAATAGTGAAACCACTAAGTGGTAGTTAAAAAAACTGAATTTTTCATAAAACTTAATTTTACCGCTTCTGTGAGTGGAATTTCAAAAATCTAAGAGACACGGTTGATGTCAGTAAGTAAAATGTGGTTCAATGAGATTAAAATAATTTTTTGGTGAATAGTAACTTTTTACTTTTTTTACCACGGTTAAAAGTAAATAGAGTAATTAAGGGTAGAAATGATATTATTATTACCCTAACACATGTCCTAATTCTATTTTACAAGTGTAATTCGACCAAAAAAAAACCTAGGAATAATATATGACTATTTAGGCCCACTTGGATTAGATTAGGACATTTATTATTAATTTATTTAAAGAAGGGTTAAAAGAGTTAAAATCAAAGTTTATTTAATAAAACATTTTTAATATGAGATTATACATAAGATAAATTCGAATATAAATATTCATTAGAAAGATAAAAACATTTCCTACATAATGGTAGTTTATTTGTAATTTTTAGACATTAAATAATTTAATTTATTTATGACACAACGATGATGCAGTAATTATATTATTAATGAAATATTGACATAATTGATGTTATAAATACCCAAATAAATATAATTTGAGACTTTTTATGAATTCCACTAATTTTATAGGTTAATATGACATGTTAGTATTGATTTAATTAGTTGTTTTCGAACTTATCATTCTGTTATGATTTTCACAAAAATCAATTACTAAATAGTGTCAAAATTGACATAAAATAGTTTTTAAAACAAATATTATATTATTAATTGTTATTTTATTCCTAAAAATCTAAGGTTCGGCCAAATGACTTATATAAGGTTATATATATTAATAATAAACAATTTGGGGTTCGTTTGGCTTCTTATAGTAAGTTTATTAACCTTATAGTGTAAGAAAACAAGAATACACGGTAAAAGTTAAATTATCTAACTTAAAGTTAAATCTAAATGATAAGGTTAAAATAATAACCTAAACTTTTATAAATCCTATTGGATGAGAGTATTTCGACCCATCCCCACTTTAGCTTCGAAATAAGACCCTTTGGAACCATTATAAACCGAATTTGACCTTAATATAAAATAATATTTTTAGTTATTCCAAAGGTACCCCTCTCCTCCCTTATAAAAGGACACCTCCTCCCTCTCTTCCTCACACAACTTTGAGCCTTCATGCTCGGCTAACCCCTGCCAAAATCTCTTCTCCACTTCCCTAGAAACATCCTAGAGGTTCTGGTCTTCCTCAAAGACCAATTTTAGTGCCCTAAGAGGAGGTCTCAAAGAGGTGCTTCAAAGAAGAGGTAATTTTCGTTACCAATTATTTCACCTTTATTTCTTCTTCCACTTCTTCTTCTTAGGTTGTTTCATTATGAAGTAATAACATCAGTATCACTCATATACTGATATGTTATTATAAGTATGAATCAATCCTAATTCACCATCTATCCATCCTACGGAAAATGAAATCACCGCTCGTGCGTACGTACGGAATACCGTCTCCACGCCGTGGTGTAATCTGTTTTTCCACCAACACCTTACATGGATGGGTATTATGGTGTAAAGAATAACTATACATAGTTATTATAACATCATAATGATTCTGATATACTGTATCATCCACTCCAATTCAATTCAATAATTATGGAAATGATATCATCGCTCGTGCGTACGTACGGACTACCGTCTCCACGACGCGATGAAATTAATTCTCTATGTTAACCATTTAAGAATGATTATAAAGTATATATAAGCAATAATAATGAAATATATGACATTATAAAGCTACTGGATTTATGTGTATATATATGTATGTCATCTACTTAATTCCACTCAATTCAATAAGGAAACGAAAACAGCGTTCATGCGTACGTACGGCCTACCATCTCCATGAACGGTGTATTTTTTTCCATTTATCGATCCATTATATATATGTATATTATGAATATATATTATATATAAATCATGTTTTATATTCTATAATTAATTAATAATGATATAAGTAATCATATGAATAATTACAGGTTAAAACACGAACGACAAATGAGACGATTTTACCCAAAACGCTACTTTAACATGAATTTACAAAAGAATGGGTAATATAAAGTCATAAGTGACCCATATATGATATAATAACAATGACTATGATTCTGTAATAAGTCAATGACATTATTTAAATCATTATACAGGAGGTTCAGACACTTATGAAGAAAATCGGACCTAAGGTAAGGGAAATATCACAATCTCATTTTTATCCGAGGTTGTTTATACTTTAGTATTTACTAGGGTGTATTTTATCATCCACATCCATATTTCCTCAATATGTAACATTATTTCCATCCACCTACAATTTTTTAAATACAATTTTACCCTTCGGTGAGTTTTTAGGAAAAGATATGAAAGGAATCTTTTGTCATTTTTCGTACGAGGTATTTTTTTGACTTTTCCGACAAAAGTACGAGAATAATGTTTTTTTAACTTATACGGAATGAATGGATTTTTAAAACATTATTTCCAAGAAGCTTCCTTTACAAGTTTTCAAGTTTATTTTTAATCAACTTCTTTTAGTTTAAAATTGTATGACATGTTAAGAAAGGAAAAATGTTTTTTAAGAGGAAAGGATATTTTCCTCAAGAATGGAGTTCAAGTGTTTTATCAAAATTATTTTCCATCTAAGATAATAAAGGGTTCTGTTTTTATCCCTATTATTAAATTTATTTGGTTATGTTGTGATGGAATTATTTTTATGAATTCCTTTATCTTATATGAATTGTTTTATGATGTCATGATGTTTAAGATTCCCATTTGTATTACATGGGTTATGCAATGATGTATGGTTTATGATTTTGTGGCACACATAAGAATGGTATCATTATGAGATGGGTGGGACCTATATCTCCCTCCAATGCATTGGGTAAAGATTTTATATCTCATGAGATAGACATGGCTGGAATGGTAGGTTATACCGGTTCAGTGAAACAGGACTGAAATGAGGGTGACTCGGTTCAGAAAGGGACTTTGTCCACTAAGATAGTCTTGGAAATGAGTCTTGACTAACAAGAAATGATTCTCTATGATTATATGTGTATGCCACAAAGTTTAATGTTTTAAGTTATGATTATTGTGATTACATTTCACTACCATGAGTTATCCCAGGTTATGAAATTATGATCTCTTTTACAGGTTAATATTTCCAAAAGATATGTGCTTATGTATATGATGTGATTGATATTTCTTTTGTTTACCATTACTGAGCATTTGAGCTCACCCTTTTAGGTTTTCTTTTCCCCAGGATATAAAGAAAGGTTTTAGGTATAAAAAAAGAAAGATCTTGATGGGAGATATTGAAGATCTTTCACCAGGATTAGAAGATTATATTCCGAGTTTCCAAAGAAACTAAACTATTACGATACTTGTGTGTGTGTTTTTGTTATGTACTAAGTATTCCGCAAATGTAATGTAATGTCCATGTACGTCAGGCTTTGGGTATCTACAAAAATGATTGATTTTTTCGTACTTATTTTTATGGTTCTTTATTTTTATAATTACTTTTTGAGTTTTTATTCTGCCTGACATAATAATTTTATCTCCGCTTCTTTTTATTAATTAATCATCTCAAATGTTATATTCATTTGACTATTTGAAACCCTAATTTATTTTAGGTCTTATAATATTATTATAATTTTAATTTTGTCAATTTAAATATTATATCTAGTATTTTTTTTGATTTAACTCGTTTAATGTAATGTTTTAATTTAATTTATAATTTAATGCAAATTTTGTTTTTTTGATTTTTAATTTTAATTTTATATTTTTATTTTATGTTTACAGTTTTCTGATTGGAATTAATTATTATTTTTTCCGTAGTTTCAAAATTTGATCACTTTAATTTTTAATTTCAATTTTATGTAAATATGTATCTATTTTATTTGTTTAATAAAATTCGCCTTTTATTTATTTATTAATGTTTACTCTATTTTATATTAATATTTAATTTTTGAAAAGATGAGTAGACACTGCCAAACAAATTACACAGCACTAAATACAGTTGTGTTTAATGCACAAGCCATCAGTATCACATGAGATACAACTACAATTATCCATCCGCTCCAATGTTATTCCACCAGTAGATAACCACATGACTCACCGCTCAGCACCTCCACTCACTGCTTCTAGAATTCCCCATCCACAGACTCACCACTACCCTTTGGAAACTGCCAAGAGCATGATGCAAGCCACCAAGCCGCACCACCGGGGCTTCTCTCTAAGTCGCACCACCGATGCTTCTCAACCACCTTGTCGCTGCGGAAGACCATCCATGGAGGATGGGAACCATCGTCGTCACTGTGAGGAGGGAGTAGCTGAACGTAAAGGATCTAGAGGATGCCAAATCCCCCTCGCGGCTCTCTACACAAGGAGAAAACAAAAAATGAAAAAATGAAAAAAATTATTATTATTTAAATTAGTAAAATAATAAAACTAAAATAATAATAATAATAATAATAATTAATACACATAATAAATTAAAATTTCATATTATAAATATTAAATCATTTAAATAATTATAAATTAATATACTTTATAAAATATTTTATGGTAATAGTATACATTAATATACATATAATTATATAATTAAGGTTATTTCAATAAATACAAATTTTAAAAATATTTAATAAATCATTAAACAAATTAATTAACTAATAAATTTAAAAATAATATTATTATTCTATAAAATATATAATTATAAATTTGTTTAAAAATTGATAATATTTAACAATTTATAAAGTTATAAAAATGTTTGTCTACTTAGTAGGTTATAAAAATATTAACATTGATAATGAAAATAAATAATTTAATTAATAACAATAAATAATTAAAAAAATTAAATGTAATTAAATATTTAAAATAATATTATTAGTCCATTAAAATATTAATTAATAAAATTATAATTGTAAATAATGATAAAATAAATATAAATTAATTAACATAATAATTTTATATTTATAATCATCTCACAAACTGTAATAATAATTATTTAATTAAATAAGTATTTATTTATAAAAATAATAATTTGTAAACAATATAACATTTAATTATTTTATATTTTATTTATTTATATTTTTATATTCATAACACAGTCTAAAGTACATCAACATACATTTCCTAACTATTTATGTGTTCGGTTAGAAGAGCATCGATAAATCTATATATAGTAAAATGAAGGTGGAGCACTGCAAAAAATGTTGGAGAAATGGGAGAATACAGAGTTAAGTCGGTCGAAGACGTGGGTGACCAATAATATATGATAGATGAATTTAAACATTCAAAGGATTACATTGATCTGGGACATCAACATTCATTCAATAACTTGAGGTTGGCATCTTAGTTGTCCAGTGGGAATAGAAGTAGTTCAGAGGCATAGATGGATCAATAGAGAGTAGTAGCAGAGGATTTTTTGAGGGAGACTTCTTTCTCTGCTTTTCAATTTCCTTAATATTTAATTTTATTGATTGTAATTCTTCTTTTTGTAATGATTCTAGGATAGTCTCATTAGTTTGGGAATTTAAATTCAGCTAGTTCATTTAATAGAGTTCTTAAATATTTTTTTATTTATTAATTCATAGTTTATTAGTGAGATTGACAATAATTTTCATTTAAATTATTTGCACTACCTCATTTTCAATCTAAAAACTTCAAGTTCAATCTTCAAGATTGATCTTGAATTCTTTTCCACAAGGTTTAATTTCACCAACACTGGAATTTTATATTGAGTTTTATTCCCAGTGACTTTCCATTTACATTCATCATAGTTTGATGATTCTTGGTGTGATGAACTCAAAGATTCAATCTTTAATTTTTTCAACCTCTTGGTAAATTAGATTGTACAATCATTTTTTGATGTGTTTTTTGTATAATATTTTGTGATGATTTCATCCTTTTAACTAGTGGTTTTAGAATTCCTGAGTGTTTTGTTTTCTTGATCACGTATCCTTAATCTATTTTCTCATTGCCTTTTCATCTTCTTAGTTTGAATTTTATTCTTACCTTTTTATATAGTTCTTAAAATAAATCACCTTATCATTATCTTAGTACATCATTTAAAATAAAAATAAAAAATAAAATAATTTCACCCACTATTTTCAATAATGAGGGTTGTTTTGAAAATATGGGTACATCAACATTCCATGGGGATTTGACCATTAAATAATATACTATTATAGGTTTGTAAATAATATTATGAGGTCTATGATAACCTAAAACCTTATCAATGACCCCAATAGGGAACAATAATATTCATAGTAAGGGAGAAATATATATATGAATATAGTTATGCAATATGATACTATTTTCACCTGATATCTTATCATGTAAGAGTATAACGGTGTTACCACCCCATAATACATAATATGTATTCTTACACTTATAATGATAAAAATTTACCCAATAACCATTCCCTTATAGTTTTAGGTAGTTACATCTAAATTTAAGGTCCATATATATATATATTCATCTATAACTGAAAAGCGAAAATTATTTCTCAGTCATTAAATTAATATTACATAACTAACGACACATCCAATTTATTTTACCTCACGAGGACCATATGCATCTTGGTTTTCATCATTCATCAAAGTATAAAATTAATTATATATATCAGTATTAACATCAATTCTAATAATATTTTCACATACACATGAAAAAGTATATTTGACATTGCATAATGTATATTTCCAATTGTGATTTTTTTCCCATGATGACCTCAATCATGGAGATCACTAAGTGTAGAAATCTTTTGAAAATGTCTCAGTGGTTATGATCACCCACCACTTAACTAGTATACATTATTATCATTATTTTTTAAAAGTTGTCTCTATACTATAGATTATAGTTTTATAATATTATCCCGAAATATTTAGGTTTATAATAGAGTTGTGAATGATTCTAACTTACTAATTCAGTGAATACTCTAAGGAAATTATACTAATCACATAAATATTTCATTCTCAATGTAGGGTGAGAAAGAAAAATTACATTTCAAGGTGGTATACATATTTCAAGCCCTGGGGAATTCCCACTTACAGTGATATTATGATCTGGGGAAAAGAAACCCAAATAGATGAATAGTTAGAGAGTGTCACTGGGATTTCCATTGGATGATAGTATATCTACCACCTTATCCCCCCACCATATGTGATTTATCTATACAGTAGGATAAATAAATTTCCTATATTACAAATTGATGTATAAAATATACTAATGGACAGGGTTGGGACCCCTTAAGAATTTTATAAGTAATGGTGAGTTAGATTCCACACAATAAGAACAGATTTTGAAGAAGCTGTAAAGAAACATACCACAGAGGATAGCCCATAGTTCATTGATAATATGATTTCCATAAATATAATATTTGTTGAAGGATTTCAAAAAATATCCTCACCCATCATAAATAATACCTCCACCATATATGATATATTAGTTTATGTGTCATTTGTTATAATCTTGAAACCTATATTTGGTGGGTGCCACTACATTGACTGACCATAGAAATTTCTAGTGAATCTGGTCTATGAGTATATGTATGATCAGAGGTTATTCTATAGAGTGGTGATCAGACATCATATATCTGTGAAATTATCATTTAGAATATTAGAGGTTATAATGTTTTTATCATTGTAATCATGTTTTCTCTAGTTATCTTTTGTTTGGATTCATTGAACATCTCCCATAAAACCCAAAACTTAACATTGAATTCTAAAATATGATATCTCACTTTAGAGGAAGTGATATCCACATTGTTGAAAGTTGTGGTCATGAAATGATCTTCAAATGAAATAAAAATTAATGTATCCAAATAGCTATATAGGAAATTCCATATGAACCACACTCATTCCCCTTCCAGAAAAACATTCTCTTATATATCTATTTAGAGTTAGAAAAATAAACACGCAAAGAAAAGAGAGGAATACATTTTTTCTAAATTATATTTTTTTATGGATGTCTATTTTCCTTATATGAAAAACCCAAAATCTATACTTGGATGGTAAATAATTCTTCCAATTAAGATAGCCCCAGGGGTTGGAACTATTCTGAGTTTATTGAATTAAAAAGTATGTGATTAACAAAAGATTTTGTGGATAAAAATAAAATTATATAGCTCATGATAAAGATGTAAATAAGATATGTGTTTATTTTTCATTAATGATAACATTGATTAATATTGGGTTCTCTATAATATCATAAAATATCAGTCTATAATAGAAAGAAATTAGAAAATAAAGTGACAATGGTCATAAGATTTTTGTTCCAAAAAAGAAATGTATCATCACCATATGATCCATCATGAGTTCTCTAGACAAATATAAAAACTTATTTTCAAACTCCACTATATATATTATTCTAATGAGTTTATATTGTGAAGAGTATATGGAATCCTTATATATTTGGATTTGTGAAACTAGTTTAAATAAAAAATCCCATAAGATATTTTCATGAATGGTTTTAATGAAATAGTAATTACTTCTAATATTAATACCACCTTATTCATGATGTAAAACCAAAAATAACTAACTCACCCATTCAAAGTTAACCTATTTATGGGGATGTCAACAGAATCCATAGAGGATGAATTCAATACTCTTGATTACATCATTGGGTACCCTTACAACTGAGAGATTGTACAACTACATTGGTTATAAGAAAACTGGTACTATAGGTGATCCTTCCTATAAATAAGAGAAGAAGAATTTTCTAGTCCATTTTACTAATTTTTATTCTCTCAATCATCCAATATAAATTATTAATATGCATCACACCATTAGCTCATAGAGATCTAAGACAGACCATGGGAATGTTACTTTTCATGAATCTAATCATAATTTCAATGATATATATCTATTTTATCAAGAAGATTTTCAACATATATGTACCAATTGCATCATGATATATTTTTTATCGACTCATTTTTCTATATGTACTCAATATGTCTTTTAAACCCTTAATGTATTGATTCCTAATGTTATGTATGACTAATAAATCAAATTAAAATAGAATATTTGAAGTAATTACAAAACAAAATCTACCACTGGATGAAAATACCTCCCAATTTTCTGTATATTTTCTAAGGTTTTACTAAGAATACTTTATTACATGAAAAATATACGTGGAAAGAATAAATCACCTTGAAAAGGATACATTTCAATTGGAAAAATCATAACCTCCATGTATATTAAATTAAGTAAAATATGTTTTAAGAGTATTACATATATATATATATAACTATATATATGATTTATTAAACAACTTATATCACAATGTTGGTTATTGGGGACAAGATCTATCAAAATCCCCCTTACACTAGATCATACTACCCACTATCCCAGAATATTTTCTATACTAAATATATATTTTTTATTTCAAATAACCACTATTAAAAATTAAATGGGAACCTAATAAAACATAAAAAATAATTAAAAATTGGATTAAATTATAATGTAAACTACCAAAAAATTCCAAAAGAAGTTTTTGTTGGAATATTATTCCCATTAAAGAAATTATTCAATACTAAAATCACTCTACTCTAGTTCCTCATGAATTATACCCCCAAAAATTGCTACCATATTATATGATTTCTTGATATAATACTCAATATGGATTATTCCATCATTAAATACATGGATATAAATTAAATAGTGAACATTTATCCATGAATTATGTTCTTTATTAATGCACAATTGAGTCTTTCTTACATAAATCCTATGAATATCTATGTTGAAAAATTTAATTGAGACCACATCTGTCATATCCTTCTTGGAGTGCATGATAATAACCATAGACGGACCAGATTTAGCTTCTACTACCACCTTCCTTCCTACAAACCCATCATTTTTAGGATAATTTTGATCAACCAAAGGCTTATATATGTCTATATTCTCTAGTTATCATCCATCTCAAGTTATCTAGTTCATGAAAATACATGGAATTCAAATCAAGATTTATTTTTTCTTCATCCTTTTTTGTAGTTCCACCACAAATTATAGAGTGAGATTATACTCTAATAGCCTTTGATGAAAAAATTTCCATAAAACATGGGTAAAATAACCTTGCTTTATACTATAGTTATTGTTATGTTATTCAACGAGGGGTGATCCTTATAATACATACTTTTCTTATAATTGTTGATATTATAACCCCCTTAATCAAAGGAACCTTTTTTACCATTCTCCATACCTGAGAAAAAACACTTTTATTAGTCTATCATCCCCACATTAAGTACAAAAAGGGCATGAGACATCATCTACGTTAGCATAATCTGTTGATTCATTAGGTACTTCTCATAGAAAATACACAATAAGCATAGCATTAGACAACATTGAACAATACTTCTTCCTCATCCACCATGGAATTGTAATTTCCCAACCATCAGATTCATAAATTACCATATCATATTAACCCCACATATTGAAATTATTCTATACCTAAAATCATGTGGTTTCCTCTTTCAAATGGAACCTATGGAATGTGAGTTCCCAGACCGGTCTTTCTCAGTAACCATAAGTGACAAATGAAAAATAATTTCATCTATTTTAGGGAGATATGTTTTTTAATTGCATATTTTCTCCCTCTCTAATTGTATATTGGATTGAGTAATAGACACATAGAGACCAAAATATGGGATTGTCACTCTATATCCTAAACTATACTTTATCTCCTAACTTAGGGGTCATTATTCAAGTCCACTTACATAAGCATTATATCCCTTATAACATGAAACACCTTGCTTTAACACAACCACATATAAGGTAGGCTGGAAAAACTAATATTTCATTACTTATACCTAAATTATAGTATTTATTGTAGGGAGAAATGATTTGTACAACATTTATTGGACCCCAATAAACATAGAATTTATTTTAGAATTTGAATTGGAAGTTTTATCAGTAAAAACCTCCATAAAATTATATTATCAACATCACCTTCTTTCTTAGCCTCGATAATCTTATTAAAAACTTGTTGAAGATTTTTTAACTAATATAACAAAAATTATTTACTCTATAAAATAGTTAAATACAGATTTACATTAATTCTTCTACACTCAAATGCTATTAATTCTATTCTAAGATATGTATTTAGTCATCAGGACTACCAAGATACCCTTTTCATAATCTGGTAATTATAACCTTGTTTCCATAATTAAAACCCCTCAGAATATTCTATATTACATATGTAGTGTCATTAAAATCTTTTATATAATTGGATTCTGTTGAATAGAAATCCATTAAAAATATTATCATCTCATTCTGACTACCAATGTTACAACTACGATATAAAATAAACCTGATCTATTTTAATATTAACATCTATATATCCTCCATAAACGTGTTCCTCATATTTACTATATACCATGAATATATAATTTTTACACCAAAGGAATATTTTATAGTTATGAATGTATCCATGTTAGAATCTCTTAGATATACTCAATATATTCCTACCATTTTCAAGGTATATCCAACACTCTGACCTCTTTATAACAAGAAATAAATTATAACATTGATATCTAGAGCATAAATGAATATATTTTTCCCTTCATGTTTCTAAAGAAACATATTATTTGAATATTTATTTTATGTGACATAGGAAACAATGCACTTGGGATTTATTGTATCCTTTATATTTTATATCATATTAACATTTCATGTACCTTGACATATTCTATATATGATTTTGGATCTACCTTTATAGATCATAAACACTAAAAAAATTCTTGTACTTCGAGTCCTCATAGAGAAAATATTATTTAATAATGTCTTCACTGACTATAAGAGTAGATTTTTCTACTAAATGTTATCAAAAAATATTAATCGGAAAAAATGGAACTCCAATTAAAATTTTCATGAACCAAAGAATAATTTTTATTGAATTAAACTAATTTATTTAACTTGAACATAGAAAAAAACATTTGGTGATCGTGATTATTATATCAATACATCAATGGATCTCTATAGATTATGTATTTTATAAGAATTTTTTAATGTCACAAATATTTTAATGTTTATAATATAGACAGATTTTATTAATTTATATTCTGGAATTCAATTTTTAAACCTATTTTGAAACTATCATAATAATTGTAACAAAATATGGAAAGAAGAATTAGAAAAAAAATCTCATAGAAATTGACTTAAAAAAGTTTAATAGATTTTATGACTTGATATTTCATAAAAAAATTAGCAACCAATTGTGTTTTTTGAGTATTGACATTACCATCCATGTGTATTATTCTAGAATACCCATTTACTCCCAATAGGATTTATTTGAAATATAGGTTCTTCCAAAATCTAAAACATTAGTTTTTTTATTGATGGGAGTTATTTATAAATTCATTGTTTCTTTCTATCATTAAACATAGCATAATTTACTATTTCTTCGTTTGATAGAATTTTTTCATAAATGATCATAGTATATTGAAAGGAGATTCTCTGGGTGGAAAATTTAAATTTTAATTCAAATTTAGATTCCCATGTCACAATAGTAGATCTAGATAATTTTTTAGATAAAATATTAAAAATTAAAAGTTTTCATCATGGATTTTTTTTTGTGATTTGATTTCCACATGATTTAATTAAAATTACGTATTAAGAATATAAACATGAATCCCTCTAGTGATATCCTAACATTATCTATAATGCTCAGTACATCAATCTTAATTCATTATGAGCTAATGTTACGAACTATATCATTCCAACATCCTAATTTTGATTGTAGAAAAATCTCTCATTTCTAACTCTAAATATTCCAAGAAGAATGACCGGAACATTAAAGTAAATAACATATCTCGATCAGATACAAAGAATTTGGAACTCTATGTAACCTTACCACATAATGTATATTTTGGAAATATGATCAAGATATAAATATTATATGAATGCTATGAAGTGTACTTACAATGTATGGAGATCAACTAAAAACCAAATATCATTATGTAGTTTTGAAATGTTTAGGGAGTCTGAAGATAAAATCCATGGTAATGTATTCTAATTTCTATTCTAGTATGGGTAATGTTTATAACATCCCCTATGATTTTTTTCTCTCGTCCATAACATGTTGAAATACTAGTCACTGAGATACAAACTCTTTAATATCTCTCTTCATATTTTCCCACCATATATACACTTTCATATATATATAAATCATTATACTTTCAGGATGAATAAATAATGGTGAAATATTAGCTTCATCCACCAGATAATTCTTCATGTCTGGTATAAATGGGACACATACTTGACTCTCAGACCATATTATTCCAGCATGATCAACGATTTGACTCAGGACATTTATCACCTTCTTTTATAATTCATCATCTTCCTTATATTCCTTCTTAATCCTACAATGGATGAATGGATGAAAATATATGTGAGAAAGATAATAAAACTCCAATTTTCCAAATATTTACATATCCATATTCTACAAATCCATAAATAGTGTATCTGTTTAAATCCTCATTATTGATAAACTAGTATGGTCATTCAAATTTGGAGCATTAGCCACCTTATTTTGCATTCCATGGTAGATATGTATTATGTAATCATAATCATTGATCAAATACAACCATATACTTTCAAGAACATTCAACTCCTTTTTTATAAACGTATACTTCAAGATATTATGATCATTATATATATCAAAACATTCACTATACAGATAATGCCTCAATATCATCCATTCAAATATTACTGCTGCCATCACTAAATCATGGATCTTGTAATTTTTATATTGAATTTTTAAAAGGAGAGGGTCATATGTTATTACTATTTCATTCATCATGATGATTCATAAAATTCCCTACTTTGATGCATTACTATATATCACAAACCGTTATCCACTATAGTGTGAAGTAATCATGGGGGCACTAACTGAGAATCTATTCAGTTCTTTGAAACTATCGTTTAATTCATCCATACATAAGAAATTAACCCCCTTATAAGTCATCCTAGTGAATAGATTTGATAGTCATGATAAATCTATTACAAAGAGTCTATAGTATCTAGAAAACCCTAGAAAATAATGGATTTTTGTTACCATGGTTGGTCACAGTCATTTCTCAATAACTTATGTCTTTGATCGATCAGCTAATATACTATCACTTGAGATTTTGTGACCCAATAATGAGACTTTCAGCAACAAAAATTCAAACATGGTTAATTTATCATAAAAATTGTCCTTCCACAATGTCTTGATCATAATTATTAAATGTTTTTATGATCATACCTTCTCTTTGAATATATAATAATTGCATTTATAAGGACCACCAAAAACCGATCAAGGTAATCTCTAAATTCTCTATTAATTATATTCATAATGATATCCAGAGCATTGGCATGGCCGTATAGAATTACTGTAAATAAAGAATGATCATGCCTCTTATAGAAGGTTAACTTTGGGTATTTCATCCTTCTTGATCTATATTTCATGATAACCAGATCGAAGATCAATCTTCGGAAAGTACAGAGATCTCCATAATTGATCAAATAGATCATCGATATGGGGTATAAGATACTTTTTCTTAATATTTATCTTGTTATGTTTCTGATAATCAATGCAAAGATGCATTGAACGATCTTTCTTCTTGAAAAAATTATTGGTTCACCCCATGGTAAAAACTAGTCCAAATGATTACCTTATCTATATTCTCCTAGATTTTATTCCCAAATTCATATAACCCAATCATATAAATTTTATATAGGGACATTGAAATAGGTATAACACTAGGTATGAGCTCTATTGATAACTAAACATTAATATTAGGGGGAATACAAGAAATTATTTATTAAGTGCAACATCATATTATAGAAAAATATGAATAGTTTAAATGTTGAGTTTCTACCCAACCATTTGATATAAATATCCCACATTAATATGTAGAAAAACCCATACAATCGAAGTACTTTACATTGGGTGTTCAAGTTCATCATCACACTGATAGAAGATTGAATATTAATTCAGAATATCAAATTTAACTTCCCTTCCCTAACAATAAATATGGGACCTATGTATGGAGAGCCAATATATACCCAAATTTTTTTCAAATTCAATAAGTGGTGGTACAACAATTTTCACAGGAAGAAAATTCCCTCAATCATCTATCGAAGAGGAGGTATGTAATTGTGATGCATTCATCCTAACATTAGGATTTTCACCACTAAATCATCATCTAATAATTGAGGTAGTGATGTGATAACCTCATAAAACTCTTCAGATATAAAATTTATGGAAGAATTATAATCAAATAAAAAAAAATTTAATCTTATAGTTTGATGATAAGTTTACTTTTCCCCACATTTCTTGTAACATCCATGTCAGTGGTAGTAATTTCATAATATTATCCTTATAACTTTGTATTCTTTTATGGAAGGTTCCAATAAAATTTATCAATTTTTTTGTAATAGTTCCCCATATAAATATGATTAAAGAACTATAATTTTATGGATTCTCCCTTACCCTTTCAATAATGATCATGATGGCATTTTTCTCAACACTTGAAGAAAACTCTTTTTTCTTTTAATCTTGTTTTAATGTGTTTCTTTTCATAATTACATCATACACGGAAATCCCCTTTCTCTATGGTTGTTTATAAATTTTTTTCTATTTTACACTATTTTTATCTTAATTTCTTTCAAATCCATATGAATAGGATAATTGTTTCAATATCTTCATAGAAAATTAAACTATATCCTAAAATGATGAGAATTTTTGGGAGATTGGTGTCTTTTATAATATTGAATTAATCCCATCAATGAAGTGCTCAATCAGCTTCTTTGGAATATATATGTAGTCGAAATTTTGACTTGAAAGAATTGTAATGTTAGATTCATACATATAAAAGTTTTTCTATTCATTTTGTCTTAGAATCATGAATTTTCTCTTAGTATCCTTTCATTGTTCATGAGGAAAATATTTTTCCAGGAAACGTTCCTTAAAATCCATTAATTCCATGATCTCTAATCCCTTCTCATAATTATTGTTTTGAATAAACTACCACTGTTGATATATATCACCTAAGAGATGATAAAATACCAGGAAAACCCTCTCCCTTTCATTACAACCCAATGCGAGAAATATATTTTCTAAGGAAGTTATCCATTTCCCAGCTACAAATGTATTTTTATTCCCAATAAATGATGAATTATTATGATTCATGATGTTTTATAAAACTGTTACAATGCATTGTGGATAAGAAAGAAACTCTATACATTCAATTTTATTAGTCAAAAATAGATTCATCTACCCCAATATAGTTATACTTTTCTATATCTAACCATATCTCCATATCTATCTTCATTATCTTACCAAGGAGGGTAATCCCTACATGAATTACATTCATTGATATTGTTTCAATTTCTTCTTCTATGTTAAATTTATAAAAAATTTCATAGGATATATTAGATCATAAAATTATGAACCATAATGTATAATTGAAAAAATAGTTAAAAATACAATGAAAATGGAATATTTTTTTCATACCAAAACTCAAAATAAAAAACGTGGTTTATTTTGGAATATTCTCTAATCATACAAATATTTTCAAATCATTTATAATGGTATTAAAAGTAATTAGGAATTAATCCAATCATATCCCCTCAGAGTTTCAAACGAGTTGTATAGTAAGGGCACACTCATCATTCACTAGAATGATAGTCAAGATATATTTGGAAAACTGTTTTTTTGGTTATTACTCCTAGATTCATTTTTTACAAAACCATTCCCACTTGTAGTATACAGAAAGTGATGCATTTAATGGAAAACCACATACCATATTCCTTACCAAAACATTATGTTGTTATCCTATATATAGAAATATCCTTGAATTCATTAGCATGGTAATATTCCTTAATTTATATTTTCTTAAATCTAGTTCCCAAATATTCTTCTAAAATTTCTCATATACCAACTGTAAAGTCCCTCAACCTATTATCCTAGAATTGGTTCTTAATTTATTACTTTTGTATTATGTACATGTTATCATATCCTAATGACCTGAAGAGTTTAGTTTTCTTGGAAAACAAGATACATACGTGAATTTCACATTTCATTTGAAAACATAAAATAAAAAATAGTATTTTCTTTAATAACACTATTATTTTATTTAGAATATCCATGTATAACAATCATAATACCCTTATTGACATCTTGTAGAAAGGTAAAATAAAAAGTGGATAATAGCATACGTTTAGTAAGGGTATTCATACAAAAAATATAATAGGGACTGAATAATATTCTAATAATATATTTTGATCAAATAATTCAATATAAATAATCACATGATCTAGAAACATATCTATTGATATCTAAACTATTCAAATAGTCACATGGACATAAATAGATAATTTCATGATAATTGAATGCCTCAAAATTATAGATTTACTTTATATATATTCAAGAACCTTAATCATATATATTTTACCATAAATGATTTACCTATATTATTTTATCACCTATTTAATAACAATTCTTTATTAAAATCACTATTACTAGAAATATATTCTTTGTTTTCCAGGAATGTTTTGGTTTAGTAGTTTTGGATCTTATACATTGATAATTGTTATGTCATATACGATATGTTAATAATGATATAAATAACATATATATTCACCAAATATGTATTTATAGTATCCATAAATGGTATATGTTGTAAAATTAATTAAACTATTCATAGAGTTGGTAGGATGTAAATACACATGAACGTTGATTTATCTTTTTAAAGGATGAAAATAAAAAAAAGGTCAATGATAATTCACCTTTTTAGAATAATTATATTATCAAATAAATCATATTTATTTATCAAATCAATCATTATTAACAACTATTTGAATCATAAATGAAAAATGTATCATATCACTTTATGGATGTGGTAGTCTACACGTATGCACGTGTGACGATATCATTTTTTGATGAAAGAGTGGGTGGATTATGGTGGTTTCATAATAATAATAAAACATATGTATAATAGGGATACTGAATTTATTAAATTATGAAGAAATACCTTACATTTATATGAGGTAAAATAAGAAGTAAAAATAATGTAATTGGTAAAGGAGAATACCTATACTTTGAAAGAACAACTATATATATCCTCTTAAAGACAATAGGGTTTGTCTTTTGGGAGGAAAAAAACCACTAGAAATCTGATTAGGGTGTCTATAACTAAAATGGGAATGTAATGGTAAATTTTGGTTGCTCAATGTGTTGTATATAAGATAGGTAAGGAGTGTCCTTTTATAAGGGTGGGAAATTACTGTTTCGCACGGAATCCGGGGATGACCTCCTGGACGGGAGATTCAAACGTTCCGATCGATTTCTAACGGGTTTGTTCGTAGAACCGGAAACATCCAATGATTCCACATCCGTTTGGACCTACTTTCCAAAGGTAGGCGCTCATTAGCTTGTGGGCTAATGAGGCTTAGGAATTTTCATTGGTCGAGAGGATGGGAGGTCGGACTCATCATACCTTTTTGAGGGGAATTATTGTCTATTCCGGGACTCTCTTTATAGATTTAAGTTAAATTCGTGAATCCTTATTACATTACCAAGTATAAAATGAGCTTTCCTTTAGTTTTAACAATCAATGATTAAATATGTAAGAAATTTAGAGAATCTTTTATATGTATTCGAGGTTCTTCATCAATATAGAATCATCTATATTTGTTTATAGATTCTTGGTCAATGGTATCCTTAAAAACATTTATATAAAAGTCTCTTGGTCATTTTGATGACCAGGCTGGTTTTAAATCCACTCAGTGGGGCACTTGAAGTTTATCGTCATTCAGAAGGACATAGATTATTTCAATGTTGGGATCGAACCCATAAATGGGCTACCTACATATCCTTTGTTTTGGAAAAGGAATCAGAAGCCACGTAGTTCGAGGAATGGGGTATGATGTTTATGATTGATGGCTCAAAGATGAATGTCATAATTACTTTTACACTCTAAGCTCACGTGAGTCATGCTCGGTGTGAGAAACAAGAGGTATTGATAAAATTTAGACAATTGTTCCATAAAAGATGCAATCATAAGAATTTGTTTGGGGCTTATGTATAGATGACTGCCCAGATAGATGAAGGTTTAGGATTTACTTTTAGGGAGTAAATCCATGAACAGGGTCCACAAAGTTATATGTGCTTCATGGAGATTTGAATACTCTAATCTTGGGGCTTACTCCTAAGGAGGATTCCCAAGTTAGGAGGGGACTTATGATTGGGTTTTATTCCTGAAAAGGAAACCCAAATCAAAGGTAATTTATGACTGGTTAAGAGAAGTTTAAGGGGACTTGGGGCTTATTCCTGAAAAGGAATCCCAAGGTTATGACTGAGTCTTATTCCTAAAAAAGGATACCCAGGTCAGGGATTAAGGTTTGGGGCTTACTCCTGAGGAGGATGCCCATATTTTTTGGGGCTTATTCTTAAGAAAGATGCCCAAGATTAGAGGACTTTGATTGGGGCTAACTCATGAGGAAGATGCCCAGATCAAAGGTTTTATAACTGGGGATTATTCCTGAAAAGGAGACCAAAGTTAGGATTCTCTCATCTCAAAGGATGAGGTTGAATGAATGAAATCTCAATCTTTGGTGACATAAAGATGTTTAAATCACTAGGTTTTGAGAGATATTTCATAGAATTCCTTTCAGACAAGGATGTTAAATCAAGAAATCATGCCATAAATGGTTTTGAAGAGTATCTTGAAGACTGAATCTTGAATAGGAAAGGTGAAATGGCTTAAGAGGGGTAAAATGGGCAAGATGGGCATCCAAAAAGATAGGGGCGCGCAAGTCTTGAAAGGCGCGCAAGTCCTGCGGCGGCGCGCAAGTATTGGTCGCGCATGTATACTTGCGCGACATGAGTGGTACTTGTGCGATTTTCAACCAGCATTGAAATGCTTGAGCGACTCTTTAGAAAACCCTTTACAATCCTCTTGAGGTTCTTCCAGAGAAGGGACGCGCAAGTTATATTGAAGGAATTATGTCGGCGCGCAAGTGTTTGATAAGTTTCAACACTTAGGCCTTCCTTCTTCTCTTTAGATCTTCTGTTCTAGGTAAGAAATTACCTTAGAAGTGTTCCGGAAGCTTTGAGAAGAGACTTGGCCGTCGGGAGCTTCAATCCGAGTTTCTGGAAAAAAATCCTCTGAATAGGGGGCCCACAGGGTCTATTTATAGGCAAAAGAAGACCCAGGGCAGTCACCGGGCGGTTACCAATTAGGTCGCGCAAGTCACCTGCGCGACCAAGGTAGCCGCGCAAGTATACTTGCGCGGCAGTGGTATGACTTGCGCGGTGTATTTTCTGTTGATCCTTTGTTCATGTCTTTGTCGATTTTTGATATTTTCTTCAAAGGATGAATCACTTTCAGCTGAGATATTCCCTTTTCCGATCTTTAGAGTCTGTGACGAAAGGAGCGTCAACAAAATTCCCCCCTCAGAGTTGGGTCCGGAGAGAAATGAGGATTTGACTCTGAGGAAATCAAATCCCTCCAAAGGAAAAGGGAGGGCACGCAAGTCTTTCAGTGCGCAGAGGGCGGCGCGCAAGTCTGCGTCGCGCAGGCCTTAAGCGCTCTGGGTGTGGCGCGCAGGTAGGCTTCCTGGCCTATAAATACATGGCCTCACCTCCGTATAAGTATCCGGATTTCCGGACATCATCCCTTCTCGAGCTCTCGCCGCGCAGGTCACTTTGACCGCGCAGGTTGCTCTGTTTTCTAGTGTTTCCTCGCTGCCGCGCTACTCTCAAGGTAATAGGGCTTTGCGCGGTAATACTTGCGCGACATAAACTTGCGTGGCACATGTACCACTTGCGCGACATCTCCATACTTGCGCGCCTTAATGCCTTAGCCATTTTTCCAAATTTCTTCAAAAAATTTATGAAAATAAACCCATTTAAGAGTTAGTTTATTCATCTTTTGTGCAGATTCAGTGGTTCCTAAGGGAATTGAAACGGCTGATGAAATGGATAGCAAGCGGATTGATGACATGATGAACATTATTGGCCATGATTACTATGATATCTGCGACAACACTTTCCCAGATTTGGATAAGTACTTGAAGAAATATCATCTTAATTTCCCACAGAGCATCTACCTGTCTCTATGTGTTCATGGTCATCTGCAAGGAGTCAATGTTCCAAATGCAAACAATTATACACCTGAGATGCAGCTGCACTGCTACTTCTCTATTTCGGTTATGCTGTGCATGAAGAGTAACAACAATGGTGTGAACTTTCAAATTCTTCCTCCATGTCATTCCCTTGCAGATATGAAAATGGCAAACCCATGGGCTGAAATGTTTTCCACTGCCGGTTGGTGGAGAGAAGACAAACATGGTATTAGAGCAATATCTGAAAAGAGTACTCTCTCCAAATGGCTCTTTACTTCCAATGATCCATTCTCAAATCCATGTATCCATCTTCCAAGTCTCTTGGACAGAAACAGAGTCACTGTTTGATCAGCAGAAAATTTTCTCAAACCGCACTCAAGAACATCCTTTTACAATTGTTCCAAGAAGAGCTGGTATCACTGCATCTCTTATTGTATCCAGTTGAATGAATGAATTCTAGGTGGTTGCTAATGAAGATAGGGATGCCTTAAATCAAATGAAGTGTTATGTTTGAAAGTCTCTTGTAATTCTTGAAAGAAAAGAAGAGACTCCAGTCTGTGGATGTCCTTCTAACTCTTGTGTATCAATGAAAAACACTTTTGTCTTCAATCATTTGTACCTGCATTCTTCCATTACCTGCTTCAAATTTACTTAAGCCAATGGTCTTAGTAATCATAGTTTGATTTTTACTAGGATTATTACAAATAACCCTACAAACATTGAACCTTTTAACTGCTCAATATTACCTAAATCATACAAAAAATGTATATTTAGTGAGCTGGAACTTGACTTTTATTCAGAGTTCCTTTGTCTTTTGTGTGGGCAGTTTAAAGTCATGCACGCCGGACATAAAGGGGCTAATGTTTAAGGTTGAAATAGCTTTGACCGAAAATGGATTAAAAAATGGATTCAATTCCTTGACAATTTATCTGAAAACATATTACCATACTCAAGTATGAGGGAAAAAAATGTAAACTATGGCTTAAGAATATTTGAATCTGAGGAATGATATGAAAAAGAGCTAAAAGGCATTAGAAGAAGTAGTTTCCAAGAATGAAGTTACTATTATTTAACAAAACCCGTTAGGGGGTTGAAATATGCAGGGCCACCTATGGGAATTGGCTGCATAGTCAAATAAAATAGCATCTTTTGGCTGACAAGTCTGTTATGTGGACTGTTTATGCAAGGCCACCTATGGGCACGTGCTGCATAGTCAGGCAAAAGAACTCCCAGAAATTTACTTTCCTAGTGCTAAAAGCCAGTGGAAGTTTATGGAGATTCAAATTTTCTAAAGCATAGAGTTTGTTGTATGGAAAGAGGTACTTGAATATGGAGAAGATATTTCCAAACAAGAATATCGAAGAACTGGATGAATATCACTCCTACGAAGGTCTGACCCAAACGTAGGGAAGAAGAATAAACCATAGACTTGAATACTTTCAGATCATGAAAAAGGATATGGGACAAATATGTTAAGGATGGCTATTTTTTGCGGATCCCTACATACTGTCGTTTTAAGACAAATAAGGACAAAAGAGGCATTCTTCACAAGAATGAAGTTACTATTATCTAACAAAACCCGTTAGGGGGTTGAAATATGCAGGGCCACCTATGGGCATTGGCTGCATGGTCAAATGAATAGAATCTTTTGGCTGACAAGTCTGTTATGTGGACTGTTTATGCAAGGCCACCTATGGGCACGTGCTGCATAGTCAGGCAAAAGAATTCTCAGAAGTTTGACATTTTTGTGACTAGAAGTCATGAAAAGGGTTATGAAGATCTGAAAATATTTAAGGTTAGGATTATAACACATAAAGATTGGTATTGTCCAATGTATATAGAGATACATAGGTCAATGAAAACCATAATCATGTTGTGGCTGGGTCCTGAATTGAAACTTGGACTTCACTACGTATCTCATAAGAATGAGAATCAAGCCATACGTAGTTCTTGAAATGCAGTTTAACGTCGTGCAGGACGAAAGTATGAGTGATCTTAGTTTAGGGTCATAGAATTCGGACCATAATAATGAATACACAGTGTGTGTTTTCATGAGGACTTTTCAGCCAAGGGACTAAAAGTGAAATTTGGGGTTAGGCCCAAAAGACTTGGGACTGGATTCGAGGGACACTCGAATGTTCCTACGTATCCCATAAGGATGGGAATCAAGTCCACGTAGTTCTAGAACTACCCTTTGTACAAATTTGGTTCGTACATGTGAAGGGTGAAAGGGGACTTTAGTGCAATGATGGTTTTAACCTAAGATAAAAAGTTTAGGTATTACCATGTATGTACGTAGTCTTTTGAAAATGAAAACCATGATTGAAAAAGAATCAATGTTAATAATGGTTCCTTCTCAAATGAGGAAATCAAAGAATATTTTAGTTTATTGTCGTACCGGACAAAAGTGTTGTATAGTTTAACGTCATATAACAAGGATGAAAGTGAATCAATGTAAAGATATTGATTCCAGGGGTGGTTTCACAAATCATCATCACATGAGATGGTGGTGAACCGACATGAAGAGATTGTTTTTGGGCTTGAACCTTGGGAGGTTGCCTACATACCCAGCCTGGAGGGCAAGGATCAAAGTCCGTGTAGTTCAATTAAAGAATGAATCAATGATCAAGTTGTTCTTGTGGACAATGATCTAATAAAAAATATTGTTGGGACTTACACATGGTTAGTGGCCCAAAGGGAGTGTTATGGTTGATGTTCGCTCTAGGCTCACGTGAGTCATACTCGGTGTGAGAAACAAGAGGTAATAACAACCTTAACGATGTACAGTTTAATGTCATGTAGGACATAAAAAAGGGGACTATGCAGTTTAAAGTCTTGCAGTTAGGACTATTGGTGCTGCACAGTTTAGTGTCATGTAGCAGGGACAAAATACAGTTTAATGTCATGTAGGACCTATCAAGGATTTTCTGTACAGTTTAGCGTCATGTAGTTAGGACGATGGGGATAAAATAGATTAACGTCATATTGGACGAAAGGGGGACTATGCAGTTTAATGTCATGCAGTAAGGACAAAAGAGTGTACCATTTTAACGTCATGTCGGACGAAGGTGCGAATAGTTTAAGGTCATATGCATGGACCGTGAATGGTGCAGTTTAATGTCATACTGGACTTTTGAGATTATATAGTTTAACGTCTTTCCGGACGTGAGGGACTTTTATACAGTTTAGAGTCATGTAATTTAGGACGTCACAGTTTAACGTCTTGCTGGACATAAGGGATTTGCAAATAGTTTATGGTCATATACATGGACCAGGGATGATGCAGTTTAAGGTCATACTGGACGGTTTAGGGAACTTTTTCACAGTTTAATGTCGTGTGGGACGAAGTTGCAGTTTAAAGTCATACTGGACCATTGCTGTATAGTTTAACGTCATATAGCAAGGACGAACTGGTGCTGTACAGTTTAAAGTCATGTAGCTAGGACTAAGGTGAACCAATATGAGGATATCAGTTCTGGGGACTTTTTACAGTTTAACGTCATGCTGGACGATGAAAGTGCCACACAGTTTAATGTCATGTTGCTAGGACACAATATAGTTTAATGTCATCTTGGACAAAATATAGTTTAATGTCATCTCGGACATTGAAGGTAACACAGTTTAACGTCATGTTGGACGAAGTTGCAGTTTAAGGTCATACTGGACCATTGCTGTATGAACCAATTGTAAGAGTCTTGGTTCTGGAAACAATATTTTGTGTTTATACAAAGTACTTCTTCATAAATCTGGCATTAGTTGGAGTCGTGATGTGTTCTCCATCCATTGAGATCAGAGAATACGCTCCATTGGAGTAGACCTTATGTATTGAATAAGGTCCTTCCCATTTTGGTTCAAGCTTGGGAGGCTTCTTTCCTGGTATCATTGGTGCTCTGAGAACTAATACCAATTCTCCCTGAATGAATGAACAAAGACGGACTTTTTTGTTAAAAGCTCGTGCTATCCGATTCTGATAGATTTCCAAGTGGTGCAAAGTGCACAATCTTTTCTCATCTAACTGTTCCAATTCATTCAACCGCTTTTGGGATTGCTCATCTGTTGATAATTGATCACAAATGGCTATTCTGAGTGAGGGAAATTGAACTTCAATTGGTAAGACTGCTTCTGTTCCATATACAAATGAATATGGAGTAGACCGCATTGCATTGCGAGTGGTAGTCCGATAAGCCCATAAAGCATGATAGAGTCTATCAGGCCATGACCTCTTATCTTTATCCACCATCTTTTGCAGTATGTTTGAAAGAGTCTTGTTGAAGGCCTCTATCTGGCCATTAGCCGCTGCATGATATCGAGATGAATGGTTGGACTTAATGTTGTATTCTTGATACAATTTCTTTACCTCAGAAGAACAGAAGTTGGTGCCATTGTCCGTCAATATGGTATGAGGGACACCAAATCTAGAAATGATGTTAGACTTGATGAAGCTAATTATGCATTTAGAACTGACTTCTTTGAGAGGTACTGCCTCTGCCCATTTGGAAAAGAAATCAGTAGCAGTAAGAATGTACTTAAACTGCTTGGCCGTAGCTGAAGGGTAAGGTCCCACCACATCCATTCCCCATGTGGAAAATGGCCATGAGTATTTAGCTGTATGAAGCAACTCTGGAGGTTGATGAATGAAGTTGTCATATACGTGGCATGAATGACACTTCTTTGTGAAATTAACAAAATCTTGTATCATTGAAGGCCAGAAGTATCCAAGCCTTCGAATTTGATCAGACAGTCTATGTCCAGACTGGTGGGCACCACAGACTCCTGCATGCACTTCTTTTATGACAGCCATTGCCTCTTCACCATCAATACATCTGAAGAGAACTCCATCAAAGCCACGTTTGTAGAGAATTTTCTCGAGGTGGTTTGGACCATCATAAAGAGTAAAATTGACCACACGTCGCCGAATTTGTTTTTTCTCGGCTCTATCAAGTGGAAGTGTTCCATTTTGAAGGTATTCCTTTATAGGTGACATCCATCCTGTAGTATGACCATACAGTTCAGGAATGGGACTAATTTCATTAATTTCATCTGTTCTGACTTGAACATAAGGTGAAATTGCACGACGGTGGGCAATATCGATGGTTGTCTCGTCCCGATTTGGATCTGCTAAAGCTGTGGCTATATTAGCCAGTGCATCAGCTTGAGCATTTTTTGATCGTGGGACATAAGAAAATGTCGGTTCTGAAGGGAATTCCGACATTAACTCTCTGACGTAATCATACAAAGGGATTAATTCTTCTTTTCTGATGGCATAATCCCCATTGACTTGTTTGATTACCAGGTCTGAATCACCTTTCACCTTTTAGTGATTCACTTGTGCTTGAAGTGCTAACTCCAAGCCTGCAATGAGAGCTTGGTATTCAGCTTCATTATTGGTACCACCTTCCCACAACAAAAAGGAATAAGGTAACACTGCCTTATCTAGAGAAATGAGCACAATTCCTAAACCAACTTTGTTGAATTTAGGATTTTCCATTTTCTTCCCTATTGGACTTCTAGAAGCACCATCAAAATACATTTCCCATGTTTGAGGACTCTCTTGAATAGAAAAAATTTCTTCAGTAGGGAGTTCGATATTTGAATACGTGTCTTCCACTGAAGGATGTTCAGCCAGGAAATCAGCCAGAGCTTGGCCCTTAATTGCCTTTTGAGACACATACTGGATGTCGAACTGCTTTAGAATAACCGCCCACCTTGCCAGACGTCCTGTAAGCATTGGACGACTAAGGATGAATTTGAGTGGATTATTACGAGATACCAATTGGACCTCATGATGTTGCAGGTAGTGTCTTAGTTTCTGAACTGCAAAGATTAATGCTAGGAAGCACTTTTCAATACTCAAATACCGGGTTTCTGCTTCAAGCATAGTTCTACTGAGATAGTAGAGACTATTTTCATTCCCCGCATCATTCTTTTGAGCGAGAAAGGCACCCAATTATCGCTCTAAAGCTGTCACATAGAGGATAATAGGCCTACCCTAAACAGGTGGCATGAGTACTGGTGGACTCAAGAGGTATTTCTTGAGAACATCAAATGCTTCTTGACATTCTTTAGTCCACTGGTAAGTGACTCCTTTCTTCAATAATTTGGTAAAGGGTAAACTTTTGCCTGCCAAATTGGCGATGAAACGCCGAATATAGGCTAAGTGTCCTTGAAGTCCTCTTAATTCTTTCAAATTCTGAGGAGGTGACATACCAAGGATTGATTTGGTCTTCTCAGGATCGACTTCAATACCACGATGGCGTACAACAAAGCCGAGGAATTTTCCTGAGGTTACCCCAAAAGCACATTTTAAGGGGTTCATCTTCAAATTATGTTGTCGAAGCTTGTGGAATATGACTTCCAAATCATCCAAGTGATCAAAACGTTGTTTGGATTTAACCACCAAATCATCTACATAGCATTCAAAAAATTTCCCTAGAAAAGGTTTGTAGATACGATGCATGGCGCGTTGATATGTTGCACCTGCATTCTTTAAACCAAAGGGCATCACTCGGTAACAAAACACACCTTGAGGAGCTCTGAAGGCTGTATATTCCTCATCTTCTGGGGCCATTCGGATCTGATTATATCCAGAATATCCATCCATGAAAGAAAGTACTTCATAGCCAGCCGTCGCATCAATTAAGAGTTCTGTAATCGGAACTGGAAAATCATCTTTGGGACAATACCGATTAAGATCTCTGAAATCGATGAAAACCCTAATTTGTCCGTTCTTTTTCTTTACAGGGACAATATTAGCCAACCACTTGGGATATTGAACTTCTATGACGAAGTTAGCTTTGATAATCTTATTCACTTCAGCCTCGATTTTGGAAGCATAGGTTGGGTGTGTTCTTCTCACGGCTTGCTTGAATCCTCGATGTTCTTTTGGCAAACCCAAATGATGGGTGGAAACATCAGGATCAAGGCCAGGCATCTCTGTATAATTCCAAGCAAAAATATCTTCATTTTGCTTTAGAAAAGAAATATACATCTCTTGTTCTTCAAGGGTCATGGCCGCACTAATTAAAGTGGGGCGTGGATCTTTCTCTGTACCCAGATTTACTTCTCTGAGTTCATCCACAGTGGTAGAGATACCCTCTTCAAATGCTGGAGGAGCATCTCTAAAATCTTTCTCTTCCTCTTCATCATGTGTTATTTCTTCCGTTTCTACTTGCAAAGTAGATGAAAAAATGAAATTCTCATGACCATAAGAGATGTCAAAATTTTTACATTTTGAAGAAGAAGCTTCCATTTCCGACCCTATTGATGATAAAGGGTCTTCTTTGGGAATTAAAGAGGAGATGATGGATTGAGAATCGACATCAATATTCACCTCTGGTGTTGCTATAACTTCTTCTGGCCTGATTAGCGAAGTATAGACTTGTTGGATTTCAGCAGACGAAATGAAAACGTCACCACTTATGCTTTCATCACTGCTTGGTAAGTTACCAATTTCTCCCATGTTGTCTGGCTCGATTGCCGTAATTTACATTATGGATCTTTCCATAAGAGTATTTTGATTTGGGCCTATTTTGTTAATTTGACTGATAGGTAACACATAATCTGTACTCACATGTGAAAATGGATTTATTGGAATTTTTTCCAAACCATATGGAGCATTAACTTTGGTAATTTCCTTCATTGTAGATTTTTCTCTTCCCTTCATGTGATAAAATTCTGCCTCAATGTATTGGGACTCACATGTCTTGAACGGGGCCTTATCACCATACAATGTTCCATCTTGACCATCGAAACAGTATTTGAGACATTGATGGTATGATGACGGAATAGCTGCATGTTGATGTAGCCAGGGTCTTCCAAGCAAGATATTGAAAGCTGAGTCCTGATCAACAATCATAAAATCCGAATTGGAAACAAGATCTCCAAACTGAGTTCTGAGTGTAACTTCTCCCAGTGGTTCTTGTTCATTTTTATCATATCCTTGCAACATCATGGTAGAAGGAGATAAATCAGATTATGTGAGGCCCAATCGACGAAGTGTACAAATGGGCATGAGGTTGACTCCTGAACCATTGTCAATAAAAGCTCTTCGAACATCTATACCATTGACTTTTCCAGATAAGTACAAAGGTTTTATGTGCCCATGCACAACATCATCTTCATCTTTATCAGTAAAAGATATCACTGCATGACATTCTGCAGGATTATTCTCTATGTGATAAATTTCAGCCGCAGCAATTTCAGCTTCAATCTCCTGAGGACTTGACAAAGCTTCGATGAGTGCTTCCTGAAGATCTTTTGATAGATTCAAAGCATCCAAAATTGATAATTTGGCTGGTACTTGGGCCAAGTGTTTCAATATATCATACTTTTGATCTAGAGGCCTGCGTTTCCCAATAGGAACATGCGGTTTAGCAGGTACCTTGGAAGCAGATGCTTTGGAAGCTGATGCATCTTGTATTGAAGTTGGCAACATCTTTGGTTTTGGAAAATTAGACTGATTAGATCCATTTACTTGCTGAGATAAAGAAGATGGAACCTTTAATCGGTCTTCCAAAATAACTGTGCCGAAGCTGAGTTGGCCATTTTCAGAAGAACTTGCTTGTTCTTTTTGAGCTCGCTGAAGGGCTCTACCACGAGTTTCTGCTGCATATACAGTGCTAGCAGGGGTAGAATTAGAGTAGTGGCTTCGGAAAGATCCACGTCTTCTCCTATATCCTAAACCTCTAGAACTTCCTCGGGTTCCCTTATTTGATACAGGGAATTCAGGCTCATCAAGAATGGAATATGAATCTGTTAATTGAATCATATTAACAGAACCAAAGATTAACTCTTCGTCTGATAAAGACTCTGCCTGGCTAGCCTATTTAGGCTGTGCCGTTTGGTGGGATGGTGCCCGTTGCTTTGAAGTAGATGGCATGAAATCTGCCAGAGTTAAAGACAATTTAGGCTTTGATGCATACTCATCTTCTCCTGATTCCTCTTTCTTCTTTGAATTGTGCTTCCCTTTTGAGGATTTGTCCTTTGATGGAGGCTTTACTGCAGCTTTTGTAGGAGACACAATTGGCTTCTTCAATTGTGTTCGCAAAATGAAATGGGTCCGATTTATTGTCTTTCTGACCATCCAATCATCATATTTTTTCGCAGTTTTTCTTTTGACTTCCTGCCACTCGCCTCCTTCTTCTGGATCTGTAGCGGTAATACACGCTACATGAGCTGAAGAACCCTTCAATTTGACTTGTCCCAAGTCGACCATCTTTTGAAGGAGGTCTTTAAAGACAAAACACTCCTGGATGGGATGCCCCAACATTTGATGAAAGGGACAATAATTGGGACGGTCTTCATATCCTTCCTTGTTTGGCCTCTTCGGCACTGGTAATTGAACCAAATTATTTTCCAGAGCAGAAATGATGTAACCAGGAACTTGCTCACTTCGGAAAGAGTATGTTTTACTCTTCATATCCTCAAATTGTTTTCATCGTTTGATCTTTTTGATCATTTGGACGAAACAGCCTTTGTTGTTGGCGTTCAGGAGGTGGAGCCCTTCGAGAAGATGAAGGTTTTGAAGTAGAAATAGGTACAGGTGCCTGTTTAAGCATAACTGTAGCAGTTTCTGCTTTACCCATTCTTCTTCCTGGAGCTGATGGAATTACACGAGATTTAACCTTAGCCTGTATAAGGGAATCTTCAATCTGTTGAGCGATTGAAGTAAGGTCTCGAAACCCTCTTGTGTATTTCACAGGGATCAATGGCGTGCGTAATTCGTCACGCAAATTTGCCACACAGATTGGCAACAATTCCTCCTGAGGGAGTGATAAACTCAAGGAATACGTTAATCCCTTCCAACGAGCAATGAAATCAGAGACTCTTTCATTCTCCCTTTGCTTGCAGTTTGTAAGATCGAAAACTGTCGTTTTTGGCAATGTTGAGCTAAACTGAAGAAGGAATTTTTGACGAAGATCCTCCCATCCGATGACTGACCGGGATTTCAAGCTTGTATACGAGACAAAAGCTGGTCCTTGCAAGGTTCGCATGAAGCATCTGAGTTTTACTGCTTCTTGCTACTCTGGAGTTCCCATCATAGGATCACAACAAGATACGTAATGCGTCAAATGTTGTTCAGGGTTGCCTGATCCATTGAAAGTAGGGAAAATAGGGTTTCCAAAACTGGATGGAGGAGAAATTGAATCTAACCATTCAGGGTAAACTTTCTTTTCAGGTTGAACTTGCGCCCGTTTCCCTTCCATAGTTTCTAACTGAGCTGTTAATGACTCAATAGTAGTTATTAAATTTTGAGAAACGTCAGGTTGAACTTGGTTTTGGGTAGGTGCAATGAATGGAGCTTGGACAGACATGGTGGTTGGTGCTGCAACTGATGGTAGTGCTGCCAACCGTTGTTGCGTTTGACCCGTAGGATTAGACCTCTGTGGGTGTACTGATAAAGGAGGATATTCTTGATCCATCTCAGTATTTACAACAAATTCCTTCGGCTGTCGGACTTAAGCATTCTTAAGAAGAAGACTATTCTGAAGTAGTTCTGCATTCAACCTTCTTAATTCTTTCATTTCTTCCTCCTGTTGGCAAACCTTTGCTCTAATGAGAGCGATTGACCTCCTTCAGAGAAAGGGTGAGAAGTAACCTGATTCTTACCTTTCCCCTTATTGGATCCTTTACGGAGAGGGGGAAATGGGTTACTTGAAGGAATACCCAGATTTTGGGTAAGCCTTTGATTACGTGTGCTCACACCTTCTTCATTTAGGTCTGTGTGCGCAACTTCTTGAGCAGGAACCTCTTCGTCTGATCCCTCTGATTGAGCCTCATCTGGTGAATCAGCAGCAACGGTATTGATGACATTAATGGATGCATATTGCATGGAATTCTTTCTATCAGCATTTCTGTGATATTGTCTCCTTCTATGTCCATGATGAGACATGGCATTCCGTTGACTTGATCCCTCATGAATTTCTTGGAGAACCGTCACTTGGAGAGAATCTCCTGACAGCTTGGCTCTTCGTTCCTCTTGAGGCTTATTCCCTAATCGAGAGAATACTGACTTTCTCTGAGGGAAGGATTGAAGATTTGAAAAAGTCCCCAGTCCGGTAGACTGGGGGTGTTCCTGCTGCTTCCGCTCAACTCCTCGAATCCCATTCGTTGACTCTGAGGGTTGGGTTAGAGAAGTCCCCAGTCTGGCAAGCTGGGGTGTCTCTTGACATGCTATGTTTGAGATCTTCTTAAAATCTCTCTTGATCTTGCGAATCTTAGTTCGGAAATTAGCGGGATGCATTAACCTGTATCCACTTTTATCACCTGGTTCAACAGATCGTTGGATGATTTCCGAAACATCTGTCATTTGATGACGTGTTTGCTCCAGACGAGAGGCTTGTGCAATATTCTCGCCTGCTTGATGTAGGAGCAATTCAACAACCTGTTCTCTATATACTTGATTTTGAGAGGAACTAGTTGAAGCTTGATCTCGAGCAAGCTTTTGATTATGAACAAATCCCATTGACTGTGGCCGGGCATGGGCAATAACATTGCATGAGACCATTTTCGGCGGGCTTTGCTGACGGGAAAACACTGTGAAATGTAGTGCTCCGTGAACACCCCATCCTCTGATATGAACATTAGATGGAGCATTGGAAATTAACTGACGCAATCTTCTTAGTGCGCCAAGGCATGAATGTTGAAGGGTTCTCTGTTGCTTTTCAGCCTTCGGATACCGAGAGACTGATAGAGATGCCAAATCAATCTGGCGTTGTAACCCTTCTATTATCTTAAGATGATTTTCATATTCATCATAAGATAATACCTTCTTCTTTAATTGACAAAGAGTTTTCCATATGTTGAGACGAATATCATGGATTCCATCATCCGTCAACATCTTTGGAATGTCATACTAGGAATCAGCCAAAGGCCAAAACATGACTGGTACTTCACCTTTTGCCAGTTTTTTCCTCATGTTCAGCATTTCCTCTTTATCATTAAATGAAGATTCTTCTACCTGTTTGGACCAGAGTTGGTGTTTCCTTGTTGCTTCATCGGATTCAACAAGATTGGTAGAGAAATCACTATTCATGCTGGAAGATGAATGACCCAGGGAAGGTTCGGAGAATAACCTGAACCCCAGGCTATCTTCTGATGGAGAAAGAGTTTCACCTGCCGATAGTAAAGCATCAGACATGACTGGTTTTACGTTTGCAAGTGCCTCGAGATAAGAGGGATTTCTCGTCACTACATTGCCTTCTGAAGAATTTTCGAGACAACGTGAATGACTACTGCGGAGAGGACTTTCGCAGCGAAGTTCATCACCATGAGGAGGACCGTCATGATGGGTTACAGCAAAAGATGAAATCTCTTGCTCCTTGTCCTTCTGACCACACAGAGGGTTCCTATGGCTCCCATCTGAAGAAGAAACTTCAAGATTGACCGAATTTTCATGAAGCAAGTCTTCATGAGGAAGTGTATGTTGAAGAACTTCAAAATTAATGTTCCTGTTATTGGGAACAGAGGGAGTAGAATCTTGAATTCCGACAGATAAATGTCTGAGGGCTTCAAGAACTCCAGCATCGAGCAAGGTTTGGTTGCAGATTGGCCTTTGATCTCCTAACTGTGCTGGGCAGATCTTTTTCTTAGATGCCTTCTTACTCGCTTTAGAAACCACTTGATGACGAAAGTGATTGCTCTGAGCAGGTGTATGTGCCTGATCAGGAAGGATGGTCAGGTTAGGCTGACGATCATTGCTCAAATCAGGCGTATGTGCCTGATTTGGTTGTCCGTATGATATGGGGGAGTGTGCCCCATAACCCTCTTGGACTGGAACAGATGTGTGTGTCTGTTCCGGAGTGAATCGTTGATGTGTCACTCCATTGCTAGGGATAGATTTATGTGTCTGTCCCTGAGATGATGTTGAAGTTGTTATGATATCCTGGTAAGCATCCAAAATATGAGCAGGAATTTGCTTCTGCTCTTTCACCATTGACAAAATATGTTTGGTGACTTCAGCCGCCGGAACAGGGATATACGTCCATTCCGGGCTTGGAGTATGTGTATGTGCCTGCTCCTGTCCTCCTTTTCCTGTCAGTGAATCCTGACAGTACTCAAGTGTGGAGGCAGAGAGTTTAGTCTGCCCCCTGTTTGTCGTCGGGACTTTCCGACTGACTTCTCCGTGCGCTACCAAGCGAGACTGTTGGTAGGCCTGATTAGTATTAGCAGGTGTATGTGCCTGCTGATTACACTTCGCCAAACGCGGTTGACGAGATCCACCATATGTAGTTAGACGAGCTTGCTGACTAACTGGTGATGTATAAGCAGGTGTATGTTCCTGCCTATGGTACTCCACCGGAATTTCCTGGCGGGATCGGCTTCATGCTGTCAGACGAGTCTGCAGGACAGCTGAATTAAAACGGGCAGGTGTGTGTGCCTGCTCGTTGTTTGCCACCAAGTTAGGTTGGTGGACTTCTCCGGAGATGGCAGGGATGAGAACCTGCCTATTGTTAACCGGATTCCGTCTCTGGCGGTTCATCTTGCCTGCTCGGGTTCGAGGAACCTGAGCTGAATGCCTGGAGTCGGTACCCTCATCATGTTGAGGGCGCACTACCGCACGAGTCTGGCGGCGATTGTTGATGGGAGCCCTTGAGAAGTACTCCTGTCTTTTTGAATTAAGGCCCCGAGGGACCTACTCATTCACTTCCTCGGAATAAGGGAGTGAATGGAAATTGCGTTCCGGGGATAACGACCCGAAACGGTTGGAGACGGTAGTCAGCACCGCCTGCTTCTTGATTGCTGGTCGTCGTTGTCCGGACGACCAGGTAGAATTGTTAACTTGGAGGGCTTGATGAGCGGCCTCCAGAGTTGGGATAGTACCGTTGCGACTGTACTCCTTAACCAGTGCATTAGAAACACAGCGTTGAAGACGCTGAGTTGGTGATGTCATCCTCAGAGCGGATGACGTTCCAGCAGGAGTAGCAGCATTGGTTTTCACAGCAGTAGAACTCACAGTAGAGGTGTTCACAGCAGCAGTATTCACAGGGGTGAATTTAAGGAAATCCATTTTTGCAGAAGATCTTGAAAAAAGAGTGTATGTTCCATGTAACAGACATAATCAAGATGAATCCGGCCACTGCATTTTTTGGATGAGCATATGTCAATGATTGCTTTGTTGGCCCAAGGGGCCTAACAAATAAGAAGAACATCACTTTCACTTGGTTAAGGATTCACGTCGGGTTCACCATTTTTGTTTCGCACGGAATCCGGGGATGACCTCCTGGATGGGAGATTCAAACGTTCCGATCGATTTCTAACGGGTTTGTTCGTAGAACCGGAAACATCCAATGATTCCACATCCGTTTGGACCTACTTTCCAAAGGTAGGCTCTCATTAGCTTGTGGGCTAATGAGGCTTAAGAATTTGCATTGGTCGAGAGGATGGGAGGTCGGACTCATCACACCTTTTTGAGGGGAATTATTGTCTATTCCGGGACTCTCTTTATAGATTTAAGTTAAGTTCGTGAATCCTTATTACATTACCAAGTATAAAATGAGCTTTCCTTTAGTTTTAACAATCAATGATTAAATATGCAAGAAATTTAGAGAATCTTTTATATGTATTCGAGGTTCTTCATCAATATTTAGTCATCTATATTTGTTTAGAGATTCTTGGTCAATGGTATCCTTCAAAACATTTATATAAAAGTCTCTTGGTCATTTTGATGACCAGGCTGGTTTTAAAGCCACTCAGTGGGGCACTTGAAGTTTATCGTCATTCAGAAGGAAATAGATTATTTCAATGTTGGGATCGAACCCATAAATGGGCTACCTACGTATCCTTTGTTTTGGAAAAGGAATCAGAACCCACGTAGTTCGAGGAATGGGGTATGATGTTTATGATTGATGGCTCAAAGATGAATGTCATAATTACTTTTACACTCTAAGCTCACGTGAGTCATGCTCGGTGTGAGAAACAAGAGGTATTGATAAAATTTAGACAATTGTGCCATAAAAGATGCAATCATAAGAATTTGTTTGGGGCTTATGTATAGATGACTGCCCAGATAGATGAAGGTTTAGGATTTACTTTTAGGGAGAAAATCCATGAACAGGGTCCACAAAGTTATATGTGCTTCATGGAGATTTGAATACTCTAATCTTGGGGCTTACTCCTAAGAGGGATGCTCAAGTTAGGAGGGGACTTATGATTGGGTTTTATTCCTGAAAAGGAAACCCAAATCAAAGGTAATTTATGACTGGTTAAGAGAAGTTTAAGGGGACTTGGGGCTTATTCCTGAAAAGGAAGCCCAAGGTTATGACTGAGTCTTATTCCTAAAAAAGGATACCCAGGTCAAGGATTAAGGTTTGGGGCTTACTCCTGAGGAGGATGCCCATATTTTTTGGGGCTTATTCTTAAGAAAGATGCCCAAGATTAGAGGACTTTGATTGGGGCTTACTCCTGAGGAAGTTGACCAGATCAAAGGTTTTATAACTGGGGATTATTCCTGAAAAGGAGACCCAAGTTAGGATTATCTCATCTTAAAGGATGAGGTTGATTTAATGAACTCTCAATCTTTGGTGACATAAAGATGTTTAAATCACTAGGTTTTGAGAGATATTTCACAGAATTCCTTCCAGACAAGGATGTTAAATCAAGAAATCATGCCATAAATGGTTTTGAAGAGTATCTTGAAGACTGAATCTTGAATAGGAAAGGTGAAATGGCTTAAGAGGGGTAAAATGGGCAAGATGGGCATCCAAAAAGATAGGGGCGCGCAAGTCTTGAAAGGCGCGCAAGTCCTGCGGCGGCGCGCAAGTATTGGTCGCGCAAGTATACTTGCGCGACATGAGTGGTACTTGTGCGATTTTCAACCAGCATTGAAATGCTTGAGCGACTCTTTAGAAAACCCTTTACAATCCTCTTGAGGTTCTTCCAGAGAAGGGACGCGCAAGTTATATTGAAGGAATTAAGTCGGCGCGCAAGTGTTTGATAAGTTTCAACACTTAGGTCTTCCTTCTTCTCTTTAGATCTTCCGTTCTAGGTAAGAAATTAACTTAGAAGTGTTCCGGAAGCTTTGAGAAGAGACTTGGGTGTCGGGAGCTTCAATCCGAGTTTCTGGAAAAAGATCCCTTGAATGGGGGGCCCACAGGGTCTATTTATAGGCAAATGAAGACCCGGGGCGGTTACCGGGCGGTTACCAATTAGGTCGCGCAAGTCACCTGCGCGACCAAGGTAGCCGCACAAGTATACTTGCGCGGCAGTGGTATGACTTGCGCGGTGTATTTTCTGTTGATCGTTTGTCCATGCCTTTGTCGATTTTTTATGTTTTCTTCAAAGGATGAATCACTTTCAGCTGAGATATTCCCTTTTCCAATCTTTAGAGTCTGTGACGAAAGGAGCGTCAATAATTACATTCTTGGAATTATAGAAATTATTAAAATATAACTTGGTAATTCTCAATCCAAATGATTAAAAATGGCGAGATATTAAAATATTAGGTATTATATAGATGTAATATCATCAAAATTTAAAATTTTGTTATTTTTATTTCTTATTTTAAACATTATACTTTGGTTTAACCCATTAGTTAACCCATTTGATCTTTAACCGCAATAACACATTTTTCATTCTTAAGGGGTTATAATATTAATTATAAGGTAAAAATTGGCCCATAAATGGCCAAGGGATTAAATTTTACACCATAAAATAACCCAATTTTCCTATACTTATATTTTATTTATTCAAAAATAATTTAATAAAATGTTTTTCTCATAAAATATCCATATTTTCAATTTTGACATTATTCATTTAATTTGACATTAATGAATTCAATAAAATGATAAAATATGAATATAATCCTTTAAAACAGTAGTAATATGATATACCCATCTATAAAATTCATATAAAATAATAATTATCCAAAATTGTTTTAATTTTAATATTTTTAAAAACATTTCCATTATTTTATCATCAATTGAATAAATAATATGTCGTCCTTGTGAATGTATTTACGTTAATTAAATAACCACAAAAAATTAGAAATAATTTAACCCCAGAAAAATATTTTAATTATATACAAAATAACATTTAAAATTCAATGATGACTTATTTTTATCCTTATGAAAACATAAAAGATATTTTGATATTCTAGAGAGTGAAATATTGTATTTTTCTTTACTTCAAATAATATAAAGCTCAATATAAATAAAAAATGAAACCAACTATACATATTTTGAGACTTGGATTTAAATTTTATAACATTATTCATCCAATTAGATAAAATAAATTTTTATAGAAATTTTAAAAATTTATTGAAATAGTTTAAAACCTTCGTTGCCTGATTTACCCTTTACCAATGTGGTAAATTGTACTATTTTTACTATTCATAATGACAAAAAAGGGAATATTTACCAAATTTAAACAAACTAATTCAGAATAGTAAACCCAAATTTAAAGATTAAATTTATATATGTGGAAGAAATTAATTTTTAAATATGTGCCCAAAATGTGAGGAAACCCGATTTTTAAGAAATACAATTTTTAACCATAAGATGTATTTATTCATATCACATGAATATAAAAATGTTAAATGAATTCTAAATAAATTTATTGGATTTAGAATATATATATATAGTTCATTTAAATCATTCATAAATAGTGATTAATTTAATTTATTAGGATATAACCACAACGTATTCCTAAAAATATAGATTTCAAAAAAAATTATTCTTTACATTCAAATTATCTTGAGTTTCATTTCTAATCAATCGATAACCAATGAAATCTGTTTATAAATGTTATTAATATAAATAATTCATAATTTATTTTTTCCTACTCATACAAACAAATTTTGATTTCTAGGTTTCAATGAACATATTTAAATATTATTTTAGTAGTAGATCATGGTTTGTTTAAACTCGGTGGTTCATGCAACACAAGATATAAAATAAATTAAATTTATTTAAAAAATAAGATATTATTAAATATAAACATGTTACAAAATTTTCCAACCATGTATTAACAAACTATATGTCTAGAATCAATTTTACTTATATCACTAGGATAACAATGGCACTCCTAATAAACTTTTGTATACATAAGGATCATTTTTATTTCAAAATAATGTAAATTTTATTATCTTCTTATTGAAATCATTGCCTAATGAACATATTTCTTCATTTAAACTATAAATTTATCTTTAAATATTTTATACTTTATTTGTTTCCTTTAAATTCATAATCTATTTTAGTTATGTTATATTAACATATTTATGTAGTTTCCATTCCATAATTTTCCCGTGACATCCAATTTTTAAGTTTCTTTATCATAATTAGCTTTAATTTACCTCTTAATTACTAAATAGTAATTCTTTATTCCTAGTTATAGCATTTAATATTTATTTTTGGAATAAAAACTATATCTTTTTTTCTATATAAATTTATTAATATATTTATAAAAAATTCTAGTCTCCAGAACAATTTATTCAATTTTATTTTGTAATGCATATCGATGTTTTAAATCATATTCATCTTGAGGCATGAATTTATAAAAAATCATTATTCTCCCATTATGTCCTTTAGAAATTTACTTCCATTTTTGAAATATAGTCTATCTCTACAATTTTACCTTTATATATATGGTATTATATATGAAGTGTTATTTTATATTACTTTTGGAAAATTTACAAATATGAACTTCGTTTTTCTTGATGATATTTTTTTACTATAATTTTTTTAAAAAACACATTACATCACAATACATTAATGTGTGATTGGTTAAGATTATTACCTTACTATAAGTCATATAGTTTTTTTTATTTACTTGTATGGATCATTTTTAAGAGTGTATTCAATAAATTCAATTAATATTCATAAAAAGAATTATAGAATAATTTTCATGATTAATCATTGATTGAATAAAAATATATTTTTATATCATCTCACACTTTTTAAAATAATTATTTATTTCTTAGTAAAATATTTATACACATCTATTTAACTAGATTTTCTTTTTTATATTTTCAATTCGATTCTCTACCTCACAATTATATAGTTTAAATTTATTAAATTAATTTACATGGAACCACATATAGTACGAATATATATATATATATTCTATCAATAAATTTGATGAACAATGATAATATATACTTAACTTATACTTAAAAAGATCCACATAAAACTTTTTAAAATAATTGTTCAATACTTTTGGATCATAAACAATATTTTCTATAGGATTTCTTATTATTTTAAATTTATAATCATTTATAAAATATATCCAAGGGTTTTAGTTAAAAATATTATTCCTAAACATATAGATTTATCCTTTTTAGGGTTTACATGACCATGCCACATAACCACTATGGGGTGAAATATGAGTCAAGTTGGAAGGTGTTCAACTTTTATTTCCAATATAATATTTACTTATTTTTTGTATTTATATAATCCGTTATATAAATATTCTATTCCAGAAAATATAACCATATAATTCTAAATTTCACACAATAAGGATTTACTAATGTTATGTAAATAATAATAGTTTTGAAATATAGGAATCATTCAACTATGAAATAAGAGATGGTAATATTCAGTAATTAATCTAACATGTATTACTCAATTGAAATCAGGAAGATAAAATTAATCACTTTCAATAATAAGGACTATTCCTGGGTTTTATATTTTTATAAATATACCTAAGAGAAAATATATACAAAATGCATACTTTATAATAATAAAAATATTACATTGTGTGATAAATATAAATAATGTAAAAGATTCTCCTTGATTTTATTTACACCAATAAAATTACCCTTGGAGTAACCTTTTTCATTACATGAGATGTATAAAACCCCATATACATCATTATTCATCTTAATCATTGACTTATTATTTGCAATTTTTGCAGGTACCCAATAATTTGATCAACCATTGACCTTATCACCATGTACTCTTTAATATATACTATAAAAAGTGAAGATATTACTTTCATTATCTTCTTATCATCATAGAATAATGTAAAAAATTTGATGTATCTTCTCTTTAATATTCATTTTATATTTAGGATAAAAACCAAATAGACTCAGTGTTAGGGATGAATAAAATGAGATATATTGGAAGATCATTAACCATGGTTCATCTTAATTATATTAGTCATTATATTCACTCATTTTGATTATATAAGTATTAAACAAGATTCTATATTTCATAAAACATATGTGTATTTTAATAACAACCTCATTTCTCACATTCCTAAATTTCTCCTAGAAAATATTCAAGAGATGTTAAATCTTGGTGGATCCATCAATTACAACATATATTTATTAAAGATGAACTGGTATTAGTGAGTTCATGATATGATAAAAATCATACGATTCATCAATGTTTCTCTTATAGGATTACTTATTAACCTTTCTAGACATCATAAGAGTATTATCTTGTATATGGGACTCTAAAACATGAAATGTCCTCCCATCATATAAATTATGTGCAAGAACATATGCCACTCTTAGAATTTTTTATAGTATGATATTATATTTACTTATACTAGTTTGAAATGATATATTATCCATGAAGACACATTCTATCAATACCATAATCAAATATGAAATTATTACATTTTCATTACTATTTTATTAAGACATTATTGATTGGATGATTAGTTCGGTATCTCACTGTTTTTATCAAATTGGTGTAGCCATGACTATTAGATTTAGAATGTCAATTCACTAATATATTCTAGTTGTAAGGAATATATCTTTCTATCATTATTTTATAGATTATGGTAATTGAATAATACTCAAATGTATTTAGTTAGGATTTAATCCTTCTAACTATAGTAGCTTCTAATTGTATGATATATTGAGTATATTCCTAGTCCATAAATACGACACTCTTATTTACTCAACTATTTCATCCAAATTGTACCATGTAGTCTATGGATACTTCTTTTAATACCAATTTAGTTATGTAAACCCATCGTTGTTATTAATGATTCGTTATAAATCAGAGATCCGGAAATTATTTCAAAATAAGAAAACCAATATAAGATTTCATTTCATATAAATTATAGGGAGGTTATTTGTGATTTAATATTTTCATTTATGTATTTTTAATAATTAGAAATAAGAAAACTTATTTTGTTTTGGATACTAATTAAATATTCTATGATAACACTTAAATAAATAATTTTACACACAAGACAAACAAATATTATGAACAATCCATGTTTATCCAAACATGATTGTTAATTTTGTAATCTATTTGTTCATATAAATAAAATTACCCATGTATAGAAAAAACAATATAATGATCATGACAATTCAAACATTTTGTTGGTTTTTCTAAAGAATATAAATTGACCAAAACCCTTGGTGAGTAATTCCATAAGTCTATCTACACTCTGTATATATAATCCAATATTATCCTGTATTCCTATTATGTTTTCTCATCCATTAACTCACCACTTGAATCACCACCTCATGTAAACATCTCTAATTCTAATGATAAATGTATATAATAAAGATAATACATAGGGAATTAGTTACATAAAATTAACCAAGGACACATAGTCTAGTACGTCATAAAGGAGTGGGATATAATTCAAAATTGATCGTTATGTAATTCAATAATTATTAGAAAATAAACCATGCAATAAATAAAATTATAAAAAATATATCATAACATACATTGGATAGTCCAGGATTACGGTCATCGACCACGCATCAAAAAATAGTATAAAAATAAATATCATGAAAATATAATAATTCATTTAATATTAAATAAATATATTTAACATGTCTAATCATGGTTGAAAAAAATTCCCAGATATTTTTTTAAAAATAAATTTGAATTTATAAATTTATTTTAAAAATATATGATATATTATGTGCTTTATGGTAGAATTACATTCAAACATGCACACACACACACACAGACCACTCATAGGCTGAAAGGACAGGCCATAGACCCCCACAAGATAGCCCATCCATCAAGCCCTATTTATTTAGTGCATTTCATGTTGGTCTGGTGGGATTAAGTCCCCTATCATGGCCGAAAATCCTCATGTAGTGTCATGCCTAAATCATCCTTCCTACGTTAGGTCGGTGTCACTCATTTCCTGCATTATTCCTATATCACCTCCTTCTTATGTCATCATCTGCATCACCTCCTACATAGTACATTAATAGTAGATTCTCGCAAAAGGGCATGAACCACTGATCTCCTGGATGCCAAGTGAGAGACTTTACCACACGTGTACATTCTAGTTGGAAACTTTTATATTAATATTTTATAAAAAATTATATTTTCCATATTTTATTTTAAATAAATAATTTTTTAAAATTAATTTATTAATTACACACATACACTTATATAAATATTAAATAATATTTCTGTATATATTTAAAATAAAACTAAAATTAAAAAAATATATTGGATGAATAGAAATGCGTCGACATGGCCCATGGATTCTTAATATGACATTGAGGGACTTGGACACCACCTTAGGAACTTCCTTATAGTTGTACACTGATTGAGATGTCGAGTAATAGTCATTGGTAGGGAGGTTGACCAACTATCTTGATCAATGTCAATTATCTATGAGATTACCTTCTAATGGTTGTTCTTGAAATTGAATTTCATTATTATATATCTATTTCACTAATTCATAAAAAAATTATATTGTTCTATGAGTTTCCTTTATACTATGGAACATATGACCAACTGATTAGGATTTTATATAACTGTTTCTCACATTATTGGTGAAATACATCTGGATCTACATATACTACTAATTATCACATTATATCTTCGTGTTCTTGGAAAATCATGATCAAATATTTTTGCAGGAATGAGTATTACATAAAAAATAATAGATCCATATATAAATTTAAAATTCATATCAAAATTATTAATCAAAAATTAATCTTGGTATCATTAATACCACATACTATATTATATCCCAATTAATGTTTGTGTGGTCGGTGATGTATTAAAAAATTAATTTAAATATGGATGCCTATATCTAAAGAAAAGGATATCTATAATAATTTATTTATCAATTATTTAAAATTAAAAAATTATCTTAAAGTAATTGTTGTGTGATTATATTCATACTCCATTCCATTTTCATAAATACTAAAAGACTCAAACATGACTCTCATTAACAGTTTTCTCATTTTATCTAGCATGACTCGACCCACAAGGAACACTTGTGGCCTTGTGCTAAGCTAAGAATACCACTCCAAGCCTACCGCTAATCTGCTAGGGGATAGAGACCTACACCATCAAGTAATAAAATACATGGTAGACGATGACCTATAATAATATATCACAATAATGCATTACCCATATAAAATAATGTCCAATAACATTAGAAATATATATGTATAATTAATTTAATTATTTGTAGTGCATGCGTGAGGAGCCAAATTAAAAGTACCACACCATAGAGGAAAAGAAAAAGGGTAAAAAATGAAAAAAACAATGATAGGTTAGTGAAACTGCCTCTAGAAATTTGGAGACATATAATTGATTCATGGTCTCATGGAATTAACTCCATTAGAAATTATCTATACAAGCACCACTAGCTCTGTTTCTGTTACTAGGGATTTTAATCAATGAAATTGATTCACAAACACAATATGTGTTAGTACAAATCTATGTTGGGATCCCTATAAATATCCCAAATATAATTACATGAAAACACAATGTAATTATAGAATAATAGGTCATCTCAAAACCCAAGTATAAGGTAAATATGAATGAGTATATCAAGGACATAGATATTCTCTAAAGACAATTTAGAATTTAGATTATGTAGAATTCTAATACTCTTAATTCAGCTTCACAAAAAAACCATATCATAGAAGTATATAGAGATACCTAGTGTAGCTAATGGTTCAAAATTCCTAAAGTTGATAGAACCACTATAGGTTGTATCATAAAGACAACATGGAATTTATCATATCTCATAATACCCACAATATCTACATAATATATTTCCATAACTACCAAGAACCAAGACTCTATAATAGCAAACCAATGTCATGATAGTGGAACCAAACATCATTATTGAGTGAACATCATTTAAGGGGGTAACAAAATTTAATGAAGTAATAACCTTAAACCTATAATATATGGAAATACTTACCTCTATAGGTGGATAACCCGCACCCCATCTTATTGAGGAGTATTGTACATTCCTTTGGTATGGGTCATCCACACCACATTAATGGAGAACATAATCCCAAAAACTATACGGAGGGGATGCACCATATCCAAAAGATATTTGCAAGGATTTACCAGCACCATGCTATTACCAAAAGACTGTCTCATATATAAAAATCATCTACATGAATCCAAGTAACATGATTTATAATGGATGAATCCAAATAAATTCAATACATTGAATAAATATGAACTATGAATCTCTAACCAGATTATCATTAAGATTATAATATTAAAGTGTCTTTGTATGATACCTGGGTGAGAAGATATGGAAATTTCCACAAACTCTCCATTATATGGAATGTTTGACAGGGTACATTTAACGTAGGACTTGTTAATCCATAAGGTCCTTAATTTGAAGTATATATTTTGTCATATGCAATATTAAATGGTAGGTACTTTAAATAAATATTGTTTATTACCATAATATATGTCTGATGTGTATATAAGGTACACACTAAGCCTTCTCTCTATAAGTGAATGATATGTTTAGTTTGAAACATGGTGTATGGAGGAATATGAATTCCTAGTGTTTAAATCCTATACATTTTGATCGCTTCATGCCAATATACAAAAATTTTGTGATTTGACTCATGATGTTTTGATCCAATGTGTTATCCTGCTATGTGTAACACCATACAGTTTTATCATGTATTTCCATTTTAAAGAATAATATTTGTTTGATAACTTGGGAAACATAAAACACTAAACTAAAATAGAGAATTTATTAATTAATTATAGAATAGTATTATAATAAAAAAATTAAATACATTATAATATATCTAAATGAACATAATTAATAATATTTATAAATGAATAATACCATAAAAAAATAAAATTATTGCAAGGTTGAAATTATCATCACATCAATATTCCATGAATATCATATCACTAACGATAACTATATAAAGAATATAACATGTTTGAAATATTATAAACGTATTAAAAATGAAATTTGGTAATATGATGAATGATTTTAGAGATGTATAAAACCCCATTTATAGGAATGTAATATGACTATTATATATGATTTAGTTATATTTTCATTATATATTTGGTCATTAGATATATTTTTATCTCATAGGTACATAGAATTTGTGTAATTATTAGTAAATAAATTAAAAAACGAAAATTTCCATATAATAAATAAATATGAAATGAATTTATAATATAATAATTAATTAAGATAATTTATTGTAAAAATATCTTTTTATCCATTACATATTATTAGTATTATTATCATTAAATAATGATTTTATGTGTAGAAAAATGCCAAGAAAAATTCTAATATTAATGAACTGAAAGAATTTAATGGTTGGGAGAGAAATAAATAATTTTTATGGAATGAGATTAAAATAATTTATTGTTAAAAGAGATATTTTTCAACGGCTTATTTTTATTGTGTCTTAATTTTTATACTGATAAATTAAATATTTAAGGGAAACTATAACAAAGTTTAATATAGAAATATATTAACACTCATTTAGTTAGTAATTGATATCTAATATAATTAAAAACACTTAATATTTAAATGTTTATTTTTCTATAGATTATATATATATATTATTTTATAATTTATTAATTAAATATCACATATTTAAAATTTTAATTATATTAGATGGATTTAAAATTTTGAATCCTAAATTGAATTTATGTAATCATGTTAATTTTAATTTTTTAATAATTCATGAAGGTAAGGAACTGTAATAATGGTGAAATGAGGTAAAATAGTTTAATCAATTTGTAAGGGCCTAAAATATCTCTAAAATTATCTATAAATTTTTTTATGAGGGGATTCATGATTTATATAAACTATTCGATTACATTTGATCAATATTTCAGCTATGTTCCTACAATACACATTAGAGAATGGATATTTACAAAAAAACCACTATAAACTCCCCTATAAAAGAACCCCGACTATATGGCTCCAAAACCACTCTTCTACTTTGGTTATCTCTTGTATAGGTAACCAATTTCCAACTACTAATGTCATAGTGCATGTTTGGTAGCCTGTATTTTTAAAATAGAGGCTTTTTTATGAACAATCCTATAACTATGAGTAATTTTATCTACGCATCTAGTTATCCATCCTCTTTTTCAATCACATTACCTTATTAACTAACTATAAATCTCACAAAAAACTTTAATAATGTTATATTAACATCATTAATCTTTTATAAAAATGATATTACTATATTATTAATCTATAATATTAATCATTCCTTTGTATAACATGTTCTTAGGCTGGTTCAACCACAAAAATTAAAAATGCTATACAGTATTTACAAATACCAAAATGAATGAGTTTCACGACATTAATACTTGGAATATATATGATATTAAAGAGTAATTTATATTATAGATATAATTATTGATTTGTGACAACAAAATTAATTTTCATTGGTCATTCCACTAGGATCGATGCACCATACTAATAGGAGGTGAATTTCTGTAACCGTATTTTTACTGATTTAATTTCCACCATTTTTACCATAAAATGAATTCAATGAATATATCTAAAATTCATTTTCAATCACACATTTTTCAAGAATGTAATAATGAAAATGAAACCAAACAAAAATATATGAAATGATATAATAATGGGTTTCACATTTAGTGTCATTAACTACGAACCTACTCTTTAGTTGTTGTTATCCCACTCACACACAACTTTATTTTTATAATAAAGATACATCCAATGAAAGGAAATATCAATGAACCCATTCTGTCAGCACCAACCATGTAAAAAAGGAATTTCCATGAACTAACTTATTTTTTAAAACATTATCTCTAACTATGTATTCCTATAAAAAATAAAATATTTACTTCTTCTCATCAAAGTATGATATGAAGTGTATGTATAAGTATCCACCGGTAATATTATCTTGGCCTCCTTCGTCAGTGTGCAGCAATCGAAAATAGGTACCTCTTATATAAAAATCAAAATTCAGTTGTCTTAATTATTCTTTTTCATAATAATATATGGAATCATATGCTAATATGTATATTGCTCTTCGATTCTATGGATATATATTTATAAAATCATTAGATTATGATTTTTATTATTATTCTAGTCAATAAATTACCATGATGCTCAATTTTATTTTGTACTAGATCTATCATAATTTTACTTTAATCCTTATGATATAAATATATCATAGGCCATTCTCTTCCAAATTTTATTCTTTCAAATGTATGACAATTAGGAGATTACGTGCATTGCGTATCTATCTCTTCTATATTTTTCATCATAGAATAAGGATTAACTATCATAATATCATTGGTTATCAATTTCTTTATTAAACTCTCTTGGATTTCTAAGGTCTTAGTGTGTCTATATCATTCATTATTATTGGATGATAGTGAATAGTAAAATTATTTTTGTGTTTTCATATCTAAATTTTATCATCATTTCACACTCAAGATATTAAAAAAAACAGTATTATATTATTATCTCACCTATTACCATTTTCAATCAAATTATATTTTTTTATCTTTTCATAATCACATGACTATTATTCTTCTATTTTAATATATAAATCATCCTCTAATTTCAGCCTCATGATAACTCATTAAATATTCTATAATTCTCAGTTCAGGCTGTTTTATATTACTATACAATATTAAATTCATGGAAATGAGGTCATGAGACACACATGATTTCATTCTATATTTTCAGCCTTCAAATATTGAATATTATTTTTAGAATAATAAAAAAATTAACAAATTAACTTTCCTTGGATTTTCATTAGTATAAAACCATTTCTTCCTTATGATATCCCATAATTATCATGGTTTCATTCCTAAGTAATTATAAATTAATCATAATCCTTCATTTACAAATCTATATTATGACATGTAGTGACATTTTTGTGTTATATGGCCTCTCTTATAGGGAAAACCTCATACCAAAATTCATTATTCATTACATAATTCCATGTGGTCTACAAAATATGATGTGTAAATCCACATTTCCACAGAGACATGAGATTTTCACAACACAATTCATGCATAGAGTTCTTATGTATACAATATCCTTCACTTCCTAAATTTTCTTCTCGAATATTGATCTACTAAAATTACATTGATGTCTAATTAGTTAAAAATAGTATAAGAATCATATTAATTAAAAATTTAGAATCATTACATTTTTCTCAATCTCGGGAACATTTATTTATTGGGACTAGGGAATAATTATGTATGGTACTTTATTACTGAATAATATTTTTAGGTAGAACCTTCAAATATTTCAATTCAGTTCAATCCATTTCCAAATTTATGGATTGCAGGGTTTCAAAAACCCTTATGTATCCAATAGATAATAATAATAATCCATATAAATGAGTTGAGTACATTTATGTATGAAATAGATAAATATTATGTATTACAAGGTAGTTTCAAAACATTTCCATATTCTAATATTACATTCTAGGGTTCCTTACACAAGAATTTGTATACGAATTCAGATGAGCTATTAAACTATAGCATGTAAACCATTACATAATAAATCCTTTTCCATTTTCCACTAATCATTAATTAATCTTTAAAATTTATCCCCATTCATATAAACTAATTTAAATTTATTGAAGGAACATAAATTCTTCCCAAAATACATCAAATGACATTAATAATTTATCATCTCCTTATAAATCTTATCCTAAAACGTTCCAAATCCTTTATACCTCAAAACATGATAAAAAATTAGCTAAATCATCAATGGTGTTCCTTCAACAATATTTCCTATTAATATAATAAATGATTCACCTTCAACTCTATTTCTTCAACATGAAATCATCCATGAGATATATCCATATAAACTATATCCTTTATTCATGATATACATTGGGATATGTATTTTCCAAAATACCAGACATAATAAAATCTTCTACATAGAGGTAGAAAATATAGATATCAAGAATAATTTATGGAAATCATCATTGTCAATCTTTTAAAATAATCCTGTATATATAGAATCTACCAATATTCATATTCCCTATCTAACTTGTTATATTATCAATATTAGTGCATGTAATAACATGCCCTATTAATTATGAATTATGAGAAAGCAAGACATCATCATACTCTAAGAATCAATTCTGACCAAATATTTATTTTCCTTCATTTATTCACCTTATACTAGTCATAGAAAAGCTATGAAATTCACAAATACCACCAGTGGTTAGAAAACACAACCCAAAACACCCCTTAGGGTGTGTTTGACCTAACTCTTATGTTAACCAAACAATAGATTATGCAAAAAAAATCTTAGGGTGGGATTTTATTTTCATTTTTGAAAACATCATTATCAATTTGATATAATAATACCACCCCTTAGGATATTTTAGGGTCCAAAATTTTAAAATTAATTATTTTTATGGACCTTGGGTGTATTTTCAATAACTGCTAAAAATAAATACCATTTTATTTAATTTATATTATAGTCTTTGAATAAATTACATACATTTCACATATGACTCTTTACATTGGATAAATTGGTTATTTAATCATGTAATCTTGTTCATGACATCAAATGTGTATCATTCCTTAATCATGTCTTAGAATCCCTCTTAGAATTACTCTAGTGAACCCATACGATTCCACCTGATTCATTAATGTGAAGGATCAATGGTTAACCCATCAGGGATTTATGCAATTTTTACTTTCCTTAATTTTAGGACTAGATGTTGTGGATTTATCTAGATCTCCAGAAAACCTAGAATACTCAGGTTTACCTCCCATATTTGTCCAGATTTCCGAGGAAAAAAGAACGCATCGAGTAATCCCCAAGGATTATAACAAAGACCAACCTTGAATTAATAGTATAGAATTATATGATTTTTTAAGTACTCTTAGGAATATAATTCCAATCTTTTATAACTTGTATTCATTTCAAATTCCAAGAGATAACCCTCATGGATTTATCACCTTGAGTTAGCTCAAATACCAACTAAATAAACAATGTTAAAAAATTTCCTTGGATTAAAAATTTGTGTATCATGTTTGAATTATTATACTAGTTCATGGGATTCCTTATGGTTACTAATTCTTGGATGCCTTGGTTATTGGCCTTAGGTTCCTTTACCAATTAAAATTCCACTTGATCAGAGACATCTTGGTTAGGCTGAAATAGGTAGGGTCGACCCCGTATCTGATGATGATCTGAAGCTTGACATGGTGTGATTTTCATTGTATTATAAATTTACTATATATGAACACTATCACATTTTATATTCATAGAGTATATTTATCGTAAACACCATTGGAGGCTTCAAACAGAGTTGTACTCACACCCTTTTTGGGCTGCTATATGTTACTTAGGTTGATTTCTTGCATGCATAAAAGGAAAAGTGAAAGATCCCTACTGTGGACACTTGATTATATCATAGGTTGTATATGTGATCATAATACCAAGATAGACATACAATTTTCAAAGAGATTACTAGTTTTTAGTCTTTCATTTATCTTTTTCTTAGTCTAAAACTCATTGTATGACTGCTACCATGTAATGCTTGTTTTATATTTTTTTATAACCTTTACATCATATGTATATAGTATTTTTTTACTTCTTATTACTATTTTATTTATTATCTAGATGAAATTGTTTCCAATATTTACATTTTTTCAATCTTTATAGAGGGGCTATAATCTCCCCACTGTACCACCATACACCATAGTTGATAGTCGGAAACCTCTAGTATATGGGGGGCATGACACCATGATGCCAACTAGGAAAGATATATATCAAATAATTGGGTTAGGGATAACAAAAACTGCGTTCAAAGACTTATTTTCCATTGTCATACTATTTTGGGATTGTAAATAGGAGACTAGGAAATATTTGAAGATGGTAATAATTCATTCCTAGAAGTAGCTAACCCATGGGCATGTGAAATGCCATGTTATTAGGGAAGGGATATATTATTATATAATTCAATTGTAATATTTATACTATTTTCAATATTGGATGAGACCCATGTTTTATGATGTAATGTTTTATTGGATTTTCACCATTAGTCTAGAATGGAAAGGGATCATTAGCCCATGATCCATCATAGGAATATAGGGGTTTATCTACCATTATTAGGTCATTTGATGCATATTTAATTTCAAATGTTGATTGTTTCATATTTTTATGCAAATTTTTATTGTAAATGTGATTTATAACCTTACTTTTAGGTAAACATATTGGTTACTTAAAGTGGTTGCATCAAACTAAATGGTGATTTCCTATATAGATTGATGATTTCATTTTATTTGAACAATTTTAACATAATAATAGCCTTGAGACCTTATATATATAAGCTAATTCTTAAATTGGTTACTATTAAATGAAGTTCCAATTGAAAATTATAAGTCATATGAATTTATTAAGTGTTAAGTGAAATCCCTATAGTTGAACCATTATGTGTATAATTGTTAAATTTTTACTATAGTAGTTCAAAATAATGAATGATAGTTGATGTTAAATGGGATTTGAATTACATCTTAAAGAGTGTTTAAATATATAACCTTGGATTGAAAATATGTATACTTGAACTATTTTGATAATGACGTTAAACATTAACCAATAAACCTTCTATAGGATTACGTAGTTGGGGTTATAGTAATTTTCTATTTTAAATCCATTTATGTTTAGAGTATGTTTTGTAAAGGTTCATTGAGACTATTGTTTCGTTCCTTATCTGTAATATTATGTTCATTAACTCCTTGTTCGGAATCGTTTCTTTAGAAATGTAGATACATGAGTATATTATGGACTTTGGTCAAGGTCCCTAAAGGCATCAATGAACATGCACCAAAGGTGGTAGGACCTAAACCACAAATAGTTCCACCTATAGTTCCACCTATAAAACCTCCTATAGTACCCCATTCATACCTGGACTAGGCATTTAATCTTTACTTAGATAAGGTTTTATGTGCCTAGTTCATTCTATATAGGTTTCTCCATGGGCCATTTCGATCATTCATGAGTTGACTAGGGAGTTATTACTGTAGAAGAAACCTATTTTATCCAGAGATGGTGGTCCCCATGATATAGAGTATTGGCTAGATACAATTCATATCATCTTCATGAATTTGGAGATAGTACCAAAATGGATGGTGAATATCACAACTTATATGTTTTTTGGATCTTCCATGTGATGGTGTGACCTTCTTACATATGCATAAAAATACTAATTCACTGTCCAAAGGGACTTCGAGGATATCTTCTATGATTATTTTTTCTCAAACTCTCCAAAGGTGAATTGATCAGGGAAAATCATGTATTTAGAGTGTGGGAATATGTCTATCAAAGATTACATAGATTTATTAACTAAGATAAAAAACTGTTCTCCCAATATTATGGGTGAAGAGCTGTCCATGGCTAGAATTATGAAGATAAACTTTGTTATGCTAGTCACATTAAGGTGAAAATCTTCAGACTGACTACTTTCTATGAGATTCTGAACTATGCCGTTATCACTAAGTGGAATTTGAGCATATTAGAATTTACAATTTATGTTTGTTAAGACTCTAGACCATATAGTGGGTCATCCAGTTACTGGAAGCATCACCATGGGACTTATCTATGGGTTAGTGGTGGTTAGAGTGTGTATATTGTCAGTTTTGTAGGTTCTAAGTGTAGTGGATGTGTATGATGGGTCTTGCCTAATTTTTATTTTTTTCGTGATCAATAATAAATTATATATTTACCCAATGATAAATGACATGACTTACAGAATTGAATCAATGAAGATAGACAAAAGATAGAAATCAATATCCAAAAAGAGGACCATCACATATTATTTATAACTAATTTAATCAATTAAAGAATTACCTTACTGGAATTATTTCTTCAATGATGAATTAGAAGATAGATATACATTGTACGGTCATTGTATTGTAGGAATCAAAGAATATTACCTCCTGAATTGATCCACACATGTTCAAAAAATCATTGAATGTCGTCGTAGGAATTTATGGGTGTTATCAAGGAAGATCTTATCACTTTTGTCATCTGCCTTTGATCTCCCTAAGAACCACTTATAAATTGTTCTCCTTGATCCCTCTTGGATTAAGAGTAGATATTGGGGGAATATCACTCTCATTTCATTGGAGCATTCATGGAGAATGGATCTCTCTAGTGCTTTATTGAATCATCCAAATCTGTTTTTCACAATGAAAATAAATGAATTGGATTCATCAGAAATTAATATAATTGGGTTCATATATCCCTAGGGTTGAAATTAACATAATTGAACAAGTGCCCTTTGTTATTTATTTAATCCCTACGGAACCCCAAGAAAAATATTATTATTATTATTATTATTATTATTATTTATTAACAAGAATTTAATTTGAAACTTAAATTAAATATTATATAATAAAATAATATTAGATATTTATTTTTATCACCGAAGTTTTAAACTCAGTCCTCCATTACCCCCAAAATATTTATAGGGCCTTGAATAATGAATTTTTATTTATTATATAAATATCACCTCTTTATTGACTAATAAATAAATATATATTATATTCACTTCATAGAAAATAGATATTTATTAAATATTCCACTAACATTATATTCTATCAAATAACTGGTGTCAGAATATATGCGATCAATCATAAAGAATTATTATTAATCCACATCAAGGATTGATATTTATTCAACTTGTTAGATAATATATAATATTATATTATTTAATTGTGATTTTGGATACACTTAGTGTGACCCTCTAGGTCTCTTTCTCTGTGGAATTAGGAAAACCATCCTATAGTCTATGGATATCATTTAAGAACATGATAAGGAATCCATAGAGAAATATGTTAGTTTCACAAGGATATGATACCACATATTTATTCTCACTATGTAATATAATCCATTTATCATGATATCTAAAATCAAGAAAGTATCATGATGGTGCCATAAACCTATCTGATCGATGTCTGTTTCTTTGACTTCATGGAAACTAAACTTTCCAATAGAACACCATAGACATGGATTTATTTAGGCTATATTATTTCCATCAAATTTACTAAGATATAAAATTCCAATAAAGAAACAAAGGAAAAAATTCATTTCTCACATTACTCATTAATACAATATTACTCATGACACACTCAACATATCCTACCTCACCGTGAACATATATCATCACAGTTTTTATCAGTGAATAAAGGGGAATGACTCATAATACTAATTAATAATAATCTTAAACTCTAAGGATCAATACACACATATTTAGATAGAAACATACAGTGACACAAATAAATGTGGATTTCCTACTGGAGGATCTCGTTCTCATAATATCCTACATGATATTACCAACGTCGTACACCATGAGAAGGTGCATAAAAGTCCAATGAGTATCCACCCAGGATATCATGTATTATTTGTATCCTTAAAATGATATCATCCGGCTATAGAACATATATTTAAGAATAGTGTCGTAACACTTATGGTTTCTCATCATAGTGTAAGACTACTATGAGATTTTAGTACGACAGATACTTTTAGGACATTATCACATAGTATGTTATGTATAATAACAATCCTAAAATTATAGGATATTTATTTATATTCAAAACTATGAATAAATGTTATCATAATGTACTAAAAAGGTTTTTCTTGGGAACCAACTCCAATAGACCCCCACTTGAACTACAGCCAACAGCTAACAACCTTAAGTCCGCTAGCTCTAACATGATACTAACGATTTTTCTGAGATTGGACTTTAGTCTAGGGTTCCACCATGTTCTCTTCCATTTGTACTCTTATTACAGTAACCTCACCCCTCTGTCAAGATACATCAAGAGGTGAAAATTCCTAAGTATATTCATCCTCTTTTGGTGAGACCTTGGCTCTTTTGCAAGAGTCTACACTATAGTATTATCTCAATTCAATGTGATTGGGTCATTATTATTGTGTACCACATCAAGATCATGGACAAAGTACCAAATACAAATGGCTTGCGTGGATGTATCAAAAGCCGATATATTCTCAAAATCCTTTATAGAAACAACGAAATATGGCATCTTTGAACTCTTCTAGATCACAAATCCTCTGGTGAAACAGAAAACATATCATGAATGTGACATCATATCGTTATGATCTTTTTGAAAACTAGGATCAGTATAACACCTGATGACTAGCTCCCCATATCATCCCTATAGAAGGAATATATCCTTAGCTATTCTTAAATATTTAAGGACATCCTTAACATGAGTCTAATATTTTTCTCCTAGAACTTCTTGATATATACTATTTATGATCAATGCATAGGAAGCATCAAGTCTAGTATATAACCAAGAATTCATGATTAATAAAATAACTAAAGTGTATGGAACCTTTCTCATTCTCTCCTTCTCTTTTTGGGTGTACGGAAACATTTTCTTAGAAATATGTAAACCCTGTGATAGTGGAACCAATACCCTCTTGGATTGTTCCATACTAAATTTATTTAGTATCTAGTCAATATATGTTCTTTGACTTTGTCCAAGAAGCCTCTTAGATCTATAAAAAATGATCATGATCCCTAGAATATATGCTACTTCACCTATATCCTTCATGGAGAACACTTGTTTAACAAGTCCTTAACATAATTTAATAATGTTATGTCATTTCCAAGAAGTAATATGTTATCAAAATATACTAGTAGGATAATGACGACATTTCCACTATTCCTCTTCTAATCACATATGTCACATTTGTTCTTAATGAACCCAAATTCTTTTGTGGCTTTATTGAATCAAATGCATTATGATTTAAAAGATTAATTCAATCCATAAATGGATCTATTAAACTTGAAAATCCTTTTGGAATAAAAGGGGTCACAAAACCTTTTGGTTGTGTCATATAGACATCTTCTTGAAGGTTCCCATTAAGGAATGAAGTTTTGAAACCAATCATACAAATCTAATAGTCATGGTAAGATTCTTTAGCAAGTAGAATTATGATGGATTTCAAAATGGAAACTAGTGAAAATGATGCATCATAGTCAATTCCTTGATGTTGTTTAAACCCTTTATCCACTGGCCTTGATTTATAGGTATTTATTTTACCTTTCATGTCCAGTTTTCTATTGAACACCCATTTTCACCCAATGGGATTTACCTCAACTGGCATATCAACCAGAACTAAAACATTATTCTAATACAAGGAATACATTTCAGAATTCATGGAATCTTCTATTGTGAATCTTTATAGCTCTCTACTGCCTCCTTGTATGAGATAGGTTCATCATTATTAATCAATAATGGGTCACTATCTTCAGTGACTACAAAATCATATATCTCTAGTTCTATTACCTGTCTTGTGCTCATATGATGTAATTCTGTTTCTAGAACTAATTCTTCCATTGGGACCTATGGAACACGTTCATACTCCAAATCTTGTGTCTCTTGAGCATCATATTCATCGAAGTCAATCATTCCACCACTATCCTTTTGGATCATTTTCACCATCTCAAAAAATAAGGACTGTCCTTCGATAGTCACTTTCTTGTATGAGGGGTTCTATCAGTAGTATCTATTTATTTCCTTGGTATATCCTATAATGATACACATTGTTCCTCAGGGTTCTACTTTGTTTCCTGTGAAGTCCTTAACAAATTCCTGGGAACCCCATACATGTGTATGTGACAAAACGGGTTTCTTTCCACTCTATAAGTCAAATGGAATTTCATTTTCCCCTTTAGTCGGTACTCGTTTTAATGTAAATTCCATAGTTTGTAACAAATATCCACAAATGGATAATAGAAGATCTGCATGACTCATCATTGACCATAACATTTCTATAAAGGTATAGTTTCTCATTTCCCAAACACTATTTCACTATGGTGTATAAGGTGGGGTGAGTTGTGATATTATGGAAAAATCTTGTAAAAATTTGATGAACTTCGGGTTAAGATATTACCCACCTAGATGTGATTGAAGCTTCTTTATCTTATTACCAAACCGATTCTCTTATTCTTTCATGAATTCCATGACTTTCATAGAGGAGTCAGACTTATACCGCATCAAGTAGAAATAATTGTACCTACTTAAGTAATCAATAAATGTAATGAAGTAAGAATACCCAACTCTAGATTCTATTTGAAATGGTCCACACACATCAATGACTAAAAATGATAAATGATTTGTGGCCCTTTCACCCTATCCATTTAATGGTGGTTTTGACATTTTTATTATAAACAAGAATGACTTATTTCAAGAGGTTTTAGCTAATATGGGTCAAAATAACCATCTCGATAGAGCTTTTTCAAATTATTCTTATTTACATGACCAATATAGTGATGAAAAATATAGGTGTTATATGATTTTTGTGAACATGATTTGTTATAAATTACAAACACTTGTTTTTCATAATTTAATACATAAATATTGTTATCTAAGTGATCTATACCATAACATATGTTATCCTTTTAAAATAAATAATGACTACTTCAAAACATAAAAATAAACCCATATACATCTAGGAATAATACAGAAACTATGTTCTTGGTAATAATAGGTACATAATAAAAATATTTTAAAACCAAATTCATTCCCATCTGCAATTAATGGTGCTAGTCACCAATGGCTAGGGAATCCGGCCTTAAAATATTACCAACACTCAGATCCACCTCTCCTCTAGAAATATATCAAAATATAATTAGTTCGAGAATTTGGATATAGATGTTAGGACGATAGGTAATATCTAATGATCAATATGTAGATATTAAAATATTACCCTCGGTAATGAACACAAATTTATGTTCCCCTAGATTCTTTGTGCAGTTACTATTCCAAAACCCTGGCATTCCATACACAAAACATATTGCCATAGTCTTCTTGCCTAGCCTATAGATCATCCTATTTATGTAAGGATGGTTCTTTAAATCCTTAGACTATTAATAGGTCGTGGGACCCTTTTCCTTGTTCTTACATATCTTATTCACCATAAGGATTGTGGGTTTATCACGTCCCATGTACTTATCCACTTCATGAATCAAAGTAAGAAGTTCCAAAATACTCTAATCAATACTTATCATGTTGTAATGAACAATAAAAATACAGAAGGTCTTGCTAAATGATGAATGTCTGAGATCTACAGGAAAATAATCGTGGAATTTAATACCTAAGATGTCTAAGAATTTAATGTAGCAAATAATCTTGACTCCATGAGGCTGAGGTGGCATAGAATCTCCTAGACCGGTTTTAATATAATCTTTGGAGATCTTGTACCTCTCTTGTCTCACCTTCTCTTTATATAGATTCGAAAGGTGAGACATCATGCTATAACCATCCATGTAATCATGTTGCTTCAAAATCTCATTGGACATGGATGATACCACAAAACATTGAACATATGTGGAATCATTCAAATGTGTCTCATAGATTTTTAACTCTTCGTCACATGCATCATTACTAGGAACATGAGGAAAACGTTCTTATAGAACATACAATTTCCTTTCATGGTGAAGGATAATGCGTAAGTGCCTTTTCCACTCCTAGAAATTTGTTTCATTGAGAATGTTATACGTTTTAATTCATTTTAACGTTTTTTATACAAAATAAGATAATAATAATTTTAGTACATTATCTGATTAAATTTAGAAAAATAAATAAATATTATTTTTATTAGTCGCCCAATAGTTTATCGAAACCCAATAGCCCTCACCATTGGATTTAGAATATCCTTTCTATTGGACATTCTAGTGGAAAGGATCTATTTTCCCCTTCTCGTTATCAAAACATTGCTTGGTCAGGTAACATGAATAGTTTCTGGTAGGAATTAAAAATGCCAACAACATTAACACACAGTTCCTTGATCTTTTGAGTGGACTCCCTAATCCTAAAATACTTAAATTATATTTACTCAACGTTTGCCTCTCAGTTACACCATGTACTGCTTTGACAGTCAACCCTTGATGTGAACTAACTTATGTCAACCTAAATCCTCAAGATAGAATTTCATGATAGTTTAAAGCACCCAAACTTTGGATGGTCATGAAATTTGGACTATGGTTTGATTTTAAATGAAGGAGTGTAAGGTTATACCTATATAATATATATAATTGAGGTATTTTATCCTTTCATTCCTAAATTTAAAATTATTATCCTTATTACATTCTTGTTAAAATTAAGTGGATTTACTTATGTGTTTAATCATGTATTATATAATATTTATGTATAAGACAATTTATTTTAGTTCTATCTTGAATGCTCATTAATTCATTAATTTATATAATCGAAAAAAAAACATCTATAATGAAATAACCATAAAATTTTATAGAAATAAATTAATAAAGCAAAATAATCCTGATATTTTACTAATGGTTAGTTTATATAGAGGTTGATAAACTAACCATTAACCTATGGGAAAAAACATTGAACCAATTATGGTTCATGTTATATCTTTTCACATGTCCACTAATGTATATCTCTTGGATTGGTCTCACCTCTACCCTATGCATGAACCACCTACACTAGAATGGGAGATCCATCCATTACATGTCCTTTTACTGACACGTAGGTGACGAAATCAAGGGTTTATATAAAATAATCAACGAGCATTCATGGCCTTACATAATAAGAGGATAGAAGAGAGGTATGAAAATATTTTAATTAAATAATAAATTAAATGAAAACAATAACATAAAAAGGTAAGGTCTATGCTCATAACAATCCACTTACATGCAACAAATTCTGCATTTAATTAAACGATTATTAATGTCTTAATAATTTATATTTAATATAAATCGTGATAGAATCAATTAATTATTATCTTTAATTAATAAATACTTTTATCATAATTCTCATATGAATTTCCATGAGATTTTCATAAATCATAATTTAAAACAAATTTAATAAATTTATTTAAAATTTACAGTGATCGTAAATTTACCTTGGAGGAATCATTTTGAATACCCATGTGATTCTACCCAACATGTATTATACTCATATATTGTTTACTCTTGTGAAATATAGAACACATGACATACCACATCCTTTCCTTATATGTATTATCAACTTACTGATTACAAAAATTACATGATTGTTTTTTCACATTTTATTCTTCAATTCCTGAATAGTGACAAATGTAATACGACTCAAACATAATATGAAAATCTGAACATTAAAAAATATTAATTAAACATATATATATATATATTTATATATTAAAACCTATCACATGGAGTGTACTATAATTTTAACGACCACATGCGAGCACATGTCGATTAGGTTTACACAGTATAAAATATATATTTATAAATATGTTTATCTTGGTATAAATATACAACTTGTACATGGTGCTACGTGGAGTGCAGGTACCTCACCTTATTTCTAAATTACAAGCCTAGGGACTCGATGTGTAAATTGTGTCTTAGAAAAATTAGAGTACACTACATGTATAAATGACTACCTGAAATGTGGTCTCCGCATTAAATAGTCACCGGTCAGGTAGGCTGTGTATGGAAATACACGGACCATCTATTACTCAAAGGGACTCTATTTCATTTAAGTGGGTTATACGGTGTGTACTCTGATTGACTATTAACCACCTTATCCTAGTCATAATGTAGTTTAAGAATTAAATACCCCACATGTCATACGTGCACACACATTGAATTAATTTTTTAATTAATTCCTGATTCTTTAAACACAAGTACATGGAATGTAACTTTTGTTAAACGATATATAATCAAGTTTTACCAATCCGGAATCCTCGACACCTCTAAATGAGTTCCTCAATTTTATTTCATTCATAAAATTAATTATATTGATTAGATCTATGAAAAATGAAGGATGAAGAAGGATATCTACCAATTTGGATTAAAATAATGATTATGCTTAAATTGAAAACTAAATCATAAATGTGTAAATCAATCAACAATATTTAAGTAATTATAAATAATTATGTGACTTTTCTGATACCAATTTTAGGTTCCAAGAATCGCGGAAACGTGTGATGGGTCATGCCCAACTTTTTTTTCTTCATGATCGATGATAAATCCTAGATTTAAACAATGATAAATGTCATGATCAATAGAATTGAATCAAACAAAAAATTCAAGGGATAGAATTTTGGAACCAAATAGAACATTATCTTATATTATTCATAATTAATTTATTTAATAAATAACTTCCTTGATGGAATTACTTCTTCATTTATGAATATGAAAAATGATTCGCATTTTACGGTTGTTAAGTTTTAGGAATCAGAGAAGATTCTATTTAGAGGTGATCCACATTGATTCCACAAATCTCCAAACATCATCATTATAATATCAAGGTGCTAGAATATTATATCTCATCACTTGTGTCATCCGCATTTGATCATCATGAAAACTGTTTCCAAATTATTCTTCATGATCTCTCTTTACTTGAGAGTGGTTGTTGGTGGAAGATTGCTCTCTGTTCTTGGGAGCGTTCGTGGAGAATGGATCTGTAACATCCGAAGTAAATAAATAATAATACATTTTAATGTAAATTAAAATTTTTAAATTAAATATTTATTTTACTTTAAAGGGTATGCTATGTTCGATAGCGTGCCCAATACGCAACAATGGGTTTCTTTGGAATCTTATGTTGCACACTAATAATATAATATTATTATTTTAAATGGTAATTAATGCCTAGCCATTGTATCAACGGAAAGGGATAGAACTAACTAAAATATTATTATATATGTTTGGTAAATGTTTTTACATTTATATAAAAAATTAAGAGGCTTAAAATCTGAAAGAATCTAATTTTAAACATAATTTTTTTTAAAATGTCGACTTATCAACTTTTAATGGAGATCCCTCATTAAATATAGTTTTTTTCACAGTTATATGTTATATTTGACAAAAAAAATATTCTTTGAAATCGAGGCATCAAAATTTACTTTGGATAAAATTTTGTTATTTTTGTTATAAAATTCATTTTTTATGAATAATGAAAAATACTGTATTTTAATTCAAACGTGCCTTTTTATATAATTTATTTATATGGTTAGTATTATTTTTAATTGGTTTTAAAGTTTATTTAAAATATATTTTTACCATTTAATCTAATTTTGGTCTTTTTAAGTAAATTCATTTTGAAATTGGACACAAACAAGTGTCAATAATTTGATAGTTATTATTTCTTTAAAACACACTATTTGTTTTGACAGGGAGAATTAATTTTAAATTAATTTCTACCACTTCTATGATTTGAATTTATAAAAATGGATTCCATATTTGGAATCATTAGGTTCAAATTGTGTAAATAGGTAACATTTATTTTTAGACATTTTAAATATTTACTTCAGTAAATATTTTATTTACCACGATTAAAGGGTAAATATAATAAATAAGAGTAAAATATAATATTATAATAATATTTAATTACCCTAACATTTGTCCTAATATGATTGTGTGATACATATCTTACCATGTGAATCTTTGGGATGAATTTGGGACCCCATGGATCCATATGAGAGTAATAATGACACTTTATATTAATTAATTTAAAATAAAGACAAAAAGGGCATAAACAAATATTTTTTAGTGAATAAATTTTTACATGGGGTTGTATAAGTTATATTTTCGACTATAAATATTATTTGCAAAGATAAAAGTATTTATTACATCATGGTATTTTTTGTATAATTTTTGGACATCAAATAAATTAAATTATTTATGACACAATAATGGTACAATATTTACCTCATTAATAAATGATTTAAATAAATATGATTATAAATATTAATAAAACATCCAAAACCAGTCCAATTATTATTGGATTAATTTTTTTCTACCATGAGTCATCTTAACTTTTTTTTAATGATTATTTGACCTTTTGAAACTGAATATGAGTTTATAATAAAATATTTGTTTCAAACGATCCTAAAGAACCCCTCCTCTCCCTTAAAAAATCCCTCACATCTAACTCATTCCTCACACTTCTCAAGCCTTTGTCTCGAAAAAATATGCTCTAATAAGCTCAAAATATTCTTATCTTCATTATAGAAGCCTTACCTTAGGTACAAATCCCCTTAATAATCCCATTTGGTTCAAATTAAGGGGAGTTACTCAATTTAAAGGTAATGTCTCCTCTTAAGTTCTTTTGTTTTATTTTACTTCTCCATCCCAGTAAACTCTTTTTATTCCTTTATTTTGTAATAAAAATAGTATCCTAAATATAATAGGATGATGTTATGAAAATAATTCTAACTACAATTACACACACCTCCATGTAATGGGTAAAGAACATACTATTTCTGTAGATGTCAAACTAACGTCTCACGAAACGATAATTGTTCAATTATCTCCTACCGCCTCTCATGGTGGCCATTAAGATGGAACTATGTTTATATATGATATATATTCTATTTATGTTTCCTCTATGCTTCTATATTTTCTATTATATCATACCATGATGGTTTCCATTATGGGTAATCGTGATAATTTCATTTGAGGAAGTGAGGACTACCGCCCCCTCAAAGTGATGTGACTCGTTCATACCATATGTGGTACATATAAAGGATATAGTTAATGATATAATATATGATTCTATTCTGGAATTATAATATTACTATGTATCATTATGTTTTATTCCATTAAAATATGAAATAGAAATGAAAGTAGCGTTCATGCGTACGTACGTCTTACCATCTCAAGGAACGGTGCATATAATTTCTTACCTCCAAATGTTACATACTATTATAAATACATGTATATACTTGATATATATGATATATATGATATGTAAATCATGAATATCATTCTGGATATAATGAACTATTGACCACATGAACAACATGTAATTATAAGAAGTATATTTTTGGCTCAAGTACCAAATATTGACAGAACGACCGTTATTAAATTAAATGATTACATAATGTTTATAACATGGTAATAAGTGATATAAAAGGAATAATTAACTTGAAAAAGGTTCTTAAGAAAGTATAAATTAACTTTATTTTATTATTTAAGAAATTAAAGAATGAACAGGTCAAGTCAGACACAAGGTAAGGGAACTTCTTAACCCAATTCTCATTCTTTGGGTTGATCTTATCTTTCTTATTTATGTCCTTCTTTAATTTATACATGACATTATTTTATATGGTGTATAAACACCTTTTTAATTTTACTTTTATTCAAAATGAATCGTTTCTCTACAAAGCGTTTTACTAAACGACAAAAAATACATTTCTTTTTAACGTAGCCGATGACAACGACCTTTCCGTCGCCACGAGTATTATTTGATATTTCGATTCCTTAACAAGATGTAATGTTTTTAAAAGGTAAATAAATACAAAATACTAATTTTAAATATTTTGGTATTGAAAATGGGTTTTTTAAATGGATTTATTATTTCAATGTCTTGAAATTATTTCTTGTGATTGCAAATGAAATGTAATTAAGGAAATGTTTATATTTGCAATACTTTATGTGTTATGATTTTATTATGGTACTTGGAAATTTGATGTGTGGTTACCAGATAACCCAAATGTCAGGTGGTGCCATGATAAACCAGGATGGGTGGTTATGTTATAACCTCTAATGAATTGGGTATGGAAGTCAGCCGTATGGATTTTCGATTTAGTGATATGTGTGGAAGTCGACCGTATGGTTATTCCATTTAAGTATGTTAATGTACCAAGTTACCTTTATATGTTATGTGTTATTTGAATGGGTTTTGTGGTAATATTTTGGTTACAAAAGGGTACGCAAGGATATTTTATTCATTAAAGAGTATTTACTAATTCATAAAGGTGAAAAGTATTTCAAATGATAAAGTATTCATGGTTTACTTGTAGTTTTGAAAAACTACTAGTTTTCCTTCTTTGTGTATCCCTTACAGAGTTTTTGTGCTCATCCCAAGTTTTTGAAATGTTTTTCATAGGAAATAAAGTGGAATAGGGTCAAGGATGGGATCATGGAAAAGGCATTCTCTCTAAAACATGGAACTTTACATGACTTTTTTTCGAAGAGTTTTTATTTTGTGAAAAAAATGGAAACTGATAAGAAGTGTCTACTCTTTCAACTTTTAAGATGTAATAGTTATGGAATAACTCTCTAAAACTATAAACCTAATAATATCTTCAATCAGAATTTTTTATTTCATTCTATATTATGTAATGTTTTATGTCCGGGTCCTTATAGTTGGTATTAGAGGTCGGTTTAGATAAATTTAGGAGTTAGGGTATTATTAAATTAAAATCGATAAATTAATTTATGGAAATATTGAAATGATAGCTTTTATATATTAAATGTTTCTTAGAATAAGATATTTCTTTTTTGATAATGGTTTTTTATAGGGGAAACATGAAGGTTTTGTTGGGAAGGCATGCAGAGGAAAATAACCTTTCAAATAAGAATCCTTATATGGTTGGAATCAGAATTTAATGGTTTGTTGTAGTGATGAATAAAGTTTACTCAGGTGATAAATGGTGGTTGTGTTTATTGATGATATTTTGGTTTATTATAAAAGTAAATATAAGTATGAAATTCATTTAAGGGTTGTCTTACAAATCTGAAGATAAAATAAACAGTATGGGAAATTCAGCAAGTGTGTGTTCTGGTTATAGTATATTTCTTTTGCTGGCACATTGTTTCAAAAAAATGGCATAACAGTTGATAATACTAAAACAAATGTTGTTGAATAATGTCCAAGACCCAAAAATATAACTGAGATCCATAGTATTCTTGGTTTGTCATGTTATTACCGGAGGTTTTGAGAAGAATTTTGCATGGTTATCTATTCCAATGACTAAAATAACTCGAAAATGAGTTATGTTCATCTGGACAAAATAATGTGATGATTGTTTTCAAGAATTAGAACAAATATTGGGGAATGCTCCAGTTTTGGAACTGCCTTCCAGAAATGGTGAGTTTGTTATCTACAGTGATGCTTCGTTGAAAGGACTTGGTTGTGTCCTTATGCAGAATGATCAGGTAATTGCTTATTCTTATTGTCAGTTGAAACCTCATGAGTTAAATTACCTTACACATGATTTTGAATTTGTTGTTGTTGTTTTTGCTTTAAAAATTTTTTGGCACCATTTTTATGGAGTGAAATTTGAAATATATACTGACCACAAAAGTTTGAAGTATATATTCACTCAAAAAGAATTGAACATGAGACAGAGGAGATGGCTGGAATTAATCAAGTATTATGATTACACGATTGTTTACTATCCGAGAAAAGAAAATAAAGTGGTTGATGCTTTGAATTGAAAAAGTAATGCTTCATTAACCATGATACATTTGGAACAAGATCCTTTAGTTTTTGATTGGATAAATTTTGGCATATAATTTTTTAGTGCAGGAAATTCTTCTGTTTTGTTTTGGGTGTCAGTTGAATCATCTCTCTCAGAAAAAATTAAGCAAGCACAGAAGGAAGACAGTCAGTTGCAGAAAAATGTAGAGTTCATTCAGAAGATTATGTTTCCTGAATTTAACATTGATAATGATTGTGTTTTGAGGTTTGGGAAATGATTATGTGTGTCTTGTGATTCACAGTTTGTGAATGAGTTGTTGTGTGAAGCTCATAGTTTCCCTTTTTCAGTTCATCATGGAAGTACTAAGATGTATATAGATCTTTAGGATTTTTACTGGTGGGATGGAATGAAAAGTGATATTGCTGATTTTATTGTGAAGTGTTTGACTTGTCAGTAGGTTATAGCAGAGTGACATTTACTAAATGGGAGGCTTCAGTATTTACCGGTGTCAAAGTGGAAATGGGAAAATATATCCATGGACTTTATTGTGGGATTACCAAAGACATCTAGAGGTAACAATGCAATCTGGGTCACTGTTGATCGATTGACTAAATCGATTCATTTCCTTCCTATTTGAGATACATTGTCTCTAGATCAACATTCTCGGTTGTATATTAAAGAGATAGTCAGGTTGCATGGTATTCCCATCTCTGTTGTATCTGATCGTGTTCCCATGTTTACTTCTAACTTTTTGAATGTCCTTCAGAAGTCATTGGGTACTGAATTAAATTTTAGTACAGCTTTTCATCCTCAATTAGATGGGAAGTCAGAACAAACAATTCAGACCTTAAAGGATATGCTATGAGCATGTTCAATGGATTACCAAGGAAGTTGGGACGAACATATTTCTTTGGATGATTTTTTATATAATAATAGTTTTCATCCTAGTATACAGATGGATCTATTTTAGGCATTATATGGAAATAGATGTCGAACTCCAGCTTTTTGGGATTAATTAGGTGAAAGAAATCTGATGGGTCTAGAATTGGTTGAAGAGATGGTGGAAAAAGTTCAGTTTATTCAGAAGAACATGAGAACAACTCATAGTAGGCAGAAAAGCTATGCGGATAACTGGAGGAAAGATCTATCTTTCTAGGTAAGTGATCATGTCTTTCTAAAAGTTTCTCCATGGAAAAGTGTGATGCGTTTTGGTATGAAGGGAAAGTTGAGTGCAAGGTTCATTGGACCATATGAAATCCAGTAGAATGTTGGAGCACTTGCGTGTAGAGTGGCATTACCACCATGTTTATCTCAGCTACCCATTGTTTTTCATGTTTCAATGTTGAGAAAGTATATGCCAGATCCATCTCATGTTTTGAGCCCACAGGTAGTTTAGTTATAAGAGATTCTCTTATATGAGGAACAACCAGTCCAGATTCTTGACCGTAGAGAGCAAGTGTTGCGGAATAAGGTAATTTTTCAGGTAAAGGTTTTGTGGAAAAACCATATGGTTGAAGAGGCAATGTGGGAATCTGACAATGTTATGAGGGATGAATACCCCCACTTATTTGATATGTGAATAAAAATTGTGAGGATGAAATTCCCAAAAGGGTGAAGGATGTAACATCCCAAGTAAATAAACAATAATACATTTTAATGTTAATTTATATTTTTAAATTAAATTTTTATTTTACTTTAAAGGGGATTATATGTTCGATAGCGTACCCAAAACACAACATTGGGTTTCTTTGAAATCTTACTTCGCACAATAATAATATAATAATATTATTTTAAATGGTCATTAATGACTAGACATTGTATCAGCGAGAATGAATATAACTAACTACAATATGATTATAAATGTTTGTTAAATGTTTTTATATATATCCAATAAATGTTAGTGGCTTAAAATGTGAATGAATCTGATTTTAAGCATAATTTTCTTTAAAAGATAGATTTACCGCCTTTTAATGGAGAACCCTCTTTAAATCTAGTTTTTTTTCACTCTTATATGTTTGATTTGACAAAATAAAATTCTTCTTTAGAATTGGAACATCATAATTTACTTTGGATAATGTTTTGGTATTTTTCTGATAAAATATATTTTGAATGAATAATGAAAAATACTGTATTTTAATTCAAAAGTGCATTTTTTTCTAATTTATTAATATTGTTAGATTAATTATTTAATTGGTTTTAAAGATTAATTAGAATATATTTTTACCATTTTATCTAATTTTGGTCTTTGGAAGTAATTTTATTTTGAAATTGGACATAAACAAGTGTCAATCTATTGATAGTTATTATTTCTTAAAAACACGCTCTTTGTTTTGACAGTGGAAATTATTTTTAAATTAAATTATGCCATGTATGTGTTTTGAATTTAGAAAAATGGATTCCATATTTTTAATCAGTAGGTCTAAATTGTGTAAATAGGTAAATTTTATTTTTATACATTTTAAATATTTACTTCAGTAAATATTTTATTTACCATGATTAAAAGGTAAATATAATAAACAAGGGTAAAAGATAATTTTATAATAAAAATGAATTACACTAAAAATTTTCCTAATTCTATTGGATGATAACTATCTGACCATGGTCATCCTTGGGTCGAATTGGAGACCCCATGGAGCCACATGGGAGAAATAGTGACACTATATATTAATTAATTTAAAATAAAGACAAAATGACATAAACAAATATCATTTAGTGAATCAATTTTACATGGGGTAATATAAGTTATCTTTTCGACTATAAATATTAATTTGAAGCTATAATTATTTCCTAAACATGGTATTTGTTTAATAATTTTTTTACATCAAATAAATTAAATTATTTATGACACTCTAATGATACAATATTTACCTCAATAATAAATTTTTTAAATAAATAAGATTATAAATTTTAAAACAATATCCAAAACCAGTCCAATTCGTATTGGATTATTTTATTTCTACAATGAGTCATCTTAACATTGTTTTTAACGACCATTTGACCTTTTAAAACTGAATATGAGTTTATAATAAAATAATTGTTTCAAACTTTCCTAAAGAGCCCCTCCTCTCCTTTATAAAAATCTCTCACTTCTAATTCATTACTCACACTTCTCAATCCTTTGGATCGACCAACCTCTGGTCTAATAATCTCCCCATATCCCTATCTTCATTCTAGAAGACTTACCTTAGGCAGAAATCACCTCAAGAAACACATTTTGTTCAAACCAAGGGGAGTAACTCAATTTAAAGGTAATGTCTCCTCTTAAGTTCTTTTGATTTATTTTACTTCTCCAACCCCCTAAATTATTTTTATTCCTTTTTTTTGTAACAAAACCAATATCTCCAATATACTAGGATGTTCTTATTGGAAAGTATTCAAACTAAACATACACACACCTCTATCTAATGGGTAAAGAATGTACTGTTTCTGTGGATGGAAAACTAACGCCTCATGAAACGATGATTGTTCGATTATCTCCTACCGCATCTCATGGTGGCCATTAAGATGGAGTTGTGTTTATATATGATATATATTATGTTTATGTTTTTTTATTATTATTTATTTTCCATTTATATCATATCTTTATGGTTTCCATTATGGGAAAACGTGATAATTTCATTTGAGGAAGTGCGGACTACCACCCCCTCAATGTGATATGACTCATTCAAACCATACGTGGTACATATAAAGGATAGTGTTAAGGATATTATATATGATACTGTAACTCAGTTATAATATAACTATGTATCATTATGTTTTAATTCCATTAAAATATGGAATATAAATGAAAGTAGTGTTCATGTGTACGTACAGCTTACAGTCTCCATGAACGGTGCATTTCATTTCTTAAATCTAAATGTTATGTTATATTATAAATACATGTATATACTAGATATATATTATATATATGATATCTCAATCATGAATATCATTCTTGATATAATGAACTTTTGACCACATGAACAACATGTAATTATAAGAAGTCTATTTTTGACTTAAGCGCCAAATATTGACAAAACGACTGTTATTAACTTAAATGATTAAATAATGTTTATAACAAGGTAATAAGTGATATAAAAGGAATAATTAACTTTAAGAAGGTTTTTAATAAAGTAGAAATTAACTTTAGTTAATTATTCTGGAAATTAAAGAACTAACGGGTCAAGTCAGACACAAGGTAAGGGAACTTTTTAACCCAATTCCCATACTTTGGGTTGATATTATATATCTTATTTATGTCCTTCTTTAATTTATACATGAAACTATTTTATACAGTGTATAAACCCCTTATAACTTTTACTTTTATTCAAAATTAATCTTTTCTCTACGAATCTTTTTACTAAATGACAAAAAATATGTTTCTTTTTAACGTACATGATGACAACGACCTTTCCGTCGCCGCGAGTATTATTTGATATATGGCTTCCTTAACAAGTCGTAATGTATTTAAAAGGTTAATAAATACCAAATACTAATTTTACATATTTTGGTATTGAAAATGGTTTTTGAAATGTATTGATTATTTCAATGTCTTGAAATGATTTCTTGTTATTGCAAACAAAATGTTATTAGTGAAATGTTTGTATTTTCAATACTTTATGTGTTATGATTTTATTATGGTAATTGGAAATTTGATGGCTGGTTATGTGATAAACCAAATGATAGGTGGTTCCATGATAAACCAGGATGGGTGGATACATTATAACCTCCAACGCATTGGGTATGGAAGTCAGCCGAATGGCTATTCCATTTAGTGATATGGTGCAAGTCGACCGTATGATTATTCTATTTAAGTATGTTTCTGTCCCAAGTTACCTTAATATGTTATGTGTTCTTTGAATGGGTTTTATGGTAATATTTGGATTACAAAAGGGTATGAAATGATATTTTATTCATTGAATAGTATTTACTACTTCATAAAGGTGAAAATTATTTCTTATGATAATGTATTCATGGTTTACTTGTTGTTTTGAAAAACTAACAGTTTTCCTTCATTGTGTATCCCTTAATGAGATTTTTGTACTCATCCCAAGTTTTTGAAATGTTTTTTATGGGACATAAAGTGTAATAGGGTCAAGGATGGGTCATGGAAAAGTCATTCAATCAGAAACATGGAACAAGACCTGACACTTTTTTTTCAAAGAGTTTTTATTTTGTGAAAAAATGGAAACTGAGTAGAAGTGTCTACTTTTGTCTTTTGAGATGTAATAGTTATGGCCTGACTCTCTAAAACTATAAACCTGAAAATATCCTCAATGTGAATAATTCATTTAATTCAAGATTATGTAATTTTTTAAGGCCGAGTCCTTATATGAACTCTCTAGGGCTTGAGAGAATTAACCAAATCCATTGTACACAACCAAAACAAATGAATGGGATTCTAGATAAAATAATATAATTTGGATAATATATCTATAGGGTTAAAATAAAATAATTGAAAAAGTTACCCTTTTAATTTATTTACTCCCTACGAAACCCCATGTAAATAACAATAATAATAATAATATTTCTTGACATGCTATTGACTTGATTATTAAATTAAATAATATTTAATAAAATAATATTAAAAATTTATAATTTTTCATCGAACCATTAAACATAAGAATCCATTCCTCACCAATATTTATCAGGCCTTGAATAATGACTATTTATTTATTAAATAAATATCACTACATTATTCATAAATAAGGAAATAAATATTATAATCACTAAATAAAAAATAAATATTTATTAAAATATTCCACAAACATTATATTATCTCAAATAAATGGAGACAAAATATATGTGATAATACATACATGAAAAATTATTAAACCATATCCAAGAATATTATTTATTAAACATGTTAAATAATAAATAATAATATATTACATAACTGAGATTCTAGATACACATAGCGTGTGACCCTCTAGGCCTCTTTGTTATTGGAATTAAAAGAATCATAATAAATTATAAGGTTAGTGTCTAGAAATACACCAAGGCACCCAAAGAGAAAGAAGTTAAGTTCAAAATAACATGATAATGCATACAAACTCTTACTTTTTAGTATGATCCATTAATCGTGATATCTCAAATTAAGCATGTTGCGTGTTGGTGAAATCAACCTATATGATTGATGTCTCTTTCTTTGACTTATCACAAATATAACTTGACTATATAAAACCATGTCCATGTATTTATTTAGGCTATATCATTCATATCAAAGGAATTGAGATATCATCTTTTGTTAAAAAATAGTAGGGTCAAATCCTTTCTCACATGATTCATTAATACAATATTACTCATGACGTGTCCAACATATCCTTCCACCCTGAAAACATCTTTCATCATGGTTTTTGTTAATATATCAAACCACATGACTCATAATACTCACTAATAATAATTTTAAAGTATAGGGATCAATATACATGTCTGCATATAGGAACATCCAACGAAAGATGTAAATGATCACTTCCTACTGGAGGGTCTCGTTCTTATAGTTTCATACTATATATTACCAAGGGCGTACACCATGAGAAGCAACATCATAGTCTTATTATACTCCAAACCTATTACCTTGAATCATTTTTGTCCATCAAATGATTCAGCCTGTTATAGAAAATATATTTAAGAATAGTGTCGTAGCACTTTTGGTTTCTCATCATAACGGGGAACTTCTCCGATCTTTTAGTGTAACAAATACTTTTTAGATATTATTAGATATTATGTTATGCATAATAATAATAATGATTTGATAAGATTTTTAGTAATATTAAAAACTATGAATATAGGTTATCATAAAGTACATAGAAGTTGGTTCTAACCACCAACTCGCAATATTTTATGGTACAAAACTGCTGTGGAAGGCAGGGTCACATGAATGATATGTGTGATAGGGACATAGAAAAGTGTTCAGTCTATGAAATGATGGTCCAAATATAAAGATTCTATAAGACCTTTTTTTTCAATGCCTAGTGAGAGGGGTTATTCACTGGCTTAGAGTTATGTACTGGTATGTTAGACCCACACTTTTCAAGAATCTAGAGTACTACTGGTGTTCAGGCCGAGAAAGTGGCCAATGTTAGGGAAGCCAGATATATGATGCATAGTGCCAGAAGTGTGAAGCTTCATAGGGAGGTCATGTTATAGATCAGGGTCATGGATATATCATGTTAAATGTGGCATAGAATTCACCTAATGATAAAACTTTTAATCCATATACAGTGTGAGGTACAATCTCAATGGAATTGTGTTTTGTTTCTACATTTTTTGAAACTAGTTCTTCTTACTCGTTTATATATACTTATTTAATGGAATTCCTGGGTTTGTAAATTGAATAACCAAATGGGGAAATGTCCCTCAATACACCACTAGTAATCCTATCAAATGGTGTTTACCATTTTAAGGTGTCCCCCATGTGATATCCAACTACTGTTTTCTTTAGGACCATTTTTCCTTGTGACGATAAGATTCAACTTAATTCTTGGGATAGACTCTCTAGTGTCCTTTTGACCCAAAAAATATTTCTATTGCCAATGGGTGTCATTTTCTACTCCTTAGGGTTTTATCAATGATAACAAGGGAGAATTGGATGCCTAGGAAGGTTTTGATCAACCTAATAATCATGGGCTATGTAGATTGTTGATGTAGATTATTGGCCACTTACATAATGGTTAGGAAGTATGATAGTCCATATTTCCACTAGTTGTGGACCATTTAAATTATATATTTCTAAAATACTTCTCTAGGATACAGACATGGAATCCAATGGATTTATACAACCTGATATATCTCTTTTGGTTTCCCCTTTACTTATCATCGAGATTGAGGTCAATACTTTTTAGTTATATGTGGATTATCAGTGGTTGAGTAATCTTACAGTAATTAACATGTGCCCAATACCATATATAGATAATCTCTTTGACTATCTATGTGGATCCTAGGTCTTCTTGAAGATTGGTTTTATATCAGGCTATCATAATATGGGAGTTAATCCAATAAATTTACTATGTACAACATTTAGAAACACGTATGGAATATATGAATATTTTGTAATGTTGTTCTATTTTAAAAATTAACCTTAAGTCTTCATAACCTAAATAAGTTAGGTCTATAGTGAACCTAGACTTTACCACATGTTATTACATGGTTTAAGCATAATTATTCATCAATTAAAATCCATGTATCGTAATTTATAGTGTATTAGGAAGTTTAGGTAAATATATAGAAAGAATGAAACCAAATTAAAAACAAATTTTATTAATCTCCATAATGATTTCCTAACTTCCATTGAGGTCTTACAACTATATATGATAACCTAGGGAATACATGAACAAAGGGATGAGCTAAAAACCCCGTAATAGAATAAACAAAGTAATAACGCATAGAACATGGGTTAGAAGACGTAATATTATGACATAAAAAGTCATGGAACATGATTAAAAATATGGAATAATAACATATAGAAAATGGGATCATGTAATTAAGGAAACATAGGAATTTGTAAGAAACATTTACCATGACATAAACATATGTCAAGTCTAACTTTCAAGGTGATATCACATGGATTAAAAAGTCCCATAAAGTAATTAGTTTTACTCCCTATCCCAACATGAGGTATTACGAGACTAAGAAATTATATAATGAATTGGAACACTATCTGGGTGAGTCCATCATAACATTTTCATCAATATGTTTTTTTGAAAGGTTGATGGTCAATAAATCTTTATTTAACAAAATAGTAACAACATATTTAAATAAAAATATCCTGATAATTGATGTCCAACTGAAGTAAAAACATGCAAAGTGTGCGTTTAATGAACATTAGAAATGAGCCACTTTAGTGTAGTTTAAGGAAATACATAAAAGAGTCTTTAAAGTGGAAAAATAAATAATTTGTTGTATAAAACCATAAATGAATTTTTTTTCATTATAAAATTAGTTATTTTATAAAAACAATGGTGTCTTAAAAATAAAATTTAAGGTACTTGAAAATGGGTAAGATATTGGAAAGTTTCATTTAATCGGGCTTGCTTATTGGGAGGAATTGGAAAAAGGAAACACTATAAAACAAGTATTTACCCATAAAATAAAGAATAATTAAGATACATACATACTTGTGGAGAATTCCTATAAAATATTTAAAGATTACATAAGAATAATTAATAATTACATTTGGATAAATAGAGATAAAGTATAACACGTAGGGAAAATGGTGGTTCAAAGAGAATCCCTTACCATATGTATGAAAATATTATGAACTAATACATAATGACTTAGACAATAAAATTATATTCCATAATAATTTAATTAAAAACCTCTTCAAAATAAAATATATTTTTTTATAATTTTATTATATTAATTTATGTTCATTTTTTTGACGAATAGAGATTAATTTTGTCATTCTGTGAGTTTTGTTTCATAGATTTCATGGTTGGTTCCCTTGAGATTAATTATGTGATTTATTGTACAAATGAAATAAAAATATTGAAGTTTAATTAAATTGTATTAGTATAATTCAATAATTTTAAATTTTCCCCTATGTCATTTTTTTAGATAAGAGGATGATTCTTTAGATAAAATGTTACTGATTAATGTTACATCATTTTAGTGTTTTTTTGATCGTCACGAACTAGATTTGTTTTAATATTTAATATTATGTATATATATTAGTTCCATAACATAAAACAAATTCTAATATCAAATTTAGAAAAAATTTATCAATTATAATGGTTTTATGACCAGTCTAAAGGGAGGTAGTAGAAAACAAAAAAACATCGTCCATAATAGTAGTGACTCAACACATCATAGATGATGTTTTATTTTTTAGAATAAAAGGGGAAGAGAAGATAATTAATGACAGATATATAATTAATACAATATAATTATATTATATATATAATATGGGATTTATCATTCAATTTGGGATAGGGAAGATGAGATGAGGGTAAGAAAATAAGATAAAATAAAAGAGAAAGAAAGAGGATCTTACCTCTTGAGTGTAGTATCCTTGAGAATGTACTTAGGGAATTAGGTATTCATATTCTGGGGATAATATCAAGGATAGAATGTGGGGAATATTTTTGGGAGATGAATTCGTTTGAATATAATAATTTTCAAAATCTTAGATGGTTCGAGGATAAGAGGTGATGAGGGTGGTATTTATATGGGCATGGCATAGGTGTTTTTGATTATTTTTTTCATTTGTTTATTATTTTGGATCAAGACTATCAATAATATTTATTTCCATGACTAAATATATCAAATGGTTTAGGATAACTCAAACCAAAGGGTTCTAACATCATTAATACATCTCCAATGACTCAATAATTCATGTATTTGTTAAATACTGTAAATTACCATATTTCACTATTCAAAAAAATAGAATATATTATAAAAATCATTAAAATTCACCCAAAACATTTTTTGAAATATATAATTCAAAAATGGAATCCATTTTATGAAAATAATTTTTTAAATATGGTAAATTTTATTTTTAAATAAAATCATTATTTACTCAAATAATACCGAATTTAATATTATAGCTGATTTTAGGAATCATTGAAAAATTAATTAGGGTATCATAAAAATATATTATAATCATAAGAAAAAAAATGAAATTATGAAAATATTTTATTGAAACAAAATTTATTTTAAATAATTATTTTAATTATAAAATTGTAAATTAACATATATGTTATTATAAAAGTACCCACATTTAGTTTATCATTTTTTAAAAAATTATTTACTTATTCCATGATAATAGTATATTAGATTTTAATTTATAAGATACATAGATATTTTTTATAATTTCATAAGAGAGGTTACTAGTCTATTGGTTGAATTACTATTCCTAATGGAAATATTAGTATTCCAATGGCAATGTTACAATTCTATTAGTATAGGTTCCTTAATTTTTAGAAATACCTATTCTTTCAACAATTTTACATTTATAATGATTGTATTGTGTTCTCTATGTAATTTTTATCAGATTCATATTATTAGGAGTGAATTCCCGGTATTAAAACCCTGGATTGTTAAATTCGACCTCCCTAAGGAAATTTCTCCCTCAAATTTTCATTTTACATAGTGAGGTGATAATAGGTGAGAGTAATTATCCTTCATTTATTATTGTGGTTCCCATGTCACCTCTTCATAATTATGGTTCCTCTATAGTACTTTGACCAAGTTAATAGTCATTTTTCTTAGAACATTATCTCTATAGTCTAGGATCTTCACTGATTTTTCTTCATATGAGAGGTCATTATCCAATTTTACAACCTATAGATTTAGTATAGGCAAGTGATCTGGTCCTCAATTCTTCAAGAAGGATATGTGGAATACACCATGTACTTGAGACATGATAGGTGGAAGTTCTAGTTGATAGGACATTACTCTGACACAATCATGATTCTTGAAGGGGCCTATGTAATTGGGACTCAACATTACTTTCTTCCCAAATATACTGATTATCTTAAAATTAGATATGTGAATGAAATCCATGTCTCCAACCTCAAACTCTAGATCTCATCGACAATTGTCTGTATATCTATTATATCAACTTTAGTCCATGTTGATGTTTGGGTGAATGGTTTTCACCTTTTCTACCATTTTCAACCATTTCATGTCGTAGTATTAGATGTTTACTGAATTCATAAAATCATGTCGTTGTTCAAAATCTTATCACTTTTTGGGCTTCATATGAACCCCGATGGATGCTTGAGTAGAAACTATTATTCTAAGAGAACTCGAATAGAGGTAGATGTTTGTGTCATCCTACTTTATTTTCCATAGAACATGATCTCAACATTTCTTCTAGTGCATGAATAGTATACTCATATTTGATTTCATTTTGAGGGTGATATACTATACTGATGTTTAACTCAGTGTCTAGAGAATATTGAATAATTTTCTAAAATAGGGATGTAAGTCACGGATCTTGATCGTATACAATATATATTTGTAATCCATTCATTATATGATGTATATTTGTGTAGGTTGATCAAGTTATAACTCCTCTCGATTTGAGATAAAGTGAGATTTCATTGTAATATAATCCACAATGAAACATATAGAATTATTTCCTCTGTATGTCTTTATATTTCTAGTGACAATGTCCATGGTGTTTTTTTACAATTTCTACGCTTGTATGAGTAATTTTTTCTTCATACCTTAATACTTTTTCCTTCACTTTCTGACATACTAGAAACATTGATGCATATTCAGTAATCTGCTTCTTCATAGTGTCCCACCAATAGTGCTCTTAGTGATCTCGATACATTTTTGTGCTACCTGGGTGAATAGAGAATGTTGAGATATGTGCATCATCAAAAATATATTTCTTTAACTATGGATTTGATGGTACACATAATCATGATCTAAATATTTCGACTCATTATTCATCAATTTTTAACTCATAAGAATTCCCATTTCTGATAGCTTTTTCCTTTTTTTGAATTTCCTCATAATATCTTTGAGAATCCATTATTTTATACGTAGGGGATGGTTTAGAAATAATTTGAGAAAAGATTTTTTATTTTCCTTCTTTAATGATTCCCTTGTTCACCCTTTACATGTCTAAAAAGATTTCATCCTTCTCAATTCTCATGTTGATAAAGTAACCTAATCATTTCTAATTATAGAATCCACAACTTTCTTTAGTTTACTGGGACGGTAGTGGATCGAGAAAAAAAAAACAAGATGAGATATAACAATCTTCACTGGAAGATATTAAGCTCATTCTTTGTGAATTCATATTTGAGGCTCTTATGTTTATTATATATCTCACCCCTCTCCACATATAGATAATGATGATAGATTTTCAATGATAATATCATAGCAGCCAACTCTATATCATGTGTAGGATATTTTTTCTCATGAATTTTCAACTGCCTTCTGGTGTAGGCTATCACATTTTCATTTTTCACAAGTACACATCCTATGTCATTATTTAAAGCAACATTTAATACCACAAATTGTTCCCCACTTATTAGAAGAGTGAGTACTAGTGAAGTGATAAGTCTCCATTTCAAATAATTTAAATAGTCTTTACATTCACTGCTCCAGATAAACATTACTCCCTTTAGATTCAGTTTGGTTAGTGGGTTTGACATCCATGAGATGTTATTCACAAATCATAGGTAATATCTTGCTAGACAATGAAAACAAAGGATACTTATTACAGATGGTAGTGTGGGCCACTCCTCAATTTCCATTGTTTTAGAAGGGTTCATAGATATCCATTTACTAGTGATTATGTTCCCCAATAATAATACTTCCTCCATCCAGAATGTAATGGTCCACGTTTTGAACAGGGATAATATATGAAGGTTTTTAAACTTTGTGAATAACTGAATGTTTCATTTTCAAAACCGAACCTCGGAATGGAATTCTGAGAGCTGGATTAATTCAAAGTTATGTTTTTGGACATGGGTGAAGAAATGTTAAGTTTCCCATGTGGCTCAAATAGATTCAAGAGTGACATACCTAGAAAAAAAAAAGGTTTTTTTGAAAAATCTACAGAGGGAACAAGGTTTGTGTAAAAAATATGCGGCCCATAGTAGTAATTGTGAAGCCTTGTTTTAGGGGATAATGATTTATCTCATGGTCTATGTATAGTTTTCCAGAGTGTTTTCCTAGCCCATGTGGAGTTCTCTCTATATCTAGTGGAGGACACACGGTTAGCGAACAGTTTTCCAAATTGTGCAGTTTAACCATGCGTGACACCCAATTTTTGGGAATTTATTTATTTAAAATTAAAATAAAATAAAATTGAATCGTAAAATATAAACACATTTCACTCTCCCCTCTCATTTGATATAGCACCCCAAGGGGTTTCTTCTATGGCACACACTCGACCCCCTCCACGGACATCCTCAATTTTGATCTCTGCCTAGATTTCATCAAAAAATTTTGGCCAATCCATCAAGGTGAGCCTCCTCCTCTTATCACCATAATTTTTCTCATCCAATTTTGGCATGTTCGTCACGCATCATGGTTTGGTCAAAACCTTGGTGAAGGATAACCCATTTTCGGCTTTTTTCCTTCGATTCTAGGTCATTAAAATGGTATATCAAGATGTGTTCATGGGTATTCTATCATCCACCATCGTAAGTGAGGTGGTTCAGGTGTTTTCAATCCACTGGAATTGTTTTGGGGTAATATTTTCACCTTCTTCTTTGTTTCGAACTACCTACTTTATGATTTTAATGGTTTTATAAGTGTCTAGTATTTAATATTTATTTTTTTGAACTCAGTTTCATGGTTTTGAGTCACCGAGTCAAGGGATACTCCCTTTTGTGTGCATAGGTATGTATATATATATACGTAGGTTCCCCTATAACTTGTATATTCATCCATGGATGTGAATATACATGTATGGTTCTTGGTGATCCTATGTATATATATGAATACTCATGCACAAGTGAGTAGAGATGGGTATATACATGTAAGAATATGTGTATGGATCCCCTTTCACATGATCATGGCCATGCAGGTGTGTTCATTGGGGCTAGGTTTCCTTGAATGTGTGTGAAGGTGCATATGATCAGTGGGGAAGCATCAAATTTTAGATTGAAAGCATCAAGAGTCTAAGTGGACGGCCTAGTCCACTTTGAGGTAGTGTCCCTCTTCCATTCCCTTTTAATTCTTAATGGATTAATTAGTTGATTAGCGGACTGACCTTAGTTTTTAATTAATGTATTATCATTATACTTTAATTCATGTCTGGTTAAAATCCTTGGTGTCTATTTATGCCATGTGTTTGGATTTTCCATGTTTATGTGAGATGAATCAGACGGATTGTATAGGAAGACCCACACATGATAAGGTTTCTTTCCTTGAATTAATATTAGGGGCCTTGTTTTGGATTACCAAAGTAAGATGGTGACATCCTCAATTTTAAATGACTATAAATTACATAAATTTTCCATGTTTAGGAAAACTGATCATGAAAACCTTGAGTAGGATGAAATATACCAAATGACATGTTTTCCCTGAAATGTATTTGATGGTTAAACTTGAAATGAAATGGTTTTGGGTGTTTAGACCATGCCTTGGGTTAAATTTAGTAAGCACAACTTAAGATAGTGAACTTGACATATCATGGATGGTTTAGTCTATAAATCCTCTTTATGATCATAAATCACCATATGTCAATTTAAGTGTCTAATGAGAATTTGAAATTTCTAATGGCTTGCGTGAGAGGATTTTCTTTATTCATGAAATGAATATATAACCATATCATTGTAAATGCTTAATATTTTATGCTTAAATACTTTTTTGATTAATGAGTATGCCTCGTATATTGATATGGACTAATAAGTGCATGAGAGGGTTATTCTTAATACCTGGTGATATATATGGAATGGGTAAATTTGATGCATGAGAGGTTAATGCCTCATGAATTATGTATTATGAATGAATATTCTATATAGGTCGTAGAGCTAGGGGACTGTGAGAGCATATGGGTAGGAAGGCTGTGTGTGTGTGTTTCCATGTGGTGTTCTAAAACACCATGTGAGTATTTGGGTATGAAAGATTGTGAGAGCTTTCAAGTCAATTTTCAGGAGACCGTAACAGCTCTTAGAACGGTCTCTGTTGCTAGATTGAGTGCGCTTCCCCTGGTTACTGATGTCTGTGAGTTACATCCTGGTCTTTCTAGCATGTTAATCCCAAGAGACTGTGATATCTCATGGATTTGGGTCAAGTATTAGACAGTGAGAGCTTTTCCCTAGTATTGGAAACTTATGAGTTACATACCATTCCATCCCAACCTATATAAATATGTGTCTCATAAAACTATATATATATATATATTATATTACATATATTGTGATAAGTTCAGACATACTTTTTGGTTGTGAGGCAAAGCAGGTACTGCCATCATGTGTCCCTTGGGACCCTAGGGGTGGTTGTTTTTATGATCAATTTCATTTATTAATAATTCATACCTTCACACTGTTAAATTTATACTGCACTATCTAGATAGGGATAGACACCGATGGTTCCGACCTACATAGATTTTTATCCCACACCCTACTCAGGCCACCATTGCACTAGGTTACCAGAGTATAACTTTAATGTTTACATGACTGAAAACCTTGGGCCTTTCATGTTGATGTATTCTCATACCTAGAGTTAGGATAAAAGGACTAACCTAGAGCTCAAGATGCTTGTGAAGATTTCCCTACGACGTTTTAGTACATTTCCTTATTAGATTCATGGCTTTTCATATTGTGGAAATCATGTTGGTTGTCTACTGATTTCATATATATATCATTACCATGTCATTCAGTCATCCATTGTATAAACTGACATTGTCCTTTTTTATAATTTGATAATTATATGTCATCTATTGTTTCTTTATCTTGTTGTTTTGCGGCTTCCGTTTTTATCATTTGTTTACACTCTATTATACTTCTTCACAACATTGATAAGAGGTTATAGTCTCTCCAATATCAACTCCTAAGACCCTCTCTATTATTCAATAGCCTCTAGTTTACGGGGAGATGTTCTTGATCCCATATGAACCACTGATCCGACCACCAGGTTAATGGTCAGTCGGGTCAAGATGTTAAATATAACTCACATTTACTGTACATTTATATAGTTTCTCCTTTCGTTATGTCTTTAGCATAATATTAAAATGATCCTCATGCTCCTCCTTCTCTTTGATGTATATCATAATATCATCAATAATTACTACCACAAATTTATCTTGGTAATTTGTAAATACTCTAATCATTATGTAGATAAAAATTTCATTAGCATTAGTTAGTCCGAAGGGAATCTCAATAAACTCATGGTGTCCGTACAATATTCAAAATGTTTTCTTGGGAATATATAACTTCATCGCCTTTAATTAGTGATATTCAGACCGAAGTTTGACCTTAGGGAAATATATGTCCCCATGTAGTTGATTGATCAAGCATTATGTTAGTGTAAGGGAATAATTTTTCTTTATCATAACCTTTTTGAGCTCGTGATAAACAATGCAGAGGCTCATTGATCCATACTTCTTCTTGATGAAGAGGACTGACTCACCCCTTGGTGAAGCACTCGATAATATAAAACCCTTGTCCAAATTCTCTTGTAACTACTTATTTAGTTTCTCCAACTCAATAGTAGTCATTCTATAAGGTGTCATTGATACCGGAATATATCCAATAATAAATTCAATTACAACATCAACCTCTCAGTTAAGAGGAAGACTATGGAATTCTTCAGGGAACACATTATTGTAGTCCCTCACAGTGGTCTTGTCTTCAAAATTATTCTCTTCGTTTTCTTCAATAATTTGAGCTAGATATGATTTCTCATAAGTCAATAATTTCCATAATTGAGATGAAAATTTCAAAGGAGATTCGTCCTCCTCCTTAAACATTTACATCATTAGAGAATTCTTTGTGATATATAGACTGATCACCCTTTCATGATAATTAATGTTGTATTTTTATAATGATAGCCAATTAATGCCCAATATAGAATCAAAATCCTCCAAAGAATTTATGAAAAGATTTTATAGGAGGCTTAGTCCACAAACGATAACCATGGAGGAGTTATAAACATTGGATTCAATAATTTCTCCATTTTTTATTTTCATAGATAACTCAACCTCTATATTTTGAAGTGATGTTTAAATAGTCATAATAAAATTTTATGAAATGAATGAATCTGTATAACTAGAATCAAATAATATGTTCACTATTATTGAATGAATAACCATAATTACAATCACAACATCATTGTCAAGTTCATATTAGTATTTGTGATAAAATATTCCCTTCCTTGATTCCTTGGAGGTTTTTTTGTTGATTTCCTTCAACAACCCTAGTCTTACGGAAATTAGTAGTATAATTCCAATGTTACTTGATGTTGAAACACTACACTACATGCTTATATTTGATCTGAACCTTCCTTTCTACCTCTGAATTCGTGCGATTCTTTATATCCCTTAAACAATTGTTATTCAGATTCCCCTCTATCCTAAATTTTATGTGTCACATGGTACCCCATAGGTAGCTTGAAGGATGATTCTTCCCTCACTTTTGATATGTGTGATTTTGGGATTTCATTCCAAAAAGGGATATATTTGTTTATGTTCACATATTAAACTCTATTTTTAAAAATTTATCTCTTGTACCATTAGAACACTAAGAGTCTCTGATCTTCTTTTCACCCTTAATGTCATAATAGACAATATCCTCATAGATTTTGATGTTTCTAATCGCCAACACTTTTCATGGAATTGGATTTTTTCCTCTAGATATTTGATCAAATTTTATTTTTGTGTTAATGACAAATATGGATTCATATCATTAAGGCATTTTAATGTTTTCATTGTATGCCCTGATATGCTCGTCTTACTTTTTCTTCATTATGGGGAACATCCTTTTATCATAAGACGGGGTGTTTGGGGAAAATATTTATTGAAATATATTTTAATAAATGATTTCCAATCCATGGAATCAATAGTATCTTTAGTCATTGTGTTCTTGATCAGTTTTCACTACTGATTAGATTCCCCGTAAAAAAATAGACCACCATCACAACATTGTATTTATATGAGTATTGGAGGACAACAAATATCTTATAAAAGGATTTAAACCATTGTTCCATGATGAGGGGATCAAAAGATGCACTAAATATTAGAGATATGTTTTTCATAAATGATTCAACATCTATTTTATATTTATTACGATAGGTATGGAGTTCCATGTATTTCAAGTTATTTTTTATAACTTGAGCTAGTAATTCTAGTATTTTCAAGAAGTTCTAAGAACCCATTCCCATCAGATTTGGAATTTCATTTGGGAAAAGGTCACATTTTCTATAACATTTATTGTTGGAACGAGTCTTCTTATTTCCCCCCATTAACAAATAAAATGAAATATAAAATTATGGGGGGATTGAATACTTTTCTAATAAGTATAATTAAACGAAACATTGAACATATAAGGATAAACTTGTAAATGAAAATTATATCCTATCTTATGATTCTATAATTTTGGATCTATGTTATCCATGGTAATAGAATTAACAAAATATTTGTTACTACTTTTTTTATTCTTAAACTCCAAAAATAACTAGACCATGCTCTGATACCATCTATAGTGACCCTACCCTTTTACACATGTTATTACATGATTTTAATTATCCTACAATTACAATCCATGGATCATAAATTCTTGTGTATTTGGAAGATTAGTTAGATAGTTGGAAATATTGAAACCAAAACCAAAACATATTATATTAAATATTCATAATGAGCTCCTAACTTCATTTAATCTCTTACATCTTCTTAGGATAACTTAGGGAATACATGAATAAGGAGATGACCTTAAAAGCCCTGTATGGAAATAAACAAAGGAATAAAGAATATAACATGAGTTAGAAGACAAAACTAGAAGATATAAAAAGGCATGTAACATGATTAAACATACATAATAATACCGCATAGAACATGATATCATATAATCATGGAATCATTGGAATATGGCAGCAACATATAATATAACATAAACATGATTCAAGGCTAACTTCAAAGGCCATATCACATGGTGGAAAAAGTTCCATAAAGGAATCAGGATTAATTCATGTACCAAATTGACATGTCATGAGACTAAAATATTAACCCATGCATCAGAGTGCTATCTGTGAAAACCCATCAAAACAGTTTCAAGCATATGTTTGATCCATTAGGAACCAACTGTAAGGGTTACCCATTGATGTAATTGGATATCATAAACATGTCGTAGAGCATAACCAAAGGGTGTATCATAATTTTGTATAAGAAATAATGGGTTTATATAGTACTTTAAAAATCATAAGTGACTTTAGGAATATCGAATGATGAATGAATTCTTACTGAAGTGAAAAATAATAATAAGCGTGTTTAAGAATCTTCATAAATGAACTAATTTAGTGCGTTTTATGGGAAAATAATAAAGAGTATTTAAAATAAAATAAATATAATTGTTTGTATAAAATGAAAAACTAAAAATAATGTTTTTAATAAAAAAAGGGTCATTTAATAAAAATAATTGTCGAATAAAATTGGTTGTGTATGGTAATTGAAAATGGGTAAGAAATTGGGAAGTTCCCTTTAATTGGGCTCACTTACTCAGAGAAATTGGAAAGGGAACCTTATAAAACATGTATTTTACATCAAAGAAAGAATAATAGATCTATGTACATATCATTAGAACATAAAAGATTAATTTAGGAGGGTAAATACCAATAATTAATAATTATAATTTGATAACGAATGAGAAAGCATAATCAGAAGGAAAAAATGGAGGTTTGGAGAGAATCCCATACATTATTTCCAAAATTGTTTTACACTTGTAATTAATATAATAAATAATAAAATTAGATACATTAATAATTTAATTTAAATCCAAAAAATATATAGTTTATTTAGTATAATTTTATTAGGATAATTTTGTTTCATTTCAATGAGTTATAGAGTTTCATTTTGTCATTTCGGGAGTGTTTGTTTCAGTGATTTCATGATTGGTTCCCTTGAGTTGAATTATGGGAGTGCTTATCAAAAGAAAGTAAAACAAAAAAAGTGTAGTGAAATGATATTAATATACTTCCTTAATTTTAAATTTTCACATATATCATTTTTTTATATGATGATGAATAATTAGATAAAATCTTATTGATTAATGTTAGTTTAATTTAATAGTTTTTCGACTACCATGAATTAGTTTTGTTATATTATTTAATAATATTTATATATATTAGTTCTAGGACCAAAAAAATTTGTGATATTCATTTTACAAACTGGTTGAACAATTATAATATTTTTATGACCATCCTTGAAATCAGTAATACAAAATGAAAAGTCATTATCCACGAAGGTGATGAATAAACATGTCACATACGATGTTTTTATTTTTTTTGAATAAAATAGGAAGATAAGAGAATTTAAGATGGATATAAAATTGACAGAATAATGTTCCATTAAATATTTAATACTAGAGTTATCATTCTATTTTGTATAGGGAAGGTGAGATGTGGATATGAAAATATAAGAAAATAAAATAGAAATAATGAGGATCTTAACTCATGAGTGTTGTCTCCCTTAGAACCTCCTTAGTGAACTTAGTATTGATCTTTTAGTGAGACTAGAAAGGCCAGAACATAGAGAAAAATTTTAGCAGGGTAATTGGGAATAATATAAGCAACAAAAAAAGTCTTATATAGTGTCTGGATAATAGGTATTGAGGGTGGCATTTATTGGGGAGAAGAGGGGTGTTTTGATTATTTTTATTCATTTTCTTATTATTTTGGATCAAGACATTAGTTTTGATTCCCAAGAATTACATGAAATGGTATATGATAGTTTTAATCAATTGGTTCTTACCTCATCCATATATCATTCATTTCTAAATAATTCATTTATTTTTCAAATACCACAAATTACCATACTTCACTATTCAAAAAAATTCAACTATTTTAGAAAAATCCAAAAAATTAACAGTAAACATTTTTAAAAATTTAGACTTCAAAAATGTACCATGTTTTATAGAAAATAATATTCATGATATGATAAATGTTATTTTTTAATAAAATTTTCATTTACTCAAAAAATATCAATTTTAATATTATTATCGATTTTATGACATTGAAAATTTAATTAAGGTATCATAAAATTATCTTATAATAGTAAGACAAAACATATATTAATTTATGAATCTATTTTATTCAAATAAATTGTCTTTAAAATCATTATATTCATTATAAAATTTTAAATAAACATTTACATTTTATAGAAATACCAAAATTTAAATATTTATTTTTGAAAAATTATTTACATATTCCAAGATATAAATAATTCATATTTTCATTTATAAGATATATATATTTTATTTATAATTTCTTAGGTGATGTTACTATTCTATTGTATGGATTACTACTCCTAATAGTCATATTACTATTCCAATGGTCACGTTACTATTCAATTGGTATTGGTTCCTTAATTTCTCGAAATACCATTTATTTCATTCATTCTTCATTTATTGATTTTTTTATTTCGTTATCTATGTGATTTTATGTTTTTTCTATTATAAGAAGATATTTTCATTTGATAACATTATGTTTCATTATATTCTTTCCCTTATAAAATTTCATCCTTAAAATCTCATATTAAATACTACGGTGAAAAATGGTGAGGGAAATTCTTTATTTATTCTTCTAATTCCCATGTCATCTCTTTATACATATGCTTCTACCATAGTACTTTTAGTATGTGAGTAGTATTATTGTGGATAAAATTATCTCTATGTTCCATTATCTTTACCGGATACTCTTTATATGAGAGGTCATTCTCCAATTGTACCACCTCCGGTTTCAGTATATTTGAGGGATCTCATATGAACTAACTCTAGAAGGAGATGTGGAACACATCTTTTACTTAGGATATGGTTGGTGTAAGTTCTAGATGATAGGTCATAGCTTCTATATGATCAAGAATCTCCAAGGGTTTGATGTACCTAGGACTCATCTTTCATTTCTTCCCAAATCTCATGATCCTTGTCTATGGGGATATTTGGAGGAATACCATATCTCCAAACTCAAACTCTAGGTCTCATTGATGATTGCCTCCATATATCTCCTATCAAATTTGGGCTATTTTGATGTGTTCCTGAATAGTTTTCACCTTTTCAACCATTTCATAGACCATTTCTGGTCATTGCAAGTTATGTTCACCATCTTCTTCCCATAATTTTGGTGCTCTATATATTTTACCGTAAAGTGATTCATATAGAGCCATTTGGATGCTTGATTTGAAAATATTATTATAAGAGAACTCAACCAGAGGTAGATGTTGGTCTCATCCTGTATTTATGTTTTTAGAACATTCTCTCAACAAGTCATCCATTGTTTGAATTGTCTGCTCAATTTTTCCATAAATTTGAGGGTGATATGTCATACTAAAGTTCAACTGAGTGTTTAGAGAATTTTGTCTAATTTTCCAAAATGTGGAGGTACATATCCGATGTTGATCAGATAGAATCTATAGCACTAATCCATGTTGTCTCACCACTTCATTTATGTATATCTATGCAAGTTGATTAAGTGAGAACTCATCTCAAATTGTGATTAAGTGAGTTCTCATTATAAAATGATCCACAATGACCCATATAGCATTATTTTCATTGAATTTATTTGGAAGTCTTGTGAAATATTCTATGGTGATGTTTTCCCATTTCTAAGTTGATATGGGTAATGGTTGCATCATCCCTTTAGACTTTTTACATTCAAAATTTACTTTTTGACACACCTGGAACATTGATGTATATTCAACGATCTTCTTTTCCCTATTTCCCCACCAATAGAGCTCTTAAAGATGTCGATGTAGCTTTTTATTTTCTTTTTATTGGATGGTACACATAATTGTAGAACAAATCTTACAACTCATTCTTCATAAATCTTGATCTCTGGGTATTTATTATATTTGATATCTTCCACCTTTTTCTAAATGTACTTATCATTTCTTTGAGTATCCTTTATTTTCTCCATAAGGGATTGTTGAGAAATCATTTGAAAAAGAATTGATGATGTTTCTTCATTAATGATTCCCATGTTCATCATTTTTCTGTCTAAGAAGATTCGATCCTTCTTAATTCTCATCATTGAAAAAGTTGTAGGATCCTTGTTACTTTGAGCATCCACTACTTTATTTTATTTACAAGGATGGTAGTGGATTTATAATTCATAATCCTTGGTGATATCTAACAATATTCATTGGCTCATATTAATCTATTTTTGTGTGCATATTTATTTAAGACTCTAATGAATAGTATATATCTCAAACTTCTCCCCAAGGAGATAATTCTGCTAGATTATCGATGCTAATAACATTGTTTCTAACTACATATAATGCATGGGATAGTGTTTATCATGAATTTTAAACTTCCCTAAGGATTAGGCTATTACATTATCAATTTTCATCAGTACATATCCTTAGACCATATTTTAATCATCACTATACACCACAATGAGTTCTATACATGTCGAATTTGTGAGTATTGGTGTATTGATAAGCCTCTTTTTAAACTTGTTGAAGTAGTATTCACATTAAATGGTTCAGATAAAAATTACTCCCTTCTATGTCAGTTTGGTTAGTGGGTTTTACAATCATGATAAGTTCTTCACAATTCATTGGTAATACCTAGCTAAACCAAAGAAAATACGGATCACTATTAAAGATGGTGGTTTGGGCTACTCTTTTATTTCCTTTGTTTTAAAAGGGTCTATAGATATCCATTTACTGGAGATTACATGCCCCAATAGTGATACTTCATCCATCCATAACTCACATTTACTATGCTTTCCATATATTTTCTCCCATAGAAAAATATTTATCATACTATTGAAATGATTTTCATTACCTACCTTAATTTTGGTGTATATCTTAATATCATTGATAAAGGCTACCAAAAATTTGTTTAGGTCATCTCTAAATACTATTCATTATGTCCATGAAATTTCTGGAGAATTAGTGGGTCTGAATGGAATCATTATAAACTCATAGTGTCCATACCATGTTTCAAAGATAGTCTTGGGAATATATTTATTCTTCACAATTAATTGTCGATATCCCAACTGAAGTTCCACCTCAAATATATATTTTTCCCCTTATAGTTCATAAAAAAATTCATCTATATGTGTAATGGGATACTTTTTCATTATCTTTATTTTTTTGAGATGATGATAATAAATGAAAAGGCTCATTGATCCAACCTTATTCTTGATAAGGATGAATGGTGCAAGCCATGCTGAATCACTTGGGTGTATAAAACCCTTATCTAGATTCTATTGTAACTTCTTATTTAGTTTCTCTAACTCAATGGCGGAAATTATATAAGGTATATTTGAGGAAGGAAGATATCCCAAAATAAGTTCAATTTATAACTATATCTCACAGTTAGAAGGAAAACCATAAAATTCTTCAGGAAACACATTAGTGTAGTCCTTCACAATGGGTGTGTCTTCAAAAATTATTATCTAGTTTGTCTCAATCTTATGATCTATATTTATTGATTATAAGGAAATAATATCCACAATTGAGGAGATTATTCTGAAGTAGATCCATGCTCCTCCTTATACTTGTATAGAATTGAAGGATGCTTCAGGATATGACTAGGGATCTCACTTTATTAACAATTAATGTTGGATTTGTATAGAGATAGTTAATCCATCTCTAATATAGATTCAAAATTCACCAAAGGATGTATGAAAATATTTTTATGGAGTTTTTTTCACAAAAATTAACTATGGTGGAGTTATATACTTTTGTTTCAATAATTTACCGACTTTCTATTCTCACGGATAACTCAACATCCTTATTTTGAGGTGGTGTCTCAATAGTTTTACTAAACAATAATGATAATAATGAATGAATAGAACCATTATAAAATAGTAAATTCACAATTATTGAATGAGTAACCATAATACCTATCCCCTCATCATTTTTAGGTTATAACTCAGTAGTAGTGATGGCATATTCCCTTATTTTATTTTAGGTAGTTGTTTTTTATTGCCTCTAACAACCCTTGGCTTAGAGAAATGTATTTCATAAATACCATGTTCATTTAAGTCTAAAAACATCATTACATGATGAGTTTTGATCTAAACCTTCCTTCATTCTAATACATTTCTTGGATTCATCAAACCACTTCAGAAATTATTATCCATATTGCCTCTATTCCACATTAGAGGAGTCTCCTAGTTTCCCTTTGGAAATTTCTAGGATGTTTCTTCCCACACTTTTGACATGTTGGATTTTGGGTTTTCATTCCATAATAGAATTTATATGTTGACCCTCCCATAATAAACTCTATTTTATACTTTTTAAATATGGTATTAGGAGACTACTGTGAGTCTCTGATCTATATTTAAACCTTACAGTAACAACAGAAAATCTTGTTATTGTTATCAATGTCTCAAATCACCATAACCTTTCTTAGAATCGACTATAGTCAACTAAAAAATTGATCCAAATTGCTTTATGTGTTCATGAAATAGTTAGATGAATATAATTAAATCCTTGTAATGTTTTCCTCATACTCCATGTTAGACTCATCTTCCTATTTCATCAGTCTGAGGAATTCCCTTTCCATCTTAAGATGGAGTGTTTTAAGAAAATACTTATTGGGAAATATTTTATTGAATTATTCCAATTCCATGGACGCAATTTCATCCTTCAAAATTATATTATTGATCATTTTATACAACTGATCAGCTTCCCCATAAAAATGATAGACCTCCATCACAACTTTCTCTTCTTCAAAGCACCGGAGGATAGATAATATCTTCTCAATAGAGTTAATACAATTTTTAGATATTAGGGGATGAGAAGATCCACTAAAGATAGGATGTATTTATGGTATAGAAAATTCAACCACCACTTTCTCTTTCTTTAACGTGAGAGGGTTTTCCACATGTTTCAATTTATTATTCATAACTTGAACTAGTTGAACTAATATGGTCATGAAGATTTGAGCTCTAGTTCCCATCATATTTGGAATTTACTTGGGGAAATATTCATATTTACTATCACTTTGATTGTCGAAAGGGGTTCTCCTATTTCCCTCCATTACATAAGAAAAAGAAAAATAGGCTTTTTGGGGCTTTCATACTTAGTTAATAAGTAGAATATAATAAAAATTTGAACATAAAAGGATAATCTTTTAAATTAAAAGTACATCATATCTTTTGATTACCTAAAATTCATTCTATGTAATCCATAGTGATATAATTATCCCTAGGGTTCTTCATAATGTTTTTTAATCCTAATATCAAAAAATAACTAAACCATGCTCGGATAGAATACATAGAGACCCTAGCCTTTTGCACATGTTATTAAATGATTTTGAGAATAATTAACCATCAATTATAATCCCAGGATTGTAACGTCGTCTTTTGATGATTAGGTACATATTTATAAATTATTATTCCAAAATGAAAACATATTTTATATAATCTCTATAATGAGATCCTAACTTAATTTGATCTCTTATACCTATATTGGATAACATGTGGAATACGTAAACAATGGGATGAGCTAAAAATCCTTGTTAGGGATTAAACTAAGGAATAATGTATAGAACATGGGATAGAAGGCATAACATGCTGACATAAAAATTCATGGAACATGATTAAAAATATGTAATAATAACATATAGAATATGGAACCACGTAATCATTGAAACATAAGAATGTGGAAGACTCCTATAACATGAATAAACATGAGTCAAGTCTAGCTACCAAGGCCATATCACAAGGTAGACAAAGTCCCATAAAAGAATCAAGTTTACTCCCTATCCCATCAAGATGTATCATGAAACTAAAACATTACACAATTAATTGGAGCATTATCTGGGTGAACCCATCACAACATGTTCATTCATATGTGTGCCACATGAATAATCAAGCATAAGGGTCACCCATGGAAGGTATTGGGTATCATAAACAAGTCGTACGGTATAACCAAAGGGTGTATCATATTGGTTTACATGAAAGAATGGATATAAATATTATTTTTACATTAATAAGAGAATTTATTTATATATCATAAATTAATTCTGTCCAAATGAGGTTAAAATATGTTAAAATAGTTCCTATGAAACTTTATAAATGAGCCACTTTAGTGATGTTTGTGGGAAAATATTAAAGTGTCATTAAAAAAGAAGTTAGAATAATTGGATTAGTAAAACCTAAAATGAAAAAAATATATTTATTCATGAATAAATTATTGATTTTGGAAAAATAATGGTGGATTAAAACAAATTATGGATGGTACTTGAAAATTGTCATGAAATTGAAAATTTCCCTTTAAGCGGGCATGATTATTGATAGAAATTGATAAGGAACCTTGTAAAACATATATTTTTCCATAAAATAAAGTATAATTTATCCAAGTGTAAATTTTTTGAACATAAAAAAATAATTTATGAGTATTACCTGATAATAATTAAAAATTACATTTGTTGATGTGATAAAAAGTGTAACCCAAAGTAAAAAATAGAGGTAGAGAACCCCTCACCTTATAAAGAAAACTATTTTGCGATTGTAATTAATGTCATAAATAATAAAAATATATTCATTAATAATTTAATTTATATCCTATTAAAGATATATTTTATTTATTATAATTTTATTAAGTTTATTTATGTCAATTTAATGGAGTTATAGTGTTTAATTTTTTCGTTTTGGGACCATTCTTTTCACAGATTTCATGATTGGTTCCATTGATTTTAATTATGGTAGTTCTTCTCAAATGGAATTAAAACTAAAAAATAGGAATTAAATCACAATAAAATACTTACATAATTTTATATGGTCCTAAATATCATTTTTTAGATATGGGGATGATTCATTACATTAAATGTTAACGAGGGATGTTAGTTTATTTTATCATTTTTTCAATCATCACGAACTAATTTTGTTTTATTATTTAATATTATTTTTATATATATTAGTTCCATAATGTAAAATATATTTTAATATAAATTTTAAAAAACTTTTTTAACCGTTATAATAGTTTTATAATGAGCCTTGAAGGTGGTAAAAGAAAACAAAAAATCATCATACGTGAAGGTGGTGAATCAACACATCACAAAAAAATGCTTTATGTTTTTTAAAATAAAAGGGGAAGAGAATAAAATTTATGATGGTTATGCCTATGACAAAATAAAATAAAATTATATATCTAATGCTGGAGTTATAATTCTATTTTGGATAGGGAAGGGAAAATGAGGATATGAAAGGAAGAGAAATTAGTTGTGAAAGGAGGGTATGACCTCTTTATTGTTGTCTCTTTGAGAACCTCCTTTGGGGACTTGGTATTGGTATTTTGGTGATAAAATAAAGGCCAAAACCCGGGAAACTAGTTTGGGAGAGGAATTGGGTATAACAAAATGAAAGTCCAAATCATAGAATTTGGGAGCAGTAGAGGTGGTGAGGGGTAGTATTTACAGGGGTGGATATAAGTGTTTTTTAATAATTTATTCATTCATTTATTATTTTGGATCAAGACTGTTAATAGTATTGATTATCTTGAGTAAATAAATTACATGTATTATGATAGTTCAAATAAATGGGTTATTACCTCAACCATACTTCATCCCGGACTCAATGATGCATGTATTTGTTAAATACCTTAAATTACCATATTTCACTCTTCCCCAAAAATTAAAAAGTTTTATAAAAATCCAAAAAAATAAAACTAACCATTTCTAATGGGTATATTTCAAATATGGACTCCATTTTATTAACATAATTTTCTAAATATGAGAAATATTATTTCTTAGTAAAATCATCATTTACTAAAAAATATCGATTAATTATTATAACTAATTTTACAACACTTTGAAAAATTAATTAAGTTATCCTAAAATTATCTTATAATCATAAAAATGAAAATATAATTTTATTATTATATTTTATGAACATAAAATTTCTTTTAAGTCGTTATGTTAATTATAAAATTGTAAATAAACATTAATGTTTTACAAAAATATGAACATTTAAATTAACATTTTTGAAACAATTATTTACATATTCCATGATATACATATATCATATTTTAATTTATAATAAACATATATTTTATTTATACTTTCATAGATGTGGTTACTGTTATGTTGTTTGGATTACTATTCCTATTGGTCCTATTACTATTCCAATAGTCAAGTTAATATTTCATCGGTATAAGTAACCTTTTTTCAAGAAATATCTCTTATTCATTCCTTCTTCATTTATAAAGTTTTTATTGTGTTATCAATGTAATTTAATGTGATTTATATTATATGATTATAAATTACATTCGTAAAATTTTGGGTCATTAAAGGGTCTTTTTCCCATATCTAGAGTCCTTCATAGTCTTTTTGATGGGTGATATCTTACTATACTATCTATCATGTGAGGAGCATAGGTGGAATCAATACGTTATTATAGAAACTATTTGGGAATATTAATGTTATGATAAACTCATGATGGATGAATTTTTTATTAATATAGGTGACTTTTAGGGTCATTACTATTATAATTTGGGATATATATGGATCAGTAGAAGGTGAGAAAAGTTGTTTCTAGGGATTATCCTAGGAGTGTTTTTGAAATTCAAAAATTCTTGGAATTAGTTGGTTACTACTGGTGCCTCATTTATAACTTTTCTCACCTTCCTACACCTCATATGTGATTGAACAAGAAGGGTGTATGGAGTATATGATCTGAATCTTATTAGATTTTTTTGAGACATGAAATGATGGTCAAACTCAACATAGATCTTGATTTTTCCTAATCTTAGAAAAGGGTACACAATTTATTGGGATACATCTTCATCCATTCAAAAATCTATTTTTATGAAAGGGAGAGAATTTTGGTGTATAGGCCTCAACATTTGATTCCTCACAAGTGAAATAACCTTATGCATGACCCCACATAAGAATTTTTTGATCATGCTCTCTGTTACTAGAAAAATTATTTATAGTGTGATCATTCCATTGTATATACATCTCTTAGTATAGCTTATACCTTGAGAAAAAAAGGTGGGATGAATATATTATGTCTTTAAACATTAATACTTCGTATACATCAAGGAAAGACAATACCATCATCGATTCTTTATGCTAAAATAATCATGATCAATTTGTTCAGGAAGATAGTATAAAGTGGATGACAATGTATATTTTTATGAACATACAACTTGATGTTTAGGAATGTTAATGGAAACCTACCCTAAAGTAATTATCAGTGGTTCCATCGCTCTTGAATCAAATATGGATGAGACGTATTTTTATCTTGATGGATTGGTGTTTGGGGAGACACTTTTTTCTTGGGTTATTTATGAGGATGAGATCCAACATGTCCATAGGTGTGTTTGGGTTCCTAAATGAATGAAATAAGAATAGATATAGGAATCAAGTGGTTCTAAAAGGGAAGTACTTCCAATAATAATGAAGATGTGTCATGATTTTCAGTGCTAGTGTTGGTGGTTCGGGATGAAAAACGAAATAACAGGCTTTGTCACTTGGTGTTACAATTGTCGTGGGAGAAAGAGTAACACAATCAGTAATAAATAATATTTTCTATGTACTATTTTTGGATATTGTATATATTATTTTCAAGACCAGGTACTAAGATGGCATGTGATTATAAGGCCCAGTGTTCCCTGAATAAACGATTGAAATATATTAAATATATTAAAAGAAAAATCATGTAGTCTTCCAAAAAAAGTGGAATAACATCTAAATGGAGGAGTGGATTAGAAATCATAGGGAAAAATTAAATTTATAGCATGTGTTTTTTCCCTATGAGTGATTTAAACATGGAATTCACCGAGTGTTCCGATTGAGGAAAGAACATGGGAGGAGGTATAAAATAAATTAAATTGATAAATTAATTTATTTTAATTACCAGAACTAATAATACATCTATAGGTATATGGTTACGGGAAACTTTCAGGCTTATTTTCATAACTCTTTAGTCATTTGAGAAACATTGGAGATATAATTGGAGGATATCTCTCAGGTGAATGAAAACTGATTGATGATCGATGGCCAATGTGCAATGGAGTCCAAGGATCTCACCATCGACAATGACAAAACTTCATTCTTTGTAATCAATCGATCCAAATTGAGTTAAAGTGGGGTTTTTATTGGATTTATATCCACATATTTTATTTTTAAATGAATATGAATCAATTTTTGAATTGATTGATTCATGGATCAGTAATTTTTTGGGATGGGTTATCTATATAATTTTATTTGGGAGAATTATTTATTTATTTTGGTTATTCATTCCTCATTCTAACATAAATAGATCTAGGACAACCAAACATAGTTGAAGTTCATTACTCTCTTTCATGTTTCTCATATTTATCCCATTTTTATATGTGCATTACTCATAATGGTATTAGTACCTAATGGTTCAACTAAATACTGAGGATTTGAACTCCGCACACCCATTTCTTGGCATAATGATTCTATATCATAGATTTGGGCTCAATATGGAATGTGGATCGTGTGATGAAAAACATAAAGAGAAAATTAGATCATGTTTTAGATCTCAAGGTTCAATCCATGAATGATATGATAACGATAATGGAGGATAACTGATTCCCATATGAATTGGGTGACTATAATCTAGCAAGAGGTGATGACGATGCTCGGCCAGAGTAGATCCGCACTTCCCAACATGATTTACTATGGATCCAGGGGCTGGAGTAGAGGATGGATATAAAAAGTATAAACCTAAAAGATTGTTAATATCCTATAGTATAATTCATGTATCTTGTAGGAACACATTGTGTGGGAGCAGTAGGTGGTGGATAGGGTTTCCACAGGGAAGTTAAATATCACATGGTGTGTGACTTAATCACACAATGTGTGACCTAACCTAGCAGCTCTACATGTACATCAAAGGGTACATGGAAATTGAAATTAATACACAATTAGAGAAAAACTATGTAAAATGACCTGGACATTACCATGCCTGGTGTACATGGTCGCAACTGTGTTCTAGGACACGATTAGAAGTACGCGGGCAGAGACACATTGTGTAGTTTGACAAGGAAAAAGATATGTTCCATTTACATGGGCACGAACTAGTGTTGAAAGAACAAGATATGTAAAAGTATTACACATTATTTTCTTCCTTTAAGATATATTGTAGCTCTTTTTAATGTATCATGGATAGGTTTATTGAGGGTGTGTTCCCTATATCCATTCCCTGATGGTTAGTATGGAATCACATCTTACATATATAGTGATCCATTTAGTATGCCTTCTTGGATTGAGTTATTGGAATCCTTCCATACAACCTGAATGTGATCCTCTATCAACTTATTATTTTATTTGGAGTTCTTGTTGTTATTGTGAACAACGCTACATGGTCACAGATCCTCTACTTAGTGGGTATTCTAGATTCTGTTGTCGGTATACCCCATGGACCATAGTGTGATCCTCATCTGTGTATATTGTTCGCTTCTGACATCCAGTGTATACTTCCTATAAAGAAACTCGATGAGAATGACGTCTCAATCGAATATCATCAGTTCTATCTGATTCATGGAGTGTGTTCTCCCAAATGAGTGTTATGGGTAACCTTGTAGTAAGAATCATTGTCTAGAATTCTGTTTTCAATTTGACCATGAGACTGTGTGTATTTTTCGAGTATATCTAGATATTATTGTTATATGTGTTATAGAAATTTACCTGTGTAAAGCTGAATGTTTTCATTATTTCTATATGCTTAGTGATATCATGGTCTCTTAAAAGATATTGTTATACTCATACCTACACAGGCTATGCTCACACATTTAATTTCTTGTGTAGATGATCAACCTTCGAAAAGTTTCCTAGAGGGGCCAAGACTAGTAGGTGATCAGCGAGATGAATAGAAATAGGTGTCTTCTTGTGGCTATCTTGATAGTATTCTCCATATATAATATAATATTGGATTTTTTTCAAACTATTTGTGACGGTATTGTATTTGGATTTCTTTACTTTCCATTTAATGTTGTCATACTCTGGTGGTGGGATTTAGATGTATGAATGAATGGTTTTTTTTACATTTTATCATTGTATAGTCTTGGAGATGTGAAAATGATTATAGTTAATTTAAGATAAGTCCTCCCATACTAGTGAATTTCCTACTCAATGATTGTCTCCAACCCCTAACATAATAGAGTTGGGATTACAGAGTCATTGCATGGGCCCTATTGAGACTGCTCATGAAAAATTTGAATCAAATAATTCAGTTCAACCTTAGGATCAGAGTCTTTGAGACTAGTTTGGGGAAACACAGTTATGTGTTATGAGTTTGTCTTTTAGGCTAGGAACTCCAATGATGGTGCGGCAACCAATATATCCTTACACCAACACTCTGATCACCTAACTTTAGGCTATGTACATGAGGACACGGGTTGTAGGAAAAAACAATGGTACATGTATCATATAGGAATGGGTTATAGATTCCATTTACTTATTGAGTCATCTCTATTGATATAATCATTGATCACGATACATTGTTTTAATTTCAGGATGTATCTACAATGTTTTCATACGAGGATTCAGTATCATGATCACGATGCTGATCCCCTCAATAATAAGGCATTAATAAAGGGACTAGTTCTAGAGATGTTACATCCAAGTTGTATAAAACTTATACCACCACCTTTATATAAGAATATGGTTCCCTCAATACTAGTAGATGAAGTGCGTAGGCTAAGTGCACTCATGAGTTTCAGAAACAACGACCCCTATGGTTCTAAGGTGATCAAGACCCCTAGGAAGTCGACGAATGGGTTGACACGGTGATGTGAATTTTCTATATTATTAGGAAACTAGAATATTAGATGGTGGTTATAACATTGAGACTTCTCTATTGATATTCAAGAAGATTGTTTGGTTTAGTGACCTAGTCGTTCAACAAGGTGTCTCTAGAATGTTTATAGTTTGAGTTCCTTTTCAGAGAGGAGTTATCTGAAGCTACACAAATGGATATATGCATCTATGAGATTCTGCATCTCATGTATGGTAGTATGAAATTCAATGAGTATTCATTTAGGTTCACCAAACTCTCCAGGTACTCGATGAGTATGGTTCATGATTAGGTCTTCTGAGCTCAGACCTCTGAATGGAGACTATATAGAGGCATCCAATATAGTTTTATACCTCTGTGAATTACCACCAATTTTGGAGTGATATAGGTAGATTTAGTGGTTGACTTTTTCCTATTTGAGAAGATGTAGATGGTGGATTCCTGAATTTGAACATGTGAGAATAGTCTTCAGCAGAAGGGAGTTGAAGTCTGTCTATTGGACTGAGAAGTTTAAGGAATTTCCAGAAGAGATCCTAGGAAAGATTTTATGAGGTCACAAACTCACATTAAGTGTCTAGTCATCCTATAGAGAGGAATTTATAATCATTCAATTTTAAGGGATATCTTGTATAATATTGTTAGACCAGTCATGGGGCTATCAAGGAGATGGTGGATGGGCCTCCAAGCCAAAGGCAGTATAATGAGAAAATAGATTTGTAGGGACGATTACATGGGCGAGGAGATGTAGGAGTTTCTTGGGGTGATTGGTTCTTTTAATTGTTTCAAACACCCCCTATGTAGTCCACACCAATCTTTAGGATCTTGAGGATAGGGGCGTTGGAAGTTGCATGCGGTCAAGGCTTATGATATAGAGGCTCTATGGATGATAATAGGTATGATCTTTTTATTTTCTAACTTATATTTATTATGGATAGAAACATGTGATAATAATTCCTTTACTTCCAGTTCTTTAGTTTGAGATTTAGAGATTCTTGTTGATCCCTTAGCTCTACCCTTGTACTTAGAGGATTATACTAGAGATTAATCAGTGATCACACAATTGCACCAACAGTGTGATCTAATTTATTGATGAATTGTTTTGTATTTGGATATATTTTTAGTAGCAATGATTCGTTATGATTTCATCTTATGAATTTACTATTTATCAATATTTCATGCCCATATTGACTATTTCAGGCAGAGGATATTGTGTTTCTTTAGTGAGGGTTCCTGTTTTTTCTTTATGGGTGAAAAGGAAACCCATGCAGTGCAGGATGGACTCATGTATAGGAGGTTAAAGGTGATTACTCATCAGTTGGATAGGATGACACTTGGTGTAGTGTATGTTATAAGTTTTTAGTTCCTTTTAGTGGTGGTTGAGTATGAGGATGTCTCCACTGAGGATAATCTAGGATTCCCTGCCCATAGAGAGATAGAATTATACATTGATCTATACCACGGGATGACCCTTAAATCTATGCCAGCATATCATATAGCTCCTGCAGAGCTTCATGAGCTGAGGGTGTAGTTGGAGGACTTTAAAAGGAAGGTATTTGTTAGACTCAATGACTCACCCTAGGCATCCCCAATATTTTTCTCCAAGAAGGATAAAGGGAACTAGTGGTTATTTGTGGAATACCAACACTTGAACTAGGTGAAAATGATGAATAAGCATCGACTACTGATGATCGATGAACTCTTTGATCAGTTTATAGGGACTCAATGGTTCTCAAAGACTGACCTCAGATCAGGTTATAACCAGTTGTGAGTATAGGATGAGGATATATGAAAAATGACATTCAAATGTCACTACATTTACTATGATTACATGGTGATCTCCTTTGGTGTGGTGAATACACCGGCAGTGTTCATGGGACTCATGAACCAGGTCTTTTATCATTTCATAGACGGGTTCATTGTAGTCTTCATTAATTATTTCCTAGTGTACTCAACTTCTAATGATGAGAACACGATAAACATGATATTGGTTATAGACATACTCATAGGGAACTAGATTTATTGGAATCTGGCAATGTTCTAGTTTTGGATTTAGGATGTCTACATTATGGGATAAGTTATCTCAGCAGACAATGTGGTAGTGGACCTAATGATGGTCGATGCAGTTTTAGCTTGGGATCCACGTTAGATCATGATGATGTTTCAGAGCTTCCATATGTTGGCATTCTATTACCAAAGATTCTTACTTGACTTCTCTAGGATATCATATCTTCTGATGGCATTAAACAAAAATGGAAAACCTTTCGTGTTGACAGAGAGGTTTCAGCTGGCATTCCATGAGTTGAGAAAAATACTGACGAGCGCTCTCATCTTGATATTTTCTGAGAAGGGTGTCTAGTATGTAGTGTTATATAATGTATTCGGAATTATGAATGGTTGTGTTCTGATGTAGATTTATGTGGTGATAGAATATGGGACATTTAAATTGAGAGCCCATGTGAATAACTATGTGACACAAGATCTTGAGTTAGCTATGGTAGTTCTCAAACTAAAGATGTGGCGACACCACCTGATGGGTGAGTGGTTTATCTTCTATTCTAACCCTACGAATCTCGTGTATATATCATCTCACAGGGATATTAACTTGAGACAAAGGTGATGGCCGAAGTTTGACCAGGGTTGTAACTTTGAGATTGTTTATACTTCTGGGAAGGGGAAAATTGTAGTAGATTATTTTAGTATGATATCATTTTCGTTGTTTCTAAATGAGGAATTGGAGTAATTGGCCTCATTTCATCTATTAATTATGGATGTAAATATTGTATCTTACCTCCAATAGATGGTTGATACCCCTGTACTTTTATAGCAAGTTTGGGAGGGATAGATTGGGAATGCCAACTAGGAGACCTCATGTACTCAAATACAAACTGTACATGCTCTTGATGGATTTTATAAATGCATAAGAGCATCTAGTTATTTTTATAGTATGAATGATAGTACTAGTAAAGTTGTGGGAGGAGGTTTTTATAATGTTTCATATATCTCCTTTCTTACTACATCATGGTGTGAAAATATGTAAAGGGACCATCGAAATCAGTTTTGGTGTCTATGGATGAATATGGATGTTATAGAGTTTTTCTCTTGATGCCTCACTTATCAGCAAGTAAAGGCTGAGCACCATGTTCTAGTTGGTTTAGAGTGACCCCTTGAGGTACCGGAGTGGGGGTGCGATGGGATGTCCATATACATCCTGATGGGGTGATTATATATGTCTAAGTGACATGATTCTGTATCAGTGGTCATAGAAAAACTCAAGAAGCTAGTTCAATTCCAAGATATGTGAGGGTAGAGTTCAGTAGAGATCTTGGGATTCTTCTACATGTAGTAGATAGTCTGACCCCATGGAGTTAGCTTGATGATAATTTCATCCCATTATCCTCTATTCACATCTCAATTTTTGAAATTATTGTAGGAGTATCTTGGGTATTAGTTTCATTTGAGTACAAATCTTCACCCCGAAACTGACGACTAGACAGGGCAGACCATTCAGGTTCCGGATGATATGTTATGAGCATGCATGCTGGAATTTGTTTATTATTGGTATGATCGACTATAATTGGAAGAGTTTTTGTACAATAACAGCTACTATTCCACTATCAGTATGAAATAACTTTAGCCCTAGTATAGACTACCCTACAAGTCACCACATTATTGGACTAACCCAGGAAATTATGCACATATGGGCCCAGAGCTGGTTTGAGACACTATAAAGAAGTTAAAGATCATCTAGGAGATGATGAGGACTACATAGAGCCATCATATGTCTTATGATGGATAAGGGACATATAACGTTGGAGTTCTCAAAGGGAGACTATGTATTCCAATAGGTATCTCCTTGACATCGTTTGTAGAGATTTGGATGGGTCCGAAAGTTATCTCTAAGATTAATTTTCAATTTCTAGATATAGTGTATATTTGGTGAGGTATTGTACTGATTACCAATACCTCCAAATTTATACTCGGTACACCAAATATTCCAGGTTTCACAGTTGAGGATGTACGTGCATGACCCATCACACATTATCGGCTGGGGTGAGCTGGACATCAAGGATGGAACTAAATTTGAAGAGTACCTAGTAGAGATCGATAATTGACAAGAGATGATACTTCTTCAGTGCTTGATACCATTTAGTTCCTATCTAGTGGAAGCATCATAATATTCAGGAGTGAACTAAGGAGTGGGAAGATTAGATGTGTGCTCAGTACTGACATCCCTTTGTGTAGCATTTTTTTAGAATTTTTGGGATGTAACTCCATATGGTGGGGAGAGTGTTGCAGCTTGGATATTCCATGTATTAGTTTTGGACATTGTATGGATTATTTTTGAGACCTTGTAATGATACAATACGTGATTTTGAAGCTCAGTGTTCCTATAATAACCTTTTGAAATATATTAAATATATTAAAGGCACATGTCTGTAGATTTCATCAAAAAGTGGAATAACTTCTAAATGGGGGCACAAAACATAAATATAGAAGAATTGTTGAGTTTAGAGTGTGGTTTTAACACATGGTGTGATATAAACATTGAATGTGTTAAGAGTTAGGGTTGAGGCGCGATCGTGGGTAGATGTTGAAAATAAATTAAATTGATAAATTTATTTATTTTAATTACCCGAACTAATAATACTTATATAAGTATAAAATTGGGGAAAATTATAAAGGTTAGATATATAAACCTGGATCTATTAGATAACCATTGGAGATATAATTGGGGGACGTCTCTCAAATGAGAAATGATTATATTTAAGATCAAAGAACAGTGTGAAACGGAGTCTGAGGATCTCACCAATGACAATGAAACAACTTCGTTCTCCATCATAATTTGATCCAAATTTTGTAAAGATAATTTATTTATTGGATTTCATTCAATGTTGTTTATTTATATAAAGATCATAAATAAATTGAAAAATGGATTGATTCAATGATTGGTCATTTTTCTGGATGGGTTATGTGTGCGATTTTATTTTTGAGAATTTTTTATTTACTCTTGGTTCTGCATTCTTCATTATAGTGGAAATAGATCGAGTCCAAATGAACATAGTTGATGTTCATTCCTATGATTAATTTTTCTTGTTTTTCTCATTAGTTTATATATGTGTTCATCACCACAGCTTCATTTTCATGGGGGTTTGACCCAAATATCATGGAATTGAACATTATGCACCTATTTCCTGGCACAACGATTCAATATCAAATATCCACACTCATTATTTAATGGGGATCATGAGTCAAAAGTATTGATGAATAGATTGGATCTGATCAGAGATCTCCAGGTTGTAGCGGTTCCTACAATGTTGATGAGAATAAAGGATAACTGATTCCTTTGTGTATTGGATTGTTGGAATCCGGTGAGTGGTGATGGTGGGGATTGGTCACAGTAGATCCCCACTTCCTACATGATTCGTAATGGATCCAGTAAATAAAGGAGTGGATAGATACATGTAGGAAAAATCCATGGGATTTGTGAAATGCAATGGTATATGGCATGTGTTCTAGAGTAACATGCAATTTGGGACCCATTTTCAACATCTTGGGTTTCTGTGGTGAATATAAATATCACAGAACATATGCCTTGACATGGTAGGATAGTGTTTAACCTCGAGGGTACATGGAAATGGATAGGATTGTATGAGAAATTACACACTATGTACTCCAACACAGACACAACCATACCAGGTTTACATGGGAATAACCAAGTACTGGGTCACAGTCAAAAGTATATGGGCTTAGACACGCTGTGTAGTTGAGTTGGAAATGTATGCAGGCCATTTACACAGGTGGGATGTAGTTTATACGGGACGTGCCATGCCCTACATTTACACATCGTTTACATCCTTTAAGATGGAATATAGCCCTTGTCCTCTATATCTTAGACTATTTCATTAGGGTATGTTCCAAATATCCATTACTTTAGGGTTATTATGGAATCTCATCCTACATAATGGATACTGATCCTTTCAGTATAAATTCATGGATAGTGTTTTTGGAATCCTTATGTGAGGCCAAAAGTGAGATCCTCTATCATCTTATAAACTTAGGTAGTGTTCTCAGTATCTTCTTGAGGAACACTAAATGGGTTCCAATCCTTTTATTAGTGGGTTATTATATATTTATTCGTTGGTATACCCCATAGACATTGGTTTGATCCTCGTCTATTTATCAATCTATTTAGACTTATGGTGTATACTTCCTCCGAAGAGTCCTAGTGAGTATGAAATCTTGGATGAACACCATCAGTGTTATCATAACCAAGGTGTGTTTTCTCCAAGAAGAGTGTTATGTGGATCATTCGAGCAGGAATCCTAGGCTAGAAATATGGTTATGAAATTACCTTGAGATTGTGTATATTTTTCCATTATATAAAGATATTCTTGTTATATGTACTGTAGATGTATATCTGTGTAGTTCTTCTTGATATTCTTATTTTTATGTGCTTAGTGTTTTTGGGGTATCCTATTTGGTATTGTAATACTCACCCCAGTACATTTTTTCCTGTATGTTCTGTGTCTTTAGTAGCTGATCAACCTTTTTATAGAGTCCAATAAGGAGTATGATCAGGTAGTTTTTAGTGATTTAGATAGAAAAAGGTGTGTTCTTAAGGTTTTATAGAGAGTATTCTCTATATATACTATTAGGTTTAATGTGTTTTTAGATGCTTTGTAGTGGGATTGTATTTGGAACTTTTTACTTTTCATTACTTCTTTTTGTACTCTAGATATGGGATTTAGATGTATGAATCCATGGTTTATTAGATGTTTTTAATTTCATTATTGTATGGGAAAAGAGATGTGTGTGTGTTTATATTTATTTTATGCTAAGGCATCCCATGTTACTGATATAAATACTTGGTTCTAGTCATAATCCCCTGGCCTATTGAAGGTTGGTTTGGGGAGTCGTGGAATGGACCATATTTGGATGTGTCATATCCTAACAACATCGTCCTACCAGCCTTTTATATCCATTACCTATCCTATAATGGAAATGGGAAGAATTAACCATGGACTTCATAATGTGGTCATCAAAGACATCCTAAAAAATGATTTCATATGGTTATTCATGGACATCCTGAAGAATGTATCCCCTTTATTGAATATATGGGAGACCTTCTCAGTGGATGTGTTTGGGAGATTATATGTCCAAGAGGACATACATCATTAGGGTATTCCAAATACCATTGTATCAAACTGGGATTCTCATATTACCTCTCTATTCTAAAATATGTTGTAGAATGAACTTGGATAACATGTACTCTTGAGTACAACAAATTAGCCTCATATCGATATTCAGTCTAAGATCACTATATAGGTACTGGAGGAAACACTCCACTCATGTTTCCTAGATTTTACAGGATCATGGGATAACACTTTCCTCTTACAAAGTATCTTTAAAATATATTCCATGTGAAAATTCATATGTATCCTTACAATTATATATATTTTAGGCTATTTTGGTCACCTCTTTACTTGTTAAAGGTAGTGAAGGTAGTATTATAGGGAACTATACTCATTTAGGATACCTCAAAGGAGGTTTATGTGGTTATGAAATGAATGAAAACTTCTCTATCTAATCCAATTTCATATGGTTATCAACATAACTGAGATATAAATATAGAGGTGGGAGATCTAGACTTGAACATGTTTTCCCTACATTAGGTCTTCTATGTATTTAGAATAAGGGGAAGATGGAAGCAATATTTTCCTTTCTATTCAAGATTATGGAGAGGGTCAATATAGTAACTTATCAGTTATCTCTTCCTCAGTGGTATGTGGATATCCATGATGTATTACATATATCTCAAATACATCATTATTATCCAAACACATCTCATGTAATTGGTTATTATGAAGCATAATTGGATTCCAATTCATCTTTTGAGGAGTAAACAATTCATATCATTGACGATATAATGAGTAATCCTTGTGGAATAATGGTTCAAATGGTTTTGATTTTATGAAAACATAAAAATGTTTAATTGAAGAAGTGGAAAAAAAATTTATATATGTACTCATTTTCTTAATCTACTCTCAGATGGAGTTCAATACCCATCAAAATTATTACTCGGGGTTGATTTTTCTTAATGATGGGAGGTTGTAAGATAATATATTTTCCAAGAGTTAAATATTTTTTTATGGTTTTGTTATAATTTTACCTTAATGGATGTTTTATGGGATTAGAGGAGGTTTTGGGAGCATTTGGGAGCCTTCTTGGATAGGAGTTTTTGGTAATAAGTAAGTTCAATGGGGTACATGGATGGCAGATTGTTTTAACCAATATGGAACCTTAGTCATGTGTCTTGGAAAGAGGAAGATAAATATTTTTAAACCATTTCAAGGGGGGATTTCCAAAATATGAGGACTATAATTTATTATTTTTCCAATTCACAAAGTTTGTGAAAATTTTTTATATCCTTACACATATTTTTTTGGGGTGTATGGATGAATGGTTGGACCACTATTTTTCAAACTGTATAGAATAACCATGTTCCCTATTAAAAAGTGAGGAAATTTCCATTCTTCACATCTTATCACTTAAATATATTTTTCTTTATTATTTTCAATCATTTGTGGACAATATCCATTTGTAGGCTCGACCTCTCCTCTCCTCAAGGTTTGAGTGGATCTCTCACATCCAACTTTTGATCCATCATCATCAGTCACATTGGAACATGCATGGTAAGGTTAAACCTCTACCACCTTATTTTCTTGATTTTTATTTCCATATCATCCTCATCGACCATATTTGACGAGAATTCCACATTTTAGGTATTTTTTTCGAGTTTTAAATATCATTTATTCCATCCCAAATGTAAGCCCAATATGTTATGAGGATTCTCCCACAATATCTAATTAAATCATCTATATAATTTTCCTAAAAAATAAAATTGCATAAGAAATGTTTATTTGTGCTACATTCTAGACATTCTAAACATTGGACCTAAAATTTATGATCTTTCAATTTTTCAACCTTAACACGAGGTATACAGTAAAAATATATACAAAATACTATTTTGGGTTGTCATCAACAACCCCAACCACCCATTACGGTGTGTTTGACCAAATACCCATGTAAATCAATGTTTTAATTAAACCAAAACACCCCTTGGTGTGTATTTGGCTAGGAATTTAAGAAAAACTCATTCTCTATTTGATATAACTAAACCATCCCCTTAGGATATGTTTGGATGTTATCTTTTAAAAAGAATTATTATGATTTTCCATGAATAAATTTTAAATAAATGTTAAAACTGGACATCATGGTTGTTTAATTTTGATTATAACATTATCTGGAATTCCTTACATTGACCTTATTACTATAAACCATAGATGTCATGGTTTTTTAATTATGGAATATTTCCCATATTATTAAAGGTGTGGAATTACTTTAAAAAGTGTTGTATTTCTTCTTGGAATGATTTGACAGAAATATTACAGTGCCATTAGAATCATTGATGAGAATTTCAAATGATTAACCCATATTGGATTTGGTCAATTTATTACACTCATAAATTCCAAGGGTGGACTTCATTTATTTATATTGATCTCTAAAAAAACTTGAATACTCAGTATAATGTCTCATGTTTGACTTGATATCCTTGTCGAAGTAATTCCTTGGGTCAACACCTTCAATTATAATTGAGACCTATAACTAAGTTAATGAATAAAATTCCTTAATTCGGATAGAGAATGTTAGGAGTATAATTACAAGGTTTTTCCCCCTATTTCCTCTCAAATCCCATGATTTAACCCTCATTTGTTGATGACCTTGTGAAGGATCAAAAAATAAAGAAAGAAGGAATGTTGTGTAACTTCCATGGATTTGTAATGGTAGTATTGTGTTGGATGTATTGACTAGTTCTACAGATTCCCAACTTTTTTTTATTTTTGGATTCCTTGGATACATGACGCAGGTCTTTTGACAAATTAAAATGAAGAATGATCGAGGAAATCTTAGACTGAAGTATGTACGATAGGCTAGGTATCCCATAAGGATCCCAGGATCGAAATGGTTTTTATTATTTAATGTATTAATTTCATACATCTGTACAATATTACATTTTATATTCACAAGCTTGATATTCATTAGACACTATTGGTGGTGGATTATTGAGTTATGTTCTCACCCTATTTACGTCTCCCTGTGTTAACCATGAAGATTTCATGGATGTGGGAAAGGAAGGTGAAATAACATAGTTCTAGATTCTTAATTCTATATTAGGTTGGAGAAAATAATCATAGGACCAATATATATTCAGGATTCCAATGGATCTTAGTGGTTTTTTAGACTTTCATTTATCTTCTTATTAGTCTAGAACAACTTGTTTGATATCTACCATGACATTATTTATTTATATTTTTTGTATCATCATGACATCATCTGTATATAGTACTATTTACCACTTCTGTCTATTGTATTTATTATAATGCAGATTGTGTTTCTATTATTTCTGTTGTGTTTAACTCAAATAAAGAGGGTATAATCTTCCATCCATACCGCCATACACCCTTGCTGCTTGTTGGAATCATTTTTCATATCAGGAGGTGAACTTGAGGAATTATATCAAAATAGACTATTAACTCATTAGTGAACTAGGTTGGGGGAGTCTTATAGTGAATCAAATCATTTCAAGGATGATTCAGTTGAAAAATGTCTTTTTTATTAACACTCTATATAAGGTACAACCCACTCGTATTATATATCCCACTATTGATAATACGGTTTTAGATTATTCAAAAAATGAAAAATAAATAATTTGAAGAGTACTTATCTATAGTAGAAGAAACTATGAATGTACATAAAGATAAATATTAAAAATTAATAAATTTATATTCTCTAGGTACATCAAATAAAATAGATTTTTATATTGAAAAAGTAAATAATTTCAAACCATTAAAGAAAACATGGATCTAAAATTATAGAATTAATAGATTATAAAGTATTAGATAATAATTTATGGATGGAACATATATCCAAAAAATATCGGGAAATCAGAAATCAACAAATTTTGGAACTGGTGTAAGATATCAATTTAGATAGAAAAAGAAATTTTACAAGAATTTTTTTATAGATCTAAAAATAAAACGATATTTTCCAAGTCTAACGGAGATTCCAGATATTGAAATAATTATAATATTTATTTACCTAAGAATTATTTTTTATAAAACTAATTTAATTTTGTTATGAGAAAGACTATAATGAAATTGTGGATACTTAAAACATTTTCTGATTTGTAATATTGACTACATAAAGTGTGGGTACCATAAAAATTTCTAGGTTTACTTTGTATTAATCATTCTTAAAATCATCTGGTAAGAGATTATGTTATCTTGGTGGTGGATTTTCATGACACATGACTCGATACTACTCAATTTTATTGAATCTTGTGAAATTTGATGCAGGACATGTAACTTTTGTTAGCTATGAAAAATAAAAAATAGATAGACATTAAAAAATTGGTATCTCTAAAATTTTATTCTTTTTTAATTTTTTATATATTTATTTTTCTAAATTTGATCAAATAATTATTTATTAGTTTTGTGTTGATATTTATATTGTTATATTTTAGATTTATTTTTATAATATTTATGACTGTAGAAATGATTTATTATTTTTTTACAAATTATAATGTTTATGTTTTATATTTAGATTGTGTTTTTTTTAAAAACGTTCTAAAGTGATTTTGACAAATAATCATGGATATGGAAAAATAGACTACATTACAGAAATGTTCACTCACTTATGAAGCTAAGTTGAAAAGGAATAGTTAAGTATCTCCCGAAACTAGAATTCCAAAAAAATCAATTTTCTTCATCCCTATCAAAATGGTAAGCAACACAATATGTTCTTCAATACTAAAAAAGAGGTTTATACCTCTCAACACCTAGAACTAGTTCACATGGACTTCATTAGAGATTCTAGATTTTTTTCTAGGTTCCAATCATTATTATTATTTCATTATTGATAGCTTTTGAAGATTCACTTGGGTTTTTTTCTTATCTCATAAATGGGAATCTAATTCCTATTTTTCAAAATAAAAAAACTCTTTTATGAACTTTAGTGGAATTACTATTAATAAATTTAGAGTGATCTTGTCCATGGATTTTAGAAATAAGAATTTGTTACTTTTTTTACAAAATGGTGATAGACACAATTTATCTACCCCTGAGACACCTCAAAAAGTGAGTTTGTGAAATGGACAAATATAACTCAAAAAAATTTATTGGGAAATTCTCAGTGAGCATCACTAACCTATTTATATTTGGATAGATGTTGTGAATATAGAATGTTATATAATGAATAGGGTCCTGATAATTCATCATTTACAGAAGACATATTATAAATTTTTAAATGGTAGAAAACCCATGGAAAATAATTAAAAGTTTTTTCATCAATTTATATATTATTATCTAAAAATTGAATCTTGAAAATTTTTGACCTATGAGTGATGATGGAATTTTTATAGGTCATCTAGGCACAATAAAATCTTATTGAGTCTTTAATAAAGGAACTATGATTTTGGAAGAATATATTCACGTAACATTTAATGAGACAAATCCATAGAAAAATAATGTTTTTATATATGACAACAATAATGATTTATAAAATTTTAATATAAATAATACCTCAAGGACCACTAACCAGATTACTGATTTAAATTCCAAATCACCCAATAGAAACCAAATATACCACCAAAATATTAATGATTAATTGGAAGAACTGAGAAATTAAATTCCTAGAACCATTAGGACCCACATGCACTATCTTTTGGATTCATTTTTTTGAAATCACAATAATGGTACTCAAAATAGATAATATCATAGATAAAGTGTTGAATAAAAAGACTGCTTTTATTTATTATTACATAAGAACATTACATAAGAAATTGGGGAACAACAATAGGTAATTTATATACAAGAATAATTGAATTAGGTTGAAGGAATCAAAGTATTGGAATTATAATAGAGGCCCAAATAATATGTTACTGTTCGAACTAAATGGTTTTTCAGAAACATGTTTGATGAATCATGGACCATAGTTTGAAATAAAAATAGAATTATTGCATAAGGTTATTGTCATGGTGAATGAATGGATTATCATTAATCCTTTCCACCTATAACTATGCATTATATCATTAGAATAATACTAGAATATGAGGAAAATTTTATTTTCAAACATTATGAAATGTGTTTCAATAGTGATTTCCTTAATGGTTGTATTATTAAGGATGTTTTTTATGAAAAAAATACTTATCTTTTAATTATTCATTTCCCAAATCATATTTTTAAACATTAAATATATCTTTATGGTTTGTAATATGTTCCAAGAACATGGTATGATATGGTTAATACTTCCTTAATGTAAATTGGATTTTTAAAAAGGTATATAATATCATAACCTCTTTATAAATTGGATTTCAAAGGATTATTTATTTTTAAAAATATATATTGATGATATTATATTTGGTTCACCTATAAAACATTTCTGAATTGAATTTTCTAAATTGATGCAAAATAAGTTTTTAATGAGTCTAATGGGTCATTAAAAATTATTTCTTATTTCATTGATTTTTCAAAATAAGGGAGGGATTTTTAAAAATCAATGCAAATAATTATCTTTTAAAATTATTTGGTTTGAATATAACTAATTTTTATTATAATTCTATGAGTACTAAATATAAAAGAGATTCGAATGAAACTATAAAATCAATAGATCAATCTTCTTATAGTGGATTGATTAGAATTTTATTGTACTTAACTTGTTTTCCACTAGATTTAAATTGTACTAAGAATATTTTTAAATACAACAAGAATAAAATTAGTTTTTGTTTTTTTACTCTAGAGTGCATGTATTTTAATGATTCTGTTACTCTAATGTATATTTTTGTTATTTTTAATCTAGATAGAAAAAATAATAATTTGAAACATGTCACATTTGTGGAATGTCAATAATAACATGTTATACTAAGAAGTAAACTTTTGTTTAATTGTATACTGTTAAAGATGAATATATTGTTGTACTTTGTTTCTATTCAAATATTCTATGGATAAAACACTCTCTAGTAGAATTTCTATTATCTAGTCATAAATAACACTATAAATTCATACAATACAACTCTAATTAATATATATATGAATCCTATTTCAGATTCCAGGATTAAAAATATTGATAAAAGACATCACTCTTGGGAGATCATTTTCAATATGGATATCACTCTTAAATTTATTGATAATTAAAAACGACCAAATTATAAATTTAAAAATATGCATAATTTATAGATATTATGTTATCTGGTACGTGAATTAGGAATGATAAATTATACTTTTTAATCATTATTTATTTATTTACGAATACGGTATTAATTTATTCAAAAAGGCCACAAGTGACAGTAACGATCGTGATATCATGAGACCAGCCATTAACTAATTCAAGAAATCAAAATGATCTAAGTTATGGACTACTAGTCATGTTGTCAGATATATTCTAGTGACTTTTCAAAGTGATCGTGAGACAATTCATATGATTAGTCAAGATAACAGGACTATCTATTTTAAATTCATGATAATTTATTAATTAGGATTATTTTATTTCCACTTCCATTCACTATGTTATATAAATTCACCCAATTCCAAATTTAATTTTTCTTCTCTCGATATCATAAACCCCATAGAACCTCAAACATGACATTTTAAAAACCCTTGTCTTCTTCACCCATGATTATTAAATATCTAAAAATATGGTGTGAATGAAAGGATAATTTTCATCACATCACCTGATTTGTATCCTCAAATAAATAAAGAAAAACATAACTTAAGTACACTTTTTACAAAACAAAAGTTATATCTTTTGAATCGAACAGCGATGCTTGCGATAAAATTTGATGCAAAGTGGTCGAACATGAAAAAATCATTGGTCAATAATGTTATTCAATAAAAAAGATAGAGTGATTGTTTTAGTAAAAGTGAACAACATTTATATTTAATATTAGATATTTTTTTAACATTTTGTTTTAGGTTGGTGAGAAAATGTATGTCATGTAGATCTTTTTTGATAGAGAAGAGTTGGTGTTTTCTTCACACACAAAAATAAGGGAAATGATTAAAATTTCCATATAATGGTGAATTTGAGTACTACTAATGCTATTATCCAATTTTCCATTTCTACATTGAGATTGATAAAGTATTATAGAAGCTGGCTTGAAATAGAAACCCTAGGAAACCGAATGAAATAGAACTCAATAGAGAAATGAAGGTTGTTAGTTAAGACTATTCAACAACTTATATTCCATAGGAAAGTTGATTTTAATATATTAATAAATGGATATTTTTCTGTATCTATTTATAAATAGAGTGAATATTAATATGAGATGTTTCTTGATGAGGTATATAGAGAAATTATTTAATCCATGTTTTAGGTTCGACACTCTTCCTCACATAAAGTTCATTTCTTATTTTCTTGAATCAACGAGTCTTGTTCCTTGAGGTGAAGAAAATTTATTTTCTTCAAATTGGATGCTTCTCAATCCAAAAATTAGTAAAATAATGAATGTGAACGGGAAACCATGGAGAAATATGTAGATATTAGGAAGTGAGATGGTGTATGGGGACTATAATCTTGTCATGAATATATTGAGACCAAAGGAAAAAATATGACCAAGTTCATAAATAGATATTATTGTTAGAAATTATTTTGAAATGTATAGAATTATTCACAGTTTATAATTAGTAATATAATATAAGGGAAAATGAATTTTTCACCTAATCTAATGAAAGTTCCTCCACATATAGGACTTTATCTTAGACCTCCTAAAACCAAAGAGTCATAAGCATTAATAGAAGATGAATTTTATTTTCATGTTAAAGTAAATGAATAGACTATAAATAATCCCAAATTATCATCAATTTCTTAATTAAATGGAAATGGATTGGATGAGGAGTTATTTTCCTCACATGATGAAAAGGATGATAATGAAGGGAGGGTGGATATATTATTTCATAGGAAAGGGGGATAGTCTTTTTGGATACAATATATTTTAATTCTTAGAACATTCCATTATCATTTTTTTGGGTATTGAATAAATGATTATGATGATGAAAATAATCATGAAAATGATGGCAATCAACTTGATAATAGTGTATCTACTATTTCTATTTCACCAAAAGTAGTTGAAGGGCCTCTAGTAGATCCAGTTGGTTTGGATTAAATTATTGAGCTACCATATCTAATATTAGGAAGATCATAAATATTAATTAATTTAGATTTAATTTTAGAATGGTTTTTATATGATCTTCTTATACCAACTTTGATAAAGCCTATTGAATCAAAATTTTATTTATTTGTGTCATTGAATGATTATTTAGAACAGTTGTAAATAACTCCATTATTTGAATAAGATGATGTTTCTATAGGAAATCACATCCTGAATAAGATGCACCTCCAACTATTATTTCTTATTCATCTTACTATATCAGTGATTACTTAAATGAGTTTAATTTTGATCTATTGAATATGATGAATCATTTATTCTTGGATTTTGGAACTAGTTTTTAGACTTCTAGTGTATAATTTATATCCTTATAAATATCCAATATTATGAGAAACATCAAACCAATATTTTTTTGAAAAAATTTTCACATGGAAAATTAAATTCTAATATTTAATGAAAAATTATGAGTTCTTAAACCAAGATTTCAATATCTTGTATAGATTCATATTCATAGATATCATAGTTTATTTTTATCGACCTCTCCCTCTAATTCACCTAAAAAATATTCAAATAATGATGATAATTTGATAAGATAAATTATAACAGGTGAGTTGAAATTTGTTTTCAATTATTTTTATTGAAACATTTTTTGTAGTTAGGGTATCCAACTCAGGCCGATAATATTCATAAATTAAAACGAAATAATTGTAAATTCATTAATATAAAGAGTGGGATATAAACCATTACAATGTCTATTAAGTACTAAATGTCAAGGATTAAAACTAAGGATGAATTGAATTGACTTCTCCATTCATTGGATAATGATATTAAAATTCCACCTTTGTTTAAATCCTTTAATACCCTTTTTTATTATTTTAATTTTCATGATACACTGGAAGATATTTTTCTCAAGTAAATGATGTTGTTTTTATATTATATAGAATCATTTACATACATTTTTTGATTTACCCGAATGAGGTAACCTTGTTCATTTGTTTCCAATACATTATTGGTGATACCGTCACCTATTCCTTTTATAAATATTTCTTATCCTACATATTCTATAACTGTTACACCAACACCTACACCTTTTGTAAATTATTCTACTAAGATTGTATAGCATCTCTAGCTCATATCTTACAGTAATATTATAAGTGAACCTTAAAATCCACTTACAAAGACAAATTTCGATCCCTCTAAAATAAAATAAAAAGAACTTATATATCCCAAAACTCATGAGATAAGCTCATTCTAATTCTGATTCATGTTCATGATACGAAATTTTTTAATTTTAGTTATATAAATTTTGGTGTTCATTATATACTCCAATTTATCTTGAATGTGTTATCTAGTTGATTGTTCTTAATATTATTCCCCTTAATTATTTACGGTTCTATTAAATCATTTACATATTATATTTTTTATCTCAAATCTATATTACAATCTTTTTTATCATAATAAAATGAGAGAATGTTCTGGAGAATAATATGGCAGACAATTTTAATCATAATTTTTTTAATTTAATTAGTTTTTAGATTATGTAATTTATATTTTATTTTTAATGTTCTTACAACCATGATAATTGATTATCAAAAAGGTGGAGATAAGAGTCGGGGAAAATATCATTATTAACACTAAAATCACTAATTAAATGAAAATAATTGGGAATTTCCCCTTAGATAGAAAAATTATTATATAAATAATTATTATATTTTTATGTACTTGTTATCAATCAGCCTATATGTTTTTAGGTATGATAATGATGGGTTTATTCATCATAATTATTGTATTATAATGATATATGTTTATATAACGAATATGAGAATGATTTTTATTCAAAAATTTCAATTTTTCAACTCTTTATAGATATTTTTTTTGTCAAAGATAAAGGGATCAAAACAGTTGATTGAATCATGTTATGATAAGAAAATATATATAAAGGTAATTTAAAATTAAGGAAATTCAATCTATAAATTTAATGATTGAAATAAAATGTTCTCTAGATAAATGTTGTTGAAATAGTGGATGTATTATTTATTCATATTAATTTAGTTATGAGAATAATAAGAGGTTTTGGTGATGAGTTTGATGATTATATTTTTGTGGAGAAAATATTACATAATTTTCAGACTAGTTTAATGAAAATGTCTCACCACTTGATGATCAGGATCAATGTTCACTTCCACTACATGATTTACAAAACATTATAATAAATTATGAATTTCATATAGGATGTTTCTTAAGAATTTGAATGATATAGATAAGTAAATTTCATTTAAATCATTGAAATTATACCGGAGTTTGCTAAATTATTTTTATCGGTAGTGGATTCTAATGAAAAAGAAGATGTTGATGTGAAATTATATGAAATCATGTCACTCATTTCAAGAAAATTGGGCAGAGGAAAATGATGGATTTGATTAAAGATACCACTAAAGGGTTCCATATGTGGAGTTATTATACATTTTTCTTTAACATATCCTCTATTGAATGAAGATGAAGATTGTGAAGATGAGGATGGGAAAGATTGTGGTTCATCAAATAAAAATTAAAATAAATTTAAAAATTCAATATTTTTTTCAAAGTGGAAGGGTGAGATTTTTTAAAAATCATAAAAATGTATTATAAATTTTTGAGGATAATGATTAAAGTGAGGCTAAATAGGATGTTGAAACATCCTATCAATTTTTATAAAACCTTATGATCTAAATAGGTCATGAGTAAGTGTTCAGTATTGAAGATAGAATCAATTATTAAAGTGAGTAAGGAATAGAAATAATTAGTATATTGAAGTTAAAAATAATATAATTTCATCCAATGGTGTCAAAATTAGGGAAAGAAATTATAAATTAAAAAAACTTCCATCAATTTTTAAAAAATAATGATTCTATTCATGTTGAAAAAGGGTAAAAGCTGATGAAGGATATTAGAAACTTCAATAAGTTTCTTCACAAAGAGAATAATTTGATATTTTAAATGGATTTAAAGGTTAAATAATTGGATAAGGATATTAATTTTGTTAAAAAAGTTATTAGAGGTTAAAAAGGAATAAAAAAATTCAAATTTAATAAAAAAATCATTGGAGAAGTTTGAGAAATATAAAAAGAGAATATGATTGAAATAACGAAAGTTTAAAATAATAATAATAATTAATTTGGTAATAAAAATATAACATTAAATGTCTATAATTTTATTAAATGTGTTTTAAAATATTTACTTTAATGTCACAAGCTAAGGATGTAAAATTTATGGAAAAAATATGGTTCTCATAAATCGATAAATTATAGTAAAATTGATTTAATCTTAAAACATCTATATATGGTGACATAAAAAATAATGTACTAGTACTAATGTATAGAGTACTAAAGAACCTATTCAAATTTTGGATTTGAAAAATGAATCGGAATTCATTATAAAAATATATAGTAAGTTCAAGTGTCAACATCTAGATAGTAATCTATTTTCAAAGGAAATATGAATTTTATGTATACTATTGTATTTTTTTGAGGTTTTTGTCTCTTGGAAAGGATATTTTAGTTTTATTAAAATTATTTATATGAACCTAACATATTTAGTAATATAATTTTATGAAGGATTCAACCTAGTCATTAATGAAATTTTGGAAGCAATATAAAAATTATAAACTCAAGGTTGAGAACATGTTCCAACTATTGGAAGAGGTATATGGAATATGTGACCAAATTGGTAAATTTTATAAACAATGTCTCATAATTATTTCAATTGAGCTATGTGTGAATTTTAATACCCAATTTACTTACATTAATATAGAAAAAGAAAATTGGAATGAATTAGTCGTTGATGATTGAATCAATTCATCACAAAAAAACAATGTCTATGGATTTTGGATAATGTATTCTCTTTACACATGAAATGATATTTAAATATCTTGTATGACATTGAAACTTTCATAGAAGTATCAGTGACCATTAAAGATATGGGTCACTTAAAATCAAAGGATTTGGATCGGTAGTGGTTGGAAAAGATAAGTTGAAGTCCAAAAACATTTTATATGTTGATAGCTTGAAAAAAAATTACATGTATCAAATATCTATAATAAAAGGGAATTAAGTGGTGTTTTTGAAATATGGATTCTCAATGAGGATATTTAATGGTGTATTTTTATTGATGAGAGGCAGTAAATCATATGGATTGTTGTTTCAAGTTAGTGATACTGAAAATCTTTGAAAACCAATTTTAAAGGAGGAAAATTAGTTATGGAATCGAAGTATTTGTATTCCGGGTCAAAAGAACAATATAGATCATGGGTTTTAGAAAAACCTTTGTGATGTTCCTATGGTAAAAAGAGGGAGAAATTAGAATTTATTTATATTCTAAGGTTGGAATATTGTTAATTAACTACACAAGAAAGTGGATATTCAAACATATCTCTCATTAGAGCTCATTCATTCAAATATTTATTGGATTATGGGGAATAAATCTACAAATAAAGTTGATTAATTAATTTCTTATAGATTAATTTACTTATATCACATTCATTATATTAATGAAACATATGTTTTAGGCTCTAAAAATGATTAGAATTTTAATAAGAACTGTTGATAAGGTGTTTGGTTTCTTCATAAACAATATTTGGATAGTAAAATATTGATTTAGCATTATAATTCTCAGTATATCAAGACACAATTTATAGGTAAAATAGTTCATATTTAAACCCATTTTTCTTTTGATTTTTAAATATTTTAACATACGAGTTATATTATAAGAATTACCTAATTCGGATATACATATTAGTGTATAGAAGGTTTTTTATTATAATTGTAAAAAGTGAAAACATTTTGATGTTTTAGTAGAGAAGAGTTGATAGTATCTCAATTATTTACCTTCTTATATTCATTAGTTATCTTCCAAATATAATATGATATATTTTTTATAAGAACATTTTTTGAAAAAACTATGGATACTGCTAATTTTTCTATGCTTGAAAACTCAAATAATGAAATTGTACATAAAGAATAATAATCTATAAGTGAATATAATGAAGTTTTTTTGTTCCAAAGTAGGTTCATGTTTCTATAAATAATAATAAAAATCTGGATGAGTTATATATAACATATAATAACATAGCCACTACAAGTGATGAAGAAAAATATTTTTCAACTCACTCAACTTGAAAAAGAATGTGGAGGTTTAAAATATCATAGAGAATAAAGGAAAATAGTTCAAATTGTAAGATCATTGAGGATTTAAAGAGACACCTCAATGTTATCTCAATGTAATCCAACATATATAAAATATATTTTAGAGAATAAAAAGTGGTTCAATTCAATTTATTAGGAGTTTGATCAGACTGTAAGGGTTGGTGTCCTCAAAATCAACTATTTTGTACTTTGATTACAGGAATGTTCACTTATTATATATTGTTCATTGTTCTACATGACTATAATATAATAATGTCCTGGAATATTTGTTGCATTAATAAGGTCATAGCAGATCCCCGGTATGATGATAACCTTGAAATGATATAACAATATTCTTAAATAAAGTTCTGCAGTTGGATGACATACTATGATAGGACACATAGTATACAGACCGTCATGTGCGAGTACTCGTAAGAAGACGAGACTCTCTCTCATGGAGTTCGCACTTGGTAATATCCAAGATGGGAGATTATGAGAACAGACCCGTCAATAGCAATTCTGCATGTCTTGGTGTCATCGGACGTTGCTATCTACAAGCATGTGTAATGGTACTTAGACTGGAAGATTATCATTAACTCATGTCATGACTCGCGCACTTAGATTTACTGATGAAAACCGTCACGCAGATAGTTGACAGGAAGTAGGGTACGTTGGGTGCATCACAAGTGACATTTTGTTAATGGATAAGTCGAGTAAGGATTTGTCCCTTCCATTTATGGAAGTTGATATCTCAGACCTTTGATTGAAATAGAACTGGCGCATTAAATTCCATGGCCATGGTGTGAATGAAGAGTTTATTTCTGGTAGTCAAAGAACGACGGATCAAGCATATAGGTTTATGACACTACCACGAAACCTGCTTGATGAGATATCGAGACAAAGGGATTAAAGTACACAGTAAGCATTCATATGAGGTGATGCGTCAATGCGGCGTCAACTTCTTTCTCTTGGGTGCCTTGACCCGTTGCTAGACAGTAATCTTGGACTTTAGGCAAGCCCGCCTAATTCCAATGAGAAAGAGGCCTAGAGGGTCACACACTAAGTGTATCCAAGTATCTCTAGTTGAATAAAGATTATTCCCGTACATGGTTTAATAATTATTCAAGGAAGAATAAGGTGTTTTAAAAGATGGAGGAAAAATAAAATAAAACAAGTTCGCGCCGTGTATTATTAAATGTACACGCCGTGTAGATTTATTTTGGAAAGGAAATGAATAAATGAAAACAAGATATAGACTCCATGTACATTTAATGTACACACCGTGTAGTTTTCAATGAAAAACAAGTATACACCGTGTATTTATTATTATACGCCATGCAGTTTTTCTAGTCGGGATTTTGGGGATATAATATTGTTTTAAATGATATTTATTATAATCAGCATGGGCGCATGTCAAGGAATTATTTATTCGACATGGGGGTTTTAAATAAGAGTCAATGAAATAAATAAAACGCATAATGCGTTTATTTATTGTCATAACTCTATAACCCCACACACCCAATTATAAATATCCTCACAACCCCAACTCTTTTCCTACACAAGAGAATAGTTGTGTACAACATCTCTGGAGAATTATTTCAAGGCCGAAAGAACCTCTTCCTCCAAGAACATTCTCAAGACCGAGAGAGATCCTCCTCCATCGGATCAAAACGATCTAAGGCGGAAAACGCAAGAAAAGGCTTCTCCACGCTAGCACCTGGAGAATCCTTTGGTGACGTCCAGAGATACGGGGTACACGTGTGGATCACTGCTAGAGGGAGTCTACACTTGGCTTCTACGATGCAACGACGGATCACGTCAACAACGTGATCAAGAACATCAACGAAGAATGAACACCCAAAAGTTATTTCTTTATAATTTATTAAATTAATTATAATCAACCTGTAACGATCATTGTTTGTGGTTTCGGGACAAACCATCTTCTTTGTCTTTTTCTGTGATTCGATCCGTGGAGACTGGCATTTATCGTCGTATTGATCCTGGATTGATCATTGATAATGACAAAATGCCAAGTGGGCACATCCACCCACGTGCTTCCGCTGCGCCCAGAACCTTCAAATGGTATCAGAGGGAGGTTACAACGTTGATTATAGTTATTTAATTTTTGTTGATAATTTACCCATTTATATTTGATTCAATTCGAAATATATTGTTCTATTAATCTGAATAAATGATATCTATTCATCCTCCTTCTTTTCTCAGTTCATATAACAGAAACGACCTTTTATTTTTGATTTTGATTAATATAAATACGAGGAATTCATCCGGATGAGTCGCTGTTTCTGTCTATACAACATGGGATTACACGGCGTGTACTTAAAACTACACGCCGTGTACTTAGGTTCAATGAACCGACACTGGTCAGCCAAACCACGCCGTGTGAATTGATTATGCCTAAGTATTAATCACGTCGTGTTGACCAGAATTGAACGATGCGTGGGAATTGGAATACATGGCGTGTATGTTGGAACAATACGCCGTGTAGTCCGATCTGATCCAGGTGAAACCGTGTACAAGGAGAAGCCGTGTTCCGCACACACGGGATTTCCAAGCCAGTTACCGCATAACAAGAAAGTACACGCCATGTATGATTCATCTACATGTCGTGTACTCCAAAATTTCCATAGTAGAGAAAACACGCCAAATACCCGTCGTGTACTTTGGAAACAAGGTGAAAAGAAATATATGTCGTGTAAATATAAACTACACGTCGTGTACTTTCCAGAAATGGAATTTCACCAAGTTTCCTCTAATGTACAAAGACTCGTACAAGGAATATGGATGAGAAGAATCTCAAGGAAATTCAGAAGGGAATTTAAGATAAATAATTGATTTATTATAAGATCATAATTAATTGAATTCGAGCGCGACTTATCTTAAATGATAGAGCGATTAAAATAATTTGAATTATAAATATGTTTAAATGTCGTTGCATGCTGTGGATGATCATGAGCTAGACCAAAGACCCTTTTTATGTGTATGGTTTCATTTAAAATTATTTAATTTAAATTTGTTGGCCTGCGAGCCTTCTTCCAATAAAATGTAGGGCCTGTGTGCCCATGGTTTCCTTAATGTAAACCCATGTAATGGAGGATCTCCCAAGCCAGAGGAGATGGTTCAAATCCCGAAGCCAGGGGAAACTGACGCAAGAAGATACAAAGGTGGACAGGTGGGAGCTGCAAAACATGAACCAACAGGTTCAAGGTGTTTTCCCTAGGTCAGGGTTAGCTTATCGAAACCACTAGATAAGCTAACCAATAGAAGCTCATGATCATGCCATCTTATTTTATTTCTATCTGATTTCATGGTTTATTTATTATGTATGTGTTGTCGTCATCACATAATTAATAAAATGAACAAGCATGCAACGATGGAATAAAATAAAAACCGGACTATGCATAAACATTATCAGAACATGGTTAATCACTTAAGCAATCATCACTTAATATTAACAAGCATGTTATAATGAAAAACTACACATAAAGACTAAAATCCCTCAATACCATATTAAGTCAGAGCATGCCTTCCATTACCTGATTAAGGGAAAGACTCAATAAAACTATGTGTTTGTCCAACCCCTGTTGGGACACTTACTTTTATAAAGGAAGCCCTTATGAAAGGTTTCAGGTTGACTTAACCATATTACATCAAGAGAAGTAGCCCTTGCTAGAGTTGATGTAATATTGGAGGCAAGAGTTGAGGAAATCCAAGTCAGGATTTCAGGATTGGGGAGTCCACTGAACAGATCAAGGAACTGTAAACTCATAGTTGGCAAAGACCTGCCTACCTTAATACCTTCAAATTTCTTGACCAACCCTTTTGGGGTTATGTGAAGGGAAATATGGATCCTTTCCACTAGAATTTCAATGAAACTGGACATTCCGAGTTCAATGGTTAGGGCCATTGGGACTTGATAAAATAGTGGGAGAATTAATTAATTCATTAGTTATTTCTCATAAATTGTAATCAAGAAAGTACTAATAAATCTGCTCTTTTAAATTGTAGAATCAAGATGACAAACTCATCAACCACATTTTCTCTGCGATCAGTACTGGATAAAGAAAATATCCTCACCGGAAATAACTTTTAGGAATAGTTTAGGCGCCTTCGGGTTATCATGTGCCATGAATGAATGTTTTACTTGCTGGAGTCCTCACTTCCTGATTCCCCTACCCCAGGGGCGAGTGATGAAGATTTCCTAGTCTATGATCAACATTTGAACGATGCACTCGATGTTCAATGTTTGATGCTATCATCAATGTCTAGTGAGATCATGAAGTCTCATGAAGTCATGGATTCCTATAACATGCTCGAGCATCTCCGTGGTCTATACCAGGAGAGAGCAAGACAGGAATGTTTTGAGATCTCCAAGGCCCTATTTCAGAGTAAGCTTGGAAAGGGGTTCCCCATCCAGGCCTCATGTAGTCAAGGTCATTGGCTACATTGAGCAATTGGTGGTTTTAGGGTTTAAACTCCCCGAAGAACTGGGTACCGATCTCATTCTTGCATCACTCCCCCAAAGATTCTCATACTTTGTTGTGAAATTCAATATGAACAACATTGAGAAGTCTCTGTCTGATCTTCTCATCCTCATTCGCCAAGTGGACACTGACATGAAGCGTGAAAAGCCTTCTGTCCTCATGGTGAATAAAAGGAAAGGGAATGCAAATAGCTTTAAGCCCAAAGATTCTTCAAGGCCTTCCAAGAAAAGGATGATCAAAGGGGAGGCAAAGGAATAGGATGATGTTTGTTTTGCATGTGGCAAGAAGGGACACTGGAAGAAAAACTATACCCAGCCAAGGAAGCAAGGGGAAGCTTCAAGTGCGTTTGTTATCGAATGCAATCTATCTATTTCTACTAATTGGGTATTAGATACTGCTTGTGGTGCTCACATCTGTATCCAAATACAGGAACCAAGTAGATTTAGGAAGATTGATCAAGGGGAGGTAGATCTATGAGAAGCCAATGGATCCAGACTTGTTGCTATAGCTTTCGGGGACTACCACCTCACATTGCCTACAGGTATGGTCTTGGTTTTGAAAGGATGTTATTATGTACCCTCTGTAACCAAAAAAATTATTTTAGTATCCAGATTATATACTAATGGATTCTTCTTCGTGTTTTGAAGTGGATGTTGCTATTTTTATAAAGATAACATTTTTTTGGTAGGGCACATTTATATAACGGCATTTATGTGTTAGACTACACAAACCATGTAATGGAAATCGATAACAAAGATAATTAACATGACTCATACCACACCCAACTTTGGCATCACTGGCTAGGTCATGTCAATGAGAAACGTTTGACAAAATTACATAATGATGGGTATTTAGATTCTTTCAAACTAAAACCACTTGGTTTATGTCATGCGTGTCTACAAGGCAAAATGACCAAAGCCCCATTTAGTGGGAAAGGTGAAAGAGCTAAAGAGCTTCTAGAATTATTTCACACAGATGTGTGCGGACCATTTCTAGTTGAAGCAAGGTGTGGGTTCTTGTACTTCATCACTTTTACTGATGATTTTAGTAGATATGGATATATCTATTTAATGAGGTATAAGTCAGATTCTTTTAATCGTTTCAAATAATACAAGAATGAAGTTGAGAACCAGCTTGGTAAGAATATTAAGAAACTCCGCTCAGACAGAGGAGGAGAATATCTTAATCAGGACTTCATTGATTTCTTATAGGTGTTTGGGATTCTATCTCAAGTCACTCTTCCTTACACATCACAGTGGAATGGTGTAAGTGAAAGGAGAAACCGCACCCTGTTGGATATGGTGTGATCAATTATGAGTCATGCGAGTCTTCCATTATCCTTTTGGTGATATGCATTACAAACAGCAGCGCACGTACTAAACCAAGTACCAACTAAATCGATAAATGGTATTCCATACGAGTTATGGAGTGGACGCGAAGCCATGTTATCGAATTTACATGTGTGGGGTAGCGAAGCAGTTGTTAAGGCCTCTTCAGGTAACAAACTCGCTCCCCGAGGCACAAAGTGTATCTTTATAAGATATCCCAAGGAAACAAGGGAATATTACCTATAAAACCGCTCAGAAAAAATGGTTACAGTGGAAAGACACGCCATATTCCTTGAGAGGGAGCACATATCTAAAAGAGATAGTGGGAGCGAGATAGACTTCGATGAAGTCGAGGCTCATGATACACATGAGTTGGTACAAGAATTGATTCCCCAAAGCCCCGTGGAAGAACAACTGGTTCCAAAGACACAAGAACAACGTAGGAGCACGAGAGAGGTGAGAGAACCAGAATGATATGGTTTTCATGTCACCGAGGATGGTGACTCGTTATTGGTTGACAATGATGATCCTCTTACCTATAAGGAAGCAGTTGAAGGCACCAACATTGCAAAGTGGAAAGAAGCCATGAATTTTGAAATGGATTCCATGTACCAAAACAAAGTCTGGATTTTGGTAGATCCTCTAGTTGACGTAAAGCCTATTGGTAATAAATGGGTATTCAAGAAGAAACTGGACATGGAGGGGCAAGTTAGCACCTACAAGGCACGACTGGTTGCAAAAGGTTTTAGACAGTGTCAAGGAATTGACTATGATGAAACCTTTTCACTGGTTGCGATGCTGAAATCCATCAGAATCCTATTGTCCATTGTTGCTTACCATGACTATGAAATTAGGCAAATGGATGTCAAAACAGCTTTCCTTAACGGGAACCTCCAGGAAGATATCTATATGACACAACCTGAAGGTTTTGTGACTCTAGAAGATGCCAACATGGTATGCAAGTTTCAGAAATCCATTTATGGATTAAAGAAAGCATCAAGATCATGGAACATTCGTTTTGATGTAGCTGTAATGGAATTTGGATTTGTTAAGAACGAATGTGAGCCTTGTGTCTACAAGAGGTTTAGTGGCAGAGCGGTCGTTTTCCAAATAGTATATGTTGATGACATATTACTAATTGGAAACGAAGTACCTTTCTTACAGTTAGTTAAGGCATGGTTGCATAAATGCTTCTCCATGAAAGACTTGGGCGAGGAGGCATATATTCTTGGGATCAAGATCCATTGTGATAGATCAAAGAGAATGCTAGGCCTGAGTCAAAGTACATACATTGACAAGATACTGAAGAGGTTCTGTATGGAACAGTCCAAGAGGGGATTGTTTCCAGTGTCACATGGCATTCATCTTTCCAAGAAAATTTGTCCTCAGACACATTTAGAAAGAAACAGAATGGCAAGGATCCCTTATGCATCCGCGATTGGTTCAGTCATGTATGCTATTCTATGTACGAGGCTAGATGTTGCATATGCATTAATTGCGGTAGGCAGATATCAAGCTGATCCAGGAGACTTCCATTGGATGACAGTCAAGACTATCCTTAAGTATCTGAGGCGTACTAAGGATATGTTCCTAGTTTATGGAGGAGATGAGGAACTAGTTATCAGAGCACATGTAGATGCTAGTTTCCAGACTGATCAAGATGACATGAAGTCACAGACTGGATACATCTTCAGCTTGAATGGAGGTGCAGTGAGCTGGAAGAGCTCAAAACAAAGTGTGGTGGCAGATTCTATAGCGGATTCCGAGTATATCACAGCTTCTGAGGCAGCTAAATAAGCAGTATGGATGCGATGCTTTGTCCAAGAGCTGGATGTTGTACCGAGCAGTAAAGATCCTATCACACTCTACTGTGATAATACTACAGCGGTGGCACTTGCAAAAGAGCCAATGTCACATCAGCAGACAAAGAACATACTTCATAAGTATCATCTCCCAAGGTATTTTTCTCAGAGAGGTGAAGTTTCAGTGAGTAGTATTTCCACGGAAGACAACGTGGCAGACCCATTGACTAAAGCCTTGGTTCAGCAGAAACATGATCATCATGTGAGGTCTAGCTGACTAAAAGTCGTAGGTAGTTATATCTAGTCCAAGTGGGAGTTTGTAAGGGTTTGTGTCCTCAGAACCAACTGTTTTGTACATTGATTACATGAATGTTCACATATTATATATTGTTCATTGTTCTACATGACTATAATATAATAATGTCCTGGAATATTTGTTGCATTAATAAGGTCATAGAAGATCCCCGCTATGATGAGAAACTTGAAATGCCATAATAGTATTCTTAAATAAAGTTCTGTAGTTGGATGACATACTATGATAGGACACATAGTATACAGACTGTCATGTGTGAGTACTCGTAAGACGACGAGACTATCTCTCATGGATTTCGCACTTGGTAATCTCCAAGATGGGAGATTATGAGAACAGACCCGCCAATAGCAATTCTGCGTGTCTTGGTGTCATCAGACATTGCTATCTACGAGCGTGTGTAATGGTCCTTAGACTGGAAGATTATCATTAACTCATGTCATGACTCACGCAGTTAGATTTACTGATGAAAAATGTCACTGAGACAGTTGACGGGAAGTAGGGTACGTTGGGTGCATCATGAGTGACATGTTGTTAATGGATAAGCCGAGGATTGATTTGTACCTTCCATTTATGGAAGTTGATATCTCGGCCCTTTGATTGAAATAGAACTGTCGCATTAAATTCCATGGCCATGGTTTGAACGACGAGTTTATTTCAGGAAGTCAAAGAATGACGGATCAAGCATATAGGTTTATGACACTACCATGAAACCTGCTTAATTATATATCGAGACAAAGGGATTAAATTACATAGTAAGCATTCGTATGAGGTGATATGTCAATGCGGCATCAACTTCTTTCTCTTGGGTTCCTTGACCCGTTGCTAGATAGTAATCTTGGACTTTAGGCAAGCTCGCCTAATGCCAATGAGAAAGAGGCCTAGAGGGTCACACACTATGTGTATCCAAGTATCTCAAGTTGAATAAATATTATTCCCGTACATGGTATAATAATTATTCAAGGAAGCCTAAGTTGTTTTAAATGATGGAGGAAAAATAAAATAAAACAAGTACATGTCGTGTATTAATGAATGTACATGCCGTGTACTTTTATTTTGGAAAGGAAATGAATAAATGAAAACAAGATATACACGGCGTGTACATTTAATGTACACACCGTGTAGTTTTCAGTGAAAAACAAGTACACGCAGTGTATTTATTATTACACGCCCTGTAGTTTTTCTAGTCGGGATTTGGGGATATAATATTATTTTAAATGATATTTATTATAATCAGCATGGGCGCATGTCAAGGAATTATTTATTCGACATGGGGGTTTTAAATAAGAGTCAATGAAATAAATAAAATGTGTAACGCATTTATTTATTGTCGTAACTCTATAACCCCACACACCCGATTATAAATATCCTCACAACCCCAAATCTTTTCCTACACAAGAGAATCATTGTGCACAACATCTCTAGAGAATTTTTTTAAGGCCGAAAGAACCTCTTCCTCCAAAAACGTTCTCAAGACCGAGACAGACCCTCTTCCATCGGATCAAATTGATCTAAGGTGGACAACGCAAGCAAAGGCTTCTCCATGCTAGCACCCAGAGAATACTTTGGCGACTTCCCGAGATACGAGGTACTCATGTGGATCAGCACTAGAGGGAGTCTACCCTTGGCTTCTGTGACGTAACGACGGATCACATCGACAAAGTGATCAAGAACATCAACGAAGAAAGAACACCCAAAAGGTATTTCTTTATAATTAATTAAATTAATTATAATCAACCTATAACGATCCCTATTTGTGGTTCCGGGACAAACCATCTTCTTTGTCTTTTATTGGGATTCGATCCATGGAGACTATCGTTTATCATCATATTGATCCTGGATTGATCCTTGATAATGAAAAAAAGAAAAGTGTGCACATCCACCCATGAGCTTCCACTGCACCCAGAACCTTCATAGACTGAGGAAAAGTATACAAGTATTTGGGTAGCCATGACAATAAAAACAATATTATTGTAAAAAAATTTATATTTCATAACAGGATATGAAAAGGTTGATATGTGATGAGAAATAAATAAAGACGTTTGTGAAATGGGTACACTTAGGATGTTGGAATTCATATATATGAGACTATCACACTGTTTTTTAGGTTTGAGACCATTAAGATATTTCTTTCCGTTAAGGAATATAGGTGATACAATAACTTTTAAATTTATGTCAAGTAAAACTTATTAAAAAGTGAGTTGTAAGTAGAAGTGAACATTATATAACCCTTCTTCTTCTTTCTTTGAGAATATGAAGGATATTTTTTAGGATGAATAAGGCTTTATGTGGATTAAATCAATCTAAAAGATCATGTTATTACATGTTATAATATTTTTTGAAGTAGTTATAGTTAAATAAGAGATGATAGGACATTTAACTATACATTAATGATAACATAAAGGAATTGGTTATAATTATTTTCTATGTCAATGATATTATAATTTTTAGAAATTGGAAATGTGTGTGCACTGAGTTTTCATTAGATATGTAAATTATGTTTTAAATGACTCTACTTGTGTAAATGAGGAACTTTTTAGGATTAGACATTCTTTAGAAGAATATCATATCTTTCTTTGTGAGGAAAATTATACTTGTGGAACATCAAAAAAGAATTAACATAAATTATTAAATACTAGTCTCAACTATAAATTTAGTGAGATAAAATATTTTAATTTATGAAAAATTAAAGGATATAGATTCATGGAAATCATGGACTCTTACGAGACATTATATTTACTTAAAACCTTCCAGATCAGATATGTTATGTGATTTTAAATTATGTGGAATACATTATAATGAATAAAAGGAATCTTATTTTATTATTTGAAAAAAAATATCATGTATATCAAATTACTGGTAGATTATGGACTAAAATATGAAACTAATTTAATTATCAATCTCTTTTATTAAATATATTTTGTTTAGGTTAGAAATGTTTAAAACATAATGTCAACATCTTTTGGAGTTTTCTTTTTGATAGAGAGGTGTGTATATTAGCACATAACAAAAGAAACATTTACTATCCTTCAGTGTTGATGAAGTGTAATATGTTTCCACAACTCAAGAAATAATCCAAATGATTTAGATGAGGAATAAACTAAAATAGATTATTGTGTATGTGATTCTACTGACATTCTTGGATTTTTATAATTGAGTTCATTATAATTTTTCATGAAATCTAGTTCAATATTCTTGAAAAGGTAAAATTTATATAAAATATCACTTTATCATGGATTAGTTGAAGCATGGAGTTCTTAAGATTTTGTTTTTTCCTTCCACAAATTTGATTATAGATAGGTTCTCTAAACCATTAGTGAAGGAATAATTTCATATAGATATGGGTTTTAAATCATCAGGGGGATGCCTTCTCTTGCTACATGAAGGTGGTATCATATGTGCCTATCCTTCCCCCACCGATGAGGGAGGGATCTTTTTTGTCCTTCAAGGGAGTGGTTCCTACCATTACCCCTTTTCCAAACCCAAGATTCTCCCTCCATTACATTATTGTTCCTTGTACACTAAGGTTCTTTAGTAGTATGAAGGCTTCCATAACCTTCCTGTATCGATTGAAGAGTTCAATAAAGATTTGATGCTTCTTAATCAGACACTAATTTCTAGATTTTCACAGCAAAGGCCTTTAGTGGATCCCTTTGATAGGTTTTTTTGATGTTTGAGAACATTATGATATAGCTACTATTGTCTTGTTGTAGAACAAGAACCTCATGATCCGCTTTATGTCGAAGGAATATCTCATACAAGCATGGTCTTTCATTCCCAACAACTGACATGATTACCACTTATACCTTCATTATTGGACTTAATAATTTCATATGGCTTGAGACTCAACTTCAGTGGTGATTTGGGTGAATTTTCCTAACATTCCCCTTCCATTTCAAAATAATTCCATTATTAGGATACTTGGAAAACTAGTGGGTATGTTTTCATGCTAGGATAGCTAAACCAATGTTGTGTTCCATCCTGTTATCCCTCGTGTGTGTGTGTGTGTGTAAGTAGATGTTTCAATAAAGCCTTATGTTTTTTTGGATTATAATTGGAGATTAATTTCTTTTTAGGTAATAGGTGGTGTTGGAATATTGGGTTGCTTTATTATCTGATTTCTTGCAACTGGGACACTCATCAGATACTTATAGATGTGGTTCTAGAGAGCATGTTATGTTAAAGGTTGTGGTTATAGTAGTAGAACTTATCATGTTGAACCACAGGTTGGGATTGGTTCTTCCTAGAATATGGATGTGGATTTAGGAAACAATTTTAAGGGCCAAGCCACCAGAGATTTTCTAAGTCCAGATACACACCTGAAGAAACAAGTTCAATGAAGTTTCATCTCCATGCATGGTATTCATCTGAAGAATAAAAAATTGGATTCATAGGAGGCATGGGGGTTGGTGGGATCTGGAATTTGTTCTAATACTATTTTGGGCCTAACTTTTATGGATGACCATTCAATGTTGGAGACTCAACCAGTTCCCCGTGAATTTAAATTTTCTGATATTTTTTCTAAATTGAAGATTAATATTGGAAGGAGTTGTGTTATTGAGTCTATGGTCCCAGGAAGTGAAACTAAAGAGACACCTAATGGGGTTTCAATAGGAGTGGATATTTCAAAGTAAGATAATGGGATGAGTTAGGATATAGTGAGGGAACCTGCACATAAAGAAGGCGGTGCAGGCAGGGGGAAGGCTACAGGTGGAGTGAGATTGGGAATAATTAGTGCAAAGGTTACAGTTTGCAATCGATTCGAGTTTCTTGAGGTTGATAAATTGCATTCTGAACCAAAAGAAGGTATTCATATTGTTAGGGAGATCCCTTCAGATAGTTTAGTCTCCCAAATAGCTACCATTGATCACCTTACTGGCCTCCAGTCAGTTGAGGAGAATGAACATCATGCTATACATGTTTATGGTGAATCCTCTGAAATGGGTCTATGGTTGGGGGAATCTCCATAGGAGGGTTGCCTCACCTAATATGTTCAGCATACTAACATTCACAGAGATATTTATGTCAGGGTTTAGGACATTTAAGGTGACTAGTTCAGGGCCTCCAGGGATGGAAGGAAGGGCATCTGTGAAAGGAAGGGTTACTCATCATTACATCCTCAAATAAAGACTCGTTCAGCGAAGAAAGTTAAGAATGTGGACAAGAAGGGTAATTCATATGATATTCCTATGAAATTCATGGAATTAATCATGATCTCAGAAGATGAAGCGGATGAATAGATTTTATTTCTCAATTCTCCTGAAGAGAATGTTTATAAAATGATGGGGACATCTTGGGGATGACCCTCAATAAGGATTAACATTCCGGGGTTGACAAGAAGGACCTGATGTTGTTTGGGGGATTCAAAAATGGAAATATCAGCCTTGATGAGTACATCAAGTACTGGCAAAAGCTGGCCTTTCAGTTTTAAGATCTTATAATGGATGAACCATACACATAGGTAAACAAAATCTCTTGGAAATTATTGAGGGAGATTAACTTTGGACGGCTTAAATTATCCTATAACGATTCTTTTATCTACTTTTTTGGTTAAACTCAGGTTTCAAACTTTTTCCTTAAATGTGTTTGATAATGAAAATTTTAATTTTCTATATAAAAAAGGAATAATTTCATAGATTATGTTGATTATGGGAGTTCAGACATTATTCCATATAAGGAAAAGGTATCATTAAATGATCTAATATGTTGGTTGTTCATTATATATTTAATATTTATGGGGGGTAAAATAATATAAATAAATTATTTTTACTAATTTATATTATTAAAATAGTTAATAAAAACAATATAGCTTTATAATCCATAGATATGTGTTTAATATAATGGAGGAGATATAACACATTTAGGTGTGATAATTTTAGATTTATTTTTTAAAAGGGGTAAGATATTAATTTTGTTTGGTTGTGTGAAATGTTATATATTCTAATATATTTTGTGAGAATTTATACAGAAAGTTTTTATTAATATATTTAATGAATAGTTTTTAGATTTTTAAAAAATCATTATTAGTTGGTATCAAGAACTACGAAAATGAGTATGTAAGTCACTTTAATGGAAAACAAGTCATTATTATTCAATCTAATTATATCCAAAATTGAGTTTTCTCATATTATATTAGAATTATATAATGATGATTATTTTTAATCTGTAATGTTCCAAAAAAATTATGTTTCAGCATTTACCAACATTTCAAAGGAAGGATGTAATTGAGACTTTCAGAATCTTACATGGGCTACGTATTGGTTGAGTTGAAGGGTGGTTGGGCTCACCCACGAATCTTTCCAAAATCCTTGTATAGAAATTGATACCCCAATAAGAATTATTTATTGTTGACATGTATCAGTGTGGAAATACACATGTCCTATAGGTTATTTATTAATGATAACATCTATATGTATCAGAGGCTCCACAAAGATGGATTTATATGTATATATTCATATCTCTCCACTTTTCATTCATTAATTAGTGATTCCACATTTATTTAGAGAGTCATGTCTATGAACCCTGTAGTTTACCACTCTCTAAGAGTGATACGATTGTTCATAATGCTGGGATCGATCCCATAATCTCATTATACATATACTTATGAATGGAATAACAACTGGCATAGTTTACTGTTACTTAATTGTTCACATTGTGTATTCTAGGGTCATTTGACAATGATTTGTTTTATACTAGGTAAATAGTTCCGTGAAATGACTGGTGTGTGACTTATGCATGAGATATACATTCTACTTGATATCAAATACTTTAAGAAAAAATGGGAATCAATTTATTTTATAACTATTATAGCCCTATGAGGTACATTCCTAGTTTGGCTGGATGAGGTATATCCCACGGAGAAGGATAAGGTTTCATCAAAAATATTCTCTAATGAAGATGGTTTCTGGGGAATTTATCCCAAACATGAAAATATATAAATACACAGAGGGAATATACCCTTATAACAGGGTGTGTGATTTCATTGAGAATATCGCCGAGATTAACGATGGTTTTGGATCACAGGGAATATATTATTGTGAGGAAGGATGTAAGTGGTTTTTATGTTGGGATTGAAACTCAAATAGGAATCCTACATATCCTAGTTAATAAGTATCAAGTTCCACATAGTTCAAGTTGCACGGTTTAATGTCATGTGGTTAGACCGTACCGTCCATTTTAACTTCATTTGGTAAAGATGTATGTTTCATATAAGGGGAAACAAAAAAAGGATTGGGTGGGTAATAAATAGTGGTATCCCATACATGGTTATTCTTGGCTCATTATTTATTTTTGACATTGAAATAACCTTTAGAATCTTGGTTGACGCTTTCATCTATAAAGGAGTCTCATTCCCATGTGGATCATTGAATGGAATGGACATCCAATATAAGAAAGTTGGGTTGTGGGAGACCACTTCAATGCATAGTGATAGGTACCCTTATTATCAATATAATACATAATTGTGATTACTTTAATAGTTTTACCTATTTGGGATGATTAGTCGCCAATACTATTTTATAAATTGAATATATAATTGAAGTGTTTCACACTGATGTGTAGGCCCTAATCATATATATCGAGTGGTTTTGTAATAGGTCATGATTTAGAACATTGAATACATTGACCTTTTTGAAAGGAAATCAAGGAACTCTGATAAGGTATACCACAAGGAGGAAATCCAAGTAATAGCTATGGAATGAGAGAGTTTTATCACCCTTATATCGAGGATTCTTTATAGATATGATGAAGGATGATTACATAATTCATACATGGGAATTAGAAGATTATGGGGCTCCAATGACCTAGAGAGGCATGTCTATATGGTTAGATCACAAGGTTATCTAGTAGACATGGTATTACCACGATAGAGACCAGACCATGTGGTTTCCTCACAATGGAGACAAACTTGTGAGGTCCTCTTTTGAAGGGAACTCATCTACCTAGGTGGTGTGGGAATGAGACATGCATGATGGAAACATTCTGAGGAAACTCATATAGTAATTAAAAATGAGTAAAGTGTGAAGAATCTAGGTATTTATACTATAATCCTGAGTGAAAAAATCATAGAGATGACTTCATGGCACTTCCTCCTTTCCCAAAAGTTTTTCTATCTCTAGAATTTCTCATAGGTTTCACTAGGACCTCAAACAAACAATTATTTATCATCTCCATTGATATTTCATTTCATTCCCCATATTTATTCTTGAAATAGAATCCCATTAATTTATATGAAAGGTTTTGGTTAACATATTTATGAAACTGGTGGTTCAATTTGAGAGGTTATGTGAATGTGGAGTGTCTCTTCCAGGAATCTGCATATAAGTTATTATTATCAACTGAGTGGGTAGATAAGAATACATTCAACACTGATCCACATTGGACGGATTCACCGCATGGTTACAATGAACCCATAGATCTTACTTTCTATGTATTCATAATGACATTGGGAAATATATGATGTGGGAACTGACATGGTAACCCAATAATCATTCCACAGAGGGGGTCAGTGCTCACATGATGATCCCCTCATTGGTATATGGAGGTAGTTAATGATCATGTGGAGATCCCATTATTATTACATGAATATCGGGGTCTCCTGCACTTAGTAAACATGTGTGTACATACTAGGACATCACACACAATATTCATTCTTCTACAATATTTTAGGTCTCTAAACCTCTGAAATTGGTCTAGATAGTCCATAAAAGTTCATGGGAACCAAAATATTCCTCTACCTAAATGGAATCAAATCAATATGAAGAGGGGAAGTGTTGAGTAATTAGGGGAATTATTCATCAATACCACACAATTTAACTAGGATTCCCACATTCCATGTAGATAACCATATGGTATATGTCGAGGGTACATGGGTATTTGAAGGGTTTCAGTCATTATTTATTAATAAGGAATATCACTATCCCCCTATCTTTTTCTGGTAACTTCTTTTTTTGGAAATCTTAATTATTATGTAAAAATGGGTGATGAGGACTCACATATAGAATCTCACTTGGAGAATCTAATGTAAAATCTTCCACAAAAAGGATTGTGTACTTTCATTACAAATAACAGAAGCTCCTACGAATTTTAGAACATGGTCTCTATACAAATAGATAATTCATTCCATCTATTTCATCACTAAACAAAATTTATATTGTCACTACATGGGACCCCAAACATTGATATTTTTTATGTGTTCCCACATAACAACTGAAAATTTTTATTTTCTACCGGTAAAGAGGATGTCTTCAAGACCCTCCCATGTTTCTGATTCAATAACTATGACTAAGAATATAACCATTATTACTATGAATATTGAGGTGGACCCATAGTACAATTTTATTCCTTTGAATGAATCTTTAAATAACCATATCACATAAAAGAATCAATATTACACATCTTTAGATAGAATACCTTTATATTACATTGGGTGAGAAGATGAAGTATTATTCCTAATGTATGATCAAAAGAGATTGTTACAATGTTTTATGTCCTCTCTAAGTCATATCATGGAGAATATATCTATTGGGGGACAATTAGTCCTAGAGGCTCATATTGGGATTTTATATGTCCTGTAAATCATCCTTCTTACCCACGATGACGAAGAAAATTTTGAATATATCATAAATCATAATTATTCATCACTTTTAAAATTTTTCTTATTTAATTATAGTGAAGGATGGATTAAAATGTGGATTTTTTTACCCATGTGATAGTTTTAGGATCAATGGTGTTGGTCCATCTGGGTGCATCAAAGATGTATAGAGTTTAATGAACACATTTAGTTAGACTATCTATATGAAATGATAAGGATTTCTATGTCTTTGTTGTATCCCATAACTAATTAGTCACTGGTGTTCAATCCCCAACACATTACTTTTAACATATAGTAATGTAGGGATTAGATTGTGGTATATTCATTAGTGAAGTGGAATCCGAATCTCTTGAAGAATATATGATAAATTTCTTCCAATAATTAATTCTTGGAAAATATTGATCAAACTACTCTTCTCGTGAAAAAATTATTTTCTATAAAAAATGTACCTTATGAAAGTCCATCGATCCTAACCTAATAAAATTTTTAAGGAATGGACATATATCTTACTCTAACCCAAAGTAAAAATACTGAAAGTTGGGCATGTGAAGTGACAATCTACCTGATAATCTTGGAATACTAAGGGATTATACAAAACCATCCAAGAAATGGGCCATTATACATCAAGGTGGTACTGCCATTCGATAATGGGAATCCCACTGTCATTTATCTCATATGTCTTCTAGCAATTTTTATTATCAATATGCTCTTCTTTGTTGTTGATTCCCACTAAAGAGTTAAAGATAACACAATGGTAATAGTAGACTCAGTTTCTCAAGTTCAAGACTTTAATATAGAAGTATCAAGCCTTTCCAATATCTATCACATGTTGGGACACATACAAGATAAAATGAGTCTATATCTTATCATCATCTGACTCCAATTTATATATGGTTTGGAGGCAGAGCTTTTTGAGTTCTATAAGGACCATTATACTATGAAAATTCATTAATCTTAATCATGGTGAGGGATAATCAATATTTCTTGTGTTTGGATGATTTCTTTGACCATTTATAAGATTTAAGAAATTCCAAGAATTCATCCACATCTTATTTTTGTCCCATACAATGCACCTTAGGGGAAATTCATTGACAACCACATTGAAACCAATGTAGAGATCTCTTTATTATTATTTTTATTATAGGGTCTTAGTGGAATGAATTCATGACTGGATAATATTTAATCCCAATTTAGCTCATTTATTTTCACACTATTTTGGATTCCTATATCAAGTATTATCACTTTATTTACCTGGGGTTAGGAGTGAGATACATCCTCCAAGAGAAGCTTTTCAAAATGAAGAATCCCAAAAACAAGAATTCCAAAAATCGTTCAGAATATATTTTTTATATTCTAGTCACATTTATATTGGTGTAGATAGAATTTATTGAATTGGGTTTCTAGTTATATGACACACATTGATCCCGTTATGCTAATGGAAAGTGATCTACTGATGGGGACCACCTCAACTAAATCAGTTCTAGAATCCAAACAGGATGTAACATTTGATGGTTCCTCTATATCTATCAGACTAACTATATCCTATTAATCCATAGTATAACTTATTTTATATTATATACCTAAAGTATCAACTAACTATACTTTAGATCTAAATACTAAAACAAAATATCCATCCTTTCAAAAGATAGACTTGTCTCCAAATTCATGATATTTTCATAGTGACTCAGATGGAGGATATGAGAAATAAGGCTTATAGTATCGGTCAACTCTTCCATTTTATGGAGATGGGTGTGATTGACTACCATAACCTTCATGATATCATTCATTGGGTTTTTAGTATCCAAAATAAACTAGTGGCTTCAAAGATAGGAATTCATTTATTAGATTGTGACAATATTCTAGTAGGTGTTTTGGTGTTCTCCAAGAAGGAAATGAATAACTCTCTTACTAAATAATCACTACTTCATGACTATATTACTAAAAAAATATAGATATTTGTGAATATTAGAATCACATTGGAAGGGTTAAATATCAGATATTAAGACTAACAACCAAGCTTAAAATACTCTAAATAAGATATCAAGAACTTGTCATCTATATTTAATAGTTGCATATGTTAGAAGGATATAAAGCTTCTAAACAAGAATAATTTTGTTCGTCCATTGATGCTTCCAACCACCCATTAGTTTATTTTTTTCAAATCATATATTCTTGTATTTTTTGGTTATCTTTACTTATGTTCCTTAAATTTTAATAACAGGGAGACATTCAATCCTTTTAATATTTTTCCCTCTTCCTTAATGACTGGAATTTTTTGTTTTTAATCAGGTATCAATTCATAAACTATTTTTTCAGTTTGATTATCAATTTATAACAAACTATTAATCTCTAATAATAAATTTCTAGATGAATTGAATCTACATGAACATTGAACATAATAAATTAGTCCATCTATGATTTTCGAAAACATTAAAGTCAGTAATATGTTTTCTTAGGCATGGCTCATGGACAAGTGTAGGTATAGTAATATCAACATAACACTAGAGTTGGTCCATTTTTATGTTGATTATTTCCTCATGTCATGGATCATGAATGGGTATAGGTTGATTATCATCACCATAATAATAGTGTTGGTCCATTTGGTTGTGTATGATTTTTTCTTCAGTGTGAATCCTGGATGGGTATAAGCACACCACCATCACTATAACACTAAAATTTTTCTATTTATATATAAATGGTTTCATCCAAGGAATGCATCATCGATGTGTATATGTTTATCATCATAACTATAGAATTTTAGTTTGGTCCATTTTTTGGTAAATTATTTCTTCCAATGTGTGGCATACTGCATGGTATAAGCAAAACATGATCACTATAACACTAAAGTTAGTCCATTTAGAGGTAGAAATTATATATCAATGTGATAAAGATAAAAAAATAGGAAACTTATAGTGAGGATTTAAATGTTTAAGAGGGCTCAAGTATACTGATGTCATAATTTTTTAAATTTTCTAAAAATTTATGATATAATCTGTCCATAACAAAGAGGTATTATATTTTATTCATAGGAAAATGGGCATAAATATAATGGATTAAATTTTTATAGGATCATAAGGTTGACGCCAAAATTATTATGTATTTTCCCACTAACCCTAATTTTTTATTAATCCATATATTAAGGAGACATAGTAGTTTGGGACATGGATTTTTCTCTAGCATCACGTTCCTTATTTCAATCCTTAGTTTTTTCCATTTTCTCTTCATGTGTGCTATGATTTATACATTATTTAGAAAGCATAATTAGTGAATAGAGACCTTAATTTGAACTATGTTTCCCATTTAATGTTTTTAACCTAGATTTTGTTTCTTCCCTCTTGTAGCACACTATATTTTCTGAGTTATATGGGATGCTTACCCAGTAATTAGATACCAGAGGTTCATCCATGTTTTACATTATGGATTTTTAATCTAGAGATTTTTTTGGTTACATTACATAGGTAGTTTAACAATATGAAAGTTATAACAATGGGAGATTATGATTATGGTTGGAAATATTTTTCCAAAATTAGAGATGATGTATCCTGTAAAGGTGATGTGAATGTTGGTCCTTTTATAGAAGCATAAATAATCCCATGAAAAAGTTAATATAGTTTATGATCAGGATAATTGTAATTAATGAGTCATTTATTATGTTTAGATAACTTTCATCATATATCACTATATCGTAAGGTCATATAGATTTTAATATAGAGTTGAGATGGCCTATATAAAAAATTCAAAGAAAAACATGAAACAGATGAAGGACCATTTTCTTGTATAGAATATCTCAAGAAGGCATGTATTTCAATTTATGGTCATGATTATAAGACCATTATTCCATTTGATTAAAGGTTATGAATTGATGACCAATAAAAAACTCATAGATGAGATTTTGTATCTCCACTTTAAAAGATAGTACAATACTCGAATGTGAAACATAATGGATGTTAAAATCCACTTAATTATTTAGATTGAATAATCTGTAAGTCATAAAATAATTATGTTTGAATGAGTAGGAGAATGAGATGAGAAGAATATGTCTGGAATAACCATCAAACAAGCTGTAATGATGGGTTTTAATAAATCTTCGTCAAAAAAAATAAATATTTTAGGACTTTATCCTCATGAAAATACATGTTTCTAGTTTGAAGGATATATTATGGGTTGCATATGTAGAGCCCTATTCAGGTTGTGATATGCATAGACAAATAGAAGTTCCCTTTAGAGTCAGAGGAAATGTTTACCAATCCCCATTGAATAAGTGTGAGGATTAATACAATTGTTAAGTGATGTAGGTTTTATATGGAAATAAATATTCAAAAAGAATTTGGGAACCATGAATGATACACCACCATTTAGGGGAAAAATATTCAGCTTGTAGAGATATATCATGGATTTTCAATATCATTTCTGGAGACTCATGGGACTAGTAATAACTGCATAAAAATTTTCTAAAGATATATAGTTCACACTAAAAGCTTTATATTTTTTTATTTAATACTATAATTTTTCTTATAATCGATGAAAGGAAGAGTTGTAGATAAAAGATATGTGAGTATTTTTCAGGTCATCCATTATGGTTTTTGGAGCTAACATGTTTTTTTCTCTTTTACCTATAGTATAATATAGTGAATCAGACTTAACATACATGGATATTACATCATTTTAGATTAATATTCAGTACATTAAAAAAATACATGCTTGAGGACCATAATAGTTTAGTGTCTTTGGAAACATAGAAACAAAATATTCAATCTTGGTGAAAGATATTAAACATATCCCATAATGATCCCCACCTTTGGTACTTCTACATAATACCTTTCTTCATAACCCAGTTAAAGGAAACCTAAGAAAGAGGTGATCTCAGATTATCAGTAAGGGTAAATAAAGGAAATTCATAAGCATGACATGAACAAAAGGGTGTGGAACTTGAGAATAACATTAAAAGGTCATGACCAACATATTATAGATCATAATAATGATTTTAGGTTCATAAAACATTAATCATATGGAAATATAGCACATGATCTATTAATTCAAAACATAGGAATAAATCATGAAATTATAGAATGCACATAATTATATAGTAACCCTATGTAATGGTAGCCTACCAAGGCCTTGGTAACATGTTAGGCATGGCTTAATCACCTATATAGGTGATTTAGGATTTGGATACCCTCTCGTTAAACCTCTTATTTTGGTCTTGGGATGTCCAGCCACGCACCCTATTCTTTCGGGATGGGGTTGTCCTCCCATGTAACCTATTATTTGGGATTATAATTTCCTCACATATAACCTCTTGTTCTCATCATAGGATGTCCTCCCATATACCCTATTATTTCGGGATTGGGATATCCTCCCATACACCCTTTTGTTTTGGGCATGGGTTTTCCTCCTGTATACCCTCTTATTTCAAGCTTGGAATATACTCCCATATACCGTCTTGTTTTGGGTTTGGGATCCCTATCATGTACCCTTTGAGCTCATAAAACGTTTATCATTACCCAATGAATATAAGGGAGATATAGTTCCCACCAATCACATAAAAAATTCATACATACATGATCCATAATAAAATAAAACATGCACCATATCATGACCCATTAAAATATTTGGTATTCATATCCAAAAATCATAACCCATGAAATTAAATGGGTATCACTAAACTTTTATCACATAATAACCTGTTGAAAATTGATAGGTTTCCTAATAAATTCATTAAAGAATAACCTATGAAAAGAATATGGATTCAAAGTCATATGACCCATGTAATAGAAACATATTTCATAAACATTTAACTTTTCAAATAGAAATGGGTTTGATAAACATATAACCCATGAAAGAGAAATAAGTTTCGTAAAGACCGTGACATCAAGAATAACCAATTAAGAGAAATAATATGAATGGAACCTTCATATCATTTCTTAGAAAGGCATGAGTAAAATTAAAATATGTCATATTAGATGGAATATAATATTGAAATATCTTTAAAAACATTTCTTGAGGAAAATATTTTTTATTCCTTGTAAAAGTATTTTTAATGCATAAAATAATTTAAAAATAAATTTCTTATAAAATAACATAAAAAATTATAAATAATAATTGAAATAACTATAAAAATTTCCTTAAAAAATTACATTTTAAAATAACTCTTAAAAATTAACCTTTTAAATATGGAAAATAATCTTGAAAGAAAAAATTGTGGGTAAAACTAGATTTGTTGTAATAGGTAAAAAGTATATTCCTTTTCAGGGTATAAAGGTAAGAAAAATGCATTGTTCAGAAAGAGATAAGAAAATTCCTTTAAAAACATTGGTAAAAGAAAAAATGGTAAAAATTTCTTCCAAATACTATTGGATAATATTATAATATTCTTGGAAACGTGTTTTATAAAACATGGTTTGGAAGGAACGTCGATGTCCGACCGAAGAGGGGGGTAAATTCGAACTTCCTTAAAATCACTTTATTAACATTATTATGTACCAAAGGGAGGAAACATGGTAAAAATATATGAAGATATCTTCAATAACTTGAGGACAAGAAATTCCATGGGTTTTCTTGAGATATGGATCTTAATATTTCTTCAAAGGAAACATAATCATAATCAATATTGAAAACGATGAGATTGTTTTATTAAATAGTTACCACTTAGTAACCTTGAACCACACTATTTATTTAAGAATATAAAATTACATGAATCAAAAAATTTCATAAATATAAATTTATTCTTGATATATAATTTCAAAGTTAATATATACACCTCATTGAAGAATATAGGTTCATAACATGGCATGTGTCTCAAAGAAGGAAAATTGAGACACATCATTTTACCGATATGGTAAATTTTGAAACATTGTCCCAATGAAGGAAATATAATAAAATGGTTATTTAAATAACCATAAATTTAAGTATAATAATTATATAATAAATCCATGTTTAGTATACACACCACACAATAGGAATGGTTGGTGAATAAATCATGTATCTCAAAGAAATATAATGTGATATGAAATTCCTTTATCTAGTGTCTTGAATCTCTTCATACTCTTTATAACCACCTATATAATAAATAAAAATTGATGATAAATATTTTAAATAAATATATTATTAAATTTAATATCAAATAATCCTTTATTTTATCATTTCATTACACTCTTGTTAACAATCATATGTCAAGGTTTCACTTCAAGTAATATTCAATTTGTTCTTCACATGTGCCTTATTTTTTTTATATTAGGACCCTATACTTATATCATGATTATAGAATTTTAAACATGAAAAAAATATCATCTATATTCATAATATTTTTATTATAGTAATGTATATAATATATAATTACTAAATGGAATACACTCTTCATGGAAACGGTAAGTCGTACAAACACATGGACGATGTTTCTATTTGTATTACCGTATTGAAAGAAAGAAAGAAAATGACATATATGTATATATGTATATAATATAATTATAATATAATTATAATTTTATTTATATCATATATGTTCAATAAAACCATCCTTAATACATTCCATGTAGTGTGTGAACTAATCACATCCTTTGAGGGAGAGGTAGTCCACACTTTCTGAAATGAAATTATCATATTTACACCAACTGGAAAGTAAAAAAATATATGTGTTGTAAAAAGGATATAGAAGATTAAAGAAATAACAAATATAATATATAAATATTATAAACATATTTTCCATCATAATGTCCACCCTGAGTGGTAGTAAATTAAAAATAAATAATCATGCTTTAGTGAAGAAGTAGTTCATCGTACATGTGAATAATATATTCATTACCCATTAGATAGAGGCGTGTGTAAGTGTAGGTTTTACCCATAACATATCAAAATAAGAGTATATTTATAATACCATTTTTGTTATACAATTTGGGAATAAATATAGTGGAAGGGTGGAGAAGGAAAAAAATGAGCTTAAGAGAAGGCATTACCTCTTAATTGTGTAACTCCTTTTGGCTTGTTCCAAAATACTTCTTAAGTAGACTATATTACAAAATATAGGATTAAAAGAGTAGTAGAGGGATTTTTGGATCTTATTTAAGCATATTTTGGGAAAGACAATGGGCTTTAGAGGTTTGATAAATGGTTTTATGTGGTGGCATTTTATAGGGAAGGAGGTGTGGCACTCACGTAAATATCTGAAGAGAAAATTCCACCCACCTTTTTCTTATTTAAATTGGATCTAATAATTATAAAAATATATGAAATTGGATGATAGGGTATTCATATGGCCATAAAATGGATTTTGGAAATTTTTAGGTCGTTTTGGGCCTTAAGGTTATGGTCTAGTCCCTCATTAAGCTTAATTAAACATTAGTCGATGTAATTAATTCTAATCCATTTCACTAATATTTTTGATAAAAAACTATGTTGAAATTATTAGAAAATACAAATTATGTTTATCGAAAATATGTAATATATTATTAAAAATTGTAATTACAGAATAATCCGAAATTAATTTAAAATTAATCTCACAGTCGGGTCGACAATGTATGATTATAAAGTAAACAAAATGATCACAATTTTTCTATGTGTTTATATCTAATTTAAATGTGGAATTAGTTACAATTAACTAAATTAGGTAAATTTTAAAAAATAAAAATCTAGTTAATCCTTTAAACCAAATTAGAATATAATTTAACCATAAAAATAATTTTGATCAAAAACCAGCTTTGAATTAAAATCCAGTAGTTTTCACTATTCATTAGAAAATGAAACATTACATAAAATTACCAAAAAGTTATCCTAACCGAATTATTATATTTTTATATCAAATATGAATTTTATTTTGACAAATTAAATCTATAAAATATCAAAATTTTGATTTAAAATGGGTTTTCCATCAAAAGGTAGTAATAATACTATTATAAAAATATAGGATTTTAAGCATAAAATTGGGTTGGTTCTTATCTTATTTATATCCATCCATTTGGATGAATATAAAAAATATATGATTTAATATATAAAATATATATTACATTAATATCACTCAATTATTATAATTAATTTAATTTATTAGGGTAAAACATCTTTGTGACTGTAATAATATTGTCCTTTATATTCATTATGTTTTCATATTCATTTATAATTAATTAAAAAACAATGAATTCATATTATATATGTGTAAACCATATATTTTCATAAATTATTTAATATTTTTCATAAAAAATAATTTATTAGATAGGTTATATCTTATTATATTAATTAATAACATTTTAATAATATATTGTTGTTTGGTAAAACTGGGTCTTGCGTGTTACAGATGCCACCGTGGACAGTCATTGTTGCATCTAACACAAGATAAAATTGGTGTTCCATGTAGTGAATCAAAAAAAAAATCATTTAGTTAACTATTAAATTGGTTTTTCATATAAATCAAGATATACATATTGATTTAATATAAAATAAACAATCTTCAGTGTTTCGTGAAATGCAAAATATCAAAAAGGTTAAATTAATTTGAAAACAAATAATTCAAAAAATCTTGGGTTGTTACATATATTGTATTATGTTTTGGACCTATACACACATAGAGTTTAAGTCTGATAAAATTTAAATAAGATTACAAAATTCTATGGTAGTATATATTTAACAATAGTGTATGTAGTTTATATCCAGGTTTCTCTGAAAACGTTTTGGGAAGTTTAAGGTCATTATTCTTAGATAAAGGTGGGTATATTTTAAGGTTATGATTCTTGGAACAAGGAAAATAATTTTTATGGTCATCATAATTAGACCATTAGAGTGAAAATAAAAACCTGAATATGGATACAAATCCAGGACTACCCAAAAACATTGAATATGGAATGATTAAATTGTAAATATTGAATGAAGGCTCTTGGATCAAGAATTATGAAATTTGATTGTTATAAAAGGTATGAATAAATAAAAAATTAGAATTATGAGTGTATAAATGATGTTTTTTTATTATTAATATTAAAGGACCCTACCCTTAGTATGAAAACATGATTCTGGTTTGTAGGCCATATTGGGAGGGGGCATATGTAGATCCATATTAGGGGTATGTATACACAGTCAAATAGATCTGTCATTTTAAGCTAGATTCACTCAATACTGGTACTTGTATAATATTTATAGAAATTAAAAACACTCTAGGAATTAAATAAGATTTACAAAAAATTAATTTTCATGAAAAGAGGTGGGGAAATCTAATCTGAGTTTTCCATCGCTATGCTTTAAGATCGCTTAGAGAGGGTAGTCGTTGAATTATGAGTCAAGGTTGAGTCCATAATTGTGACATCCTTCTATTTCAATATGCAAATCTCCATTAATTGAAAATAATTTTGATAGTGTTTAGTCCACACAACATAGAGCCTAAACAAACCATAATATACTAAAGAATTTATTTAAATGTAATTCTTATCACATAGCCATTGGTTGGGGGTATGAATAGGAGTAACTGCATTATGAAAGATATATTGAATTTTTTCCCTTATTTAAATTTATTCATTTTAATGTTGTAATTATGTACTTTATTTTTAATAATAATTAACTCAAAAAAGTATAAAACCCATTAAAAGTTTAAATGGATCATTATTTATAAAAGATTGTTTTATATATGTATTTTATTTTATTTTCCAAGATAAATTTATGAATTATTGAAATTTAATTTGGTAAAATTGAACTAATTTTTTATAACATCATATGAAATATTTCATAGGTACAATTTTGGGGGTTTTCTGAAAAGATTTCTTTTAATATGAATAGTGAAAAATACCGATTATTATAAAAATTGTCATTTCTATTATTGCATTTAGAAATATCCAATATATTATTGATGGTTTTAAATTAAAATTTTCCCCCTCTGATTATAAATAATCCAATTATAACAATAATAATTAATATTATATAATATTTTACTATAAATCATTTTTCTTCTTAAAATTTGTATTTTTTAAAAAATTGTTTTAGGTTTATTTTCAGGAAATTATATTAAATTTAATATTAATGAATTTGAAAAATTAAATCCTATAATATGGATTCCATATTTGAAATTATCATATAATAATTATGTAATATGATCAATTTTTTTAGTCATAGTGAATAGTAACCATGATAAAAGTTTATCACTGCTATAAAAGGTAAATATGGTAAAACATTGTTAAAATTATTAGATAATGTGTAAAATTAAATCCAAAACTTGAATTTGTTTTGTTATATTAGTTAATTTCAACTAAAATCATCATAGATTCTAAAATACTACATTTTTGTTCCATATGGATATAATTAATATCTTTATATTACATTATGTTAAAAATAAGTGTATAATGTAACTTTATTTTTTTTAATATCTATAATATGATTTCATAGAGATTAAAAAATGTTTTTAATATTTTTAAATATTATTTTATGGACGAATAATTTTCATTTATGGTAGTAATTTATTTTTTAATTTTTTTAAAATGTACAATTTCTTAAAACACTTAAGAAATGTTGACGCATCAATTGTGCAATAAGTGGAAAAAACATAAAATGACTCCTTAAAATTTAAAAGTAATAATTTATGGATAAATTATTATTTCTTAATAAATTTATGTATAAATATAAATGTTATTTTTTTGTTAATATAATTTTTCTTTAATAGTCATGAAAATGAATTTTATGGTATTTAATGTTAAAATATTATTATTTAAATCCTTATAAAATCATAAAAATACTATCATAATCCAATTACATGGGAAAAGTTATAAGATATCCTTAATTTTTCATTTTTGTACCACTTTTTATTTTTAAAATTACTTTTATGGCCCTTATTGACTAAAATATTCATTACCATAGTAAATGTCAAAATGGTTAATAGGGGGGGTTAAAAAAAGGGATAATCATAAAAATAAAACATAATACTATCAAAATTTAACTTGTGGAATTTAATTATACTTATAATCCTTAAATTAATATTTTTGGAAAATTGGAGACATTTTACTTGAGTTATACACATATTATATATTAATATTTAATGTATTTAGAAGATTGTCATCCACCTCATTTATAAAATGGAACCTCCTCCTTTCTCTTATTCAAAACATAGTGAGTATCATAGATTTAAAAAATCATACAAAAATATCTTCTAAACATACATATCCACAATGTAGATGTTTCTTTCATCTAAAAATACCAAAACGATCATCTTTAAGAATAGATCCAAAGGTTGTTTCTCAAAGAAGATTTATCCACATTTACTAAATCCTTTTATATTTTTTTGTTCCTTAACCTTTTATAATTATTCATTAACTATATTCATGTAGAGAAATTATTAACAAAATCTTACTAAATTTTTATTAAGCTGTTATATTAACCATTATTTATTATTTTCCATCCCAATAGAAAAAGAAAACATTATGAAGCATACGTATAGACTACCGTCTCCACAACCGAAGTATTTTATTTTTCATTTTTATATCACATTGATGGTAATATATATGTATTTAATGATTATATATTATTTTGAAGAAATTATTATGATTCATTTGTGATATAATATGTTCAAACTTCTAACCCTTTCATTCGTAGGAACGTTATAGCGTCACTCATACGTATGTGTTGACCACCACCACCACAAACACTACTGGAAAAGGGACCTTTCCCAACAGTTGTGTACCAACGGTTCAATGAACCGTTGGCATATCTTGTTTTTCCCAACGGTTTCTATAAACCGTTGGGAAAAACCCCTCAATGCATAGTTTTCCCAACGGTTCCTAAGAACCGTTGGGAAAAGTGGTGAAGGACCCTTGTTTTCCCAACGGTTTATATGGAACCGTTGGGAAAGATAGCTTTGTCCCAACGGTTCTAAGAACCGTTGGGAAAAGTGGTGAAGTTTGGTCATTCCCAACGGTTTTTAATAACCGTTGGGAAAAAAAGCCCCAAATACCAAATCGAGCCAGCGGCCTCCCCACATTCCAGAAGCATTCAGTTCGTGTCCTCCTGGAGCGATTCCTTGCGGAAGGACCTCCCAATCCCCACATCTTCCATCAGATCAGCACCTACCAGGTTAGACTCCTATATTTTATCAACGATATAGTTCCAGCTCTTATAAATCATATACTTCTATTCTTGATTTCGTTATTCCCAATTATTAGGGTTTTTGTAAAAATTTATGATTGTTTCATGGTGGTCATGTGCGCCACTATAGGTACATTGATTCACTAATTTATTTTGGTATTTCCATACAATTCGAATACAATTTATTAATTAATCAATGTTGAGTGTTAACATGACATTCATGTTCTTTATTTTTGTTGGAAACCTTATTTATGGTATGGGGTCATATTATTTAAAGTGTAAACAAATACTTATATAGAATTTCCTTGTAAAACCTGATGGTTTAATTCTAGTTAAATGGACTCATAATTTTTTATGTTATTACTATTTAGTAATTGGTGAGGTGAATCATATATGTATATGAAAAATGGATCAAGATCATTTAGTATTGGATAGAATTATTCCCTAGTAATGTGAGACCCTTATGTTATGGGGTGAGTATGGAGTAGTGAGATATATTGCTTGTTACTTACTTTTTTCAATTCTATGAGGTAATCATGGCTGCACTAATTTTTTGAGATCTGTCAATGTTTTTATGGTTTTGATAGTGATCCATGATGTGTATCCTAGTATGTAGATCCTGTTGGGTATTGGACCCTGGATTGGGTGAATTTGTATGCAGTAGGGTGCTTTCTAGGATGGGTTGTACTGATGTGATGGTAACTTATGAGAGGGGTGGGTCTTACTAATGTGGATTCATTCTATATCATAAGCATGTAAATATAATTTGTATTATGATAACTAAATGCGAATGATGTGTGATCAAATATTGTCTTATCCTAGAGAATTCCTTGTGATATATTGATATGGTGGCAAGAGTGATGATGCATGTGGTGACATGACCAACATACATGTGTTTCATGGTTAGTGATCAATTAGGTTAGTGATCCTATGATCATTGGGATGTGACTCTAAATGATTCAAGAAGAGTTATTAATATGATAACATGAGGGTGTGTTCCTATTTGGTTTTATCTAGAATCGTAGTATAGTATTGGAGTTGAGTTATTTTTATATATTATCTGTTTTTATGGATGTTGTCTTTTAGTGGTTGTGTGTTTGGGAACCCCCCTCCTTCCTAGACCCTGGACAACCCCCCACCCTCCTCCCTGGACCCTGGACAACCCCCCGAACACCCCCCGCACAGCCCCCCGCACAGCCCCCCACCCTCCTCCCTCGACCCCAGACAACTGTTGTAACCCTCTCTCTTGGATTTTAATGATCACAATCACTCTCATCGTGTTCTAACTTGTTTTCAAGTGTTTTGATGCTAGGAAAAAGGTTGCCCAGGAGTTGGCCCAAGAAAACTGAAAAGGAATCTCTGAGTCCACCGGCCAACCGGTGGATTCCCACCGGCCGGCCGGTGGTCTCTGGCAGAAGCATTGCTTTCTGCCAGAGCCACCGGTCAGCCGGTGTTGGCTCACCGGCCAGCCGGTATAGGCACCGGCCAACCAGTTCTTGCCCACCGGCCAGCCGGAGGTTCCAGGCAGTAGGCTTGCCCACTGCCTGGTGCCACCGGCCAACCGGTGTATGACCACCGGCTAGCCGGTGGAACCCAGACAGAAAGCCTGCTGTCTGGACCACCGTCCAGCCGGGAGCTCAGCACCGGCCAGCCGGTGGACCACCGGCCAGTTGGTGAGACACCACCGGCCAGCCGGTGTGACTAGTCAAACTAGCCGTTGGGCTTTGACCAGACTTGTACTTTTGACCCCCAGCGGCTCCGGAAGCTCTCCAACGGCCATATTGAAGTGTTTATGGGTATTTCTCCTATAAATAAGAAACCATGGATGCCGGGAACATAATGGAATGATATTTTGTTTAAAATGGGCATAATTTTAAGTGAAAACAACTGACATATGCCAAACCAACCAAAATTCTTCTGATTCTGTTGAAACTTTAGGAAAATGATCCATGGGTCATATGTGACGTGTATGAGTCAACCCTGGCTCAATCCAAGACACGATGTGACTGAGACCATTGAAACTGTCTCCCTTTTGTTCAAAATGGACTAAATTGTAAGTGAAATCAACAACTATCATATGGGAAACCAACCAAACGCCTTAGGATTATATTGACACTTTAGGAAAACGATACATGGGTCATATGTGATGTGTACGAGTAAGACTTGACTCAATCCGAGGCGCGGTGTGGCCTACACCACCAAAACTATCTCTCTTATGTTAAAAATGAACAATATTTTACGTTCATAAGCCAAACCGATCAAACGGATTCTGATTGTGCTAAAACATTATGAAAACGATCCATGGATGATATGTGATGTGCACGAGTAAACCCTGCCTCAATCTGAGGCCCAGGGTGGCGGACACCACCCAAAGTGGCTCTCTTTTGTTTAAAATGGACTTAATTTTAAGTGAAAACAACAACTGACATACGCCAAACCAACCAAACGCCTTCTGATTCTATTTAAACATTATGAAAACGATCCATGGGTCATATGTGACATGTACGAGTCAATCCCTCATAAATCCGAGCTGTGGTGTGGCCGGAACCACTCAAACTATCTCTCTTTTATTTAAAATGGACATAATTTTAAGTGAAAACAACAACTGACATACGCCAATCCAACCAAACAACTTATGATTCTATTGAAACGTTAGTAAAACGATCCATGGGTCATATGTGATGTGTACGAGTCAACCCCACCTCAATCCAAGCCATGGTGTGACCGGGACCACTCAAACTGTCTCTCTTTTGTTCAAAATGGACTAAATTGTAAGTGAAATCAACAACTGACATACGAGAAACTGACCAAACACCTTCGGATTCTGTTGACACTTTAGGAAAATGATCCATGGGTCATATGTGACATGTACGAGTCAACCCCACCGCAATCCGAGCCGCGGTATGGCTGGGACCACTAAAATTGTCTCTCTTTTGTTGAAAATGGACAAAATTGTAAGTGAAATCAATGACTGTCATACGGGAAACTGACCAAATGCCTTCATATTCTATTGAAACTTTAGGAAAACTATCCATGGGTCATTTGTGATGTGTAAGAGTCAATACCGCCTCAATCCGAGGTGCGGTGATGCCGACACCACCCAAACTGTCTCTCTTATGTTAAAAATGGACAATATTTTACATACATACACCAAACTGATCAAACGGATTCTGATTGTGTTGAAACATTAGGAAAACGATCTATGGCTCATATGTGACGTGTACGAGTCAACCTCGCCTCAATCCGAGGCCCGGTGTGGCCGACACCACTCAAAGTGTCTCTCTTTTGTTTAAAATGAACTTAATTTTAAGTGAAAACAATAGTTGACATACGCCAAACTAACCAAACGACTTCAAATGATATTGAAACTTTAGGAAAACGATCCATGGGTCATATTTGACGTGTACGAGTCATTCCCGCCTCAATCCGAGCCACGGTGTGTCTAGGACCACTCAAACTATCTCTCTTTTCTTTAAAATGGACTAAATTATAAGTGATATCAACAACTGACATACGGGAAACAGACCAAATGCCTTCGGATTCTATTGAAACTTTATGAAAATGATTCATGGGTCATATGTGACATGTATGAGTCAACCCTGCCTCAATCCAAGTCACCGTGGGGCGGGGAACACCCAAACTTCATCTCTTTTGTTCGAAATGGATAATATTTTATGTACATATGCCAAACAAATCAAACGGATTATGATTGTGTTGAAATTTAGGACAATGATCCATGGATCATAAGTGATGTGTACCAGTCAACCCAGCCTCAATTCGAGGCCCGGTGTGTCACTTATGGAGTCACAAGTGATGAGACTCCTATGAAAATACCTTTTCACCATATATTATTAAAGTGGTTGTCATGTGAAGATTGAAATGGGTGTAAATAATATTTGATTTATTGAAACCCTGATTCAACTATACTGGATGATTGTTGTCATATGAAAATTCAAATGGGGAATTATTCACCATGCCTCTAATCAAATAGGTGGTGTTCTTTTTAGTTGTTTTAATTCTGTTAGTGTTTTTAGTGGTGTGTTTTATGCAGGTCTATGCACTGGAGGGGCTACTGCAGGGGCATCTGTGCAACATTTCTGGAAATACACAATACCAACGGTTGTAAACCGTTGGTAAACTTTGAGAAAGAATTATACCAACGGTTCAATAAACCGTTGGTAAAAAACTGGTTTCAATGAAACCGTTGGGAAAATGATATACCAACGGTTGTAAACCGTTGGTATAACATCAAAATCATAGAATTCCCAACGGTTTCAATGAAACCGTTGGGGAAAAAACTATACCAACGGTTGGGAACCGTTGGTATAAGTTGAGAATTATAGAATTCCCAAAGGTTCTAAACCGTTGGGTAAACCTATACCAACGGTTCAACAAGAACCGTTGGGAAATCAGTACATAGAGTGGGCTATCCCAACGGTTTACTTAAAACCGTTGGTATATATCTTTCCCCACGCCTTACTTCCCTACGGTTTGGAGAACCGTTGGTATAGAAAATACCAACGGTTTTCCAGCCTATACCAACGGTTGTAAACCGTTGGTATATACTCTATTTCCAGTAGTGAAATAGATGTGATTAATTTTTCATTTTCTATTTAAATAGATAGTAATAATGATATATTAAATAAATATATGTGATATTTATGATATATTTATGATTATTTAATGATAAAATATTATTTATCTTTCTTTTCATGTTCTATTAGAAAATTAATGCAATTTTCACGTGTACGTATATACTACCATCCCATTAAACTATGTATTTAATTTTTCTATCTTTTTATTTATTTAATGGTCATAAAATTATATATAATGGATAAATATGACATATATGATATTATTAACATTCTTTATATTGTGAAAATATGACCATTTTCAACGAATCCAAACATCCCAACTAAAACACGTATGAAAAGTGGAATAGTGAACCCCCAAAATAATTATTTTAAGGAAAATTTATTAATAAAGGGGATATTAGAAATTATAATTGAATAAAATCTAGTTAAATGACTATAAATTCACTTCTTTTATAAAATTATATTATAGATTTTTTTTATAAATTTTTTTAATAACATACATGAAATAATACTGGATTGAGGGAAGGGATTCTCATATAAAATTTCATACTTTGATATATATTTTTAATTATGAACCCATTTCCATTACATGGTGTATATGATTCCTATTTGAAATATTAAACCATGTTCCACTTTTAAATAATGGTATTGGAAATTTAATTTCAATTACCCTCTTTTAAGATGTTTTTTCACATTTATTGTAATATATTTGATAGTTCTTGGTCTCAATTTCGATTCATTAAGACATGTTTCATAATATGCACCTTGTTATATTAAATATGATGTACTTAATACCAATGAATATATTTTTACATAATCATTTATTTAATTAATTCAATTTACAAAACCTTATCCGTTTACCAATTTTAATGGCTATTGATTCGAATGTTACCAATGTCATAAGGGTTTATTCTTCAATATCATATTTTTCTGAGACTGTTAAAATTTAATTTTATATTTGTGAAATTTTTACAATCTCTCTTTCCTAAAAAATATATTTTCCATAATTTGGTACTCAAACACAGAATGAATATTTTTTAGGAAAATCATACCTTTTGTCTTCCTTTAGATCAAGAATATTTTTCTTCCATGTCCATATTTTCTAAAATATTTAAAGAAAGTTATATTATATTTTCGAATGATAATGTAAATTCATTTTTATCCGTATATGAATTTATATGAATTTTTTATAGAGTAATATTTTAAATTTTTTCTAAATAAGTTTTGTTTATTTCATTACAAAAGAGTGAAAGGAATTTTTTTTTATTGTGTATGATTTGAATCAATTTTTCTACCTCAATGACCATTATTCACTATTTATCACCCTCAAAATGTTTTGAATTTTTTTATAGAAAATAATTTTCCAATTATTCTTCTAATTTTTAGTTTTAATATTATATTATAAATTTATTATTTTCTTAAAAGGTTTAAAATGTTTTTGGATATGATTCATTATTTTTTTAATAAAAATATAAAATTGGGTTAAATAATGTTTCTTTTTAATATTGGGATTCCATTTTACTCTGGGTTACAGAATAAATGGATTTACTATAAAAGGATCATTTCTGATGAATTAATTAACTTCATTTAATTAATACTGGTTTATGTTTTAGTGGTTAACTATCACTCTTAATCATTCATTGGACATTACTTTTCTCTTCCATATCCATATTAATTTTTGTAATTTATATTTCTATTGAATTATTTGTATACCATGTTTATATGTGGTATTAGTTGAAGGAAGATTTATAAAGATGTTATTTAATTAAATCAGGAATGTATTGAAATCCCATATTTTTGATATTCCAATATTGATGGTTACTAATTCTCGATAAATATTAATTTAGTTTGATTGTTTATTCATATGATAAATTTATTTGTAATATATAGTGATTTTTGGGACCTGAATTATATATCCTATCTATATATAGATAGGATTCCTGAGGCAAACAATCTTTAGAATTTTGTTTTTTTTTCTCTCTAATTATTTTTTATTCCTTGGGACAAGTCTTTGACGGTAAGATTCTGATTTCTGATAGTATGTATCCCATCATTGTGAAATAAACTATTGTTTTTCATGTGATCATTTTTCCTTCATGTTACCCCTGGAAATAATTCATGCTTGTGTTATACGTTAAATAGAAGAGTATATTATTACTTAATTCTTCCATATTTGTCATTCCATGTTTAGTCAATTATAGATTCTTTTATATGCCTAATCTTATTGAGAACTGGGGAACACCCTTATTATGTTTTTTCTTAACTTTGTTATGAATAATGATATTATGTATGATATGATTAGAAGGGTTCCATGTATATATAATTGTATGGGAGAATTTGAAGAGTTGTTATGGTGTAAGAAAATCTGTGTATAATGGAGAAAAAGACTATTGGAAGAGAATAATATGGGTTTTTTTATGAAATAATTTTCATATTTCTTTTTATATATAAACCTAAAATTCACTTGGGTATGTAAATGAATAGATCATTTAATTTATGTTTTAATTATATAAATTAAAAATTTAATCTCTTAGGTTAGTATAAAAACCAATATTTATTGATTACTTTTTTAGATCAGATCTTGACGTATGAGTCTAGAACACTATAGTTTGTATCATAATAGGTTTTAGATTTATTTAAAGGTTAGGAAGTCATAAAATGATGATAATTTAAAATATTTACACACCTTTATTAGTTAATAAGATTAAATTCGATCATAATATTAATGGAATGGATACCCTTTTTAGGTTTTCTATAATTGGAGTTCGTGAGGATAAATTATATTTTGGGATATATTTATTTGGTTTTTGGAAAGATACATGAGTTTCCTATATATATATATATATTAAGATTATCGTGTGATTTACTTTTTATTTTAATTGGAAATAATGTTATTATATTGAGTGTAAATGTTTTAAATTCAAGATAAACTTTTAGGTTAATGTGGTATTTAATATTTTGGTAATTGTGGATAAGGGCTTGTAATGATTTTTTTAAACAGATGATTTATCATAAAGATAAACATAGAATTAAAGAAAATTCTGGTTAGGTGATAACATTATTAAATTCATTTTGGAATAATTTCACTATATTTTCTTGAACATTAAATGGGGTACGATAAATTAGAAATTATGGAATAATATAAGATTTCATGTCAAATTGGTTGATATTATTTAAAGAATAATGATTGAGTTAACTTTAAGAAGAATATATGATGTTTTGGTGGATATAATTCCTGGTAATTAATGTAATTTTGGGAAAATAATTGTATATTTTTAATAATATGGGTCTAAGAAATATGAATTTTTTTGTGACATTATAAGTGACTAAGGTTGTTAGAGACAAATATTATGTTGATTTTGGAAGAATATGTGATAAAATAATTTATATTTACAGTATTAAATATGATCAGGCAGATTTTGAAATTTTTATGATTTAATTATTTTTGAAATGATATATTGAAACTTTTTCTTTTATTGAACACTGATGTATTACTTATTCAAATTAAAATTTATTTATATTGAGTATTATCTATACATTTTTAAACCAGTTTGGATTTTAGTAAATCTATAGAGATATGAGGAATAAATTTTCACAACTTATGTGGACTTTATAACCTATTAACATATAAATTTAGTTCTTTAGGTATAAAAACATCATCTTGATATTTATAAATTAGAATACGAGATGAGGTAGTGGTTGAAAACTGATTAAATTACAACAAAAAATAAATTCTTTTTATGAAATTGAAAGTATGTTTTCTTATTCTCAATATTGATGGTAAAATAATTATTCAACTAAAAAAAGAGGAATATTATTCTATTAATACTTATGTAGAAATTAATGTAACTTCATTTAGGTATTCTTTCTGAAATCTCTTCACAAGTATAAGAATTATATTGGTACAGACATAGTATAGAAATATTAAAGAGACGCTATATTTATTATTAGTAATATAGAATTTATTTATCATGATAAAATCGACATTTAATATTATGTCAATATTAATATGCATTCATTTTTCTGTAAACAAATTCAAATTTCAAGGATGATATTTTCATAATAGGGAGAGAATGTAACAACCCAACATTTTAATATGAAATTCCTCATCAAAAGAATAATATGATTTAAAAGTATACCACATGAAACACAATAATTAAATGAACCATGGTATACTATAGAGATATTATTATTTTAATATGTCATTATAATCTTGCTTTTTGTTTGGTGGGTATGAATAGGAGTGTAAAAGCTCAAAACATATTGACCAATGGTAGGGGTAGAATCAATGACTTACATTTTAAAAATTCTTTTACTTTTAATTCAACCAAACAAATAAGATATGTGTCTTGATCTACTTATTGATATACCACACTCTGACCATGTATATATACATAATAATAGATACCATGAAACATGTTATTTACAAGGTTTAATATAATGAAATACTCCTTTTCATGTGTGTTAGACCCTAAAATATTAATTTTTTACTATAAACATTTCAGTAATTTCAATGGCCAATACATATTCAAACTATATAATAACTACTGATTCCATAGAGGATGAGCATTAGATTGAATCTCAGAGTGTTACCAGAGTCCAAACTGGCCTTCACACTCCTGAGTCGCATAACAGGATCTCTATACTGCTTCGCACCATGTTACCAAGGTCCCCACTTCTCTTCACACTCTTGAGTCTCATAAGATGATATTTATACTAATTATTATATTCTTATACTTATTCAATGTTTAAAATGTATTATAATTCATCTTATTTCTTCAGAGTGACTTACCCCCATTATTATATAAGATATTTTTTGCTTGTGTACGACTTCAAGTACAACTCCATATTTCAATTCATGATCAGATAATTCTAATCCCCTATGTATAATTAGCTTCCTCAGTGAAACAATTATCATGAAGATGTTATTCCTTCTTCATATGAAGTACCAACATCAATCATATGAGTACAAGAGATAGAAATAATTTATTTGATATTATTTTATGCAATATTGAGTTTTCATAATCTCAAATTCATCTTCTCAAAAACAATATTCGCACATTAATACTATATTTCATGATATTTTCAAGATTATAAAGAATTGTACATAAAGATATTGTTCTTATTATTTTATGTCTCTTCTCAACATGAAATCTTAAATATTCCTTTTAATATAATTATTTTAGTTGGATGATATTTTGATGGGATCTCAAATCTTCTACAACGAATCAAATGTGCTCATGAATTCAAATCATCCTTAATGGTTAAAAAATTATATATAGTATTCCATGTATTTTTATCTTTTCATTGCTTCTTCATGCACACAGGTCTATATACATGGTCTTGAAAGTTACATTTTCATAATGAACTTAATACTTACCTCATGCACGAATTGTTTATCATGCAGTATATTTCACAAAATCCATCTTGGAACCACATGGTTTATCGATTCTCATACTTATTGACTTCCTATTAAGGTTCATAAAAATAGGTATGTTTTATATTAGTGACTTCATGAAAACCAGTAAGGATTCATTAAACCAATTCTTCATAACGATCTTAAAATATGTGTACCACTAACAAAGGCATATGGTATCACCGTTTCTTCATGAAACTATTGACTATGAGATTGACAAGAAAGAGAACATGATATCCCCTTTACCTTGAGTAATTTTCTTGAGTTCTTATTCATAATTTAAGAAGGTCAACTAGGGAAATATTCTTCCCTTCAGGAAGTAAAATAATAGATATTATCTTTTTCAAACAAAAACAAATGAGTGGAATCTCAAAGATGAATGATATAAAGCCTCTCATCCTCAATACATCTGTATTTATAAGAAATGCAACACTACCCCACATTTACATAGCTTTCAATGAATAATATACATCAAGGCTATTCAATATCTCTAATTATTCTATTAGGTCATGTTTTCTTATAAACCACTAAATGTCTTAGAATTTAGATTTTCAAAAATGCTTTTCCATTTCAGAATTTTATGGTTCCAAAATCAAGGTGTCTCTTACTTAATTAAAAAGCCTCAAATGTTTAAAAAATGATCACATGATCCATAATTTTTTATATTCACAAACTCATGTTTGAATAATTATACTAAAACAACCTCATACAACTCCATTTTGAATTAAAAAGTATCAAACTTTTGGAATAATCATATTCATGAAAGATATATATTGCCTGAATGATGTCAAGATGATCAATTGAGTATTATTATCATGGTGTGATCACTAAATATGGTTAGGAAAAAGTTATAAATCTTCTAGAGATTGAAAACCAGTCCTTCAAATGTCAGTAGGTTGAATATAACATCACAAATTTGTTCGATTGGCTAAGATCAATTTGATTGGGAAGCGAATGTTATATCTAAAAAATTTTAATATGGAGTTATAGTGATCACACATCACTCGTCCTTTATTGAAATTAAATTGGTTTAGTGAAATAATATGAACATATATTCTTCCACAATATCGTACTAGTATTGGGTTTTGCGCCCAGATATAGCGACACACACAAGCCTCATGGTTTGTGACTCCCTATGTAGGATCACCTTCCCATCTTCATGTCTACTCACACATCATCATATTTCATTTGTTATGTTCCTACTATGATTTTTTTCTTTGAATCACTTTATCGATATTCTCTATATGAATTCTATTCATCCACAACTTCCACCTTTGGTTGGCCATACTGGCCTTCCTCCCATGTAGTCGACACCTTGTCCCATATGTGGTTGAGGTGGGTCCTTGGTTGGCCAAGAAATGGTTCATTTTTTTGTATTATCACACCCAAAAAATATTAATATTATAACTATAGAATATAATATCATTCAATTTATCACTATAAATTAAAAAATAACAAAAAATTCCAAACCCAAATTTCTTCTTCAAATTATAATTCATGAAAATATTGTTATATTTTATTTTTCAAGTCATTATTTAAACCCGTCTTCTGAACAAATTATCAGGAAAAATATTATTTTTCATGGATTTCATATTCCTTCTTCATTATTTCAAACAACGATTCAGTTCATCAAACACATATTGACACATATTGACACGTTAATAAAAAATAAAATACTTAAATGGGATTAATAATCTCCCCTTTTTACTTTTTTAGTATCACCTTATATCATAATAGTCAAAATGTGGTGAAAATTTAATTTATTGCCTATTTTAACAATCAAATAAAAAAGATAATTTGGGGTGTTCTCATCTCATAAATTTTCTCAAAACATGTTATCCTCCCTTTTGTGATTATTTCTTGAACACGTTTGAGAGAGGTATGATAACAAATGGTTCTCTAAGAAAATTTTTTTTAGTTATTAATCTCTAATTATATGTTAGAATACCTGCTATAGATAACAAGGGATATATAACCATGTTTTTATATGTTTTCCATAAGTTACCATTCATGCGAAATCTGGTTCAAAAATTCTTAGTTATCCTTTTTGGAGTTCTAATTAATCATATTTATCAATGAAATGATATATCATACACACAATCCAACAAACCCATCAGATAAAACATGTATAAAGAGACATAGCTCCAAATTTTTAGCTTAATATCAAATCCCTGTTAATGATAATTATCAAATTCATTTACAGTATGGATAAAGGATTTATTATCATAGCTCGCCATCTAATTTAAATATGATATTTAAAAATTATAGATTCACTATGTAGTGAAGATGTTACAACTTTGACTCATCATTACTCTATAATAAGGGATACATCCATATACATACATTCCATGCATGTTAGTACAAAAGAAAAAATATAAATGAATAAAGAGGGACCTTTTTTTCTTCACGAGTCGCATTCTGGTTCATTGCTTCTTCTGACCCTTGGACATTATTTTTTCCCAATCACTATATGGGAATATTTCATTGGACACTTATTTCTATGATGAGTCTCATATTTGTTATGATATTTTTTATTCCCTTGAAATTATTATTTCTGTGGAATTCCTTTTTTCACCTCAATATTCATGATCTTCCATTTATCGGTTGTTGATAACTTTTCATGGGTTCTCACCTCATCTTTTGAAGCCACATTATTTACTTTGGATTTTGAATTTTATTAACTTCCTTTAACTGTTTATCCTATTTCAATTGACTTGGGAATAAAAATTGGATCTCTTTCATTCTATGCCTTCTTATAATATTCTCATGGCTTATCGATATTTTTTTATTGAATCATATTCCCTCTCACTACATAGGGAATATATCTAGAAAGTTTTGTCAGGAATTTATTATATATGTTACACACCTACTAATATCTTATAGAAACATCTTCTATGAATTTCTATGTATTTTGATTTGATTTTTTGATTGATTTTTTATCACAACATTAATTCTTTAATAAATTTTCTCATATATTCACTATGAATCCCCTTTATTCATTCCTATTTCATGAAAATTACATATTATACTAGAAAGAGTAGGGTTTTTGATTATATCATTCATATAACTAGTAAAAACCACTAAACTTAGATCTTTTATATTTATATGAATTTTTTCAAATACATGTTGTTATTATTGTAATTTTTCAAACTAATCCTTCTATTCCTATTGTTTATTGATTTTCTTGAAATGTAATTATCTCCCTTTGATAAAGAGTTGAATATCTCACATTTATTAATATAATTACTAGGTTTATATTTATTACATCATCTTATATAGTTATAAATAACATTTTCCCATTGAGACAGATTACCCGCAAATCCAACTTTCTTGTTTAGACCCTTCATTTCACCATTTTTTGAAGATTCACCTTTAACCTTAGTTAACTTGGTGAAATATTATATTTTCACTGTTATTTATCTTCTCTCCCTTTTATTGTGGAATTATATTATTTCTATGAATTTTAATGTTATTCTAACATTCCAATTCCATGTGCCCAAAATTTCAACAACACCAATAATATCCTAATAATAATCTTGTTTTCTTTTTTGGTGTAGTATATCAAGATTTCACAGTTTGTGTACTTCTTTATTTTTGAGTGAAACCCCCACCCATTGGGAAACTACTTGGGGAATATATCTTTAAACATGTTTACTCACACACCCTTGATGTGTTGATTTTATCAATATTATTCACTATCCAAACTTTTCGAAGGATTGGTTTAAAACATGTACTTGAAATCAAAACATCATTAACACATAAGATAGTTTAAAGGTTATGGGATCCTTTTTCTTGGAGAATTTTTCAATTTGATAATAGTATAATTTCTGTCCCTTACATAGATTCATGAAATTCAATACAAGTTTTTGAGTAATTATCTTATTTTCAGGAAATATGAGAATTTACAGCTTGTTATGATCCATGATTCTTCGGTCTCACCTCCAAATCAAAACACATCACATTGATGGAGTTTGTCTCGTCGTCAGTTAGTCTTATCTTTTCTTCTAACTACTCTTTCAGATATTTATTTATTATTTAAAACAAATTCATGATTTTTGTAATGAATTTTCAAGATACTTTACCATGTTTGTTTTATCCTCTAATTGATCATATTTGACAACCATATAAACTTTTTACAATTTTTCAAAATCATAGAAAGATTCTATGAAGAGTACCTCATATAAATATTTACCAAAAAAATTATTTTTTAATTATTTAGTAACGTTATCATATCATTAATTTCAAAGATATATTGTTACATAATTATCTATGACTATTTTGTGACTTTGTTTCATACACAAACATTTTTATACAATATATATTCCAATGAATTACCCTCTCATTTCAGCTATAAATTTTCATCCTAGAGACCCTTTATTGTCCTAAAAAAATTTACCGCTAATTTGGTAACCCTCTTCAGATGTTATTTGAATTAAATATAAATATCCCTAAGTGATATGTTGGGAAAAATCCCTCAAGGCATCATTGAAGCATTTTTTAGGTGATTGTATTTGTTGACAAAGTGGACATATGTGCTGTGATTGTTGAAAAATCAAACCATGACATACAAATTTGTTGACAAAGGGGATTTCATGGTATAATGTCGAACCGTATTTGATTCAATAATTTCGAAAAAGGTATGGATGATTTGGAGGTGGCATAAAAAGAACAGATACAAGGTGGCGCCGTTTTCCAGTGTTTGCCAAATTTTTGGGCTGGAAAATCATCAAATGGAGAAAGGTGTTTTTTTGATTAAGTGACCTGCACACCGTGAAAGAGACTTGTGCGCTGATTCCTTGGAAGCTTGAGAACTTGCGCGCCTTTGGTTTTTCAAGATTAGAAGATCAAAATATGTTAAAGGTAAGAGGTTCGTGCAAGTTTGGAATTGGGTCGCGCAAGTGATTTGCAGGGGAAGTGACATGCGCGCCGAGACTTGCGCGACGAAGGTTTACTTGCATGCTGTCGCGTAGGGTGGTCAATTTTCCTATAAATACTGGACCACCCCTCCTCATTTCCAACCATAATTCAACACTTTGAAGATTCAGAGCTCCCTTCGCGCAGGTGTGCTGGTCGCGCAAGTGGTGGTGTGTGTCACACAAGTGGGACTTTTCCACCAGTGTTGGAAGTTGCGCGCTAAGTGTTGGTCATGCGCCTTAGGTGGTTTAGGCGAGGAAGGAAGTGAGTCGCGCAGGTTTGGAGTTGCAGAAACTTGTATCTTGAAAGTTGTTGAGGAAGACATGCATTCCAGCTATGACTTGCATGCTGATACTTGCGCGCCGAGATAGACTTCCACGCCAAGTAAGGTTGATTTTAGGGCAGTTTTTTCGAGCTGCGTGGAAGCTGGAAGTTTGCCCGATACCTTCAGTGCAAAGAGATATTCATCTACAGGTGAAATTTGGAATTCAAAAGAGCATCTAAATACAGTGGAAGATGCATTCCATCATGCAAATGAAGATAATTACAAGTATATAAACTGTGAGTGGATCCTTTCCAGAGCAGTGAGCGAAGGAAGAAGAAGAAGGTGATTCTCTCCACTGGCAGTGAGCCAGAGAGAGAGAAACAGGGAGTGACCTTTGGGAAAGCATTGATCTGACCCTAAACATTTTAAAGGCAGTGATCCTAGGATAGAGTGACTATGCCCAAACCTTGCAATCCATATCTAGTGAAGTTTGGTGGAATTTGGTACGACCGATAACCTTTCAGCGTATGCTCCTTGGACGTAGCCCTTAGCGGTGAACCCAGTAAAATTGTTGTGTTCTGTGCTTGATTTACTTTCTGTTTATATCATGCAATAGGAGAGATAGAGAAGAGTGTTTTTCTTAACAGTGAAACAAGATCAGAACGGGCTTTAATTTTAAAATAGTCATACCCTGATTCACCGGCCCTCTCAGGGTATTCAGCCTTGTGGACCTAACAATTGGTATTAGAGGGAAAGGTTGAGATTTTTCCTTCTCTTAATTGAGGTCACTAATCAAAAAGGTATTCTGATCTTCGACGGATGTAATTTTCAGATATAGAAGAATCGAATGCAATAATAATTTCGATCTTTGGGAATGGATGTGTTTTCAGCAGCTATGCATGGTATCACAGCTGATATTAATAGTGGTGCATTATCAGAAGCTGAGCATAGAGAGTTGGATGCTGATGCAAAATCAATCAATGCCTCAGGGTTTTCCCTTTCCAATCCCATCTACACAAAGGTGATGTAATGAAAAACGTCAATTGCCATAGGGGAAAAACTATTTAATATATATGAAGGAGATACAAAGGTCAGAGAGAAAAAGCTGCAAGTGTTGTGGAATAAGTGTGAAGATCTAAAGATGAACCCGAATGATTCTATTGATGCATTCTTTGATAGGGTAAATATTGTTTTGGAAGATATGCGAGGACTTGGTGAAGTTATTGAAGACATAAATATCGTAATGTGAATCTTGGGGAATCTTCCACCTCAGTTCAGTCCGAAAGTTTCTGTACTAGAAGATAAATATCCCAAAGAGCTGACATTGGACAATTTGCATAGTACCTTGGTTGCATATGAGATGAGGAATGATGATAACGAGGCTGTGGAAAAGGGTAAATCCAAATAGATGGCATTTAAGGCCATGAAGAAGATCACCAATGAAGATTCTCAGGAAGAAGAAAAGACAGATGAGGTGATGTCATTCCTTTCTTCAAATCTGCAAAGAGGAAAAGGAATGTTTAAAGGGAAACTTCCACTAGAATGCTTTCGATGTGGAATGTTTGGTCATCTTGTGGCAAGGTGCCCCAAAAAGTTTCAAGATAATGATAATGATGATGACGAAGTCGAAATTCCAAAGAAATAGTCTTCAGCATTTGTGAAAGGGAAGAAACAATTCAAGAGAAATTTCTTCAAGAAGAAGAATCTTCTTTCACAAGATATTGACTGTTCAGATGAGTCTGAGGATGATGAGGCTGAGGAGTTTGAACATTTTAAAGGTCATGGACAAAATGAAATGGTGGCTGTTGTCGGTAGTTCTCCAGAAAAGGAATAAACTGACGATGTTGAAGAAGAAGAAGAAATTGAAGGTAGAGTTGACATGGAAGCTGAATTAGAAGTAGCTATTGAAAAGATATATATTTGGATAGAAAAAACAAATAAATCTAACAGGGTGGTACATGATGCCAAACTCTACATGCAACAGCAGGAAGACGAGAAGTCTGAGATTGTAAAAGAAATAGAAAACATTAAGTCTTCAAGGCCAGAGAGCAAAGAAAAGGTTGATGAGCATAAGCTCAAGATTGAAGAACAGAAAAGGGAGATAGATGGATTTAATGGAAGATTTAAAGATCACGTCTAGCGTATCGAAGGGCTTGAAGAGGAAGTAGGCAGTCTATTAAAAAAAAGTCAAAGACCAGGAAAAACCTTTGATTCCTAACACATTCTTGGGAAGGAAGGTTGTTACAAAGACTGAAAAAATGAAAGAGGAGCCTAGTAGTTCAGTAGGGAAGAAGCAGTAATTGAGCTCAGAAGTTAAGGTTGTTTCAGGGCTTAATCAGAAATAAAAATCTGTGACAATTGAGGTCAGACCCCTAGCACCCATCCTGAAATTCAAGGTTGATTTGGGCACAAAGGGAAATCAGAATATTCAAATATCCCAAAGGGAAAATCATTGTGCTTAAGTAACATGAAGGAATGCACCTTATATCAGGTTTTATTGTTGTGGTAAGATGGGACATTCACAGGATGTGTGTTCCATATCCAAGAGATATAGAATGGAACAAGAACAGAGGTGGTAGCCAAACATAGAACAGTTTTCCAGAACATATTTCGAAGGACACTGTTTTTGGTGAGGAGGATTTGGGCACATGCCTAGGTACTGCACTTCAACTATTCAGAGATATGTGCCAAAGAAAAATCAAAATGTATGCAAGCAGTAGATCAATAAACCCACAGGTGAGTTAAAAATGCAGAATAGATTTGTGGCTTTGCAAGATGATGTTGGTGCATCATACTCTGAGAAAGAACAGAAGTCTCAATCTATGCCGAGTGTGAAGGAAAAAGTATGGACCAAGAATAAGAATTAAGAAAAGGAAGTAGTTGCAGAAATTTCCCTTAAATCATCAGATAGTTCAGGAGTATGGATCCTTGATAGTGGTTGCACATACCATATGACAGAGAACAAGGATCTTATTACAGATATAAAATATGACAAATAATGAGTTGTCAAGTTTGGGAATGATGAAGGGCTGAAGATTGTTGGTTCTGGAAAGGCCAAATTTGGGGGAAAAGAAATGAGACGTGATAATGTCTTGGTATTAGAGGGGCTTAGTCATAACGTACTCAGTGTCAGTCAATTATGTGACTATGGGCACTCTATCCGATTTACCAAGAAGATGTGTGTTGTGAAAACAAAATATAAAGCATTTGTTCAACAAGGGAAAAGGACAAAGGGAAATCTTTACCTTGTAAGTGGGGAATAAGATATGTGCCTTTTATCCAGAGAGGAAGAAAACCAGCTGTGGCATAAGCAACTTGGTCACCTATATCAACCATCCATGGAAGATCTGGTAAAATTTGATGCTGTTAGAGACCTTCCCAAACTATCATGTGATCGTACTCATACATGCGCTGCTTTTCAACAAGGGAAGATCATCAGAAATACATATAGGCCAAAGGAACAGAAATCAACCAGAGTGCTTGAATTGGTGCATGCTGATGTATATGGACCTATCTCACCACGATCCATAAATGGGAAAAGGTATTATGTTCTCTTCATTGATGATTATAGAAGAATGTATTGGGTTTTTTTCATTACCCATAAGATAGTGGTGTTCAGTTGTATCAAGAAGTATATGAGGGAATCAGAAAGGATGCTTGGGCAGAAAAATTTGATGTTTTGTACAAATAACGGTACAGAATTCACAAACAGTCAAGTGGAAGAATATATCGAGAAACACGGGATAATGCACCAAGTTTCATCAGTGAGAACTCCCTAAAACAATGGAGTTGTTGAAAAGAGAAATCAGACCATCAACAACATGGCCAGAACAATGCTTATTGAAAAGGCCCTACCAGAGAAATTTTGGAATGAAGCAGTTTTGACATCGGTCTATATTTTGAACAGGTCTCTGTTGTGTCTAAAGCATGGGAAGACTCTTTATAAACTGTGGTAGGGAAAGAAGAAAATGTTGAAATACTGTCGAATTGTTGGAAGTAAGTGTTTCATTATCAACAATGAAAATCAAAGAAAGCTTGATTCACAAAGAGATGAGGGGATATTCCTTGGATACTCCTGGAAAAGAAAAGCTAATAAATGTTTCAAAAAAAGGCTGGGAAAAATTGTTGAGAGCAATGATGTCAAAATAGTTGAAAATGAAAAGAATACTCAATGACCCAGTGAACAGTTCCTGGATGAAAGTGATGACGAGGTAAGCAACATAGGGGGAGAAGAAGTTGCATAGGCTGACTCAGAATACGATACTGATGATGAACAAGAAAGTGTCAAGTCTGTGTCTGCAAGGAATCCAAATATTCGAGCTGAAATTGATAGGTAGAATATCATTGGTGATTAGACAGCTCCAGTTCAGAATCGAAGAATGAAATCATTACAGCAAACAATGTTTTTGTATCAGTTTGAGCCGAAATATTTTTCCGATGTAGCTGAAGATGAAAACTCGGTTCAGGCTATGAATGAAGAGCTTGATCAGATTGAGAAGAACCAGACATGGGAGATTGTTTCGAGGCCAGCAGACAAGAATGTCATCAGGACTAAATGGGTTTATCGCAATAAGATGAATGAATATGGCTTAGTGATTTGGAACAAAGAACGACTAGTGTGCAAGGGATACTCCCGGATATAATAAATAGATGTTGATGAGACATTTGCATTGGTTGCAAGGCTAGAGACAATCAAATTATTTTTTTCCATAGTTGTGCAAAGAAAGTTCGAAGTGTTCTAGATGGATGTCAAATCAACATTCTTGAATGGTGTTCTGGAAGAGGAGGTGTATATTGAGAAGCCAAATGGTTTTCTCATTCATGAGGATGAGAACAAAGTTTGCAGGCTGAAGAAGGAATTGTATGTACTGAAACAGGAACCAAGGGCATGGTACTCACGGCTTGATCAGTACTTGAAGAAGTTTGGTTTCCAGCGTGGAGGAGTTGATTACAGTCTCTATTTCAGCAATGACAGTAATCAAAGTATGATGGTGCTGGTGTATGTCGATGACATAATTTTTGACGGATCAGATGAAGCTAAGTGCAGACAATTTTCTGAATTCATGAAAAATGAGTTTGAAATGTCAATGATTGGAGAGCCAACATTTTTCTTTGGCTTACAGGTGACACAAGGAAGTAATGGAACTCTCATTTCTCAATCCAAATATGACAAGTAGGTTTTGAGATGGTTTGGAATGGAGAACTCCAAGGAGATGAAGACTCTGGTTGCTACCTGGATGAAATTATCAAAAGATGAGGATGGAAAGGCAGTTAATATCATAGAATACAAGAAATTTATTGGAAGTTTGTTGTACTTGATCGCGACAAGGCCTGATATTGTTTTCGCCACATGCCAAGTAGTGAAATATCAGAGTAATCCCAAGGAAAGCCATATGATTGCAGTGAAAAGAATACTTCGTTATATCTAGGGTACAGTGGATTTCAGCTTGACATATACTGACAAATCTCAGACAAAGTTATTGGGATATACTGATGCAGACTGGGCCGGTTCAGCGGATGATAGAAAATCAATTTCTGGTGGTGCATTCTATCTTGGTGGACTATGTTTTTCTTGGTTAAGCATGAATCAAGACTGCATTTCATTAAGCACTGTAGAAGCTGATTATATTATGGCCAATCAAGCATGCACACAGTTATTGTGGATGAAACAGTAGCTGGAAGATATGGGATATGAAGTGAAGTCTCCGGTCGGAATCCAGTGTGATAACTCAAGTGCTATCAATCTTAGCACAAATCCATTTCATCACTCAAGGACAAATTACATTGAGATCAAATATCATTTCATCAAGGAGAAGTTGGAGCAAGGCACTTTGAAGTTGGATTATGTGCCTACAGAGCTACAGGTTGCAGACATTATGACAAAGGCCTTACCCAAGGAAGCTTTTGAGAGACATTGACTGGATATGGGAGTTAAGTTGACTCCCTGCACTTGAAATAGTGTGGATGCATAAATCCCCACTCCCCAAGGTATGATGTGTTTTCCCTAATTTGTTGATATGTGTTATCTACTTTGATACAGAATGCAAAGGAGTGACCTTTGGGTTCGTTGACAATGTGGGAGAAAATAGTGATTGTTCAAGGGGACAACGTGGCTATTTGATAAATCAGGGATAATATGGGGTGAAGCTGATGGGTGGAGTAGCCAGATAGGGGGAGCTGAAGCTTGTTGAATGTGCTTAGCTAGAGCTTAGCTTGGACAACACATAAAATAGGGCTAAAGTCGTGTTAAAGCTGTGAGAAGATAGGGGGATAGTATTAAATCTGACTATGCTAGAAGTGATAAATCAAAGAATAGATATCACGACAGTTGAGGATCATGATAAAAGTAGAGGAGTGGTGTTGGACGTATATTTCCAAAAATTGGTATTAGTTTGGTGTCAACAATGGGTGTCAGATTTGAAGTGATTCATTGATGAACTTTTCATTTACTATTGTTTCTCACGTCGAGCATTGCTCATGTGGGCTTAGATTATGTGTTGAGTAAATCCTTGATCACAATCAGAATCGAGATAGGCGAATGGGGGCTGAAGAATCAACGACGTATCTTTTTATGGAAGAGTTTTCAATAAACCCAAAGGGGGATATTGTTGGGAAAAAATCCCTCATGGCATCATTGAAGCATTTTTGAGGTGATTGTGTTTGTTGACAAAGTGGACATCTGTGCTGTGATTGTTGACAAAGCAAACCATGACATACAAATTTGTTGACAAAAGGGATTTCATGGTGGAATGTCAATCCATATTTGATTCAAGAATTTCAAAAAAATATGGATGATCTATAGGCGGCAAAAAAAGGAAAGATACAAGGTGGCACCGTTTTCCAGTGTTTGCCAAATTTTTGGGCCTGAAAATCGTCAAATAAAGAAAAGTGTTTTTTTTTGGAAAAGTGACTTGTGCGCCATGAAAGAGACTTGCGTGTCGATAACTTGGAAGCTTGAGAACAAGTCCACCTTTGTTTTTTCAAGATCAGAATCTCAGAATATGGAAAAGGAAAGTGGTTCGTGCAAGTTTGGAATTGGGCCGCGCAAGTGATTTACAGGGGAAGTGACTTGCGCGGTGAGACAGGCGCGCCATAGGTTGACTTGTGCGCCGTCATGCAGGGTGGTCAATTTTACTATAAATACTAACCCACCCATCATCATTTCCCACCAAAGTTCAACACATTGAAGATTCATAGCACCCGTCACGCAGGTTTGGTGGTCGCGCAAGTGGTGGTGTGTGTCGCGCAAGTGGGACTTGCGCGCCAGTGTTGGAAGTTGTGTGCTATGTGTTAGTCATGGGCCTCATGTGGTTTAGGAAAGGAAGGAAGTGAGTCACACAGGTTTGGAGTTGTAGAAGCTTGTGTCATGCAAGTGGTTGAGGAATACTTGCACGCCAGTTGTGACTTGTGCGCCGATACTTGCGTGCCGAGATAGACTTGCGTGCCAAGTAAGGTTGATTTTCTGGTAGTGTTTTCGAGCTGTGTGGAAGCTAGAAGTTTGACCAATACCTTCGATGCAAAGAGATATTCATCTATGGGTGAATGTTTGAATTCAACAGAGCATCTACATATAGAGGAATATGCATTCATTCATGAAAATGAAGAGACCTATAGGTCTATAAACTGTGAGTGGATCATTTCTAGAGAAGTGAGTGAAGGAAGAGGAAGAAGGTGATCCTCTCCACCGGCAGTGAGCCAGAGAGAGAGAGAAACTGGGAGTGACCCTTGGGAAAGCAGTGAGCTCACCCTAAACATTGTAAAGGCAGTGGGCCTGGGATAGAATGACTATGCCCAAACCTTGTAAGACACAACTAATGAAGTTTAGTGGCATTTGGTATGACCAAAAACCTGTCGGCATATTCTCCCTTGATGTAGCCCTTAGCGGTGAACCAATTAAAATTCATGTGTCTGGTGCTTGCTTTACTTTCTGTTTATATCGTGCAACAGGAGAGAGAGAGATAAGAGTGTTTTTCTTAATAGATAAAAAAGTTCAGAATGGGCTTTAATTTTAAATAAGTAATACCCGGATTCACCCCCCCCCCCTCTCAGGGTATTCAGCCTTGTGGACCTAACACGATACATCATCATCAAAATATGAAAAAAGATTTATTAGAATATTACTAATAATTAATATTATTATTTATTAAACTTCATTGCTTTCCTTTAGTTCAAGGTGTCTCTTTATTTACTATATGATTCTTATTTTACTTCATTTCCCATCATTTCTTCTTGTTCTTAATAGTATTTTACTAACTCTTTATATTTTTACCCTCTTGGGTAGCTTATGTTTTCTATATATGAGTTTGATCACTCATTTCCAAAAATCATAGATTCATAAAGTCTCTCTTGGATCTTTAAATGTAACCCCATCTAATACCAATTATAGAAAGTCAGGTTGGATTAACCACTATGTGTAGTTGAATTAGTGCTTTACTTTATAAGAATTCTTTTCCTATGAATTCTAATTCTCTCACTTGTAATGGTTCTTGAAAAAATTAGTGATATCTCACAGTCTTATCTCGTATGAAAAAGTAATAAGATGTTTCATGAAAAATGGTATTTAAATGGATTTATATAGATAACTAATCCTTTCTATGTTTGTTAGACCCTCCCCCTAAATGGATTCTCCACTATAATCTTTTCCTCAATTTCATTGGAATATAAACAGTCGCAGTGTATTCTAACTCTTGATTCCACATAGTAGGATCATTAGACTTCTTAAAATAGTATTACCAAATTCCACAATGGACTAAAAAATATTTTTTCACATAATTGGATCTTTATAATGCTTTACACCATGTTACTAAACTCCACAATGTCCTTCACACTCTTGAGTCACAGAAGTGGATATTTATACTAATTCACTCAGTCTTATACTTCTTTAATGTTGATCCTATAGTACAAAGTCATCTTTTTTATTTAGAATGATATTCCTCCATGAGGATAATAGATATATTCCAATAATCTATGACTTAAAACACTATAAAATTCATCTACACTTTCTTAGTTATTTCTAATCAGCTATGTATACTTAGTTTCCTCAGTGAAAAAAGTCTTCAGATTATATTATTCCTTCTTATAATGAATTACATGACTCACTCTGATGTGTGAAAGAGATATATAAAATTTATTTAAAATTATTTTATATAATATTTAAATTAAACAATCCCATATTTAGTAGGATTTTATTATCTTGGGATCTCAAATCAACCATAATGAATTTCATGTGATGATGTATTTCACCCATCCATCACGCAATAAGAAAAAAATGTATGACCTTCCAGGAATTATTCATTATTATTGGTTTCTATATACACATAGGTATATCAATTATGTATCACATGTAATACTATCATAAACCATAAACACTATCACCATGAATGAATTTTATTTCATGCAATGTATTTCCCAAAATCCTTCGTTAAACCAGATGGTTCACAGATCCTCACATTTCTTATAATCCAATCAACACCCACCAATATAGGAACATAGTATCTCATTGTATTCAGGAAATATAGTAAGGATACATGAAAATAGTTCTTCATGAATCTATTTAATTTTTTTAACAATTTAATTACTTCAGTATCTATGTTTCTTCATGATACAATTAATTAAACAAGTCTTAAGAAAGATTCCAGGAGATCTCATTTCCTTACGAAATCCATGCCAATTATTTTTCTTAATGAAAGTAATGAGATTAATGGAATATTATTCCCTTTATAAATTTAAATCATAGAGGTGATCTATTTATCTCTATAAAATGAGATATCTCCCAAATAAAAATGAGGTCAAGCCTTATAACATTGGTACTTTAGTATCTATAGGAAATGCACCACAACATTTTACGGTATTGACCTCTGATAAATAAGTCTTGTTGTTAGAACCCAAGACATGTTAAGATGAATAACATTAAATTATAATTAAAATTAAACAAATAGATTTTATGTGGTTTTGTTCGTTATTAGTGAATTAATTCTTTTTTTAATCAATAGGAAAAGATAATTATTTCTAACCAAATTGGATTTTCATGCATTATTTGGTTGTATTTAAAAGATTTATTTCCAAAGTATATAATTTTAATTTAAAAAATAAATTTTATTTTTAAATTAATTATGTAAATATTATAGTGGGATGAATTCTTTATAATTTTTTAAAAACATTTATTTTTCATTGAGTAGTGAAAAAACTGATTTTTATTGAAAAAATTCATTTATTTTCAAATATTTACATTTTAAAATTATATTATGGATTAGTTTTAAAATTATATTAGTTACATTTGACAAAAAATTATACAATAATTTTTATTATAATAAAAATTATTCATTAATTTTGTATAAAATTATTTTTACACTTACAAATGCATTTTTTTGAAAAACATTTGCTGACCTTTTTACGGGTTTAATTTTAAATTTATTTATTCCGAGTATATGAATTTTATTTTATAATATGGATTACATATTTTTAATAATCATGATTAATATTACATAATATGTTTAAAATTATATTTGGCCATAGTGACCTATAAAAATGTAAAAATGTGTTGCCATTTTTAACGTTAAAATTTTCTGTTTTTGTGACATTTTTATTACCCATCCAATTAAATTTTTTCATTTTCAAAATTGAAAAAAAAAATTGGTTGATAGAGAACCTCACAACATACTCTATACTAAAAACACAAACATCATACCAAAAAAAGGAAAAAACATCACAGTTCACAATAAACACATTCAAATTAAAAATATTTCAAAAATAACACATGCCATAATCATGGACTATAACCCTCCTTGAGAAGAACACCCTATGAAATAATCAACATAATAATAATCCCTATCACATAAATATAGAATAACCAGAAAAATAATGATTGCATCACAATACAGAACCACAAACACATGGATAACATGTCCAATGAGAACCATCATCACTGTAGTGAACAAACAATCCAGCATCAGAGCAACCCTCCATCACGAACTACAAATTGCATACATTTATCAAGAAAACTATAATTGATGGCAACATCATGAGAGAAATCCAGATTCACCAATCTAGGGATAACACAAACATCATCTTCATGGTCTCACCTCACTAAACGCTGAGCACAACTAAAACCACACCATCCTGAAACCTCAATACGAACCATTACACCAAGTCTAACTAGCTTGGTGAGAAGGAATAAGAGGAATATTGGATTTTGGAGAGAGAATAACTAAATAGGGAGTGAAAAACATCAACTAAACTATAAACCACTTTGTTTAGAACCACCAATAGGAAGCTAGAGACCATCAGGATGAAAATGAAGAAACATGTGAGAATGACTAAAGAACCACAAAGAATGTCAAATAACTAGTAAAAAACATAATTGATGAGGATAACATACAAAACCACCACTATAATATTCAATTTAACTGGCGTATATAGCATCAGAAAACACCAAACCCAAAGAACACTTTCCACCGAATGAAACCCCAAATCCAGTCCCTTGCCACCAAAAACACCATCTTATCGACCTGAGAGAAGGTTCATCACAACGATATATGTAGCAATAGAAGTGGTGGTTGAATGATCTGGAGAAGAAGATACACCATCCATACCTACCACCAAAAAACCAAACCACCTAAAATTATTTATGAAAATCCAATATGGGGTTTTATCACAAATATTCAGGAAATAATAGTTGTGGTAGCAGTGGTTAGATTCCACTAAACAGTAGGTAATGTCCACCCAACAGGGAACTAATAAAACCAAACAGCTACAAAAGAATGCATGAAAGAATAAAATAAAAGGAAAATAAAAAAACACATCAGATATAGATAAAGGGGGTGATTAGAATGAGAGGATGTGACCACCCACATAAGTTGTAGTAGATAGGATGAGTTGAGGATCCAAATATGGCGAAAAAGAAAATAGTAAGAGGGAAAAACTCTAGAGGCTAAGAGAGAGATATCCATCTAATACGGCCTCCATGGGGTATTATTTATTGGAAGCATGACATTTTTATGGAGTAATACATTAATAAAATTTAATATCTTTAAAAATTATAATTGTGTTCTCTCCCCCAATTATAAAAGGACACACCATCTCATCCCCTCTCAACACGTGGATAGAATTTTTGTTCAAAAAAATACCTAAAAAATAATTCCATCCACCGCCCCCCATTTTTGAGATTCCATTTTTTTATTACAAAAACAACCTATGAATGAATTAGTTATAATCCTAAATTGGATATCTTGTAAGATGTATAGTTCTTAAATGTTTGTTTTTGTTTTATTCATTTTTATACCTCCTTAAAATATTCTTCAACCATGATGACATAAGAAAATTTATATCTTTAGTATACTAATATGTTTTTATACTAATAGAATAACATTTATCTATATAATTATTATATGAAATAGTAAATGAATCCATCATTTATCTGCATGGCAGACTTCTACCTTGTGAACTGGTATAATTCATTTTCAATCACCGCCTCTCACAACTAGTAATAATAATGGAATTTACACACACACACACACACACACATATATATATATATGTGTTATATTAGTGAAATATTTATCATTCAGTATATATAATATATTATCTAATTTCATATCATTCCATCCATTGAAATTTTATAATGTTGTTGGAGCTTATGTGTGGATTACTACCTCCATGAAAAGATGTGATTCATTTTTCCTGAAAAATATCTTTTATTATATTTATATGTATATTTAAATATAGAATATTATATTTATGTTATAATACTATTAATATAAATATAAATTGATACTTACCTTCTTTACCTCATTGAGTTCAAAAATGAAAATATTACTGATGTGTTTGTATTACGTATCATCTCCATGATTGTAAGGCAATTCATTTTTCATAACCATATTTAATAGATAATTTTAAAATTATAATTAATGTAAAATTATTATAGTAATTTTATTATTTTTATTTATATGTGACTGAATAATTATTACTTTTACCATAGTCAATTTACCACAGTCATTTTGGATATATGATCTAAAAATAATCTAAATATCCGACATAAATATAATTGATTGTGTAATTGAATATAACATGGTATTAAATAATATTAATAAACTAATAAAATAGAAATTGGTTATTAAGAAAGTAAATAATTAATATATATTTATTATTTAGGATGATAAATAATGTTTTTATGTTTCAAACTCTAGGTAAAAGACACCAAATTATAAAAACATCGTTTTAAATTTTTCGACAATATTTTTTCTAAATATTTTTTATTCCACATTTATTTTATTAGAAATATTTTATATATGTATTTAAATTTAAATAAATTATTTTTAAGGATCATTTTATGAGTCTTTAAAAATTATTATAAATTTTTACAAAAGGAATTTGTTTACATATTTCATATGAAATGTTTTGAGCTTATTTACAAATATAAAAAATGAATGTAATTTTTTTATATATATTGCATCAATGTATTTTCCCAATACCCTAAACATAATTTTATGTTTGTATTACTTTACAAGATTTCATATTTTCATCAAATAAATACCATCTATCCATTTTTTCTTGGTCTTATCACAAGTATTTTAAATTTAATGTATACATTAATATCTAAAAATTGTTTCTTATGGTTGTATAGATTATTTTTTGAATATGGGGATGGAAATTTGAGATTTAAAGTATCATGATTATGATATGGTTCTTGGAAATTGTTTATGATGATTTTTTAGATCGATATATCTCATGATGACGGGTAAGCCCGAAATTTATCACCAATGCACTGTCTAAAGGGGAAGAGTTAACCTGTTTGGTTTCTCCTAGGAGATTATTGTAATTTTAAAAATAGTTTTTTCCATTTGTAAGATTTACTATAATAGTGATATTAAGATTATGTTCTATGTTACCTTCATAATTTATATATTATTTATATGGGTTTTTACATAAAATCTTATGATTTCATAATGTAAACTAATGTGGTTATGTTTAATGTAAACTTTATGGCACATATTATTTATGAAATATATAAATTTGTAAAAAAATATGAATTTTATCATGAGTGAAAATAAATGTTTTTGAGTTTTATTTTTTAGTTAATATTTTTATGAAATGTTTTATGAAAGTATTTTGGTAGTGAAGTTGGAATCTTAGATAAAAAATGTTTATATTGAGATAAATATTATTTTTGAAAAGAAAATTTTTGTGTCTTCATGGACTAATGGGTTTATTTTATTATTTTCATATGTCCCTTAACAATATAATTATGCTTATACTGTGTTTTAAAATGTTTTTCATTTGGTTTTTAGGATTTGTATGTATAAGGATGAAGTTAAGATAAAAATTGTAAATACATTTTCAGAAAAGAAAACTTTCTATATCATAAAAGTTTTTTATTGTGATAAAAAATTATTATACATGTCAGTGTCTACCTTATGAGGTAATATTTTTATATGTAAGGGTGATGAACTAATTATCTAAAAAACTAAACATTAAGGATCCAAAAAATGTAGGAAAGTGAATTTTTGACTTAAAACTCAATATTATTTAATGTTTATTGGTGGGTCCTTATTTTTTGTATCATAGGAATGGTTTAAATAATATTAGAGGTTATGATATTGGACGTAAATACACTTATGATATTATAATTTATGGTTATCATGATATATAATTTGAAGAATAACACATTTATTCGCTTAAATTATGTGTGTTTATAATGTTTTCTGATAGATTAAATAGGTAAGAATAAATAAGAAGCCACCTAGCGGAAAATATCCTTCCAAATGAGTAACCTAGAATGGTTGGAATCATAAATGAGTAGTTTTTTTATTATGACTTAGTTAATTAGATATATAAATGGTGGTGATATCCAAGATAGATAGAAACCAAATATACCATAGAGAAACATCTTGATAATGGATGATTTTATGATGTAACTCCCGCTAACATTTAGTGTATATATTAAATTTTTAGTATCTAGTGGTTGGATTAAAGATCTATATAATATATTGAAAGTCATGGGTTCTAATAGTGGGTTTCCTAGACCCAACATGTGTGTGTTCATTCATTATAGTTACTTGTATAAAATTTTAAATTTAAATGTGTTTTAGATACCATAATAATGTTTATAATTTTGCGTCAATTGTATTTAAATTAATGTTTATATATTAAATGTCTTATAAAAATGTTATAGTAGTTACCATTCTCTAAGGAGAACCTTGAGATACTAGGACATTGATTTTAAATAATATGTTATTTGGTCTAGATATATCGAACTAACAAGACATAGTTGATGTATAACTATCAGATGATGGGGTATCATGAGCATTGAGACTTATTCTCATGATTTTCACACTTTGTGATATTTAGTAGATGGGATCATGAGGATAGACCCAACAATAATAACACCACATGTTTGAAGTGTCCTTGGTAGTTCTTTTCTATGAACATGTGTATTGGTCTCCAGAATTGAGATAATTAATAATGTGTGACATTTTATCCTATACATCAATGCAATGAAAAAACTATAACATTGAAGTCATAGAGAGGGATCTTGTTTTCAATGTGTCTTTAGTGATATGAAATTTGATGAATGGTTATGAGATAGTTTTTTACTTCTAATTTGAGGAAGTGATATCTCAAGAATAGTTAATTAGGATAGTAGTACATTTATTAAATCTATGTCCATTGTATTCAAAGTAAAATAATGATACCCCAACCCCAATAACCTTGAAAAAGTTTCTACATTATTACATTGGCATAAGATAAAATGGATCACATCATAAAGGACTGAATAGTTCAGTGGTCTTGGTAAAGTAGATACGCACGTGATTCCCATATTATTTTTGAAAGAAAAAAATTATCATATTTTTTTTCTAGAATAATTTTATTATATCTAGAATTTAATTCCATATCATTCTTAGTACAATTTCTTGATTTTATGTAATTGAAACACAATAAGGTTAATATAAAATTCTCAGTAAGGATTATTTATAGTGGAAGCTATCATAAATCAATAATAACAATCAACATGGAAGTGTAAATAATTAAACACATATTACATTTAAATAACATTAATAACATTATGATATAATTATTTATCAATATAGAAAGGTAAATAACTGATAATTATATCCAATTAAACTATAAACTGTGAATTAAATTAATCCAGATATAATATTGTTGGGAAAATATAATGCATAATAAGATAAGGCATAATCAATATGGAAAGGTAAAAAATTGAACACACGTGGATTTTATTCAATAAAATTTTAATTAAATGAAAAATATTATAATATAATTGTGAAAATATCATGGATTAAAAGATAAGGAATAATCAATATTACAAGGTAAATAACTGAAAACATATTTTATTTAGTAAACAAACTGAGAATGAAATGCATCCCTAGATAATATGACTGAAAAAAATATAATGGATAATAATAACTAAATTCTTAATAAAGGGAATGATTAGTCATTTGAAATCATGTTATCAGGAACATGATACCTCTATCATAAATACCTTTCACAAGATGGTTTAAAACTATGGCTAGAAACCTATTTAATTCTTGTTAACTGATTCTATTCATGAGACTATCGATGAATCGAGGGTCTATATAATTTTTGTGCCCCACCCATCACTAAGTATTTAAATAATTAATTTTTTATAAAATAATAAATTTATTTCATGAAAAATATTCCTTACCGTAAAATATATGATTTTAATAAATAATAATGATTACTAATATTTCCCAAGTCAATCAAATAACATTCATAATAAATATTTTATGTAATATTGGTATTTATTTAGGAAATATTTATATCCATGATACAAATAATGTGGATAATCATTAATTTAAAAATTTACAATCATGAATAAATAGCTATTCATGTTAAATTACTTAAAGGGTATGTATATACACCATATAGAAGAAATTATTTTCATAACATTACAATATACCTCAATGATGAGAAATTGAGATGGAATCTATTTCAATGATAATAACATTAATGTTATAACTAAAAAAAGAATAATTTACGTGTATAAAATGTAAATAAACATATAAAAAGTGTAAAGGAAACATAAAATAATCAAAATTCATGATACACATAATATTATAATATCAAAGTAAAACAATGAAGTCATATAATACAATGAAACGAAATTGAGTTATGGAATTATTTACACAAGGTAACTTTAATTTCAAATCATATTTGATGAAATTATTCAAATTGGAACATTTAATATCATGATTTATTAATTGATCATGATAATACATTTAAAATGTTTGTTATGTACACCATAAAAATGAAATTAGGTACATAACATTACAGTATGTCTAAATGAAGGTAAATTGAGACAAAGTCCCTTACCTCATGCTTCCTTTTTGTTGAACATAAATTAACCTAATTTATAGTGGTTTTAAAAAATTTATTATCTTATACCAAAAACATAAAAATATTTATTATATCATATGTGATCATTTTATAATATCTTATCACCTGTTTGTTAGTAATCTTTCATTATTTTAGGTTTGTATGGTGTTAATTTCCTTGTTTTTTTATTAGTGATTTTTCTTAAATATCCCAGTTATTTGTCATAATATATAGTTCCATACTCAAAATATTGTAATAATTTCATAAATATCATATATATATATATATATGCATTTTTTATACTTTTAATACTAATCATGAAATCATTTTTGAGAAATGAAGTACATTACAATCATGGAGATGGTTAGTCGTATGTATGTATGTGAAATATTTCCATTTTTCAATGATCATTATGGAAAGGGGGTAAGTTGTATTTTATCATTATATAATGATGATAATATAATTTATCCCACACATGTACATGAATGAAATTACCATCTTTAAGTGACAGAAAAAAAGGATGAAATTAAATGATATATTATATTTTTTGAATAATAAATATTTTAGGAATATCATAATTATTTAATTTATATAAAATATACTCAGTAACATTATCCTAATTACCTTCCAGTTAATGCGTTAGTGAAAACAAATCACATCGCTTCACAAGGTTGTATCCTGTCGTGCACAAGATCGACATTATGATATCCACTACTAAATTGAATATAAATATATATATATATATATATATATTTATATATATATTATATAATTACTCTATAGTAATAAGTATATTTTAAATATCGTATTTATACTATAGTTTATTCATCATACACAACTATAAGACGTGTTTATGGAAAACGTGTCACATATACTACTGAATATAATATACATATTTTTGAATTTCAATGCATTAAATTATCCCCAACTTAAATAAATTGTGTCCTAATAATTTTATATTTTTCTCAAAAAATTAGTGTTTGATATTTGAATAAATCATTTATTGAAAAAAAACGTTGTAAAAATGGTAAATTAAAAACCCTCTTAATAAGATTGATAGTAAGTATAAAGGTCATATGGAATAACCCATAACAGGGTTTCTAAGTATATATACATTGGTGTCATGTGAATATTTTTTCATATAATAAATGTGTAAATAATTATAGAAAATTATATACGTCATTGGTGATATTAAATTTAATAATCAATGAAAATTAATGAATATAAAAACCTAAAATCTGTGATTCTTTAAAATACCATTTGACTAAACTGATAGCAATGTAATATGATAAATTTTTTTTTCAAGAGTGTTCACCTAAATTTGTGTAATTATTTTATTATCTTAGGATATATACTTACTTGATATGTTTCTATTTTATAAGTACAATTTTATCTTTTGGTTTTGCTTTGATCAATTTCCAATTCATCTCTTACACTAAGAAACATACATCCAAAAATGAATTTTTTATTACTGAAGAACTAAAATTCACTTTTAAGGGATCATAATATCAAAAAATAATTAAAATCTGTTTTATGATCAATTAGCTATTTTCCAATTATAATATGTATTGCACAAGTTATTCAATAAAATAAATTAACCTGTAAACGACAACAGTAACACTGCTCGTTCAACATTAATATTTTGGTTTCAAATCGTTTAACAAAAAAATAATGATATATCTTAACCATTCATAACTTATAGGAGTGTACATGAGATTGCACATAATACATTAAAAAGAAAGGATCATCTACATCCCAGAGTCCTTAATTCCTGGTGATCCCCCCCTCATGGAGTAATAAAGGTGGATAAAGATAAATATAAAAGGTATATAGATGAAACACTTGATGTATATTTTATCATGTCTTCATCAATATCCAGTAAATTAAAGAAAATGCACGAGGAAGAAGATTTCTACAAGTTATTGACTAATATCCAAGAGTTATATTAGGAGAGCTACAGGCATGAAAGGTATAAGATATATAATTCATTGTATAGGTAGAGGTTAGAAATAGGAATCAAGAAGAACCTCATGTACTCAAGATGATTGAGAACATTGTGAGACCTGAAGCCCTTGGGTTAAAGATAAAACAAGCACTATCAAATGATCTCCTTCTTACCTCATTACCACCAAGATTCTTGACTAATATTATAAATTATAATATAAATAACCTGAAAAAGTCACTCCTATATATTTTGGGTTTTTATCGCTAAATAGATAAATTTATTAAGAATACAAATTCGTTAGTCCTTATAGTGAACAAAAATAATATGGGAAATAGTAATGAATCTATGTCTAAGTCCAAGTTAAAGACACCAAAGAACCATCCTTCCAAAAATCTAAAGATATAGAGATAAGGTAATGTGCTCGAGGCTATCTGATTTTGATTTGGAAATAAAGGCCAATGGAAGGATAATTGTAGATCTTTGATGTAGAATCATGGAGAAGCTTATACTTCAGGTATTTTTTCATTTAATAAAATAAATATTTATATAATTGTTGGGTATTGAATACGAAATGTGGTTCACATAATTTTATTCAAATAGAAAAACTGTTAATATTCAAAAAGTTTGAAAAAGTTGAGGTGGATATTTTGGAAGAAAATGGTCTTATTATGTTCATCTTGGCAGTGGTGTATTATCAACTAACTTTTCTATGTGTTTTTTTTCTTGTATTAAATATTTTTTTATTATGTATGTTATGTTACGAGAAGCATAATATTATTTTCTTGTATATATACTATTTTATTTTATTTCATGTTTCAAAATAAATGTTTTCTATTTTATATGGATAGAATTTGTTATGTTGTGGAACATCTTAATGCTTAAATATATTTATATGAACATGAAAACCCTATAATATTAATCATTTCTAAAACCAGTGAAGAAGACTCACATAACACATGCATTTGGCCCTTCAGTATTAGTCATGTAAATGGGTAGTTTTTACAAAAAGTGCATCAATAAGGTTATTTAGAGTCAACTGAGTTAAAACCATTGCATGTATGTCACACTTGTTTAAAATGAAAAACGACCAAATTTCTTTTCTTTAGAAAGGGACACTACTAGAAATATAACCTATTTCTAGAAATCTATTTCCAAAATTTAAAAACATTGTGGAAATAGGTTTATTTGAGGCCACAATTGTATTGAAACTGTGGTTACTGCCCAGATTATTAGGCTTCTCCCCTCGATCGACTCACAATTTCCTATTAGGCTCCCCTTCTTGAACCCTTTCCTCCCTGACATCCGCCTCTCCGACCTATACCTCTCGGCCCTCTCCTTCCCTCCCCAACCTCCCCCTCCCATCCCTCTCCTGCCCTCTCTCACCTCCGCCTCCCAGCCATCCGACTGATTCTCGACGATCTCCTCCCCTCTCCGACCACTTCTCCCGACTTCATCCTCCCGTCCTCCACCTTAATGTCTCGGCCTCCAACTCCCTTCCCCCAGCCCCTCTAAGCTCCCTCACCTCCATAGAAATACACCCTCCCCCTCTCGACTCCCTCTCCTCCGGTAACGTCTCGGAAAAATTCATTGTATCTTGGTTTGGATTTTCTTCTCATGCTTTTATTTTTATTATTTATAAACTATTAATTAATTATTATATCAATATCCTCAACAAGTTGACAACAGAATTTCTCTTTCTCATTGTTTATTTTTATATCCCTACCTGATTCATTGCATCTAGGTTTATATTTTCTTCCCATGTTGTTATTTAAACATCCTTTTCATAGATAATTTTTTCATTTGTATGATAGTTAGGAAATGTTTTTTTCAATCAGTGTTTTAACATAGTTCAGTGAGTATTTCTATACTTTGAATGTGTTGAGTTTTTTTAGTATGTGTTTAAATATATCAGTTGTGGATTTTAGGGATATGGGTTTTTCATGTGATGTGATTGATGGTTAAGGTGATGTTGAAATAAATTATATAAATGGTTAAAGGTAAGTGGTCATTACTTTCGATAATATTTATTGATAAGGTGTTGTCATAATAGTTTTCATTGTAGTTTAATTATTACATATGGGTTATGTTATTATAAAAAAGCCTATAAATTAGAGTCTTGTAATGGTAAAGGGTCTCATCCATATTTAAATTCACTAAAAAAATTCATAAATAAATTTAAGTAGTTCATTAAAATGATCATATAATTGACCTAGTTATATTAGATAATTATTTTAGATCGTGTGATTATTATTATTACTATTTTTGTTGTTATTATGGTTCAGATGAAATAATTTATAGTATTGAATAAATTTCATCATAATGTGATCAGATAGGTGATCCAACATTAAACCCAAATCAAACCTTTTCAAACATAGTTTATGGGAGATACTTTATGTGTGATACAAATGAACCATCATCTCAGATTCTTCCTTTTACATTGCGGCATAATAGGAAATCGTTCATTTATTTTTTGGGGAAGGAAATGAATTTTCCTACATCATACTTCCAGTACTCTCTGGTTAGTAAGTTCATTAATAGAAATCCATTGAATAATTTTATTGTGAGATTTATTTAATCTATTAGATTTGGTTCTTTTGATTAGGGGGTTCTTGATTCCTAACGTGTCCTGGTTCATTCTTCCTCAAGAGAGGATTATTATAGATGTCAGTCTCATGGAAAGTGGTTCTTTATAGGATGTTGGGTTAAGATGGTTAAATGGACTCTATACTTTTAAAGGTATGTTGAACAGCTTGCGGTTACCATTTTTATAGGATTTCATAGTTTACATGTTCACCTTTTCAAGTAAAATTCTTTGTCTATTATTGATAATCATATTGGCACACCTATTAAGCTTGATTCAGCCACCTATAAGCTCTCAAGACCCTCCCTTTCGAGGATTTTCACATAGGTTATGGTCTCCAAACCACTAATCTTACTTATCTAGATTAAGAATGGGGTGAAGGGATTTTGGAAAAAGGATTATTAGGAAAAGCTAATAGATTACTATTTATCCTATTTGAAATTCAATCAAGATATTTTTCTTGTCGAAATGTGATCTCAAAAGAAACCACTTCACAACATCCAATTAGGTAAAAGAAAATTTGGGTTGAAAAAGGGAATCATGGCACTCCTGTTAGAGTGTAGAACCCTTATTTTGATAGAAAAAATTAATCTCTTAAGATATCATCTGAACAAGATGTGGATAAGTACCTTTTTTGTCATTCTAAACATAACATGGATTAGAGACTTCAGATTGGGGTTTTTTTGGATTTTTTATTATTGTTAATAATTCTCAAACTTACTCTAAGGTGATGTTAAAAGGGGATGATGCCTCTAATATCTCAGGATCTGACCACCCCAATCATGAGGAGGCTCGGTGTGGGGCATAGTGATTCTGGTAAATCTACTCATGACACACTTGAATATGCATGCCAAATTAATGAAAATTTTTTACACTTTGTGGATACTTATAAAAATCATCTATATTTATGTGGGATGGTGACAATAGTGGTATTAAAGATGAGTTTATCACATTGATTAATCTTTAATTATTATCTTTTCTATTGTAGATAACTTTTTTTAATATGTTTTTCATTTTTGATATTTCAAATTTGAATTAAATAATATTTATGGAATTTTACTTACTAATTTTGACTGCTTATAGAATTTGAAGTCTAAAATCCATTATGTTCATCCTCTATGGTTTAGGTTCACTTGCTATGTCCATTATGATCTTAATGGGGTTTTTGATGATGTAATGTCAGTTTAAGGTTATTTATGGACATAATGATTATGAATTAAAAGATATGTATAGATTCATTTTATGTATTAGATAATCAGTAGGTTGAGGATAAATTATAGGTATTTATGGAGATGTTGTAGGCAAGGATGCTAATCTTCCAAGAAGACCATAATGATGGGTTTTTTGATAAACTAATGGATCTTTAAAATTTATTAATTGTTTCTTATGATACATAAATAAATATCTTGAAATGGGTGTTACATTAGGATGGAATTGAAATCTCCAGGGTGATACCAATTCGATGTGCTTCAACTATAAAAAAATAAATCATCTGAGGATTGGCTTCTATAAATACTGATTATATTTTTCAAGCTTCAAATATATTTTATGGTATTTATGGTTTTTTCAGGTTGGCGATTGCATGTTTCACCTTAAGTTTTCATCTGTACTTTATTATTATTAAAACAAAATTTCGGGGGGAATGAGTTGTTTTTCCAACTCTTACCTTGGGATTTTTATTATTATTACAATTATTATTACAATTATTATTATTATTATTATGCCAACAAAAAATTATCCTAGTGGTTTGGGTTACAATATGAAATCTAAAATTTCTAGGTTTCAAAACGTAGATCTAGTATTAATCGAAGGATTATTAGGAGTGTTATGTTTTTCTTTGATATAGGTGTGAATGTGGGAATAAGGTCTATGTGATTCCCTATGTATTGTATTGAATATCAGTTAAGTGAGGATGGATAATTGAATAGTTTTTTAGGGAGATAAATAAGTGGGGATTTATTTGATGATGTGGTTAGTGTGGTCTTCACAAGGATAATGAGATAGGAATATGAGACAAATTTAGGTTTTCATTATATATATCATAGATATTTTAAATCATAATTTTTTTATTCCTTCAGATCATAAAAAAATGAAACCTTTTAGGTGGAAATTTTGTTCACACCCTTTGTGGTACATCGAACTACATGTTATTGTCCTTCCATGCTTGATATATATTACATTCTAGGAGATCATGAATATTATTTATATTTATACAAGTGGTAAATATTCTTCATCATTGTCTTCTCTTTATTTTTAATGTTAATCAATGTCTAGGAAGAAATTGTGTTCTATCATGACATAGAAATAATGTAACCAAAGTTTCACATTATAATATTTATTGAAAAAAAAATTCATATTCAAAGAGAAATATATTAATATGACAATCCAATATAAGGTGAATATAGATTCTTTAATACTAATTGAGAATCCAAATGATGGTATCCACCCTCTATATCTATTTGAGGAGGACTAGATATAATATGTTATACTCTGAGAGGGGTGGAATCATTGTAGCTGTTCAATTTATCACTTTTCAATACCTTCTTTATTTTACCTTATTTACTATTAGGTAACGTTTCTATTGTTTTCTCTCTATCTCACTTGTTATTTTTTCACTAAAAAACACCTCTGAACACACAGACACACACATAAGAGACATTATGGTTTATAAGGTTCACCATTTAGAATAAAATTTTATCTGTTCGAATGACTTGGATTCTAATTAGATGATATTATTGGCTTGTATCAACCCATGAGCACAATTGTTTTGGTTTAATCCTTTTTCCCATGTTTGGTGCACTGTCATTGATAACTCATAGTGGTATTTTATACTTATATAGCGTTGTTGAAATTATTACATTGATGTTTTCCATTTTTATCCTTACCCCTTATTCTCTCATTTGAGACACCATGAGAAACTCCAAAGGTTTTTTTTGACTCATATTTTTTCTTAGTAGGCATCCTTGTCTCTATAAAAATCACACCAAAAACAATAACCATTAAAATAATAAGAATATGAAGGAAAATAATATTGCCTATTTTCTGGTTTTATTTCTCTCTAAAAAATCATTTTCTACGTAGAAATAATATTTGATTTCTCTATTTTTTTTACAAAAAACACATAATATTTTGTGTCATTATCTTATTTCAAATAGCTTTATATTTAGGATATTAATATTATCCCAATTTCACTTTCATCCATATATTTTAGGCCCATGTTCTGGCATGAGGGGGGTCGTGAGTTGGGGGTAGTGGGGTGAAGAGGGTAGTGGGCGCTATGCAGGGGGTCGAGAGGGGGCAGGGGTGTGGGGGTGCAGGTGGAGGCGGTGTCTTTGAGGGGGGGGGGGGGAGGGGGGAAGTGGGGGTGCATGTGGGGGTTGTGGGGGGGGTGAAGGTTGGGGGGAAGTTGTGGTAAAGGGGGAAGTGTGGAGGGGGTAATTGGGGTGTAGGGGGCAAGGGGCAAGGGAATAAAGGGTGTGTCCAGGGGGTTTCTTGTGGTGGTGGTGGTGGGGGGGGGGGGGGGGGGTTCCAGGGGGTAGGTTGTTCTAGGTGGAGGGGTCTCTATGAGGGGGATAGGGGGATGAGGGGGCAGGGGGAGGGGGATTTCCAGGAGGGGGGCTGCTGTAGGGGGAACTGCTTCTAGGGGGGTTGGTGCTTGGGGGGATGGGGGTAGTGGGGGTGTAGGTGGGGGTGGGGGCTATGGTATGGAAGGAGTGGTGAAGGGGGGATGAAAATTAAATTTGGATAGTGTTTTGGAAATGAAAACAATATAGAAAATATAAGGGAATGAGAAATAGAATATGAATATTAGTTCCTTTATATTTAATTTTTTGATTTTATATTGACCATTTACAACTTTTTTTATATGATTTCATATGGTAATTGAGATATATATTGGAAATAATTGCTAAGAATAAAATAGGGAATATAAATTATAATATAGAAGAATGGGGTATGCTTCATGGATATGTTATTTGTATTGTTTATGCATGTACTGTAGCAACGTTTATTGATATTATGATGAACAATGTGTCTGTTTTTGGCTTTTTTGTGTTGACATGACCACCATAAATTATCAATCTAATGGGAGTTACTAAATGATGATATTGTGGTAATAATAGAAAGGAATTATATAATCAATAATGTTAATGGATTAATCTATCATTTATCACCACTGATAACATATATATATATATATATGAAGTTGTTATATCTCATTTATTTTCACACGTTTTCCTTACAGGTGGTTTCTTATGTGTGCATGTGGAAAAAAAGGAATAGTGAAGTTATCATCGTCAAAAGTAGTGCACCTTGAGGTTGAGGTAAGTTTCTTCTGTCTAACCCTTTAATTTGAATTCTATAATTTATTGATTATTTTAAAATCTTGTTTACATTTTTATATAATGTGTATATGCAATGTAAATTGGTTGTGGCTCTTTGAAAAGACATTTTCACCTATTTTACCTGATTTCCTTCAGTCTTCAATGTGGGCTAGTTTAATGTTTCAGCCAACTCAATAGTAGAAAATGAAATTTCTATCAATTTAGATATGGCAGTGCCCCTATTTTGAGAAAACATGAACTAAGGATTCTCATAAAAATATTAAACATAAAAAAATCATTGTTTTAATTTCATCAAACACAAACAACCGACCTTGAAAACATGACACTTTATTCAGTAACATCACCTTGAAACACTTGATCCATAAAAAGACAGAATTTAACCTATTAAAATAAATCCACTTAGGCATGATTCACGGTTTGACCAAGGGTTTCACACCATGAATCCCTACCCCTAGAAATTTCATGGCTAGAACTGAGATTCACAGCTGAAAATGTGTGAGATAGGGGGTTCACCCATAAACAAACCCCATTCAAGGCATAGACCCAATGGGTAACAACATTAAAGGAAAAGGTATCTTAAATTTTATTTATTTTTTACCCTGAACATCCACCAAATTCCACCCAAACCTCAGATTTTACAACATAGGACTAAAACCAAATCCAAAAATAACATTTAGGAACATATAATGTTTAGATTTCTGATGTGATTCCCCACCTGATCACTCAAAAACTATCCTGATCCCGATTCCAATTTACTAACTCCACTCAACAGCACATCTGAACTTCAAATTTAGTATTACCTAAGGAACTAGAAAATATGGGATCTTCCCACAAACTTGCATCACTTTTTCACCTCAATCGTTCAATGATCAGCCTCACTGCAACAACGAGCCATATGACATGAGGTTTATTCACCCACAAATGATATGATTCTCCCCTCCAAAGGAGTGCCATTATCATTGAACTTTCAAAACAAACACCTGATCTATGTTTCCCATGTTCTATCCATCACTAAATGCAATGAGTAGATGTGGCCGACCCGCTTATCCCTAAATTCCAATATGAAATTTCTATTGCCATCGACTCTCAGATCACTATAGATCATCCATGACATCCAATGATAGCCAATAGTGTGCTCCCCACTATATGGATTCCCATACACTTTTCTTATGGCTTCCCAAACACTACTACTCAACCGCTGATCCAAACAGGTCCTATAAGAAAACATCAGTGATAATACCTCCTCCAGGGCCCAAAAACTCAATCTATCTGGAGGGGGGTTATTTTAAAGTGTAGGGGATTCATGGGGTGGGTAGGGGGTGTGTTGGGGTTGGGGAGGGGGTCCAAGGGGTTTATAGGGGGTGTATAGGGTTTTTGCAAGGGGTAGGGTAGGGTGCAGGGGGTGAGATGGGGGGTGTGCAGTGTGAAGGGTGTGAGAGCAAGGGGGTGGGGTGGGAATGGGGTGTGCAGGGTGAGGGGGAAGGGGGTGTGATGGGGGGAGGGGTAGGGGGTCCAAAAGGTGTGTTGGGGGGTGTGATGGGTTTTTTGGAAGTGGTGGGGTAGGGTGTAGGGGTGGGGTGGGTAGGGCATGTTCATGGTGAGGGGGAAGGGGGATGTGCGGAGGGGGGGCAGGGTGCAAGGGGTACAGGGGGTCAAAGGGGGGTGTTTTGGGTTTTTTTCTGCAAGGGGTAGGGTAGGGTGCTTGGGGGTGGTCATGGGGGGTGCAGTGTGCAGGGGTGGGAGGGGGTGTGGGTAGGGGGTAGAGGTTGTGTGCGGGGGGGGGGGGGGTGGGCAGGATGTGTGAAGGGTGATGGGGTAGGGCTGTGCTAGGGGGACAGGTCAGGGGGTGCAAGGGGTGAAGGGGGGTCCAAGGGGTGTGTTGGGTTTTGTGAAATGCGTTGTGGAGGGTGCAGGGGGTTGGCATGGGGGTGTGCAGTGTGTAGTGGGGTGGGCATGGGGTGTGTGCAGGGGGTGGTGTGGGTAGGGGGTGTGCAGGGTGTCGGGAAAGGGGGGTGTGCTGGGGGAGGGGGAAGGGGGTTCAAGGGGTGGAGGGGGTTCATGAGGTGTATTTGGGGGGGGGGGTGCTGGTTTTTTTTCAAGGGGTAGGGTAGGGTGCATAAGGGGGGGATTTAGTGTACAGGGGGTGGGCAAGGGGTGTGCTGGGGGTGGGGTGGGAAAGGGGGTGTGCTGAGGGAGGGAAAGGGAAGTGTTGGTGGGAGGGGTAGAGGTGTAGGGGGTCCCAGGGGTGTGTGGGGGGTACACTGGGTTATTTTACAAGGGGCATGGGGTAGGGTGTAGGGAGGTGCTGAGGGGAGGGGGTGGGGGAGAAATGGGCTAGGGGAGGGGGCATGGGTCAGGGGGTGTCCAAGAGGGGGGGTGAAAGGGGGAATGGGTGGGCTGGGGGTGTTTAAGGGGGTTGTCTAGGGGGATGCAACGTCAAATTAATGAATTCAATGAGTTAAATGGAACTGAACGTGGTTATCTTAGCACATGAGATGTAATGCCTCATGTATTGAATTATGTTATAGTTATTCCTCATTTTTAAGTTTTAATTGGATGGCATGATAGTATATATAAAACCAGGATCCACACAATTACGCCAAACGGTATGGTAAGTCTTATACCATATTGGATTCACGATATGTATAAAGTGAGATGATTTTGAGATCCATTCCAGAATCCCCATAAGGAATCCTATTTTCAAACCATTCTTAGTAAGTTTATGAAAACATTTATAGTTATTTTCTCCAATTTACACATAGATATAGGTTATGTTTGCAACATGCGGGGGTGGGGTGTTCAAGGGGGCTTTCTAGGGGGTGTTTGGGGGTGTTGTCTAGGTGGGGAGGGGGGATATCTAGGAGGGGGTCCAGGTGGGAGGGGGTGTCTAGTAGGGGGTGTAGGGGGATTTGAAGGGGGTCTACTATAGTGGTGGGGGTGTAAGGGGGCTCTCCAGGGGGTGTAAGGGGGTGTTCAAGGGGGGTGTCTAGGGGGTGTGCTACTATAGGGGGTGTTCAAGGGGGGATAAGGGGATGTCCAGGGGTGCAAGGGGGTGTCCAGGAGGGGGTGAAACAGGATATGGGTGTGCAAGGGGGTGTCCAGAAGGGAGGGGGTGTTCAGGTGGGAGGGGATGTCTAGGTGGGGGGGGGGGGGTCGGGGGAATGGGAGGTGGTGGGGTTAAAGGGGGTTCACGGGGGCTATCTAGGGGGGTCAAGGGGGTTATCCAGGGGGGAATGGGGGTGAAACGGGTGTTCCATGGGGTGCAAGTGGCTGTCCAGGGGGTGAAAGCAGTTTTCCAGGGGGAATGGGGTGTAGGGGGTGCAACGGGTTGTCCAAGGGGGCTTGGGGGTGCATGGGGGTGTTCAAGTGGGTGCAAGGTGGCTGTGTAGGGGGCATGGGGGTGAATGGGATGTTCAAGGGTGTTAAATGGGGTTTTCCAGGGGGGCATGGGGTGCAGGGGGTGTTCAAGAGGGTTAAAGGGGGCTGCTAGGGGTGTAGGGGGTTGTCCAGGGGGTGTTCAAGGGGTTGCAAGGGGGTTGTCCAGGGGGGCATGGGGTTATAAGGGGGTGTCGAAGGGGGATATCCGGGGGGCTTGGGGGTGCAGGGGGATGTTCTAGGGGGTGCAGGGGGTGTTCAAGTGTGTGCAAGGGGCTATTCAGGGGGTATAGGGGGGTTGTCGAGGGGGTGTAAGGGGGCAGTCCAGGGGGGGGGTTCAAGGGGTGAAATGGGGTAGTCTAGGGGTGCAAGGGGGATTTCCAGGGGGTGAGAGGGGTGAGAGGGGGATATCTAGGGAGTGTAAGGGGCTATCCAATGGGGTTTATGGGTTCTGTCTAGAGGGATGCAGGGGGGATGTCCAGGGGGTGCAAAGGGGTTGTTCAGGGGGTGAAGGGGGTGTTCAATGGGGTACAAGGCACTATCCAGGGGGTATAGGGGTGTAGGGGGGAACTAAATTTATTTTTTATACCATATAAATAATACCTCCATGGTTTAACCATGGCAGTAGGGGACCGGTTCCATGATTTTAACCGTGGCAAAAGGGGCCAAGTTCCACGGTTAAAACTGTGGAAATCGGTCTTACCTACTGCCACGATGATATCAGACAAGGATTTCAGGAACCGTTGCCCAAGGCTATTGCCACTAATTTTGGGCCTACATCCACTATTCCAAACTGTGTCTGTAGGAGAATTTTCTAGTTGTGTGATTAAGATCCAAAGAATTAATGTTATAGATTCATACTAGTGTATGTGGTTCTTTTATAGTCGATTAAATGGGTGGGTTTTCATATTTCATTACTTTTACTGATGACTATACTAGATATGCCTATATCTACTTAATGTGTTATATGTAAAATTCCATATAGATGTTTACTTAATATCTACATGGATCATAAATCCATCTTGGTAAGAATATTAAGACATTCTTCTTGGACTAAGTTATAGATTACCTTAACCAAACATTCATAGATCACTAAATGAAGTGTGGCATAGTATCGCAACTCACTCTTCCTTATACACCTCAATGGAATGGTGTTAGTGAACTGTAGAATCAAACCTTCCATGATATGATCAAATCAATGATGATTATGTAAAATCTTCCATTATCATTTTGGGGATACACATTATAGACATCATCATATACCCTTAATTGAGTACCAACTAATGTCAAATATGGGACTGCGTATGATTTGTGGTGCAAAAATAAACCTAATCTTTTTTATATACATGCATGGGGATGTGGAGATTTTTTTAAGACTATACCTAGTGAAAAAATATCCTCCAAAGGCATGGGGGGAATCATTATAGGTATCATAATGAAACAAAATTAATTTATATAGATATATATATCACTGTAAATAGAATTTTGATTATGAAATGAAATGAATTATTTCAAGAAAGGGAACGCATTTATAATTGAAACAGTTTGAGAAATATTGAGTTTGATGATGTTAATTCTCTAGAAACATAATATTTGTTGTGGCAACAATCAACACATGAAACATTGGGAGACAAAGAAGACCATGAGACACAACTACAGTATAGGTATACTCAATATATTTGAGAACTAGAGAATTATCATTTTCTTTTCACCATGTTAGGTGACACATTACCCATGATAATGACGCACCTTTAACATAAAAGGATACAGTATTTTGAATGTATTATAATAAAAGGAAATATGCTATGAATTTTGAGGCGGAGTCTATACACCAAAATCATGTTTTTATTTTGGTTGAACCTCCTGTTAATGTAAAACCCATTGGTTGAAAATGATTATTCAATAAAAATATGGACATGGATGGAATAGTTAATAACTATAAGGTATGACTGGTAGAAAAGGGTTTTAGGAAATATCAAGGCAAAGACTATAATGAATCCTTTCAATCAGTATCCATGATAAAATTCATTAGAATATTACATTAAATAAAACCATTACAGGATTGTGATATTTGTAAATTAGATGTAAAAATTTCATTTCAATATGGAAAATTTGGTGAAGAAATATATATGATTCAACAAGAAGGGTTCATTAAGTCAAAAAATTTCTATAAAGTTTACAAGATGCATATATCAATGAATGGATTGATATAGGCACCATGATCATGGAATGTTTGTCTGGATAATTCCATAAGAGAATATGTTTTTTCAATAATGAAAGTGAGAAATGTGTCTATATTATGGTTAATGGGAATGCGATCATTTTAATAGTATTACAAGTTTATGAAATATTAATTATAAGAAATTAAGTCAAGTCTTACAATCAGTTATGGATTTTTTAAATGAATTCTTATCCATGAAATACTTAAGTGAATGGTCCTATTATTTATGGATCAAAATCAATTGAGATATATCTCATAGGATAATTGGGATATGTTAGAGTGCATATGTTGATAAGGTAATTAAAAATTACATTGTGGAATAATAAAAGATAGGGTTGTTTCCAATATCATGTGGTATCAATATCTCTAATAAAATATGTCACAAACATAGAAGGATATTGAAAGAATTTTTAGAATAATAAATGCCTCGATAATGGGATTTATCATGTATGTCATGATATGTACTAGGTTTGATGTTTCCTTTTGATTTATCTTTCATGTAAGATATCAATTTAATCTAGGTGAGTTGAACTGGATAGTTGTAAAAAGTCCTTAAGTACTTTAGGCATACAAAGGATATGTTCCTGTTATTTGGTGGAGACGAGGAAGTAGTAGTGAGGGGATACATTGAATCTTATTTTTAGATAGATCACGATGATCTAAAATCAGAGTCACGGTATGTATTTTCATTTAATGGTGGTGTAATGAGATGGAGAGGATCAAATAAACTTGTGATCATTGACTATATAGTAGAGTCTTAGTATATAGAAGATTCCGATGCAGCTAAAGAGGCGGTGTGGATATGAAACACTTTCTCAGAAATTAGTGTTCTGCCTAGTAGTGTAGACCCTATTCTAGATTATTGTGATAATACCATAATAGTTGTACTTTACCATGATCCTTGGTTAGACCAGAGGAAAATTTATATACTTAAAAAGTTTAATCTCTTCTAGGATTCTACCCATAGATTTGAATTCATAGTTTATAGAGTATCCATGGTGTATAATTTTGATGGCCCCCTTACTAAATTTATATCTTTATTGAATCATGATTAGTATGTGATACATAGAGGGTTTAGACATGATAAAAGTTTTCTCTAGTGAAATAGGGAGTGTTTAATGTGTGTTCCCTTGACCCAAATTATGTGTCTACTTTGATTACCACTATATGTATAATGTTTGAAATATATGTATATTTTACACTCTAAAATTGTGTTTATAATACTTATTCCACTATATCTATGGTAATTTCCACAAATTAAATTTTATATCAAAATGATGTGGTAGTTCCATGGATATAATTATAACCTTGAGATAATATTATGTTAATCATAAAAAACTTGATCTATGGTCAAGATACATCATACTGACCTGACATAATTGTTCAGTGAATATCAGGTGTTAGGGGCTGATAAGATTTGAGAATTATTCTCATGATGTTCGAACATGGTGATCTATAGTAGTTGCGATCAAGAGGATATACCCACCAACAGGAAAATCACATGTTTTCAATGTCATTGGTTGTTTATATCTATTAAAATTAGTGTTGTTCTCCTGAATTGAGATATATATCAATGGATCCATTAGATCACATAATTTTATGTGATTAAAAAACATGTAATTGAACTCATAGAGAGGCATCTTATGTTGGGTGTATATTTAGTGGTATGATATTGGTTGAATGGTCAAGATATAATTTTTGACTTCCATGTTAAGGTAGTGATATCTAAATCCTAGTGGATTTGAGTAGTTGCACATTCATTAAATACAAGTACATGGTCATTGAATACAAATCCATATATAATGTCCAAAAATATAAAAGAGAAAAATGATGATAACCCAAGATATGAATCCTTATTTATGAGATAACATATGAAAAAGATGTTATATTACATAGATTGTTTTCGAAGGATGGTTTTCATTTCTATGAGTGTTACTTATCTCTTTAGGGGCCTGGATGGGTTTCTAGACTCCACTCCTAGTTTGTGAATAATATTCACTTCTGTTGATATAAATTCTATTGGGTCACACAAAATAGTGTATTCAAGATTCTACCCTATTATAGTGAATAGGTGTATAGGAAACAGTGGTACCCAATATAGGGTTTGTGTGTTATCCAAATATTAGTGATCACTAAAAAATATATAAATTCATTATTATTTGAATATAGACTTTTTAAGTTGAATTTATTTATTAAAAAATTTTACATATATTTTTGTAAATACATTCAATAAAATTTTATGAATGAAAATTATTTTATTTTTCAAGGTTCTTTTAATATTTTCAGGAATTATGAGTCAAGTTAATGAACCCAGTTTTTAACATGATATATTTAATATATATTACATATAGGTTTGAAAATATAAATAATATTTATGATGTAGTTATTTCATCATAACTATTTATTAATTTCTTATTTGGTGGATGTTAAATATATGGGGGTTGGGGACCTTATTTGAGTATTTCTAACATCCACTATATGAGTCGGCATGAGATTATATCCATTGAAATGTTTATTCATATAAATTTATAAAATCTATATCCTACCGCATCCTAGGGAGAGAAAGGCTATATATGAGTGATATATCAAAGAATTCCATCAGGAATCAATGTCATATGATTGATTTATGGAGACCAAATCCTTTTACACATTTTATTAGTTGATTTTAAGCACAATTATGCATGAAATTCAAACCAAGGATTGAAAATTCTAGTGTCTTTGTAACACATGTTACATAACTAGAAAACATGTAACAATAATAAAAGATATTTTTTAATATATATAATTAGATCCTCACTCAAATTGATCTTATAAAACTATATAGGATAACATGGGGGATACATATCCAAAAGTGATGAGCTAAAAATCCTAGTAAGGGAATAAATATGGGAATAAAGCATACCCCATGAGTTGTAAGGAATAACATGATAACAAAAAAGGCATTGATCTTGAATGAACTTTTGAAATCACAACATATATTAATGGTAATCATATTATAATGTAAATAATTATATATTGAAGTATCATATAATATTAAATAGACATGATTCAAAGCTAACTACAAAGACTATATCACACTATGGAAACGTCCCACAATATATTAGGTTTACTCGCTAATCAGATACATTATTTATCATGAGACTAAAAATTACCCAATTCATTAGATTGATATCTTTATGTACCCATGATAACATGTTCATGCATATGTGTGCCACAAAATAATCAAGCATAAGTAATAAACATGAGGGTTACCTAGGGAATAAAATGGGTATCATAATCATTTCATAAGGCATAACCAAAGGGCGTATAACAATGGTACCCATGATATAAGGGTTTAAAATAATAATTTGACTTTAATAATGGAAAAACAATCATATATAATGATTAATTTTCTCAACTAAAGTGAAAAATATTAAAAATAGCACTTAAGTAACATTGGAAATATACAGATTAAGTGTGGTTTTAAGAGAAGAGGTAAAGAGTCATTAAAAGGGATATGAGAATAATAATTTAAATAAAACCAGAAGTAAAATATATTCGTTTTCCAAATAATGAGTTTTCATATAAATCATTTTTTTATTTGAATATTTTATTAATTGGTACTTTAAAAGTGAAAAACAAAATAGAGATGTTCTCTTTAACAGACGTTTCAAAAGGACTTAAGAACAAAACCATTAATACATATATATATCCATCAAAAATATTTAATTAAAATTTTATATATGATATATATATATACAGAATATAAAAAAAATTATATAAGAGGAAGGCAGTGATAATTTTAGTCTCATAGAGTGAGAATGTTACTATAAGGAAATATGAAGGTTTAGAATGATCCCTTACCTTATGTCAAAATAATTTTTTTACTTGCACTAAATATCCTAGTTAATAAAATTATTTTAATTAATTAATTAATTAGTAACCCATTCTATATGTACATGTTTAATAATAATTTTATTAAGTTCATTTATTTCCATTTCAATGAGGAGAGTTTCTGACATGGATTCGTGATTGGCTAACTTCTGTATAATTATGGAAGTGCTTTTCAAATGGAAAAACAGTACCAGAAGTGAAATTAAATTTTATTTATTCACTCAGTTAATTTTAAATATTCCCATATATCATTTTTTTATTATGAAATGAGGATGATTCATTTTATTAATCGATATTGATAAACGTTTAGTATATTTTGGCATTTTTATCGTCTATCTTTAACTAGTTTTGATTTAATTAATACTATGTATATATATTGGATAAAAAAACCTGATATAAGTTATAATATACTTATTAACATATTATATATCCATAATAATAGTTTAATGACTATTCATGAATGCAGTAATAGAAAATAGAAACTCATTATCCACGGAGATGGTTAATCGTCGTATTTTTTTAAATTTTTTACTTTCATTGAATAAAAGGAGAAGAGAAAAGAATTTGGATATAAAATATTCCACTATAAATATTAAATTAGATTATATAAAATGTAATAGGTTTTTTCTTCTTTGATTGACGAATTAATTGAGGATAATGTTGAAAAATAAATGAAATTAAGAGAGGTAGTTTAATAATGTTACATCTTGAATATCTCCTCATTGATGGATCACTTAAGGAACATAGAATTTTCAATTCAGTGGTACCAAAAACACTAAAATGTGTCTATTAAAGTTGATAATATAATTTTTAGTGGATTATTGATATAGAATGCTCAAGGTGTTAAAATTAAGTCATGAAGGGGTTCCCTTTTATAATTTTGGTGAGGGGAACTTTACAAATTTCTCAAAATATTAAAATATAATAAGGTTTATCTAGACCAAAATCATAAAAATATCCTATCAATGTATACAGGATGTTATTTTAGACCGTATATTATCCCACTTTCCTAATTTAAGATTTTTTAGGATTTTAAAATGATTTAATAAAATACTATATCATAAAATAATATTATTGTTAAATTTGATACAATTAATTATTTTTACTTTAAAAAAATTAAAAAAAAATAGTAAAAATTCAAAAAAAAAATTTAATTATATCCTATAAATGTCATATTACTATATATAATTCTTTTATCATAATTATTATGTGATATTATATTTTCTTTCTTATTTTTAATATCATTTAATTGATATTTTCATTAATTTAATAATTATTTCATTAAGGTTGTGTAAGAATTTAAGGAAGAAATTTATTAAAAATATTAAAAATAAATTCCCATAAAGAAGATAAACACTTTATCCTAATAAATAATATTTATGGACAACATATATTCTTTTGAAAGATGTATTAAAAATTGTATACTTATAAAAAATAATAGTGTCACTAGTTTGACTATGTTTTATATAAAATATTATAATAGAGTTAATGTCAAAAAAGTGGCTCCAAAAAGCCCAAAAATATACCCATGGATGGTTTTGGTCGAATATTACTCATAAAATAAAATTTTTAAAGTTTTATGGTTATTTTCAAATCCTTATGGGTTAATTTTTACCCATAATTGTCTGATTTACTCTTAACCATGGTAATAAATATTTCTAAGGTTTCTATTCATATTGATAAAAAATAAAAGGGGTATATTTAATACATTTATAAATAATTATTAAAAATTTTGGTTTCAATCTATCAACTTCAAAATAATGATTTTTAGAATCTAATTTACATTTAAGTCATGAAAAAAGGGAACAGAAAACAATTTTCGCAAAAAAATGACCTTTTTAAACATTAAATGTTTCTATACCAAATTAATTTATAAAATTAATTTAAAAGAAAAAAGTTAGATTATATAAAATCAAAATTAACTTATTAAATTTTAAATCTAATAAAAAAATATATATATACTATGAAATTTATTTAAAAGAAAATACATTTTTAATGAAAATCTTTATTATTTCACTATTCATTAAAATTTTAAGATTTTTAGAAAATTATAAAAATTTCATAAAAAGATTATTTTGAATTTATGAGTTCAAAAATTAATTTAAATTTATTCAAATAAAATTTCTAAAATTTTCAAAATTATTTATATTTAATTTCTAATAGAAAGAAATCATTTATTCTAGAAAACATATTTCTGAAGAATAACATGTCTTTACTAAAAATTATGAATTTTATAATTACTAAATATATTCCCTAATATTGTTATTATTTTTCATACCCACCAATTTATTTGTTAGTTTATAATGGTGTTCTAAATATTTTAATATTATATCATGGTTTGTTTAAACTAGGAGTTTCATGCAACACATGCTACCAAGGAAATATAGTTCTTTAAAGGGAAATATTTCATAAAATTATTGGGGTGTTAAATTATTCCCACATTATAAAATCCCACAATTAAAATTTCATTTTACATACTAAAGTGAAAATCGGTTATGGTACTTCTCCTTCATCTCTTCCTTTGGTTCCCATGTCACCTCTTCACATTTATGGTTCCTACAGAGTAATTTAACCATGTAAGTGGATTTATTGCATATAACATTATCTGTACTATCCAAGATCCATATAAAATAATCCTTATATGAAATATAATTTTCTAGTTATACCATCTATTAATTAAGTACATGTAAAAGATCTAGTATGTACTTACTTCAAAGGGATAAGTGGAATACGTCATTTACTTGAGACAGGGTTTTTTGAAGTTCTAGTTGATATTCCCTGACTTTGATGTGATCTAGAATCTCATAGTGGATGATGTACCAAGTAAATATCTTTCCCTTAATACCAAATCTCATGAATCTCTTCCCTGGTGTTATAAGTAGGGATACATTTTCTCCAACCTCAAACTCAAATTCTCATTAAAAATTATCTCCATAACTCTTCTGTTTATATTGGGTAACCCTAATGAGATATTGAATGTTCTTCACCTTATTCACAGTTTCCTTGACCATTTAATGTTCTATCAACTTATGTTCACAAAATTCCTCCCAAAATTAAGGTCTTTTACATCTCTTCCGATAAAGGTATTGATACAGATCCATTTGGATTCTTGAGTGTAAACTATTGTTATAAGTGAATATAACTAGTAGAAGATGTTGATATCATCCTCCTTTGATGTCAATTGACAATTCTCTCAATATGTATTCTAGTTTCTAAATAATCTACTATGACTAGACATCATTTTGAGGGTGATAATCGATACTGAATTCATCTCACTGTTTAGAGCATGTTGGAAGCCTTTCTATAAGTTAGAGGAAAATCACAGATCTCGGTCAAATACAATAGATAATGGTACTTCATATAGACTCAAAACTTCTTTTAGGTATATCTTTACGATTTTTTCAAGGGTTTAAGTCTTATAAAATTTCAATACAGTGATATGTCTTTTAAATATGATCCACAATAATCCATATAACACTATTTTCTCTATACGTCTTTAGAAATCCAACAACACATCCACGGTGATTTTCCCTTTTCATGTAGGTATAGGTAATGGTTGAATCATCCCTTCAGAATTTTTTATTTTCATCATTCTCTTGCTGATATACTAGGAATATTGATGTATATACATTAATATATTTCTTTATATTTTCCCAATAATGATTCTCTCATAGGTCCCTACATATCTTTTGTCTCCATGGGTGGATGGAGAACATCGATCTATGTGCATAATTAAAAATCACCATCATTATATTAGGATTTTATAGAAGACATAATCATGAACCTAATATTATGAATCCTTCCTCATCAATTTTGAACTCCGAGGAATACCAATTTTTGATAGATTCAACTTTCTTCTAAATTTCAACATCATTTCCTTGAGCATCCATTATCTTCTCCTTAAGTGATATTTGAGAAATAAATTGAGAAATGAATAATTATTTATTTCCCTTACGATTCCTATTACAACCATTGTATTTCTAAAAAGATTATATCTTTATTAATTGAAATCATTAAAAAAGTTGCATTACCATTTCTACATAGTGAATCCCCCGCTCTATTTTTTTACAAGGATGATAGTGTATTGAGAATTCATAATACTTATTGATATCAAACCATTTTAACTGATTAATATTAATATCATTCTATTTAAATACATATTTGAGGCTATTGTGATCTTTATATATATCACACTTTTACCCAGAGAGATAATGCTACCAAATTTTAAATGCAATGATCACATATGGAAACTCTATATCATGTGTTGGATAGTTATTCTCATGAAATTTATGATTCCTTGAGTCTTAGGATATTAATTTATCATTTCTAATTATTAAACAACCTAATACTTTATTTGATTCATTGTTGTGTACCATGAAGAGTTCTCATCTTAGGGGTAGTAAAAGTATTGGTGTAGTGATAAGCCACTTTTTCAACATGTTGATGTGGTCTTCACAATCACTGGTCTAGAAAAAATTTGATGCCTTCTTAGTCATCTTGGATAGTGGGTTTTATAGTAATTATATGTTCCTAAAAAATCTTCAGAAATTCATGGTTAAGCTATAGAAACTATGGATCTTCATCAATGATATTTGTTTGGACCACCCCTTAATTTATTTTATCTACGGAGGGTCTATGGACATCCCTTTTTTATTGATAACATTCCCCAAGAATGATATATCTTTCATACAGAACACAAATTTTCTATAGTTGTCATATAGTTTCTATCTTCATAAAGACTTTATCAAATAATTCAAATGCTCCCCATTCTCCTCGTTGTTGTGGGAGCATATCAAAATATCTTCTATAAGTACTGCCACAAATATTTCAAGGTAATAAATAAATAATATATTCATTAATTCGAAGAATAATTATTGATATTTAGTGAGTAAAAAGGGAATCCCTATGATCTCTTATTTTACATACCTCATTCAAAAGGTAGTCTTGGGAATATCTTCCTTCTTCACCCTTACTTGGTGATATCTCGATCGAAGGTCTACCTTAGATAAATACATATACCCCCATAGTTGATTGAAAAATTAATATATTTATGTAAGGGGATATTACTTATTTATTATGATTTTTGTTAGCTAGAAATAATAAATGTATAGCATCATTGATCCGTCCTTCTTCTTAATGAAGAGAAGTAACACACCACATGGTGAAACACTCAGGTATTTGGAATTCTTTTATGGATTCTCTTGTAACTACTTATTAAGTTATTCCAACTAAATGGTGTACATACTATAAGGATTATTTTATATAGGAAGATATCTAAGTTTAAGTTTAATGTAGAAATCAACATCTTCATTAAGACGAAGGCTGAGTAATTTTTCTGGGAACACATTGGTGTAGTTACTCAAAATGAGAATATCTTCAATCATGCTCATATACTTTTTATCAAACTTTTTAGATAGATATTATTTCTCATAATTAAATAATATTAACACTTCATTTTATTAATTTTAATGATTTTTATCCCCTTTCATGCACTTTTACAGAATTCGAGGATGTCTCAGAATCTGAAGAGTGATCTCCCTCTCCCAACTATTGATGTTGGCTTTGTATATATACAGAAAATCCATGCCCAAAATAGTATCAAACTCTATCAAAGATAGTAATATGATATTTTCTATAAGGTTATGTCCATATAAATTGAATATGGAGTAGTTATATACTTTAGTTTAAATAATTTCCCAATTTTTTGGTTCGCAAATATAACTCAGCTTCTATATTTTGAAGTGATGTCTGAATTGTTCTACTAAACATTAAAGATATGAAAGAATGTAATGAACTAGAATCAAATAGTATGTTTTATATTCTTTAATGAATAATAATTGTACCTATCATTACATCATTGGTAGGATCTACCTCATTTGTAGTGATAACATATTCCCTTCCTTGTGTCCTAGGATGTTATTTTTGTTGATTTTATCCAACAACCCTTCTCTTAGGGGATTGCATCTCATAATGTTCATGTTCCTTGTAGTTGTAAAACTAAACTATAGGTTGAGTGTTGATCTGGACCTTTCATTATTCCTCCACATTAGTGGTATTCTTCATACCCCTTTGACAATTATTATCTTGATTCCCCTATCTTTCGCATGAAGTATCTCTAAGTTCCCTTTAGGAAGTTTCTATGATATTTCATTGCACACTTTTGGAATGCGGAATAATGGGTTTTCATTTCATTATAGAATTTGTCTATTGATCCTACCATATTAAACTATATCTTCTATTTTTATCTTCAAACTCACAAGGCCACTGAGTGTCTCCAATCTCCACCTCCACCTTATGGTCATAATGGACAATCTCTTCATAGCTTTCCAAGTCTCAAATAACCAAATATTATCATAGAAAAAAATATAATACACTAAATAATCAATCATCATTGATTTTAGTGTTCATGAAAAATTATTTATTGTATCATGCATGCCTTGTGATATTTTCCTCATACATCCATATGGACTCATATTCTTTCTTCTTATGTAAGAGCAACACCCTTTCAATCTTAATACAGAGAGTTTGGGAAAAATAATTATTGAAAAACAATTTCCGTAATTCTTTATAATCCATGGAATCAATATCCACTTTAAATATAATGTTTTTGATTAATGATGACCACTAATTATCTTCCACATCAAGAAGTACACCACCAATATGAATTTCTAATATTCTGAGCACTAGAGGACAAAGAATCTCATCTCAATGGAGTTAAACAATTGTTCTATGATGAGGGGATCAAAATATCCACTATAGATAGGAGTCCTTTGTTACATAAATGATTTTACCTAAACAAGATATTTATTTGGATAAGTAGGGTGTTACACATGATTCATATTAATATTCACAACATTATCTAGTTGATCCAGTACATTCACGAAGTTCTACAATTTTTTTCCATCTAATTTAGCATCCCATTAGGGTAATCATTACATTTCCTATCACATTGGTTGTTATCGTGGGTTATATTATTTCTATACATTGAATAACGATGAAGATAGATTAAGTGGGTTGAAATACTTAGATAATGGGTATATAAAAAGTAACTATGAGCATTGAATTATAAAATTATAAATGAAAATTATATCCTCACTCAGGATTCCCAATGTTTCAGTCTAGGTTGTCCATGGTGATATAATTATCCTTAGAGTTATTAATAATTTATTTTAGTCCTAATCTCCAAAAATAACTTGACCATACTTTGATACCAACTATGGAGACTCAATCCTTTTAGACATATTACTGCATGATTTTAATCAAAATTACCGATTAAATACCATCCAAGGGATGAAAAGTCTAGTGTCATTGGAAGACTAGGAACATAAATAGAAAATATTTAGCATGAATAATACATATTTTTATTAATATATATCATGATATCCTAACTCTTATTGATATTATATGAATTAATAGGATAAATTAATGAAAACATAGACAATAGGGATGAGTTGAAATGCCCAGTAAGGGAATAGACATGGGAATAAAGAATTACACTTGACATAAAAAGTATAAAAAGATAACATAAAAGGCATGGATCATGAATAAATATATGGAATCATCAAATTTAGATCATGGAATCATATTTTCATGGAAATAATGAAATGTGGAAGCAACATATAAAATGACATAAACATGAATCAAAGATAACTTCCAAGATTATATCACGTGAGTAACAAGTCCCAAAAAAGATTAGAATTTCTCTATAATTCTATACATGACATATCATGAGACTAAAAATGACCTAATTCAATTGATATTTATCTTGTTCCACACATCATAACATTTTCATGCATAAGTGTTTCACATAAAGAATCTAACATAGGAATAAACATAAGGGTTACCCGTGGAAAGAAATGGGTATCGTAATCCTGTCATAAGGCATAACCAAAGGGAGTATAACAAAGAAATCCATGAAGGAATGGATTTAAATCATACATGAAAAATTATAAATAGAAAATGATAAATAATTAAGATAAATGATGTCTATATAAAGTGAAAACTTTTAAAAATAGTGGTTTTGTATCCTTGAAAAAGTGCCACTTATGCGAGTTTTTAATAGAATAGGTAAAGATTCCTTAAAAGGGGTAAGAGAATAATAATTTAAATAAAACCATTAGTAAACTAATATTGATTTTAAAATAAGAAGTAGTTTTTTTATAAATAATGTATATTTTAAAACATTTTATTTATTGGTACTTTAAAATAGACAATGAAAATAGAGAAGTTCCCTTTAATCGACATTTTGAAAAATAAATTAGAACAAAACCATTAACACTTGAATATCCCAAAAAAATAAAGATAAAATTAAAATGTTATATATGTGTAACAGATATATACCAAATATATAAGATGTAAATAAGAGTAATTAAGTGATAAATTTAGGTGTCTAGAAATATAATGTTACTTAAAGAATGTTTGGAGGTTCGGAAAGATCCCTTACCTTATGTCTGAATGCATTATCAACATACACTTAATATCCTGGATAATCAAATTAGATTCCATAATTACATAAATAAGAACAATTTACAGTTTTATTTAATTTATTATAATCTTCTTAAGTTCATTTATGATAATTTTTAAGAGTTATAAAGATCAATTTTTTTGTTATGGGAGCGTTTGTTCCACGGTTTCGTGATTGGTTAACATGTGTATAATTATGAATGTTCTTGTTGAATGGAAATAAAAATCTACAAGTAAAATGAAATGGTATTTATTCCCTTAAATTATTATAAATGGCACCATATATAATTTTTTATCCTTACATGTGGACGATGCATTTGATAAAACATTAATGATAAATGTTTACATTATTTTATCATTTTTTACATCAATCACAAACTAGTTTCGTTTTACTTAATATTATGTCTATATAATAGTTAAAAAAATAAATTAAGTTATAATATATATATATTAAAATCATATTTAACCATAATAATGGTTTTATGATAATCCATAAATGAGCTAATAGAAAATAAAAACTCATTATCCATTGAGAGAGTTAATCACCATAATTTGGACAATGGTTTACTTTCTATGAATATGAGAAGATGAGAAACATTCTGGATATAAATGTTACATTAGAAATATAAAACTCTATTATATAAAATATAATGTATTTATTATGATTTTATGGAGGAATGATTTGAGGAAATGGTAGAAAAAGAAAAGAAATTAAGATATTTTGTTTAAGAAATTTACATATTGAATATCTCTTCCTTGAATGCTCCCCTGAGGAACATAGAATTTGTGTTTTGGTTAGACCATAACCTATATAATGTGGATAAGGAAGTGTATAACTAATTTTGGAAGATGATGTTTGAGCAATAAGGCTCAAGGTTATTAAATGAAGTAAAGAAACATGTTCCCTTTTATAATTGAGGTGAGAGTAACTTTTGGAATTTCTCAAAATATTAAAATATAATAAGACTATTGTAGATACAAAAGCTTACAAATATCATCTAAATATAAATTTAATGGAATTATCGACCAGATATTATCCCATTTGTACTTGTTTTAAATTTTTATGATTTTAAATAATTTAATAAAATATTATATTCATGAAATATCATTATTTTTAAATTTAATACTCTTAATTACATTGACTTTAAAAACATCAAAACAAAGAGTAAAATTCAAACCAAATATTTTATTATATCATAAAAGTTTCATATTACTAAATAGAATTATTGGAATATCTTTTTTATCAAAACTTATATTTATTTTATTATTTATAATATAATTTATATCATTTTTTTAATAATTTAATAATTATTGCTTTATCATAATGTAAGCATTCAATGTATTTATTTCTTCCAAAAAATAAAAAAAATCCTTAAAGAATATAATACTTTTATATTTAAAAATACTATTTATGGTCAAATGTATATTCTAAAAATCCATATATTAAAAATATTACACCTATTACAATTAGATGTGTGACAAGTTTGACTTTCTTTTAAATAAAATACTACATGGGACATAATGTCAACTTAGTGGATCTGAAAGGTGCCATATTCAACCCATGGTTGATTTCGGTAGAAACATACTAATCCATAGAAAATTGGATAAGTGTTATGGTCATTTTATAACCCTTAACATTTTAATTTTTTTCACTTAATTACCTAATTTACCCATATTCATAGTAATAAAAATTACCAATGTTACTATTCATATTAACCAAAAATAAAAGTGGTCTATTTAATAAATTATTAAATAGTAATTACAAATATGTAGTTAATTTATTAAAATTCAAAAAAAATTATAGTTTAATTAAAATTTAAATGGAAAAACGTAAATCCAAACAAATTTTTCATAAAAGTATTTTGAAAAATAATGTTTTTTTACCAAATTAATGTATAAAAATACTTTCAAAGGCTAAATTTAGAGTACATATAATAAAAATTAACTAATTATTGTTTACAACTATTCCAAAATTGAATTTTATTTTGTAATTTATTTATAAGATATTCCAGTTTTTAATATAAAACGGTATTTTTCACTATTCATTAAAATTCCAACCCTTTTAGAAAATTTTCAAAAATTCATCCTAGTATAATTTTTTCATCATGAATTCACAAAGGAATATTAAATTTTCAAATAAAATTTTTAAAATTTTCCAAAATTATTTATATTTAATTTCCCACAAAGAGTACTTGTTTTTTGAAGAAAACATAAATTTGTGAAAAATAAAATAGATTTAATAAAAATTATTTACTTATTTTCTATAGTTAAGTATACATAATAATATAGTTATTCATATTTATACCCACAAATTTAGTGGTTTGGTTATAAGGATGTTCTTAATATTTTAATATCATATAGTAGTTCATTTAATCTAGGTGTTGCGTGAAACATAAGATACTGAAGAAATCCAATTATTTAAAGATAAATACCTCATAAGAATATCAGTGTATTACATGAGGTTATGGTCATGATATAAAAAGAATCATAAATTCCCCATGATAGCTCTCATATTTTTATGAAAAATTTTGAGTGGATTCTTAAAGCATGTGTGGACGATTTAGAGGGGTTCAACTTCAGATCCTTCGTGCATTGATCAACGGTGATGAGCTGAGTTGAACACGCATAGAATAGAACACAGTAATTTTTTATGTAATTTTTTATTTAAATTATTCATGTTGAATAAAAAACCTTTATTAAGGCATATCTAATCAGATATGACCATGTTATGTCACCCCAGTGATGAAAATTTTAAAATCCCCATCCCACCATCTTCTGCTACGCGCCCTGAAACCTTCAACTTATTGTTTGGAAAATCAAAAAGCAGCTCTTCCTATTTAAAATTTTGAAGTTGAATATAATCAATAGAGGTGAATGGTTTAAAATACTATAGAAATGGAATATATTGACGCAATGAAATTAGATACATTTATGAACATCTTCTTTGAGAAGTATTTTCCTAAAGTTGATTGATATATAATAGAAAATAAATTCATGGAATTAATGAAGAAGGAAGATTAAGTGATTGTGTATGAATAACACATCAAATTATTGGTAAGTTATGAACCAAATTTTATTCATAATCATGATTATAACCTTAATTAGTTTTACTAATAATTAAAGGCAAGATAACAAATAGAATTAACCACTAAGTAATATTAAAATTTATAATAAACTTTTGCACTATACTGAGATGGTAGAAATTGAGTTTTTTGATGATATTGTATTCCATTAAAATAAGGGGAAAAGGCATCTGGGTTATAGTAATGTGGGAATAATACATCAACGAAATATGAACGTATGAAAATCAATTTTCTTTTTTTTGATACTTGTGGCAGAAACACCATGTAGAATTTCTTATAAAAATTTTAAGGTGCTTATCATGTGGTATGTCTCGTAGATTGATCATGATTAAAAACAAAACTCTATTGGAAATGGTAAGGCTAATTATCATAAACATGTAGTACTTTTTTTAAATGTAATATGGTGGGTTATTATTTGGATGTATTCTTAAAGAAGGTCATGATTGGAGGGAAACAATAAGACTGTAGGTAAAAGGGTGTGGTGAAATACATTAAAAATACTTAATAATATGTTGGGCCATATAATGAAGTGGTAACATGTATATTTATTTTTATTCATATTATGGTAATTTCAAGTTTGATTTGAGTTATAGACATTATATTCTTTACAGAATTTTTTAGGTAAAATGAAACTTTCACATCGAAAAATGAAGTTGGTACTTTTTTCAAAAACACTTAGGGGTGGTATTATGGAAATTAGAATTTGAAATATTTTTTATCATATATGAAAGAGTTTCAATGAAAACCTTATTATCTTGCCTATTATTTAATTTTAAAACCTTTATGGTATAGATTGTATGTTTATATCATTATAATATATATTTCCTATCAAAAGTAGTTATTTTTAGAAATGAGGTTATGTTTGTATATAATAATCAACTAATACATTTCATAACATATAAAAAAGCTAATAAACTATTAAGATATGGATGTTAAAGTAATATTGATTCTATTATTGAAAATAAGGGAACTGTTCAGATTAGTGATATAGCGATAGTAAAATATTGTATGGATGTTTTTTGTGATGATTTACCTAGTATTATACCTAATTTAGAAGTTGAATTTACTATTGAATTAGTGCCTGGTGCAAATCCAATTTCAAAACCCCCTTATATAATGTCTCAAATAAGATTTTTGGAAATGAAAATGATGTTGCTCGAGTTTATTGATAAAGTTTTCTTTCATCCTAGCACTCTATTATTTTTTTTAATTTTATTTATTAAAAATAAATATGGTTCCATAATTAATTTTAGTTATTATAGAGCATTGTATAATATAAATATTTTGAATAGGTATTTGATTCCTAATATCGATGAATATTTTGATCAGATATAGAGAGTGCAGTATTTGTTGAAGTTTGATATATGGTATGGGTACCATCAGTTGAAGGTGAAGGAGGATGATATCCCAAAGATGAGGTTTTATACTAGGTATAAGAATTATTATTTTTTCATTACCTCTATGTTGATGAATGTTCTGGCCAAATTCACGGGTCTTATGAATAGTGTGTTCCATGAATATTTAGATAATATTATGGTTTTTTCTTTTGATGGTGTTTTGGTTTATGAAAAAACTTTGATTATCATAAAAAAACTCTATGGATTATTCTATAAACCCAGAATTATAATTAGTTATATGTACAATTTATTGAATTTTATTTTCGGTTACAACATATTTCATTCCATGGAAATATCATAAATAATTATGGAATAACTATTGATCCCTCAAAAATAAAAGTGGTTGATGAAAGAACAATACATAAATATTATACTAAGATTCATAGTTTTCTTATATTAGCAAGATTTTATTAGTATTTTGTTTAACTTTTTTCATGGTTTTCTAGCCCAATAAATATGTTAAAAAATATATTTAGATTCGTATAGAAAAAGGAATGTGATGAATTTTTCAAGTGATTGGAATAAATATTAGTGAATGCTCTAGTTTTGGTCCTACCACTCATAAATTTTGAATTTTTATCTATAATGATGTTTTATTTAATGTAATTGGTTTTGTTTTATTACATAGTCATTAAGTAATTTAAAACGATTTATGATAATTAAAACCACAAGAAAACAATTATCTTACACATGAACTTCAACTAACAGTTTTAGTGTTTTCATTGAAAAACTTAGAGAAAACATTTATATGGAGTAAAGTGTGAAATATATAATGATCATAATGATTTGAAAAATATATTCACTTAGAAATAGTAGAACATGCGAAAAAGGTGATTGTTGGAACTGATAAAGCATTATTACTGCACAATTATTTACCATCTAGTAACGGAAAATAGAGTATATGATTCTTTGATTCAAAAAGATAATTCTTTATATACTATGTAATGTCTAGAACATGATCCTTTGGTTAATATTTTATGAATATTGGATTATAAATTCTACATTTATGTATTCCATCTTTTATTTTTTAAGTGTTATTAAAATTACCATTTTCATATAACCATGCTCAGAAGGAAGATAGAGTTTTACAGGGAAAGGTAGAATTGTTTATAAAATAAAATATTTCTAAAATTTGTATTCACAGAGAAGGTGTTTAAAGATTTAAAAAATATTATGTGTTTCATTTGAACCATAATTAATGAAAGAACTGTTGAGTGAGCCACATATCTCTCTATTTTTGTTTATCATAGAAACAAAAAAAAATTATAGAGACCTCCAAGAACATTTCTAGTGGGATGTAATAAGGAAAGTTGTTACAAATTTTAATATCAAATGTTGGAATTTTCAAATGGTTAAAGACATACAACAATTACCAAAGGAGAAGCTTCATCAATTTCATGTACTAGAATATAAATGGGAGAATATATCTATGAATTTTATTATTTGATTACCAAAAGCATATGAAGGTAATAATGTGTCGTTGGTAATTGTAGATTTTTAAACTAAAAATGTGCATTTCTTTCATATTCATAATAATATTTATTTGGATAAAAATTATAGATAGTATTTTAATGATATAATTATATTTCATACATTCCCTCACTCCATTGTACCAAACCATTATACTAGTATACATGTGGTATTTTTTTAATCATTGTATGAATAGAGGGGTCGAACTCCATGTTGTGGGGATAATTTAGGTTTAATTGATTTATTTGGACCATAATGAGTAGAACAATTTGTTTAATAGGTGGAAATGATTTTGCATCCCATGATAATGGCTCAAAATAAGAAGAAAATTTATGTAGACAACCAAAGGAATGATCGGGGTAAGAGGTTATGTGTATTATTAAGTATCTCCATTGAAAAGTATTATATATTTTTGTAAAGGGTAAAAACAATTATGTGCTTCATTGGAATGTATGAGGTCCATGGTAAATTTCTATTTATTTCCTATACAGTGGAATTTTCTCTAATTTTATCTCAGGTAAAATATGTATTTCATGTTACATTATTAATAAAGTATGTTTCATATGCATTTAATATTTTAAGACCTTAAGTGTTTTCGTTATGAGAAACCCTTTTTTATGAGGAGAAAATATTATAGATTCATGACCAATGAGAGCATGTTTTGTGGAATAAATTTATTTACCATTTTAAGGATTTTTGTAATAACCATATTATTTAAGAATTAACATGGTATTCATAACATTCTATGAAGGAAAAATATCTCCACTTGTTGAAGTGGTGAATAAAATTATGAGGACACAATTTCAAAAAGGGGTATGAATGTAAAAAAAATTAGGATAAATAATTATCATTTCTTATTAATATTAATTAATTGTATTTTAGAGAGTTATCTTCATTTTTATAATATTAGGTAATTTTACAGTCAAAAAGAAAGAATCCTTATTTCAAACCAAATTGGGGTTTAATGCATTAAATAGTTGTATTTAAAGGATTTATTTCTGAATTATATAATTTTAATTTTACAAAATGAAAATTAATTTTAATTAATAATTTCAAAATTATCTGAGGATTAATTTTTGAGTATTTCATGAATCGTTTTTTTTTTGATAAATAGTGTAAAATACTAAATTTTAATGAATCTGTATTTTCTTTTGAAGTAAAAAAATGTAAAATTATATTTTTCATTTTTTTAAAAAAAATTGATTTGTTTCTTTTTATTAATAATAATCCAACAAGTGTTACTTTATTCAAATTTATTGTTGAATTTTTTATGAAATCATTTTTACACTTCAATGACATTTTTCAGAAAAATTGATTCTCATCTGTTTTTTTTTGTTTAATTTTAAATTATTTTCCAAAAATTATTTTATTTAAATATAATAAAATGTATTATATATTTTATATTAGAATAATTAATATTATTTAATAAGTTTAACTTAATTTTTTTCATAATGAATAATAAAAACTGTAAAAATATTTTACCACAGTTACTGTTAAATCAGGTTTACCAGGGTGTTAAAATAAAGAGATGAGGTCTAAAATTACATATGAAACTTATGTAAATTATATTTCATAGACATAGTTTCACCGTATTTCATATAATATTCAGAAATAGTCAATTTTGGATCTATTTTTATAGAGCAATAAATTAATGTATTTTAATCTTTTAATATTTCCATGTGTATCCTCTCCCCCACTTATAAAAGGATACCCCTTCTACCCTCCAATCGACACTTCAAGAGACTATTAGATCAAAAATACTTGGACCAAATACCTTCTTGACATCCCACAATATATATTATAGTCTCTATTTTGATAATAAAACCAACATAGAATGTATTTTGTAATAAACCTAAATTTTTTGACAGAAGAAGAGGTATAGTTGTTAACCAACTACTTTTGTATTGTTTTTTCAGACTCTTTTAAATATTATTCAACCATAATGGAATAATATAACTCATATCTTATATATAATTAGATTTATTTTTTTAATTTAATCATCAATATTCATCTCCTACTTCTATCAAATGGAAAATGGAACCGTTATTCGTGTGTGTGGTGGACTATCTCCTCACTAAGGGATTTAATTATTTTCCACCACCACCTCAAAAAGTTTTTAATAATTATGGATTTGATATATATATATATATATGATATTAATGAAATATTTTTAATTATGGAATGATAAAATATCATATATTTTCTTACTACTCCATCTATTGACAAATGAAAATGTCATTCATGTGCGGGTGTGGATGACCACCTTCTCAAAGCGATGTGATTCATTTTTCATGGCCATGCCGCAATGATACTATATATAAGTTTATTTAATGATATAACATGTTATTTATGATATTATACTAATTTTGGAAAGATAACATGATACTTGACTTCTTTCCCTCATGATCTTTGAAGAATGAAAATATTACTCATGTCTTGGTACGACCTACCGTCTCGATGATTATAACATAATTAATTTTTCCTAACTATATTTCATGGTGATGTTAAAAGTGTAATTAATATATAAAAATTATAATTATTTCATTAAAATTATTTTTTATATGATTGAATAACCCTCTATTTGACCATTGTCAAATTACCAAATTCATTTCAGAAATATGAGCAGAATATCATCCAAAAATCAAATGTGAAATTAATTTATTAAGAAATGATACATAAACTTATTAAAAATAAAATAAAATAAATATTAAACTTGTAAAAAGTTCTTAAGTAAATAATTAATTAACATAATTTTGTTATTCATGGTGATTAATAACATACGTGATGAGTTGGACTCGAGGTAAGGGACACATTACCTTAATAACCATGTATTTAATGTTTTAAAGATTTATTCTATAAATATTTTTCTCCAATGTACATATTCATAATATTATTTCATGTATTTATTTATTTAGAACTAAATATATGATAAATAATATTTTGTGACACTATTTTATTTCCTAAAAAAAGTTCAAAATGAAACATTATATGAATTTTATACTGAACATTTTTACATTATTTACAAATATAAGAATAAATATTCTATTTTAACATATATGGTTTCAATGAAGTTTATTTCCTCAGTAACCATTATTTTATGTTTTTATTCCTAAAAATAGTCATTTTTTATTCAAAGAAAAAACATGCTTCCATTTGTTCTCGGTAATTTCCAAAAACAACAAGGGAATGGATATTTCAGTAATTAAAAACATTTTGTATGGGTGAAAAGAATATTTTTATGGGTATGATGATGGGAATAAAATTATTTAATTTTAATGATTATGTTATGGTCATTGGAAATTTAATATTATGATGGCTGAGCCTGATATATCCTTATAATTCATTGGGTAAGTGATATATTTTACCAGTTAGGTTTCTCCTAGAAGATTCATGGAATTTAGAGAGAAGGTTATTCAATTTTTAAGTGTGATTGTAAGGGGGACATAAAGATTTTGTCCAAAGTTACCTAAAATATTTATCTATGCTTCATATGGGGATTTACAGAAAATATTATTATTTCACATGGTAGGATAATGATATTTGTTTTAAGGGTAATTTTATTCTACTTCTTATGGGTGAAATGAAGAACTTTGTAAAAAATTTCACGTGTTTTTCATGAATGAAAATAAACGTTTTTGTTTTTATTTTTTCCTTTATGATTTTTGTATAAAAATTATTATAGCATTTTATAAGTAAATTTTATTTATAGTTTAAGAAAATATTATTTTTATTTGAATGATTATTTAGGAAAAATGAGTTTTTTTATGATTATTCATGGGCTAACAGTGTTCATTCTTTCTATTTATATGTCCCTTGGATTTTTAACCTCATCCCTTGTTTTAAATTGGTTTTCGGAGGCTTTTCATAATTATTAGGGATTATTTTGAGGTAAAGATAAAAATTAATAAGATATTTCATGAGAATAGGAACTTTTATATCTTAAAAATTTTTTATTTTGGGGAAATAGATATTGAGATAATGTTTTATCTTTTTAGAAATGTCCCTTGATCTGGAACTCTCTCACATGATAAAAAGGGTTGGTTAAGAGACCTCAAGTATTTCATCCTATTTTCCAGATGCTGCCTACTTTCACCGGGGGTGTGATATATTAGTGGGGAGACTATACCCCTAGGTATGAAGTGTCATAGAAGTGGAACTGTTCCATATAAAAATAAATAAATTAGAGTAATTGACATAATAGAAACCAAATAATAGAATTTGGAAAATAAAGGGGAAACCAATATAAAAAAAATGAGGAAATAATATAATTACAACCTAATATTTATCAAAAATAAAAACTAAAAACATTATAATTAATGATTCATCTGGAATAATATGAACCCAAAAGACTCTTGTCTCAAACCCCACATCAGAACCATCCCCTAACTCCATCCTTTCCACTAAGTAAAAATTCAGAAATGAGGTCATTTTCCCACGTACAAACCTGCACCCAAAACATTTTCTTGGGTACCAAATGGAATCTTGAATATGGTGTCAGTAAAACTCTATAGGTTGACACCACAATGTCTAGAAAACCCAGTTTGATAA